>OZ012740.1:431709733-432417928 GCA_963859935.3 Lathyrus sativus
AATTCATCAATATCAAGCATCAATTTAGCATTAGCAACAACAATAACAAGCATGCCAATATAAAACTTCATAGATCGGAATTTTCCTACGGGGTTAAGGACTCCCCTCTACCCTATACATGTATATACCATCCCAATCAAGTTTCTCCCCCCTTACCTTGTTAATCGGTTGATCGATGAAAGAACCCTCCAAGGTTTGGCCAATTCTGATTTTCCCCTGTATCCTTCGTTCTTTGCTCCCTTTTCCGTTCTCTCCTTTCTATCGTTCTTTTTCCACTTTCTCTAACTTCTCACAATGTATCGTAAAACTACTAATCCCTCACGTTTCTATTTTAATTCTCTAATCCCAATAATAATAATAACTTAATAATAATAATAATAAAAAATAATAATAATAATAGTAATAATAATCCTATTATTATCTCACCAAAATAATAATAATGTTAATAACTTAATAAAATAATAATAATAATAATAGTAATAATAATCCTATTATTATCTTACCAAAATAATAATAATGTTAATAACTTAATAAAATAATAATAATAATAATAGTAATAATAATCCTATTATTATCTCACCAAAATAATAATAATGTTAATAACAATAGTAACTATAATAAATATAATAATAATAATAATATTCCCACCAATATCAATATTATACACTATATTATTATATTCACCAAAACACCACCAATAATCCTCCCATATCAGGGACACCCACTAATAATAATATTCATACCGATGATAATAATAATAATAATAATGATAATAATAATAAGAATAATAATAATAATAATAATACCACCAATATTACTATTAACTATTATATTATTATCTCCACACCACCAATGATCCTTATATATCAAGGATACTCACCAATCACATACCAACACACCCCACCTAAGGGCACACCAACATAAAATAATTAAATTAACACCAAAATGACTAAATAAATAAAATGGGTGTTACAACTCTCCCCCACTTTAAGTATTTTCGTCCTCGAAAATTACCTGATGGAACACTTCCGGATACGCTTCCCGCATCCTTCATTCCAACTAACAGGTCACACTGCCTTCTGCAGCACCTCCCCAAGTTACTTTCACCAAAGATATCTCCTCCCTTCGGAGTTGTTTCTCGCTCGTCCAAACGAAATAGCAATGCCTCAACAATCAAATTATTTTCACTTGTACATCATCCACCTGGTTCAATGTACTTTCTCAACTAAGACACATGAAACATATCATGCCAATTCATAGCGACAGCGGGAAAAACGGTCTAACATGTTACTCCTCCCATGCCTCTGCTGCGCCACTCTGATACAAACCACAGAACACGGTGCGAACTTCTGAGACTTCGAAGCTCGACCAATATCAGTCACCGGCGTGACTCTCCAAACATATCTTTCCTTGGATCCTCTTGATCTTTTCAGCCATCTCCACATAATTTTCAGGTCTGAGCACAACACTCTCACTCGACCCATTCCAACATAGTAGAGTCCTACACTCCCTATTTCACCAAGCCACATATAGTGCCATTCCGACACTAGGATGGTAACCGTTATTATAGGTAACTCAATCAACGGTAATTAATCATCCCACAATCCACCTCGATCCAACACCCAAGCTCTCACCAATTCTCTACAGACTCAATAGTCCTCTCTGACTGACCATCAGTTTGCGGATGGTAAGTCGAACTCAACTTCAACTTAGTACCCGAAGCTTCCTGTAAGCCCTTCCAAAATCTCAATATAAACCTCAAATTTCCATCTGACACAATATTCGTCAGTATCTCATCCAACTTCACCACTTTATCAATATGCATCTCATATATTCTCAACACGGAATAGTTAATCCACTCCTAACAATTCAAATTAAAATTATGTCTTTACAAATTCTTTGGAAATCTCAACACCAATTTCGTGAAAATACTACCTGATTTCCACTCTGGAATATTTAACGACTGCATCAGACTCGACAGTCTCTGATGTTCACTCTTCGAATTCCTACAATTCTAACCAGCATATTCCACCTCAACTACTCCTCCCCTTATCCATGGTCTCCAAAACAATCTACTCAAATTCGGTTACCTCTTCATAGCACTGGGATGGATACTCCATCTACCCCAATGTATTTCTTCACGAGTACTTCTACTCCCCTCAACAACATTTGGTACACATACTCTATCATAACATCTCGTGGTATTATTTCCACAAGCCCGACAATCCACTCCTCGACTCTAATTTATCAACTTCAACTAATTCACTACTCGACCCAGATTTCTGACTTTCTCGGTTCTTCTCAAGGATATCACTAGTCAGATCTTAATAATAAAAGATTAACTCCATAAGAAGTATCCTTACTCACACAACGCATATTATGAAATTTCTCAATCAGTTCTACCTCTTTTCACCATCATCTTCGGTAAACACAAACATTTCCAACTCACCACATCATCTACCACATCCACTTTACCCAAAGGGTAATTACACTCAAAGTCGTAATCCTTCAGAAATCCTAATTATTTCCTCTGCCTCATTTTCAACTTTTTCAAATCAAACAAACACCTTAAACTCTTAAGATCACCAAACATCTCCGATCTCAGTCTGAACTTTCGAAGCCTCCGACTCCGGTACAACCACAATAGCAACTAACTCTAAATCACTGGTCGGATGGTTTCTCTTACACACTTCGAGTTGCCTTTTGCATAACTGAAACTCGCTGAAGTTGTCTTTAGCAAATCCCCTAATTATATCAACAAGCATCACAAACACCACAATTAGTTCTATCGGATTCGGCAAAACTTTCCTTACGGAAGTATATCACCGCTCTTTTTCTAACACTGATAACTCCAGTTCCTTATGCTCAACATAATCCTCTATACTCTTCGAATACCTTAAAATATCATTTATCAACACAACCATTGCCTTATATAAATAATTAAAGAAGATCCCATGCCAAGTGGACAAACAAGTTGTGAGTTATAGCGGGAACACATACCGTACCGCCCGTCCTTACCACAACATTCAAACACACTTCATCAATAAATAGATTAAATCTATGTCAATACTTCACCATCTCATAGATAATTTCAATAGCTTTCCAATGCTTCGAACCGGGCGTCATTCCGAGTTACGATTCTCCCGTTACGACAAAAATACCACAACAACATTGTTCTGCTCAGGGCACTTCGCCAGGCGAATCTCGGCGAACATGACAGTCCCGAAATTCTATTTTCGACCGTTACCTGACTTCCGAGTGTCCGATTTCGATTCCGTAAAAAGCTGCGATCTCAGAATTCAACGTATAACCACAATTTCATACTTAGGAGGCCGTCCAACACACTTTCAATCTTTAAATATTTTAAAACCCGATTACTTCCAATCTCAACAACAGATCGTGGAGTCTCCTATTACGATACCACTTCGACCTTTGACACCACAACACAATAATTCTACTCGCGATCTCACGAACACGGAAACTCACGTCCTTCAATCAATTGATCCATCAAATCATTAACTCTTGGAAGCGAACACTTATCCTTGACAGTCACCTTGTTCACTTATCTATAGTTCACCCAAAGCTTCACAAAACCTTCTGTCTGTCTAACCAACAAAAATTGGTGCACCTTACGGTAACACACTCAAACAAAAGGACCTCTCCCCCAGCGGGTCTTAAAGTTGACTCTTCAACTTCTCCAATCCCAACGTAAACATACAATATGGAGTCATCAATATCAGACTCGTCCCAAAAACAAAATAAACGTGTAAGCTTTACTTCACACTCCGATAGTAAATCGCTTACTTCCTCAGGGAACCTCCGGCAATTTCAACAAATTGACAAATCCCAATTTTCTCACTTTCCTTCTCATTCGAAGGTTCCGTCAAAATAAACGTCTCAACACCGTATTACGCCAACTCCTCAAAATAATCCCTTAAGCACTTAGCTTAACTCAGGACAATTCATTGCTCACGCCACACAAGCTTGCAAGACACGTCTATCCCATCCAACACAATCCCGTCTACTATTAACAAGAGATTAAGGGTGATTAGTTCCTCAATTTGTTAATAGACAGTCGAAATCATGATGGGGTACAAACCATCTCTACCAAACTATGATAGCATTCCTCAACACATTAAGCCACCACACCGTAGCATTCCGGAGAATTACAAACTTCTCCCCCACTGGAATCATTCCTGCTTCTGCAGACAAGGTTAGGAAATAAACACGTACCGACAGTGTTTTCACACACATGCCATATACTAGGGATTTAAACCACAACACCAGGTTAAACAACACACAGTCTCCATCCCAAAGGACAGACTCAACTTAACTCAACAACACTGGCCGGACGGACCGACCTGCTCTGATATCAATTGTAACACCCCACTTCCCGTATTAAATAAAATATAAATATTATAATAATAATCAGAGTTTTCACCAAAAAGTGGGATATCACATCTCCAAATTTTATAAAAATACTTTATTCATTCTTTTCAAAATAATACAGCGGAATTTGTTTCATAAAGTAAAATACATCAAAACATGATACGTCACAGGATTTCAACATGTTTGACATAAAACAATTACAACACCCATATCCCATGTTACGTATCAGAGCATCCTAGACTCGACGGTCACACCAATATCCAAGCTAGCTAAACACCTGGATTATCTGTACTTCCGAAGAAGCACAGACCACAACAACAACAAAGGGGTGAGAAATAATGATCAGAATATAATGGTAATGTAATACATGTAAATAAGGTAGTAAAACACACCAACACACCAATATTCACCCCCAACAACTCCATATGACGAACCTACTGTTCAAATTACAATATAACATATTATAATGCAAATATGCAACTCAACACCATGCATGCGGTACCGACTCGTTGGTTCATTCAATCGAACCTGGATAGATCACTTACGCTCCTCCTGAGACATGATCTATCCCCCACCATTCTCCACAAAGGAGTACGGATGAATCACTTACGCTCCTCCTGAGACATGATTCATCCCACCAAAACACCATGATATGCACACACCAATGCATAACTAATATATTTAGGCACTCAACGTGCACACGATCCTCCTGATCATATCATCATACATCAATGCATATATGTACAGATATAACATACACCAACACCATATAAATCAATTCACACAGTGAGCAATCTCACATTCTAACACCAAGTATAAACACATCCCAACACTCGGGGAATGCACGATCCTACTGATCACTGCACCATAATCATATACATGATACACCCATCATTCATTTTAATTAAATTAGATATTAAACGAGTTCACACTCTAACACCATATATAAACACATCTCAACACTCGGGGAATACACGATCCCACTGATCACTACCCACATATCAACTAATTGCCCACCAGTCATTATTACGGGAAACATGTACTATCACCGAGTACACAAGTTAATTAACAGCCTATTCTAGTACCAATCTTGCCTATTACCGTAAGCAATCGGTTTCTAATTCCTATTCCCAAAATCATCACCTACACACTTTATCGATACCTCAAAAGCCATACAGAACTTTCCCTAAAAACTGTAAAACACCCTATATGCCCTATATGCCAAATCAACCCAAAACACCAATTCATTAACATTGACTTATACTCCATCACTATCAATTACTAGTTATCATCAAACACAAACACACCAATAAACATTATACTTACCAATTATCCTATACTTCCTACTCTAGAACCAACATTATGGTACATTACCGACACTTCAGAGTCACTCTGAATCTCACCAAGGTCCTAACCATAGTCACTAACAACATCACAGGGAACAACACATAATTTTCCCAAAGCTATAATCCTGGTCATTACCAACACTATAGTAACAACACCAAATCTCACCAAAAATCTATTTATATTTACTATCAACACTACAGTAACAACACAGAATCTCACCAAAACCCTATTTATATTTACTATCAACACTACAGTAACAACATAGAATCTCACCAAAACTCTATTTATATTTACTATCAACACTGCAGTAACAACATATAATCTCACTAACATCACCATAATATATATACACCAAATTCACCAATACCAATCAACAATTCATCAATATCAAGCATCAATTTAGCATTAGCAACAACAATAACAAGCATGCCAATATAAAACTTCATAGATCGGAATTTTCCTACGGGGTTAAGGACTCCCCTCTACCCTATACATGTATATACCATCCCAATCAAGTTTCTCCCCCCTTACCTTGTTAATCGGTTGATCGATGAAAGAACCCTCCAAGGTTTGGCCAATTCTGATTTTCCCCTGTATCCTTCGTTCTTTGCTCCCTTTTCCGTTCCCTTTTCCGTTCTCTCCTTTCTATCGTTCTTTTTCCACTTTCTCTAACTTCTCACAATGTATCGTAAAACTACTAATCCCTCACGTTTCTATTTTAATTCTCTAATCCCAATAATAATAATAACTTAATAATAATAATAATAATAAATAATAATAATAATAGTAATAATAATCCTATTATTATCTCACCAAAATAATAATAATGTTAATAACTTAATAAAATAATAATAATAATAATAGTAATAATAATCCTATTATTATCTCACCAAAATAATAATAATGTTAATAACTTAATAAAATAATAATAATAATAATAATAATAGTAATAATAATCCTATTATTATCTCACCAAAATAATAATAATGTTAATAACAATAGTAACTATAATAAATATAATAATAATAATAATATTCCCACCAATATCAATATTATACACTATATTATTATATTCACCAAAACACCACCAATAATCCTCCCATATCAGGGACACCCACCAATAATAATATTCATACCGATGATAATAATAATAATAATGATAATAATAATAATAATAATAATAATAATAATAATACCACCAATATTACTATTAACTATTATATTATTATCTCCACACCACCAATGATTCTTATATATCAAGGATACTCACCAATCACATACCAACACACCCCACCTAAGGGCACACCAACATAAAATAATTAAATTAACACCAAAATGACTAAATAAATAAAATGGGTGTTACATCAACACATTCAGAGGCTCCAGTGGCACATGCACTTTATCCGCATAAATCTGGAATTTATGGCATTTTATGGCGTATTTGAAGCAATCGGATTCCATAGTCATCCAAAAATAACCAGCTCTCAACAATTTTCGGGCCATTGCATGTCCATTGGCATGAGTACCGAAAGAACCCTCGTGGACTTCCTCCATCAACAGGCTCGCTTCAAGTTCATCCACACAGCGCAACAAGACCATGTCGAAATTTCTCCTGTAGAGCACATCGTCCTTGTTTAGATAAAAATTTCCAGCTAACCTCCTCAGAGTCTTCTTATCCTTGCTGGATGTCCCAGATGGGTACTCCTGAGTCTTGAGAAAATGTTTGATATTGAAATACCAAGGCTTTCCATCGGATGCTTTCTCAATTGCAAATATAAAAGCAGGTCTATCAATACGCATGATGGTGATAGCATGAGTTTCATTCCAGAAATTCACTTTGTACATCGAGGCTAGTGTGGCCAAGGCATCCGCCATCTGATTCTCAGTCCTTGGCATATGATGGAAATCAAGTCTATCGAAGAAAGACAGCAGTCTCCTTGCGTAATCTCTATAAGGCACCAGGTTGGCTTGACGAGTTTCCCATTCTTCTTTGATTTGGTTAACGACTAACGTTGAGTCACCGTATACATCTAGATTCTTAATCCTCATATCAACGGCCTCTTCTAAACCCATAATACAAGCTTCATACTCGGCTTCGTTATTGGTTCAGGAGAATGTCAATCGGGCGGTAAACGGTATATGAGAACCGTGAGGAGTAGTAATGATCGCACCGATTCCATTACCATACGAATTAACCACTCCGTTAAAAACCAGTTTCCACTGAGATCCCCTCTTATGACCCTCGTCAGGTAAAGGCTCATCACAATCTTTCATCCTTAAAAACATGACGTCTTCATCTGGGAAGTCAAACTTCATCGGCTGATAATCCTCAATCGGCTGTTCCGCGAGATATTCCGACAGAACGCTTCCCTTAATGGCTTTCTGGGAAACGTACTGAATATCATACTCTGTTAAAACCATCTGCCATCGGGAAATCCTTCCTGAGAGTGCTTGTTTTTCAAAGACATACTTGATTGGATCCATCTTCGAAATCAATAGGGTTGTGTGGTTTAACATGTACTGTCTCAAACGCTTAGCGGCCCAGGCGAGTGCACAACATGTTTTTTCCAGCATCGAGTATCTTGATTCACAATCAGTGAATTTCTTACTCAGGTAGTAGATGACAAGCTCTTTTCTACATGACTCGTCTTGTTTACCGAGCACACATCCCATTGAGTTCTCAAGAACCGTGAGGTACATGATCTGTGGTCTCCCTGCAACTGGAGGCATGAGTATTGGAGGTTCCTGTAGATATTCTTTTATTCTTTCGAGTGCTTTTTGTCAATTTTCATTCCACCTGACCGTTTGATATTTTCTCAGTAATTTGAATATCGGTTCATAAGTGGTTGTAAGATGAGATATAAACCTTGCAATGTAGTTTAATCTCCCTAGAAAACTACGAACCTCTTTTTTCGCTCTCGGCTCAGTCATATCTTGTATAGCTCTTATTTTGGCAGGATCTACCTCAATACCCTTTTCACTGACAATGAAACCCAGTAACTTTCCAGATCTCACCCCGAAGGTGCACTTGTTAGGATTCAGCCTCAGCTTGAACTTCCTCAACCTTTCAAACAATTTCAGAAGATCGACCAGATGTCCCTCCTCCGTCTGTGACTTTGCTATCATGTCATCAACATAGACTTCCACCTCATTATGAATCATATCATGAAACAAAGTGACCATCGCCCGCTGATAAGTTGCCCCTGCATTTTTCAATCCAAAGGGCATCACCTTATAGCAAAAAGTCCCCCATGGTGTGATGAAAATAGTTTTCTCCATGTCCCCCAGGGCCATCTTGATTTGGTTATACCCAGAGAAACCATCCATGAATGAAAACACAGAATATTAAGTGGTGTTATCAACCAACACATCGATATGAGGGAGCGGGAAATCGTCTTTCGGGCTCGCTTTATTCAGATCTCGATAATCAACACACATCCTGACCTTTCCATCCTTTTTAGGCATAGGAACAATATTAGCGACCCACGAAGGGTAATTCGTGACAGCAAGAAACTCAACTGTTGCACCCTAATTTTGACCTTAAGGTCCCACCTTTTTTTTTAATGCTCTTTTCCATTTATATTTTTGTTTGCATTTATTACGACTGACTGTTTGGTACAAGCATAAAATAAAGAGTACTCTTTCTCACAGCCAAGCATCTCAAGGCATAATCAATGGATCCTAACTAGAGATATCTCAGATGAATCTTTGCCTACGTCTCTTTAAGGTCAAGGGAGATTCTTGGTTTCTGAATGTATCCAGAGAACTTCAAGAGAAGGGTACCATGGCATTTGGTTATTGAGGATATTTGAAATTAAGTGCAAGAAACAAACTATGATGCAAAGGGCAGAGTCGTGATCAGAGTCCATGCATTTACTCTCAGTATAAGTTATCAAGACTTCGAAGGTCAGATAGCTAGAGGTTTGGATCCATAATACAGAGGATATGGATTCCTGTGGTTCTTTCAAACACCCGTTACTCGTGGAATGAGTTATCTGTGTTTAGGATACTCGAAATCTTTTTTTCAAGTTGGGTATGAGTTAAAGATATGTCCAACAATGTCATTAAATTCAATTTGAGTAATAAACAAGGATCTAATCGTGTGAATATGGAAGGACCGAGGAGAAAATTCATTTTCCTTGTTTCTTCAAGACTTTGACTCAAAACCAAGTTATGTAAATATAGTAATGTGCTACGGCTGGAAGTTGTTACAATAATAGTTTCAAAGCAATTAATTCAAACACAAAACCATAACAGAATTGAGAAGGACGTGAATTCAAAGTTACAAGACAAGTCTGAGAAATATTATTGAAATTCCAATTCACAATGAAATTAGTTACAGTTGTTGTTAAAGCCTAAAGCAATCTAAAGAAAGCTTTGTATTTTAAAGTAGAGATGGAATTGAAGTCCAAAATATGGATCCCGAACCATCCTCCCACGGAAGTATACACAGAGTTTGATTCCCTTAAAAGAAAATTCAATAAACTATTACAGTGGCCAGATTCAAGAAGCCAATGACCAAGTCATTATGTTTTATAACCAAATAAATGCATTACACATTGTTTTCTTAAAACTTGAAAAGGAAAGTCGCCTATTTAATGGTTTAAAACATGGCTGTAAGATTTACATTGTTTACAAAGGGTCCTCATGGTAAACCAACTCCAAAACATCTATGCTATGCACCAACTGCAGGAAAACCAATCACGAAGTTTGCTACTTCGAACAGGGTTTCCCTCCTGGATACAGAAACCAGACTACAAAAAACGCCTCAGATGCCAAGCCACCTCAGTTTCATGACAAAGAAGATTTTCTCATGTTCCTACAACAATCCAGGAAAGAACACTACCAAGCCAAGAAAGACAAGGCCGACGGTCTCGCCACAGATGTTTAGCAAACCAGAAGTCGGTACCATCTTAAGAACTGGGAGGCATTCAAATGCCGCAAGAAGACTCGTCGCGCGTAAGCAAAGTTAACCTGTCAAAACAACACCGACTCCATCAAATATGGGGCATTTCAGAAGGTCGAAATGAGTTTGTTCTGAGGATACAAGCCGTGTTCCAAGTTTTCCTCACCTACAAGTGTAATTCATGAAGCAGGAGTGTACGGAGACGGACAACGACGACTTTGAGAAGTTGGACGACTCCTGCAAGCCACCAGTATTATTCAGCAAACCACACGAATGCTCAAAGACAAGACCTTTGGAATGTTGGCTGCACCGAAAGTAACGCAACTCAATAGAAGTCAAAACTACCATGAGAACTATTGGCAAGCAAATTCACTTACCAGAATCCAAACTTCTGCCACATTTCAGGAGCTTATTGCAAATCCCAAATGATGAACATATTAAAACACTACACGTATGCCATTCTCAACTTGGAAACCGTCTTAGAATGCTACCTTCGCCGTCCTCTAAGAAACATCATTTGAGCTGCAAAGGTTGAAGTATAAGAGTAACGCTTTTGTGACCACAGGGTAAGCCTTTAAAAGAAACAAAGAAATATCATCGCAATGGCATACCAATTGTCGGCCCAATTCGTTCTTGCCCATGACTGTCATCACCAAAACATGTTTTGAAGGGGTTGATTTGAGTAGTTGAAGTCCACCGCCAAGTACAAAGAGAAGAAAACCTGAGACAGAATTCACAAAACAAACAATGTTCAGAACCTGTCACAGAGTTAAATCAAGGCCATATTGTTCACTCTCCTTCCAGAAACAGATTTCAAAAAAGGCATAAAGAGGAACTAGAGATGGCAAAGTTCACCTCATTTATTCAACTACCGGTTTTCCGCCAGCATGCTCAAGCAAACGAAGCTCAGAAATCTGAAAAATCCTGTATTTAACCATGAGGCAATCAAAACAAATAATCCCAACTATGAATCTCAGTACGCAAAATTGCAGCAGATGAGTAATCAACAGGCCACAGCAAATGAACAACCTAGTAGCAAAGTCAATCGTAGCAAACAAAATCCATGCAGTAACACCCCTGATATTTGCCAACAGCCTACGTCAGATGATTTGGAACATAAGTATCAACTGTCATGTAATTATTAAACCAATACTTTGAAAGACAACCCACCGTCCAACTCTTCAAAGGTCCCCGACGGTTTCGACGGCTACCGTGTTGTTTTGAGCTTGTTAGCGTGTTTTGTTCCTGCAAAAGTTGAGACAGATTTCGAGTCATATGCATAATCCCAGGGGACAATCATAATAATTTAGAAGTTATTTTGCAAATCGAAGACAAAATCATACTTCCCAACACAACCAAAGTTCAGTACGAGCAACAGACTTTCGAATTGTGAGTTTACCTTTCGAGAAGGTGCGCCATCTCTCCAAGCAACTCCAAAGTATTATTGTCAAGTACCTGAAACCATAACCAAGAGGATATAAGCATAGAAATCCTCAAACAGAATCCACGTAACCAGTGAAGAACAAGGAAAACTACCAAAACATGACCCTGTCAAGATGGAAGACCCCATCAATCTCAAACCCAACAGAAGAATCCAAATGTCGCATCTTTAAATGCCTCCCGGAGGCCAGTTGCTAGTGACAAAGTTGTAGTTGATACCGTCAATGATCATGGAGCAGAGTTATCAAATGACAATGATGAGCTTCACAACGAAAATTGATCTTATAGCCAAAATAGATGCAATCTATGGAAGAAGTGTGGCAGAAACAGATGAGATCCCTTCAGTCTAGCCTCTCCATTGCTAAGAAGACCTTTGCTATTGACGACTCTGAAAGAAATTCAGATGCATCTGTTAATAATACAAGTGATTGAGCGTAATTACAGTTGGTGGAGGAAGAAGAAACTCAGGCACCAAATCTCAACCTGTCAAGTCAATAGAATCCGATTTAATTATTGCCAAATCCAAAACAGCAAGTAATCAAAGCATTTGTTGGCTTCCAAAACGAGAATAACACTTAAGGAAAGAATCCCACATATTTCCAACATGCTCAATCAGATTTGGAAGGCATTTAAACCAAATTATTTCCTTGAGGTCTATAAAGAAGGACAATACGGAGAAATCAAAAACACAGTCCACAAATTCACAGATAGGGCCATTCACAAACATCTATCGCACCACAGAAAGTCCCAAATCAAAAACCTAGAAAACGAAAATCGTAAAAAAGGGGGAGAAGACTTATCTCTTTCTTTAAGCTTCGCCAGAAACCACCGATCCAACATCCGTCGTGAACTCACCTTCATCGACGCCGAAAACCGCCATTCCACCTCCGATCACCACACCTGCGAAGAAACCATTAAAACGTGAGGCATTTTTCGCTAACAATTAATCTTTTGTTTTGCTGTTTGATATGTAAATGCAGAGAAAAAAAAGATCGCGAGGAGAAGTTGGAGGAAGGAGATGAAAGTGAGAAGGAGATGGAAGCGATGAAAGCGAGAAAG
Organism: Lathyrus sativus; assembly: GCA_963859935.3. NCBI lineage: Eukaryota > Viridiplantae > Streptophyta > Magnoliopsida > Fabales > Fabaceae > Lathyrus > Lathyrus sativus. The sequence goes on from OZ012740.1 coordinate 431,722,875, forward strand.
AGACAAATCGAAGCGGAGAGAAAATCAAAGCGGAGAGAAGATCGAGCGAGAGAGGAAGACCGATCGAGGGGGGGGGGGGCGAAACCGGGGATTGGGAATTAGGGTTCTCCTACTCGTTGTAATTTTTTTTTTTGTTTTATTATCAATCACCTGTATGCAGCACACACACACATATCATGCACCCTTCATTCACGGCCACACGATCTGCATTAGATCATGATCGTACGCACTACAACGCGTCACTATGATAAACCTCACGACCTGCATCACGCCGGATCCGTTCAAACCCCTTAATTAACCTCATTAAACCCTTAATCTGCTCACTAAACACAATTAACTCATCAAACCTTTAATTAACCACCAATTAAACAATTTAATCCACCGTTTTAATTCAATCAACCTAATAGTTATTTCTAATGGCTAATCTATCTAATTAATATAATTATCCATTTTACACTCTAAATACTTAATTTAATTTAATTAAGCCACCCTTTTTATAATAAGAGTTTTTATTTATCTCCAAATAAAATTCAAGTTGGCACTTAAATAATAAAGCTATTTAACTAATTATAATTATAAACTATTTTCTTAGTTGGTAAAACTTTAAATAAATAAATAAATTTATTTAATAATGAAGTAGTAATTTGTTTCTTTTCTAAATAATACAAGGACATTATTTTCACATTAGTTCAAAAATAATTTATTTAACAATATTAACAAAACCTATTCAATTTGTAATAATTAATAAACTTTTTTCACTTACCATAATTCATTCTATCGAGTAATTTCATTAAAATTATTCTACCCAAATCTAACCCATTTATAATTTAACAATAGCCATAATAAAATGAATTACTTCACCTTTTAGATAATAAACCTTTGTAAGCATTCTAATTTAAAATCAAATCAACCAATTAAAAACAATCAACATCGTAAAATGCAATCAATCGTGCACAATCACATTCACGACACATTCACTCTCACACACTTCAGCGCTTTCATGCGTTTGTGTATGGTTTTACACTTCACAATTTATTTTACAGCCTTTACATTATCGTAATTTACTCTTATCGTATTGCATTCCGTCCAAAGGAAAAACCTACACATGATCCAACAATTGTGTATAGTGCATCTCATTTGCATCATACTCCCACATGATCCTTGATCCCATTCAAGTTGATCTTTAAGATAGACCCTACCCCATAGGAAGGACCTTTCTTTTACAACTTAGATAATCAACAATTAAACACAATACAAACAAACTCATTCAACAACTCAATACAATATTCAAACACAATAGAGAAAAGATGCCAAATCATCTTAAGCGAGATAGAATCTCCACCCCACAACAATACAATCAAGCCGTAGGGACTTTGCCTTAAGAGAGCTAAAGGTGTACCTCGATCCCTATCCGAGTACGTAAGTCCTTTTCTTAAGACGATGCAAAGACTATTTTCCTACAACCTGTGGCGGTTAAATCTCCCTTAAAATGAAGACACATCCCTTCTCCCAAAATCAATCAATCAACTACCCTAAACCCGTAGGAACTTTGACCACAGTCAAAGAACTCCTCAAACCCTTTAGGGGAACTACAAATACTCTGATTCCACTCCCGTAAGGATATGTAGGCATAAGATGCGACATCTTATCGAGTATACTTAGAAATAAACCCCTAGGTCTCTTATACCTTTAAGCAGATAAACACTTAGCAATAAACAAGCATAAAACAAGAGGTTCCTGTAGAGTACTACAGAAACTTAGGATGCTAGCACCTTCCCTAAGTTTAACCAACCCCCGAACCTATAACTCTCTAAACCTTGCATTTGCATTGCATTGTGGGAATTTCGATCTTTATCCCTTCCTTTGGACAAATCAAAGTTTGGTTGCAAAAAATGAATTAAAGATTCAAACTAATCAATAGTTTGGTATCCGATTTTCACCGCGACAGAAATGGCGACTTCACTGGGGACCCCTCAGTGGGTTTCCCTATCTTGTTTTCACTTGTTTATTGCTTTATATTTGTTATTTGTATAATTGTTTACTTGTTTGTTTATTACCTTTGAGTCGATGCTCTTGAGTGGTGAGACAAAGTCCTACACCCGGACTTGAGCAAACTTAAGATAGGATAGTGATATGTTCAAAGAGGCTTATAGGGGGTGGAATCCCGATCAAGCTGACTTGAAAATCACGCTCAATTGAGGCCCTCTCGAAAGTTGTATTGTTGAACGAGTCCTTAATCGTGAAAACATGCACTATATTCGATGTTGGAGCCTATGATATTGAGGATTGTAGTTACCTTAACCCCACTTTGGCCTTTATTAGGATGTAGTGAGGGGCTATGAGGGGGTACCCCCGAAATAGTGCTACGCGATGCTACACTCAAAAGAAGTTCTCTTGAGAATATTATTAACCACCGAGTACTTGGGAAGTTGATAATATCCGAAAGATGGGCTAATGACTTTGGGACCCTTATTAGAACCTTGTTCTGCAGGTACAATCAACCTTTAGTCCACAACCTTTGGGAATGGGTATACCTTTGGCTCTATGCTCGTTGCAAACCTAGGGTCTCCCTTGTCTGTTTTACCTTTGTGTGTCCTTATGTGCTTACTTGTGTTTGTTGCATCCATATAGCATCATATTGCATTGGTTTCATGGGATTCCTAGTTTATCTATAAACATTATAGAAACAATAGGGACTACAAAAGAAAATATTTTAAAATATTCTTTTAAGAGTCCTAACTCGGATGGCCTAAGGAAGTAGGAGCTCAGATTAAAGAAAACTCAAAAAGACAAATACGAAAGACTTCCCTTATTATTAAAGATCAAGTGAAGCTCAAAAGACTCTCATCATCATTGAAGATCCAAGAAAACAAGGGATTTCCCCCCTTACTTCCAACAAGAACGAAAGAAGGAATGGAGGATTTATTTTCTTCCATCAAACTAATCTTTAGACGTTGATCATGGAAAATTTATCTTCAAGAAGATCCAGTTAGAGAAGTATATCATGATGAAAGACTTCCTTAGGGCTGTATTAGCTTTTATTTAGCTATTAAGCAAGGACTCTCATAAGAATGTTTCCCTGTAATCCATTATAAAAAAAACAACAAATGAATTTTCTATGGTATTCTGTAACATTTATAAGAACTTGAATTCCATGAAACCTTTCATTTCTCTGCATTCTGCATTCCTGCATCAGCATCCTGCATTTAGCATTTTGCATATGCATGTGTCTCGCCTCTTCCATGGCTCATTCGGTCTTCTATCTTTGTCTCTCAGCCGACATCTCGACCATCTGATCAAGATCGAAGTACTATTGAAGGATAGCAAAGAGAACGTAAGATATGGATCCCATGACTGGCTTCAGAGTAATGACTAATCCGTTATTTGATCTCCCTTCTGACAACGTTTAACAAGTGGATGTTTCTACACAACCTCAGCCTGTGCAAGACAACTTGGTTGTTCGAGCTTCCCATCCCCTACAGAATGTCCCAAATCTTCAGAATGTTCGTACTAAGAAGAAGATGGATGATCCTGGATTTATAGCAATGGAGAAAGAATTCCGTGATCTTAAGGAACAATTGAAAATAGTGAAAGAAGCTAATGCATCTGATCTTGATGCTTGTGACCTATGTCTGGTTCCAGGTGTAATCATTCCTCCGAAGTTCAAGATGCCTGTCTTTGAAGTGTACAAGGGTGTTAGTTGTCCAAGATACCATTTGACAATGTTTTGTCAAAAAATGGCTACTTATGTTGACAATGACGAATTGATGATTCATTGCTTTCAAGAGAGCTTATCTGGGGCATCCTTGATATGGTACATGAAGCTACAAAGGGATCGAATCCAGTCTTGGAAAAATTTAGCTGATGCTTTTGTGAAGCAATACAATTATAATTTGGACATCGCTCCAGACAGTGACCAACTCATGAGTATGAGTAAGAATGACAATGAATCTTTCAGGGAATATGCTCAGCGATGGAAAGAGTTGGCAGCCCAAGTTCGTCCACCTCTTCCAGAGAAATATTTAACCAAGATGTTTCTAAGAACACTGCCAGACTCTTATTATGCTAGGATGATAGGCGTTGTGCCATTAGATTTCTCCAAAATTGTGGAAGTTGGAGTAAACATCGAGAATGCACTCAAGAGTGGAAGAATTCAAGATAACTTGAATGGCCAAGCTAATGAAGAATTTTCAGCCGATGATTCCTTAGAGGAAAGAAGCGTTAATGTTAATGCAGTCTGGGATTCTTCTCAAATCCTGCCGGTTCCAGAACCTTATCCTCAACATCAGTATGAAGCGCCTGCTCAGCGCAAACAATGACTACCTCATAAGCAAAAAATGACATCTCTAGATCAACATCAAGATCGACCGGTTCGAAGACGGTTTCAGAATCAGAAGACACCTCTAAGTGTTCCAAAAGAAGAGACTCGTTGGTTTGATCTTATCCCAATGACTTACCGTCAACTATGGTCGTAATTTTGCTAGAAACTCAGTAATGACTCCCAGAAAGACTAGAATCATGAAGTCTCATCCACCATGGTTCAACTCGAACACCAACTGTGAATTTCACGATGGAGTGTTGGGGCATTCGATTGAAGAATGCAAAGTTTTCCAAAAGAAAGTCCAAGAAATGATAGATGACGAAGTGCTAACCTTCAAAGGAGAAAGACCAATCGTGAATGGAATACCTTTATATTGACCAGTTGTTTGTTTGTCTGCTTGTGTGTGTTTTATTTCTTTGATTAAAAGCATAACTGGCATGTAAGAACAGGTTATTTCGAATAAGTAGTGTAATAAGTGTTTGTCTTGAAGAAATCCATTCGTTTCACTCGTAAAAGAATTTTCTTCATAATTTTATAATGCCAAATTTATCCATTTTTTCTCACTTTGAGAAAGAATTGGAAGGAGGATGACGAATAAAAAACGTAAGGTCTCTCGATGTATGCTTTCGAATAAAACCTACTAATGATGTGAGGCATTGTTTCAAACCTCCTAAACACCAAAGACATAAGGAAGTTAAATCCTTTTTTAACCCTTTCCAACCTCGTTTTTAAACCTGGGGCAGGAAATTTTCAGTCAGCTCGATTGAACACTTAAAACCTTTCAAAATAGTGAACATTTTTCAAAAATGGGCGGGTACATAAGCTTTGACCCTTATTTCCTTTGTTTTACCAATCGTAAACTAAGCCCATATACATCCCTCCTAAAGTCCTAATTGAAGTAAGGTTTACTTCGAAAGCATACTCAGTGAGATAACGTTTCCTGACTCCTATTGAGTTATGCTCGATTTTTGTTGGCTTTATAAAAATTAATTTATGTCCTAACTAGTGATTTCGGTCACCAGTTATTGGGATATCTCTTTTCAAAACTTCAAAGACAAACGTGTGTTGCATTAACAGTTTCGAAATTAACATTTCTGACTTGCTAACATTGTTTGATGTCTTAGAAAAACTACACATCAGCATTAAGTTTGTTATATTGGATTCCGAAGATCTGTTAACCTGGGGCAAGTTATTCCCAAGTGGTTATTCTATGCAAATTTGACTTCATCTAGAGATCTATTTCTGAAGACTCATTCATAATACCATCAATCAGAGCCGGTTACGTCGAGATTCGGTGAATCTCTCGAAGAGTTTGAAAATAGTTGGACGCCATGTTTTCTGTAAAATCCTCTTAGAGCGACTTCTTTTCATAAACATGTAACTTGGGGCATCTAAGAAGTGAAGATTATCTTATCCATGTGCAACAAACTATTGTTCAAAAATGGCGACTACCACTACTTTTCAACATTCTTCATGTCTCCAATGAATTGTAATTCCGGCAGTCATGACATTCCCCGATGAATCTTCTCGATACAAGAATTCTCCAGCTTTTCGATGCAAGAATCCCTAGTGATCTGATTAACTGCACTTCCCTAGTGAAGAGCATGGCATCTTAATCCTCAGTGAATCTTCTCCAACTTCACCTTCCTAGTGAAGTGGATGTGTTTTACCCCTCAAAGGACTTTCTACAACGCCGATCTTTTCCAACATGAGTCTCTCCAGTGAGACAAATATTTATTTTTTTCCATAGCTTTCTCCAATTATGAGCTTGATCCACTCCTAGTAGATCTTTACTCCCATCTTCAACAAGACAGTTCTTCAAGCAAGATCAAGATGTCGTATCCCCCAAACAGGAGTGTGACCCCATATTTGGTTCTCCATCTATCCCCAGTGGTACTTCTATCTTCGAAGATTGGTCGAGATGTCTATCCCGAGATGTTTATTTCATCTCCGGTCGCCTCTTTTTGTCTGTTTTGTCAGCATAAGCATACGCATAACATATAAGTAGACGGCATGGCATGTGCATTTGTTTACATTCTTTGTGTTTATTTTATTATGTCGCTTTGGTTGTAGTTATCCCTAGGTGTTTGGGTGCGTCTTATCCCTCCAATTAGATTTGCCGACCCTAGGCAGAAAAAGCACAATGTTTCATTTTTCCCCATGGAGTTCAATCCTCATGGAAGACGGTTCTTTTAGTACAGTTCCATTTGAGCTCATACCTCATTGGACAAGTCTTGCTTGACAGTTTCTTTTCGGCTATTTCCCAAATAGAACTTTGGTTTTTGGCAATCACATCGTGGACGTCGCCAACCATTGAACATGGATTAAGTGAGCATTTATTTTGCACCCTATTCCCCAGGAAGAGTATTCATGAAGACAAACATTTCTTTAATAATTTTTTCTCGAACATCTACAACAATCTCTTTATTTGAGCAACTCGTTTTGATCAGGATCTTTGTTCAAAACAACGAACGACGATTTCTACAAGATAGTTCATTTACCCTCAGTGGGTCCCTCAACATTATTGATTCATCAGAAGAGACAGTTACAGACAGTTCTCTTTAGTTGAGAATTCACATATTTTTTACAACAACAAAGGTACTCCCCAGGAATATATTCCCCAGCGAGTTCATCACACAAGTTTACCTCCGTCAAGTGACATCTCCCCGAAGAAGTCGAAGAAGTTTAGTCTCTCTTTATTTGAGAAGACATACAACCGGCTCACATTCCTTCCGAAGATCCCCAGTGAAGCTTCACATTTACAACTACATTGATAACTACATTTACAAATTACACCTACAAGTTCTACAACAACGACAACTACAGTCTACAAACTACAGTCTACAACCACAATCATTTGAACATCTTATAGTTCCTGGTTAATCTCGGCAGTAGATTCCCAGAGGACCTCGGCAGTAGGTAGCTCCATTTCATTTCCTGGTTAATCTCGGCAGTAGATTCCCAATAGACCTCGGCAGTAGGTATTGCTATTTCATTCCCTGGAAAATTTCGGCAGTAGATTTCCAGAAGACCTCGGCAGTAGGTATATCTCGTTTATTTCCTGGCTAATCTCGGCAGTAGACTTCCAGGAGACTTCGTCAGAAGTATTTCTCCAGCAGATTTCAACATAGAATCTCGGCAGTAGATTCCTTACAGATTTTAACAGTGCATACTTTGGCAAAAGTATTCTCAATTACAGTTACAAGTTTCGACAAATTCTCCACAACATATTTTACAGACACTTTGTGATTGTCATTTTTTCCCCGTGGAGTCTCACTTTGTTGAGCCTGTTTTTCCCATGTTTTGTGTCTAGACTTTTCCCCTGTGGCGTCTTGTTTCCATAGGACTGTTTGTCTTGCATTTCTCATATCATTGCATATCATATGCATTCGGTGGCTTCTTATGGCCAAAAATCCGTGCAGTGTTTGTATTTAAGTCCCTCCTATCTCGTCGAGACAGAGATTTCAATCTCCATATCTCCGAATAGGAGAAACTTAAATAGGGGCATCTGTTGCACCCTAATTTTGACCTTAAGGTCCCACCTTTTTTTAATGCTCTTTTCCATTTATATTTTTATTTGCATTTATTACGACTGACCGTTTGGTACAGGCATAAAATAAAGAGTACTCTTTCTCACAGCCAAGCATCTTAAGGCATAACCAATGGATCCTAACTAGAGATATCTCAGATGAATCTTTGCCTACGTCTCTTTAAGGTCAAGGGAGATTCTTGGTTTCTGAATGTATCCAGAGAACTTCAAGAGAAGGGTACCATGGCATTTGGTTATTGAGGATATTTGAAATTAAGTGCAAGAAAAAAATTATGATGCAAAGGGCAGAGTCGTGATCAGAGTCCATGCATTTACTCTCAGTATAAGTTATCAAGACTTCGAAGGTCAAATATCTAGAGGTTTGGATCCATAATACAGAGGATATGGATTCCTGTGGTTCTTTCAAACACCCGTTACTCGTGGAATGAGTTATCTGTGTTTAGGATACTCGAAATCTTTTTTTCAAGTTGGGTATGAGTTAAAGATATGTCCAACAATGTCATTAAATTCAATTTGAGTAATAAACAAGGATCTAATCGTGTGAATATGGAAGGACCGAGGAGAAAATTCATTTTCCTTGTTTCTTCAAGACTTTGACTCAAAACCAAGTTATGTAAATATAGTAATGTGCTACGGTTGGAAGTTGTTACAATAATAGTTTCAAAGCAATTAATTCAAACACAAAACCATAACAGAATTGAGAAAGACGTGAATTCAAAGTTACAAGACAAGTCTGAGAAATATTATTGAAATTCCAATTCACAATGAAATTAGTTACAGTTGTTGTTAAAGCCTAAAGAAATCTAAAGAAAGCTTTGTATTTTAAAGTAGAGATGGAATTGAAGTCCAAAATGTGGATCCCGAACCATCCTCCCACGGAAGTATACACAAAGTTTGATTCCCTTAAAAGAAAATTCAATAAATTATTACAGTGGCCAGATTCAAGAAGCCAATGACCAAGTCATTATGTTTTATAACCAAATAAATGCATTACACATTGTTTTCTTAAAACTTGAAAAGGAAAGTCGCATATTTAATGGTTTAAAACAGGGCTGTAAGATTTACATTGTTTACAAAGGGTCCTCATGGTAAACCAACTCCAAGACATCTATGCTATGCACCAACTGCAGGAAAACCAATCACGAAGTTTGCTACTTCGAACAGGGTTTCCCTCCTGGATACAGAAACCAGACTGCCAAAAACGCCTCAGATGCCAAGCCACCTCAGTTTCATGACAAAGAAGATTTTCTCATGTTCCTACAACAATCCAGGAAAGAACACTACCAAGCCAAGAAAGACAAGGCCGACGGTCTCGCCACAAATGTTTAGCAAACCAGAAGTTGGTACCATCTTAAGAAATGGGAGGCATTCAAATGCCGCAAGAAGACTCGTCGCATGTAAGCAAAGTTAACCTGTCAAAACAACACCGACTCCATCAAATATGGGGCATTTCAGAAGGTAGAAATGAGTTTGTTCCGAGGATACAAGCCGTGTTCCAAGTTTTCCTCACCTACAAGTGTAATTCGTGAAGCAGGAGTGTACGGAGACGGACAACGACGACTTTGAGAAGTTGGACGACTCCTGCAAGCCACCAGTATTATTCAGCAAACCGCACGAATGCTCAAAGACAAGACCTTTGGAATGTTGGCTGCATCGAAAGTAACGCAACTCAATAGAAGTCAAAACTACCATGAGAATTATTGGCAAGCAAATTCACTTACCAGAATCCAAACTTCTGCCACATTTCAGGAGCTTATTGCAAATCCCAAATGATGAACATATTAAAACACTACACATATGCCATTATCAACTTGGAAACCGTCTTAGAATGCTACCTCCGCCGTCCTCTAAGCACCATCATTTGAGCTGCAAAGGTTGAAGTATAAGAGTAACGCTTTTGTGACCACATGGTAAGACTTTAAAAGAAACAAAGAAATATCATCGCAATGGCATACCAATTGTCGGCCTAATTCGTTCTTGCCCATGACTGTCATCACCAAAATATGTTTTGAAGGGGTTGATTTGAGTAGTTGAAGTCCACCGCCAAGTACAAAGAGAAGAAAACCTGAGACAGAATTCACAAAACAAACAATGTTCAGAACCTGTCACAGAGTTAAATCAAGGCCATATTGTTCACTCTCCTTCCAGAAACAAATTTCAAAAAAGGCATAAAGAGGAACTAGAGATGGCAAAGTTCACCTCATTTATTCAACTACCGGTTTCCCGCCAGCATGCTCAAGCAAACGAAGCTCAGAAATCTGAAAAGTCCTGTATTTAACCATGAGGCAATCAAAACAAATAATCCAAACTATGAATCTCAGTATGCAAAATTGCAACAGATGAGTAATCAACAGGCTACAGCAAATGAACAACCTAGTAGCCAAGTCAATCGTAGCAAACAAAATCCATGCAGTAACACCCCTGATATTTGCCAATAGCCTACGTCAGATGATTTGGAACATAAGTATCAACTGTCATGTAATTATTAAACCAATACTTTGAAAGACAACCCACCGTCCAACTCTTCAAAGGTCCCCGACGGTTTCGACGACTACCGTGTTGTTTTGAGCTTGTTAGCGTGTTTTGTTCCTGCAAAAGTTGAGACAGATTTCGAGTCATATGCATAATCACAGGGGACAGTCATAATAATTTAGAAGTTATTTTGCAAATCGAAGACAAAATCATACTTCCCAACACAACCAAAGTTCAGTACGGGCAACAGACTTTCGAATTGTGAGTTTATCTTTCGAGAAGGTGCGCCATCTCTCCAAGCAACTCCAAAGTATTATTGTCAAGTACCTGAAACCATAACCAAGAGGATATAAGCATAGAAATCCTCAAACAGAATCTACCTAACCAGTGAAGAACAAGGAAAGCTACCAAAACATGACCCTGTCAAGATGGAAGACCCCATCAATCTCAAACCCAACAGAAGAATCCAAATGTCGCATCTTTAAATGCCTCCCGGAGGCCAGTTGCTAGTGACAAAGCTGTAGTTGATACCGTCAATGATCATGGAGCAGAGTTATCAAATGACAATGATGAGCTTCACAACGAAAATTGATCTTATAGCCAAAATAGATGCAATCCATGGAAGAAGTGTGGCAGAAACAGATGAGATCCCTTCAGTCTAGCCTCTCCATTGCTAAGAAGACCTTTGCTATTGACAACTCTGAAAGAAATTCAGATGCATCTGTTAATAATACAAGCAATTGAGCGTAATTACAGTTGGTGGAGGAAGAAGAAACTCAGGCACCAAATCTCAACCTGTCAAATCAATAGAATCCGATTTAATTATTGCCAAATCCAAAACAGCAAGAAATCAAAGCATTTGTTGGCTTCCAAAACGAGAATAACACTTAAGGAAAGAATCCCACATATTTCCAACATGTTCAATCAGATTTGGAAGGAATTTAAACCAAATCATTTCCTTGAGGTCTATAAAGAAGGACAATACGGAGAAATCAAAAACACAGTCCACAAATTCACAAATAGGGCCATTCACAAACATCTATCGCACCACAGAAAGTTCCAAATCAAAAACCTAGAAAACGAAAATCGTAAAAAAGGGGGAGAAGACTTATCTTTTTCTTTAAACTTCGCCAGAAACCACCGATCTGTCATCCGTCGCGAACTCACCTTCATCGACGCCGAAAATCGCCATTCCACCTCCGATCACCACACCTACGAAGGAACCATTAAAACGTGAGGCATTTTTCGCTAACAATTAATCTTTTGTTTTGCTGTTTGATATGTAAAATGCAGAGAAAAAAAAGATCGCGAGGAGAAGTTGGAGGAAGGAGATGAAAGCGAAGAAAGCGAGAAGGAGATGGAAGCGATGAAAGCGAGAAAGAGACAAATCGAAGCGGAGAGAAAATCAAAGCGGAGAGAAGATCGAGCGAGAGAGGAAGACCGATCGAGGGGGGGGGGGCGAAACCGGGGATTGGGAATTAGGGTTCTCCTACTCGTTGTAATTTTTTTTTTTGTTTTATTATCAATCACCTGTATGCAGCACACACACATATCATGCACCCTTCATTCACGGCCACACGATCTGCATTAGATCATGATCGTACGCATTACAACGCGTCACTATGATAAACCTCACGACCTGCATCACGCCGGATCCGTTCAAACCCCTTAATTAACCTCATTAAACCCTTAATCTGCTCACTAAACACAATTAACTCATCAAACCTTTAATTAACCACCAATTAAACAATTTAATCCACCGTTTTAATTCAATTAACCTAATAGTTATTTCTAATGGCTAATCTATCTAATTAATATAATTATCCATTTTACACTCTAAATACTTAATTTAATTTAATTAAGCCACCCTTTTTATAATAAGAGTTTTTATTTATCTCCAAATAAAATTCAAGTTGGCACTTAAATAATAAAGCTATTTAACTAATTATAATTATAAACTATTTTCTTAGTTGGTAAAACTTTAAATAAATAAATAAATTTATTTAATAATGAAGTAGTAATTTGTTTCTTTTCTAAATAATACAAGGACATTATTTTCATATTAGTTCAAAAATAATTTATTTAACAATATTAACAAAACCTATTCAATTTGTAATAATTAATAAACTTTTTTCACTTACCATAATTCATTCTATCGAGTAATTTCATTAAAATTATTCTACCCAAATCTAACCCATTTATAATTTAACAATAGCCATAATAAAATGAATTACTTCACCTTTTAGATAATAAACCTTTGTAAGCACTCTAATTTAAAATCAAATCAACCAATTAAAAACAATCAACATCGTAAAATGCAATCAATCGTGCACAATCACATTCACGACACATTCACTCTCACACACTTCAGCGCTTTCATGCGTTTGTGTATGGTTTTACACTTCACAATTTATTTTACAGCCTTTACATTATCGTAATTTACTCTTATCGTATTGCATTCCGTCCAAAGGAAAAACCTACACATGATCCAACAATTGTGTATAGTGCATCTCATTTGCATCATACTCCCACATGATCCTTGATCCCATTCAAGTTGATCTTTAAGATAGACCCTACCCTATAGGAAAGACCTTTCTTTTACAACTTAGATAATCAACAATTAAACACAATACAAACAAACTCATTCAACAACTCAATACAATATTCAAACACAATAGAGAAAAGATGCCAAATCATCTTAAGCGAGATAGAATCTCCACCCCACAACAATACAATCAAGCCGTAGGGACTTTGCCTTAAGAGAGATAAAGGTGTACCTCGTTGATCCCTATCCGAGTACGTAAGTCCTTTTCTTAAGACAATGCAAAGACTATTTTCCTACAACCTGTGACGGTTAAATCTCCCTTAAAATGAAGACACATCCCTTCTCCCAAAATCAATCAATCAACTACCCTAAACCCGTAGGAACTTTGACCACAGTCCAAGAACTCCTCAAACCCTTTAGGGGAACTACAAATACTCTGATTCCACTCCCGTAAGGATATGTAGGCATAAAATGTGGCATCTTATCGAGTATACTTAGAAATAAACCCCTAGGTCTCTTATACCTTTAAGCAGATAAACACTTAGCAATAAACAAGCATAAAACAAGAGGTTCCTGTAGAGTACTACAGAAACTTAGGATGCTAGCACCTTCCCTAAGTTTAACCAACCCCCGAACCTATAACTCTCTAAACCTTGCATTTGCATTGCATTGTGGGAATTTCGATCTTTATCCCTTCCTTTGGACAAATTAAAGTTCGGTTGCAAAAAATGAATTAAAGATTCAAACTAATCAATAGTTTGGTATCCGATTTTCACCGCGACACCAAGATTCAACTGTTTCTGAACTTCTTCTTTGCTCTTGACTTTCATGTCAGGCCTTGTCCATCTCAACTTCTGCTTGATTGGCGAGCATTCTTCTCTGAGAGGTAAACGGTGTGCCACAATATCTGTATCTAGCCCAAGCATGTCTTGGTAAGACCAAGCGAAGATATCCTTATACTCACGGAGCATTTTGACCAATCTTCTCTTGACACTGTCTTCCAATGCAGCCCCCACTTTAACCTCTTTCTTGTCATCCTTGGTGTCCAGATTAATAATCTCAATATCCTCCTGATGAGGTACAATGACCCTTTCCTCCTGCTTGAGAAGCCTGGCTAACTTTTCGGGTAGTTCACAGTCTTCGTCAGTCTCATCTTCAGCTTGATAAATGGGATTATCAAAGTCATACGAAGTCATAGCCGAACCCGAATCGATGGCATATGATAGAAAAGACCTGCATGAGGATGTTATGTTTTATTATGCGATGCAACAAACAAAACACATTGCCATTTTTTTGTTTAATATAAATGCAAAACAAAAACAAGAAAAATAGGGATCTCGATATTTGAATACAAAACGTCCTTTATTTAATGATAAATTACAAACAACAAGAAGGCCCCACAAATGGGTCACTACGCCTTGGGCAGAACGCATGACTAAACATAATCAAAACAATGAACATTACTCTGCAGCAGTAACATGAATGAATTCTTCGGTAGTCCAGTTGCACAACTTCTGGCCGGGAGTACATGGACGAATCCACGCATCTATGTCACAGTCACTGTCCCTTTCATCGTCATCAACGACATTGATTCTGTCAAATATCACACCAGTGCTGGTGAACTACACAGGTCCCCTGTATCTCGGAATCTGAGAAGAACTGGAGGGTTTGTATCCTAGGCCGAACTTGTCCTGCTTGACAGGAACATCGAGAACTTGGCCCCACTTCTGAGACGAGTCGAATTCTACGATAGCACGAGCTTCCTTGAGCAACGACATCAAAACCTCTGGGCCCTTGGCTTCTACAGGAGACTTCCCCTGGATCTGAACTGTTTCGAATGCCTGGCAGAGTGTTTCGTGGATCTCACCATCCACTTCTACGTACTTGAAGGATGACAAATGGCTAACCATAATGTCCTTCTTACCGCACACGGTGACTATCTTCCCTTCCACCATGTATTTCAGCTTTTGATGCAACGTTGAGGTAACTGCCCCATCAGAGTGTATCCAAGGTCGACCAAGCAAACAGTTGTATGCTGGCTGGATATCCATAATATAGAAAGTTCCATCAAAGATCTCTAGCCATATCTGAATAGGCAGCGTGATCTCTCAAAACAATGATCTCTTAGATCCATTGGAAGCCCTCACGACCAAATCACTTGGTGTGCACAACAATCCTTGAATGTCTAACTTCATCAACGCCTTTTTCGGAAGCACATTGAAGGATGATCCTGTATCAACCAAAACATGTGACATCAAAGATCCTCTACACTCCAAAGATATATGTGAAGCACGGTTATGGTTCCTCCGAGCAGGAGTCAGATCCAAATCAGTAAAACCGAGACCATTACCGGCGTTTACATGAGCTACTACCCCTTCCAACTGATTGATAGAAATCTCCTGGGGTACGTATGCTGCATTCAAAGCTTTTAGTAGAGCATTGCGATGCGCCTCCGAACTCATCAACAATGACAGGATAGAAATCTTCGAAGGAGTCTGATTGAAGTGATCCACAATTTTGTATTCACTTTTCCGAATTAGCCTCATAAATTCCTCTGCATCCTTTGAAATATCATCAGCACCAACCTGGGGTTGGACATTCTCCTCAATTACAGCCTTACGCTTGCCTTTTTCATTCTTATCAGCATTAACCTCCAGCGGAGATAAGACCCTACCACTTTTGGTGATACCTCAAGCACCAACTATGTTCTCAACCGACGAACTTCCGCTTGCAGACTCTGTCCATTCTTGCTTCTGCCCGTTACAAAACACCTCTCTCCCATAATTCCATGGGATAGCTCTAGTGCTCTTGTACGACATGGGTCCAGGTATAGTAATGATAACCGGAGCGGGCCTAGTAGGCGCTGAAATATTGATTGTCCGGTATGGAAGGGATATCGTAGCAACTTCGTTTCCGTCATCACTCACTTCTTTCACGACATCTTCTTTCACAACTTTATCAAATTGCAAGCAACCCCTCATTAATTATTCTCTAAATACCCCTCTTCAAAAGATCACAACCCTCAGGCTGGGCTTCACACTCTGAGCAGTCAGCATAACAACCAGGAAATACCCCATTCTTCAACAAACAAGCCTTCACAAAACCCAGTGGAGTCTTCAAATCCTCAACATCAGTTATCAGATTCAACTTCTCCCCATCAATAATGGCATTGGCTCCTGCCACCCCATGATCCGACATCGGGTTATGAGTCACATTGGGCCCATCGTTGGTGAAGTTAATAACTTTGGAATCAAGCAAATCCTGGACCTTATGCTTGAAAGCTTTGCAATGGTCAATATCATGGCCTGGGGCGCCAGAGTGAAACTCGCAATGAGCATTCGCATCGTAGCCAGGAGGAGGTGTACCCGTGAGAGGAGACAAGGTCCTCTTCTGAACAATTGTAACTGCAGCAACCGTTGTAACAACTGAGAATATGGTATCGGAGGATTCGTGAACTGTCTATCAGGAATTCTGCACCTAGCAGCATAAGGTCGCGAAGCATTGACTTGTTACGGAGCTGCAGTTGGGATATTTACTGTAGCAACTTGTTAATGCTGACGAGATTGAGCTCTACCTTTACCCTTGTGAGAAATAGCATTCGCGTCCCCTTCCCTCCTCTTAGGGTTCGCTGAATATGGTTTCTTCGTTCCTCCCGAAGAGGATCCACCACCATTTGAAATCTTCCTAGACTTAATCCCACTTTCAATTTGCTCGCCAGCAATTACCAAATCAGAAAACCCTGCAGACATGCATCTTATCATCTTCTCAAAGTACACACCAGGTAGCGAGGCCATGAACAGGTCAATCAGCTCCTTTTCAACCATAGGGGGGCTGTACCCTTGCAGCTAAATCCCGCCACCTCTGGGCATATTCCTTGAAGCTCTCAGTATTCTTCTGCGACAAGCTCTGCAATTGTACCCTGTTTGACGCCTGATAACTATTATACTGATAGTGACGTACAAAAGCCTCGGCCAATTCTTTCCAGCTACGGATATGGGTTCTCTCAAGCCCCATATACCATTCCAAAGAAGCCCCTGCCAGACTATCCTGGAAGAAATGCATCAGCAGCTTTTCATCACTGGAGTAAGTAGACATCTTTCTGAAATACGCCCGAATATACACTCTGGGAAAAGTCGTCCCTTTGTACTTATCAAAATCGGGCAACTTGAATTTGGGGGGAATCCTGACCCCAGGAACCAAACCAAGAACAGACATATCCAGGACCAAAGAGTTATGATTCTCAAACGATTTCATTTTCTCCTTGATCAGTTTAAACCTTCGGCCAACTTCAGTTGGTAAACCACCCTCCATATCTCTCATGGAGAACACATCATTCTGATTATCTTCCCAATGAGGGCCAGCAACCCCGTGCATAGCGCACACACTCCCATTACTAGCAATATTAGCATTCTCATTCACAGCTCCTCCGTCCGGAGGTACGACAACAATAGGAATACCCTGAGGAATAGATCCACCAATCGGTGGGGGAACAACACCAGCTCCTCCGTGCAAAACACCATGTTCATCAACCTGTTCTATCAACGGTTGGACCAAAGTTCTCAACTGCTCCTGCCCACTAGCAACAGTCTGCATCAGTTCCATGAATTGGGCCATGCGTGCCCTGACTTCCTGCAATTCGGCTTGAACCTGATCCATCACCTTCTGCTGATTCCCTCGAGTAGAATACTTGTGGAAACTGAACTCCTCAATCCTGAATTGAAGAAAACCAAACAGAGATAAGAACACGAGGCCACCAAGAACAACCTGCGATGCAAATAAGGATGCAAGATGCAAAATGCAACCATGTCTATGTATGCACAGGGAGATCTCCCCCTTGATTCTGGTTTCAATAAACAAGAGTAGCAGAGATGGATAAAAACACCACAATAAATATTCTCATATATCAAGTAAAGTTGAGACAATACAACCAAGTGAGAAATATCCGCATACAAAGAGGTATTGATCTCATCCAACATCTCTGGTGATGATCAAGATACAAAAGCAAATGAAACTACAAAAGATAAAACTCCTAGTAGCCATGATCTCTACACCACTCTTGAGACTCCTCAAGCATCTCCTTTGTGTCGGGATGGTCTGGCCTCTCCATCAACTCTCGGATGAGGACATCCCTCTTGCATGACAATGGTCCTCCCAAGCATCTTCGCCGAAGGCATCCTTAAGTCTGGGTTTCTTCACCTCTGCCCGAATCTTGAACTCTTCAAGTGCTGATAAAGTTTCCTGGTATTTCTGCTCAATCGTACTTCTGTGGAACAATTCCAACAATACCTCCCTCTCCTTAGCCTTGAATTGCATTTTCAGCTTATCAACCTGAATATGAAGCTGATCTTCTCTACTCTTCTTGACAGTCAAGGTAGCATTCCATTGCTCATTGAATTTGGATATCTTCAGATAGGCTCTATCTAAATCCTCCTTCTTACTCTTCAGAATATCGCAAGTGCTTTTTAGATCAAGACTGACTTGCTTCCGTGCTTGTACCTAATCAGCAAGTTCTTTCTCCAACTTAACAAAGGATTCTGACTTTGTCTTGGAAAAATAAACAGCTTCACCCTTATCGTGTTTCAGCTGACTAATTTCCTGCTTCAACTCTTCATTCTCTTTGCGCATCTCTTCCTTCTCTGCCCAAAGCTTGGTATATCTCAGGATGTCGATGGTTGTAGGCAGCTCAATGACTAAGGGATATAATGGTTCTTCAACAGGAAACAACAATAATACCTCTTCAACCCTCTTTTGAATCCACTCCAAGTAGGGATCATAGGCTCTACAATCTCCTTTCCCCAAAGAAAGCTTTCCCTTCTTGTGAATCTTACCCCAAGCGTCCATGAATCAGGCATAGATACACGGATCAGCTACACCTGTGAAGTACAGAGATTCCTGCACTTCCTCTTCTTTCGGAGGTCCTTTCAAAGCATAACCGAAATGTCTCACAGCAAGAGAAGGATTATAGTTGACACCGCCTTTCCTCCCTATCAAGGGAACATTAGGAAAGTTACAACAACTAAAGATAAGCTCACGACCTAGAAAGTCTCGGTTGAACCAGACAATATTCTTCTCCGTTAAACCCATAAACCTTTTCGACCATTCAGATGAGTTCGCGGAATCCACAAAAGCTCCAGAGCAAGGAAGGTGATCAACAAACCACTTATGCAACAGCGGTGCACAACAAGATACCATCTTTCCTCTTCTTTTCTCGTTCTTGTAATGCACTGAATAATACAAGTCTCCCAGAAGAGTAGGTACGAGGTTCTTGGAAGCGAAGATATAAAAATCGTCAAAATACACAAAGTCCGGTACATTGGGGAACAACACAATGCCATAGACACACATCCAAGATAGCACTGAAAACCACCCAACAACCCTTTTCAGCATACTCTCGGGCTTTGTCGACCAGGAAGGGTAAAGTAAATCCGAAAACTCTGTTTCTACTAATAACATGATCTGCCAAGTCAGAGGCACTCAAATAAAGAGCGGTAGACAACTTCTCAAGATTAGGTTCTTCTTCGGAGCTGAAGAAAGGCACTTTGTTTAGAATCGGAACCCCTAAGATGTAAGCAAATTCCTCCAAAGTCGGAACCAACACATAATCCGGGAATGTGAAACATCTCAGCGGAGGATCATAAAACTGCAACAGGGTATGAATAGCTCTATGCTCATAACTCGTGAGCTTACGGACAAACTTCAGAATTCCATCATACTGTTCCCTGAAAGCTGCAAGAATACCAGGATCGGCCATGGAAACCAGACCAAATAAAGGTCCCAACTCGGGTGCCGAAAACTTGTACACAACAATCCTCTTTCTGCTAACTTCCATCTCTGCAGAAGATCAGTACCAGAATCAAGGGAAAGACGAGAATCTGTAACACACATAAACATGCAATGTTAAATGCAAAATGATATGCAAATTCACACATAGGATCAAGGTATCCAATGCTCAAACTTCGCTGTTGTGCCGTTGACTGAACTCAACCAGAGCTCCGCTCTAATCAGAACACTGAGATAACACACTGGATGGAACACTCAGGATCAAAATTCCGCACCGATGAGAAAGCCAGGGTTGGTTGAAGGCCAGGTTTCCTTCAAAAACCCATCCCTCTCACATGTGGGTTCTAGTCTTGAAAGGTACGACATCCTATGTGGGTTGTCAGCGTCACAGACTTTCGAGAAACAATGATACGTTCACCATTTTTGGTTTGTCATCATAGTCTAATGAAGCGACCTCACTTAGCTGACCCCCCAAATGACGGTCTCTAGAGTCGATAGTCTCTCTAGGTCAATATTCCCTCAACTGCACCAGACGCGCAGGGTAGAATATTTCCAAAGAAAAACCTCGTCTGAATGTGAATTTCACGCGAGCCATTGCATAGCCAAATGCCACACAAGCTCCCGCTAATCTCCACTCTAATCCTATGTGTATACTCAAGCCCAGGTCCGACTTATCTCTCAATGGAACAACCCAACCCACAACACAACAGCATAATATGATAATAAAATGCAAATGCAATAATATACAACAGATAATGTACATAAAGCAAAAACTGTACAAAATAAACACCCAAAAACGTCACAGACAAGCGCTAGGAGTGACTCGCATAGGGAACCATCACAATCCCCAGCAGAGTCGCCAACTGTCGCAACTGCGAAAAACACCCGACAGGAAACATAAGAGTCGCCACCTTTCGTTATTTATCCCAAAGAGAGGGAAAGGAAACGATCGGAAAAACCTAAAGAAAAAGGGAAAAGACAAGGTCATCACAACCAAGTCCTGGATTTGGGAGTCGGTTACGCAAGGGGAAGGTATTAGCACCCCTCACGTCCGTCGTACTCGACAGGATCCATGCCTGTTGTCTATCTAAGGGTGTGTTTAAACTATCTAGCTAAAGGCTTCAGGACAAAAAGAAAAAAGACAAGAGACTCGGCAGAGCATTGCCGCTCTGTGCTTACATATTCCCTCGTGCAATGGGAAAGTCAGAGTCAACGTAGTTCGGCTAACTACGAGTGAGAAGGAGGGAAAGGTTGCTTGCCAAGAAATCGCCGTCTTGCGCCTACGTACTTTCATCTGGTATGAAAGATCAGAGCAAACGTAGTTCGGACTGACACGAAACCACAGGTTAATTAAGTGTTTTAATCGAGTAGGGTTAAACCTCCGTTCTAGCAGTTAGGGACAAAGCCTGTTTGCGGTAGAACCGAAGCTTAACAACACTCTTTTCTGAAAAAAGGTTTCCAGTTAATCCCGAAGGAAAAAGGTTTGAAATTTGTTTTGTGTTTTTTAGTGAAGTGAATTAATTCGGTTTGTGATTCACGTTGCACTAAAGACTATGACATGGAGGAGAATGCGTTGTATATCGCCCCCAAATGGGATGTATACTAAACACTCTAGATAAGCAAGAGGAGACCCCTCACTCATCATTCCCCATGTAGCTTAAGGCTCGTAGCGCGCAATGTTTATCGCCTTTATTAGATGAATTAGAATTGTTTGAGATGAGAAGAGAGACGCACGAAAGGTCTAAGGGAAACTCGGCCCTAACGTTGTTATGCAAAGTGGTCCTAAGGTTAGGATGAAAAGGGGAAACATCTACCCTAATGTTAGCATGCTTGGATTGAACACCTAATGTCTCTCCTACTCCCATCCTAAATGGAGGTACTAGGAACCTTATGGGGATCATGGCAAAAAGCACAAGAAAGCACTAAGTAAATTCAATCGCAAGTAAAAGATGCAAACATGAAAATGCAACACTTAGAATGGTGGGAGGGAGAAAAATGTGTGGGGCAGCAGCCGCCACAAGCTCGTCTCGACCTCAACAGTGATGCAAGAATGATGCAAACATGGAAGAAGCACAAAAGAGATGAAAGCAAACGAAACATGCAAAGAGATCATCAACCTTGAACCACATCCATAAGTATGCATTCAAGTGGAAAAAACACGAATGTCGGCGAAATCTCGATTACAAATTCAAAATATCGACATATATCCAGAAACATTTCATTCCTAACACATCACACTGATCTATGATGATTCGAGATGAAACAGTATGCAAACAATCAAACAAAGTAGCAAAATAGGCCTGCCAGCACAGTGTTAATCGGTTAACCCCAGGGGTTAATCGGTTAACACACTGTTAACGTTTAAAAATTTGAAAATTTGAACTGGTTAATCGGTTAACCATATGCATTAACTGATTAACGCTTTGAAAACTTTGAAAAATATGGAAATTTGCAGTGATTAATCGGTTAGCCATATCCGTTAACTGATTAACACCGTGCTGACAGCAGAAAACAACAAAGCAGAACCACTTTTCAACAGCTTATTACTACTCCAAACATGCGAATGATCACATAATCACTTAACCACGAAATTACATCAGAAAAAACATGATTCCAACAGCATGCAAATAGATCCAAATAGCAACATCACAGATCATACAAATCAAGATTCAATCGAATATGAAAATCATCATGAACATGCAAATAAGCTCAAAAATGCTATGGATCTAGGATTCCAACCTTCGAAGCGGAGATTTGCTTCGGTTAATGTTGAACTAACTAGAATTGAACAAATCCGATGCTAGAAGTCCGGAATACTTCAAGATCCACACCAACTCTTGTTGTAGCAATGAAGATCCTTCAAGATTAATCCAAAATAAGCTAAATAATCACTTCCAAAATCACTTCTAGATCTGGATCAAATTGTGCACGAAAATTGAATGGAGAAATCACTGCAATGGAGATGATGGATGGAGGTTTGAGCTCAAGAATTCATTGATTCCAATGAAGAATCAAGAATTCAATGAAAAAGAGCTTTGAGTGAGGGTTTTGGAATTTGGAGAATTGAGAGAATTTGAGAGAATTGAGATGAATTCTGAAAAATGAATGTGAGAAACGAAAGTTGGATCCCTTTGGTTTGGAGTGAATCACTTAAATATCATCTAGGTTTGGATCCCAAAGCAAGGTTTAGAATTTGGTTTGTGAATTGAGGTTTGGCACTAGGAATGGGATTTTGGAAGGAAATGAAATTATGAAATGATTCTAGATCCTTCCCAAGTGACAAATTTGAATTTAAGTGATCAAAATTGGACCCCAAATGGCTCTGCATTGAAAAATCACATAGAGAGGCAAAAATTACACTGGTTAATCGGTTAACTATATGCGTTAACCGATTAACGCCTTCAAAATTTCAAATCTGGCCTGATTTCTCTTTGGTTAATCGATTAACCATATAGGTTAACCGATTAACACCTTCAAAATTTTGAATTTGGCGCCTTTTAGAGGGAAATATGTCCATTTGCCCTGTTTCACATGTTTGGAGCTCTGTTAAGCTTCTGAATCTCGTTCTTGAACGTTATCACTGTAAAAATGCTTGACATGAGCCTGAGTGTTGCTTTCTGAACTGTTGTTCTCCTGTAAAATAAAATAAAATCGACCGCCTGACCGCTGGGTAAAATAAAATCCCGAGCCTCTGATGCTCGTTGTTCGTTGTTCAATCCTTTGCGCCGAAATGAACCTGAGCCACAGGAACCTTAATCCCCTGTCCAATGCTATGCAAAAATGAAAAGAAACAAAAGCCAGATACTGCCAAAATGAAAAGGCAAATTTTGGGGTGTTACAGACACCTCGCACACACACGGCTACCTCTTGGGCTACCTTACCACGAGACCTTTTATTTCGTGCAATCCCATGTAATTCACATGTATCCCTCTCCCAAATCGATATACGCATTCTTGTTTCTTTGATCATGATTTATCTTCTAGGAGCACCCTTAGGGACTAGCGTAGATTAAACTGTTTTCAAACTAATTCTTGATTCGTCATCGAGCCATTTTCAAACACCCTCTGTAAGTCGAGTGTTCGTCCACATTCGCCATCAACCTATCACACACTTTCACATTTCATCGTGGTTTTGTTATTAGGAGCACCCTTAGGGGCTAGTATCATTTCTCACAACCTAACCTTTGATTCGTCATCTAGCCGGTCCCATTTTCAACCAAACCCTCGACTCGTCGTCGAGCTATTTTCAAACCAACTTCCATTTCACCATGTTTTTACACGCAAATAAATATCAAACCCTTGATCCAACATCAAGCGGTATTTTATCCAAGTTGTAAGCCGGGTGCCTTTTGCTTTGCAGCACACCTCTTTTCGCAACGTATTCGATTCTATCTTTTATTCAAACATTTTTCTTAACAAATAGCAAAATAACGAGATTCTTGGAGTCTAGCATTCCTTGAATCTTCGAATGAACGAATCTTGAGGCGCATGCTTTAGGTTGTTGTTTATTCAACCTTTCTTCTTAAAACACCTAATATTTATTCAAACATTTTCATAATTAAACTTACGAAAGAAGGAGATTCTTGGAGTCTAGCATTCCTTGAACTTTCGAATGATTAGCTCTCGAGGCACACCCTTGAGTTGTTATTCATTCATTCTTTCAAATTCAAAATTTTCAAACTCTCTTAAACCTTTTCAATCAACTTCCGAAAGAATTGAGTCCTTGGAATCTCACATTCCTTAGATTCTTGAGTGACGGCTCTCGAGGCACGCCCCTTGGGTTATTTGTCATTTAATATTTCGTTTCCAAACCTAAACTTCAAACTCAATTCAATCTATCTCTTTTCGTGGTCGCCTCCACGAACTACGAACACTCTAATTCTTCATTCTCATCTGAATGTAAGATACGTAGGAACAAGATTGCGATGATCTTGGCGAGCACACTTCCTTTTTTTCTCTACCTTCTATCCATCTTCTGTTTTCCCCTATCCTCTCCCGTAGTCGAACTACAAAGCTCTGATTTCTCATTTTCGTCTAAATGAGCATATGTAGGCACAATGGCCCCAATCCTTGGAGAGCACCTTATCCTATAACCACTCATTTCCCTCTAGCATCTTTATCCTTTTATCCCACCAATTCGTATTTATCATTGAGAAGAAAATAAGCAAGCTTAGATAACACCCATCGCAAATTACCCTAAGAGGTTCCCGTTGAGTACAACAGACGTGAGGGGTGCTAATACCTTCCCCTTGCATAATCGACTCCCGAACCCGAAACATTGGTTGCGATAACTCTGTTTATGTCCTTTCATTTTAAAAGGTTTTGTCAATATTTTCCTTTCTAGTCTATTCGGGATAAATAAAGTTCGGTGGTGACTCTATCGAACCGCATTTTGTGCCTTTAGCGCAAGGGTCGCGTTTCTCGATTTTATTTTTCGAGGTGCAACACTACCTTTTATTTTTTCCACTTTTTCTTTTTAATCCAAAATTTTTCTCGTAGTCTGAACTACTGATGCTCTGATTTCTCATTTTGCAATGAGAATATGTAGGCACAATGGCCCCAATCCTTGGAGAGCACTCTAATATAAAACCACCTATTTCTCTTTAGCAATCAAAACCCATTTCTCATACCTTTTCGCATTACTCGCTTAGAAGAAAACAAATAAAGTTAGCTAACATTCATCACAAATCGAACTAAGAGGTTCCCATTGATTACAACGGACGTAGGGGGTGCTAATACATTCCCTTTACATAATCGACTCCTAAACCTAGAATTTGATTGTGATGGCCATGTTCTTATCTCTTAAAGGTTTTCTTGATATTTTCCTATTCCTTTATTAGAATGAATAAAGTTTGGTGGTGACTTTGTTCGAACCACTTTTTCCGCATCCCATCACGAAGGTCATATTTTTTTCCGAGGTGTGACACTAGGATATTTAGGTAACATTATTGGGTGACTACTTGCTCTTTCTTGATGATACCCACACGCTCATTAGGAAATGGGTATTTTAAACTTAGGTGGCGTGCGAAATAAACCTCCCTTAAGATTTAAGGTGGGTCTTCCCAGGATGATGTTATAATGGGACACATCATCTAATAAGAGATACTTTACTTTGATGGAACTTGTACTCACCCTCGAGCCTACAATAGTCTATAGGGTAATGTAGCCTTTGACCTATACTTTTTCTCCTATCAGGCCTACCAAGGACCCTTGGAAAGATCCGATATCTTGAGAATTTATCTGGAGCCCCTAGAAGGTACTCCAGAATAAAGTATTTGTGGAGCTACTAGGACTGATTAACACCCTATTCACCTCTCAATAAGCATGTTGGATTATGATGAACATATAATCATTATTGAGAGGGGTGTGCCTACATCTTCTACTTCCGAGAAGTTAATTTTGTGCTCCACGTCTAAGTCAAAGATGTCGAGGGCCTTCAGGAGGAGTTGGATTCTTATCCTTTGGAAAAACCTTCCAGCAATGGTGTTATCATCTTCTTGGAACTTTCCTTGAGCATTCTTGTTAGAGGATGGCGAGAAAGATTCGTGGTGAGATGGTTTATATCAATGGAACATGTCAATTTTACCTGGGCTTCACAGTGAGCACCAAATGTGCTAGATAAAAGTACAATGAATGTAATAAGTCCAAATGTTCTAACTAGACAGTTTGTGTGTGTAGAATTATATTTACTTGATGGAACTAGTTCTGAAACTTAAATGACTTTGGTTCGGTTCTGATCATGGTCTCTCGAGGATCTCTAATCAGAAAAGCAGCTGCTAGTACACTCCATCTCAGAAGCGTGCTATACTGCCTCTGATGCTAAGTA
This sequence comes from Lathyrus sativus, assembly GCA_963859935.3. Classification (NCBI taxonomy): domain Eukaryota; kingdom Viridiplantae; phylum Streptophyta; class Magnoliopsida; order Fabales; family Fabaceae; genus Lathyrus; species Lathyrus sativus. The sequence continues at coordinate 431,749,368 of OZ012740.1, forward strand.
ATGTCATGTAAATTTTTATAACACGGGACTCAAGATTTATTAACATTATCTTCTATAGGTTGTGTTGTGCTTGAATCATAGTTGTATCCTGTGGACAAAGGTTTTATTTAATGGATATTCTTATGACTGAAAGTTCCAATACTTGCTTTATTGGAAAAGAAGATATACTAGAAGATTTGGTTCTTTTTATAGCCGTTGAAGATCTCCAACGTCTCTATTTTCCTTGGCTGTAAAAAGAAGCTAAAGATTTAAATATCAACTAAGAAATAACATTGCAAATAGAACTGAGAAATACACGCACTACTTTCAGAAAGCTGAGTCTGTTAAGAGTTCTTAGTCTTGTGTTGATTAAGAATCTTTGTAAAAGTGTGTTGTATTATTTGAACACCTCTAATATTTTATCAAGTGTTATTGTAAGTTATTCTTTCTCTAAACTATCTGTTTAGATATAAGTCTCTTGTTGTAGGCTTGAACAAGGTAAAGTTTTAGACACGAACTCCAAGTAATGTAAAGTCTTAGACACGAGCTCTAAGCAAAGGAAAATCTTAATCATAAGCTAGTTGAGAAATGGAGAGTCTTAGACACGAGCTCTAGGCAAGGTGAAGTCTTAGGCAGGTGGTCCAAGCAAGAGAAGTCTTGGTTAGGAGATGATTGAGCAGAGTGAAATCTTAGACACGAGCTCTAAGCAAGGGAAGCCTTGGACAAGTAGTCTGAGGAAAAAGAAAAGTCTTATATAAGTGTGTATAAGCAAGTGTAATCTGGTTGATTATAGTGGAAAATATCTTTCTTGGCAATGGGACTGAAGTACTCTCAGTTGGAAGAGGAACAAGGATAACTACTATGTGTTATTTACTATTTTTACTTTACTTCTATCTTTATTTCTACCGCACCTTATCAGACTCTGAACTCAGTTTTTAGAATCTGAACTCTAGCTTATAATTAAATATAATTTTTGCAAAACACAATTCAAACCCTCTTATTGTGTATTTTTCTCACTTTCAGTTGGTATCAGAGCAATGCATGTGCGTAAAACTTAACAATTATACAATCAAAGATCCAATGAGAAAAATATGGATCCTGGGGTTACTAATCCTAGTACCTTAAGGGGGATTCCCTATGATTACAATAGCTCTGAGAGAAATCATTACACTGCTAAATCTCCTGTATTCAGTGGTAAGTCTACTGAATTTGAATGGTGGAAAAGCAAGAAGTACAAAAATATCATTGGACTCGGTGATGAGCTATGGGATATTCTTGAAGATGGCATTAACATTCCTGTAGACAGTGTTGGTATGGTTGTTGATAGAAAAACTATGAGTCCTACTCAAAAGATAATCTACAAAAAACATTATAGAGTCAGAGGTATTATGGTTGATGCACTTCCACATGTTGAGTATTTGAAAATCATTGATAAGTCTTCTGCAAAGACTGTCTTTGAGTCATCGTGTTCTACTTATTAAGAAAATCAACAAATCAAAGAAGCCAAAGCTCGCTTGTTGATACAGAAGTATGAGTTATTCAAAATGAAGGAAGATGAAGATATTGAAACTATGTTCTCAAGGTTTCAGGTTCTTGTCTCAGGCCTTCAAGTGATGAACAAAAGCTACTCAACAGCTGATCATGTGAAGAAAATTCTGAGAAGTCTCCCTCAGAAGTTTAGACCTAAAGTAACAACTATTCAAGAAGCTAAAGATCGGAATACGGTTTCCCTTGAAATTCTAATCATCAATCTTCAAAGTCATGAGATGGAAATCAATGGAGATGAAAGTTCAAAGAAGTTTAAGTCTCTCGCATTGAGATCTGCCACTGAAAAATCTGGTGACAAGTCTAGAAGATCTTCTAAAAATAGTAAAGATGATGAATCGTCTGAAGAAGAATTTTTTTGGATGATTTAATGATGAAGACATGGTGTGCTTCATAAGAGGAATTCAACAAATGTCCAGAAGAAGAAGATTTCATAAAAGCAACAAAAGGATTAACTCCAAAGATGAAGACAGGACCTGCTACAATTGCAACAAACCAAGTCACTTCAGAAGTGATTATCCTAAACCTGAGAAAGACAGTCAGAGAAAAGTAAGTTATCAGAAGGATAATTTCAGAAACGGGTTAAAAAGGAATTTCATGGAAACACGGGAAGAACTAGATGAAGAAGATTCAGAAAAGGAAGATAATGTTAATCTTGCACTAATGGCTCATTCATCTGATGAAAGACTTTTATCTCAGTCTGACAATAACAATGAGGTATTCTCTTACTCTAACTTTATTTCATGCGCTAACAATCTTCTAGATCATTGCAAGAATCAAACTAGTCAGATTAAGATCCTTAAAAGAGATAACTCAATTTTAAGAGAAGAATTAAAAGAAGTAGATATATCTCAAAACGAGTGTTCACCTCTGGGTAAACATGATCAATCTTTTCATAAATTTATTACATCTAGCATTGATCTTACCAAACTTGTATATATGATTTATGGAGTCATAAAATATAATAAAGAAGGGTTAGGGTATGATGAAGGTTGCTCTAGTGCTAATGACTCTTCAAAAGTGCTTCAAAGTTTCTGCTCATCTAGCATTGCTCAAACTGTGTTAAATAACCATTTTGTTCCTATTGCTAAAGTAATGAATTTAACTGAACCTATTAATCATAAGTTAAAAGGCATTGCTATAACAAAACCTTATAAATCAAATGTTCTGATGACATCAATGTTTAAAACTTATGAGTCACAGGATAAGTTCAATTCTGCTGATAAGGTTAAGAATAACCCTAGTCAAAACATTTTGAATAAAAATTATTAGATTAAAGATAAACCTTCTCACAAAGTAAGAGGACAAAATAGGAGAAAATCTATTAAAACTAACCTGAAAGGACCCATATGCGTATGGGTACCTAAATCTCAAATAATCTTTGTTGCAGATATGCCCAAAGGAGCAGATGGAATGCTAATCTTGGTCCCTGAATAGTAGTTGTTCACGACACATGACAAGAGAAAGGCGTATGTTCCAAACCCCGAATCTAAAAGAGGAAGGAAATATGGGTTTTAGAGGTGGCTAGAAGGAAAGGATCATCGAAACAGGTACAGTAGGTAACTATCAAACTATTATTAATAAGGCATGGCTTATAGATGGCCTGAAACATAATCTACTTGGTATAAGCAAGTTGTATGATGATGGTTGCAATATATTGTTTGATAAGGGCTTCTGTTCTGTTGTCAATTCTAATAAAACTGTAGTATTCAAAGGGAAAAGGAAAGGGAATGTTTATAAAGTCAATTTTTCTGAATTGGTTGTTCAGAAGGTCCTTTGCCTAATGACAATGAGTGATGAAAAATGGGTCTAGCACAAAAGGTTAGGTCATGCTAACTGGAGATTGATCTCTAAACCTTCCAAGCTAAAACTTGTGAAAGGGTTGCCAGATATTGATTATCACTCAGATGCTCTTTGTGGAGATTGTCAAGTTGGAAATATTGTAAAAACTTCTTTTAAAAACAAAAGCATTGTCTCTTCTTCTAGACCCTTGGATTTTCTTCACATTGATTTATTTGGTCCTATTGGGCCCGCCTCAATCAATGGAAAGAAATATGGTTTGGTCATAGTTGAAGATTTTAGCAGATGGACTTGGGTGAAGTTTCCCAAATCTAAAGATGAAACATACGAAGTGTTTAACACCTTTTGTAATCAAGTACAATTTGAGAAGGAATTGAAAATTTTAAAGGTCAGAAGTGACCATACGGGTGAGTTTGAAAATGAATCATTTGAATCCTTTTGTGAAAAATATGGACTTATCCATGAGTTCTCTTCTTCTAGAACTCCACAACAAAATGGAGTTGTTGAGAGAAAGAATAGATCTCTGCAAGAAATGGCAAGGACAATGATTCATGAGAATAAACTCCCTAAGTACTTGTGGGCAGAAGCTATTAACACTGCTTGTGATATTCAAAATAGAATTTATATTAGACCAAATCTAGATAAAATATCGTATGAGTTATTCAAAGGTAGAAGACCTAATATCTCTTATTTTCATCAATTCAGATGTACCTGTTACATCCTGAATAACAAGGTCTGCCTAAAGAAATTTGATGCTAAAGCTAAAAAATGTATCTTTTTAGGATACTCTAAATGGTCGAAAACATATAGAGTGTATAACTCAGAAACTAGAATGGTTGAAGAGTCTATGCACGTTAAAATTAATAACAGCTTACCTGACCATAACAAGTCAGATTCTTTGGTTCAGAATGATTCCTCTGCAGTTTTTCAGAATCATGAAGAACAACCTATGGTATGTGTCCCTAAAGAAAAAGATGTAGTGAATAATGATCTAGAATTTGTCACTATATCTGAAGATATACCAGAAGCTACAAAAACTGAAGTTACTCAAACTGGTCTTTCTTCTACTGATTAAGTAATTGCTCACAATGGCACAGAAGCCTCTGTTCAACCTAAGAGATTTTTTAAGTATAAAACGTCTCATCTAGAATAGCATATCATTTGTAACAAAGACGAGCCATTTTGAACCAGATCTGCTTTCAAAAATGAGCACTCAATGATCAAAATTATTTCATTGGTTGAGTTTTTTTCTGTTGATGATGCCTTAACTAATAATGGTTGGATCATGGCTATGCAAGATTAACTAAATTAGTTTCAAATAAATAATGTGTGGGATCTTGTTCCAAGGCAATAAGAGAAAAACATCATTGGGACCAAATGGGTCTTTAGAGACAAACTTAACGAACTTGGTAAAGTTGTCAGGAATAAAGCTAGACCTGTGGCTCAAGGATATAGTCAGCAAGAGGGAATAGACTTCTTTGAAACTTTTTCTCTTGTTGCAAGGTTAGAAGCCATAAGACTACTTATCTCTTATGCCATAAACCATGATATAATTCTTTATCTAATGGACGTGAAAAATGATTTTCTGAACAGAGTTATTACTGAAGAAATGTATTTCAAACAACCTCTAGGATGTATTGATTCAAATCATCCAGAACATGTCTACAAGCTTAAAAATTCACTCCATGGTCTTAAACAAGCTCCAAGAGCTTGGTATGAAAGATTGAGTAATTTTTTGCTCGAAAATGGTTTTGTTAAAGGAAAAGTTGACACTACACTTTTCAAGAAAACTTTGAAAGAAGAAATCTTGATTGTTCAAATTTATGTTGATGACATAATTTTTGGTTCCACTAGTGTATCTTTTTGTCAAGAGTTTTCCAAGATTTTCCAAGATAATATTTAGGCATCTAAAAGGAACATCAAATCTTGGACTTCTTTATAAAAGTCCTCAGATTATAAACTGGTTGGATTATGTGATGCTAACTATGCTAGAGATAGAATTGGAAGGAAGTCCACAAGTGGTTCATTTCAATTTATAGGTGAAAACCTTATCTCTTGGGGTAGTAGAAGACAATCAACGATTTCTTTGTCCACAACAAAAGTAGAATACATTTCAGTTGCTAATTGTTGCACTCAACTATTTTGGATGAAATATCAACTTGAAGACTATCAGATTTTTGGAAACAAAATTCTAGTTTTTTATGATAATACTGCTGCTATCTGTCTAACAAATAATCTAATTTAGCATTATAGAACCAAGCATATTGAAATCAAATATCACTTTATAAGGAATTATGTTCATAATGGTGTAATAAATATTCAATTCATTGATTCTGAACATCAATGGGCTGATATATTTACAAAGCCCCTGGCCATTGCTCATCATCAAGAAATGTTTAAACATGGTTTATGTCGCAAAATAAATGCTTGTTCTCTAAATGGTGTATTGAAATATTTGTTGGAATTTGTTAGTAGTTAGTTGAATTACTTCTGATACTTTCTTAAGTATGGTCTTTAAGTCTGAATAGGGGTTACAAGATGTCTCTCTTCCTTAACTGCTTTCTTTAAAGCATACAGTAATAAGTTAATTCCTTGTCATGTGCTTTGAGTTAACAATTGGACTATTCCTTGAGTTCTTATAAAATAAAAATCCTTGTTTTAACACTCTGATTTTCTGAATCTGCTCTAAACAGTTTGGTTCATTAAAAAGGAGTGTTATGACAAAGATTCTAACTTGTTTTTATTCAGACTTAGGACTGTCCAAACATTTTAATGCATACTTGCTTATATTCTAGCATTATATGTGTGTTAAGTTGCTAAGTTGTATTCCTTTCTTTTCTCATTGTTATCTTCTACATAAGATAATTCTGTGAAATCACTGTTCTTCATTTTAATATTTCTCCTTTAAAATATCCTCGTAGTTTATTAAAGAAGAATATTTTTTGATTTAGATTTTCTAAAGGAGTTTACAGTTGACTTCAACGAATTGAAGGCGAATAATTCTTCACAATTTGTTTCAAATCTTGTGAAAGACTTTTAGGTCAATGCTCATATTAATCAGAATGAGAAAAATGATTATTTGATTCTGTCTGTTATGAAAGCTCAAAAAATGATTAACAAATCATCTATGGTAACAAAGACCCTTTTGAGAGTCCTTCTACTCTTTCTCCTATGGCAAAAGTTTGGTACCAATTTATGGTGAACATTCTAAGGCCTAGAGTACAGGGGACATGATGGCTTTCTCTGGTGAAAAACTGTTATGCTTTGCTAAAGTCTTTTTCTTTCTCTTCTCTTTTTGATTGATGACAAAGGAGGAGAATGGATTGAGTATTTTAGGATAATAATGGATTCAAATGTGGTTAGTAATTCTATTTAGGGGGAGTTTGTGGATCTCACCCTTGGTTCTGTTTGTAGCCGTTGAAGATTTCCAACGTCTCTATTTTCCATGGCTATAAAAAGGAGTTGAAGATTTGAAGATCAACTAAGATATAACGCTGCAAATACAACTTAGAAATACACACACTACTTTCAGAAAGCTGAGTCTTTTAAGAGTTCTTACTCTTTTGTTGATTAAGAATCTTTATAAAAGTGTGTTGTATTATTTGAACACCTTTGATATTTTATTGTTGCAGTGAAAATTGGATGCCAAGCTATTAATTAACTTGAACCTTATTTCTTTTTACAACCGATCTTTAATTTATCCAAAGGAAAGGTCTCAAGAAAGAAAAACCTTTTGCGCGATGTAACGACAACGCTTAAGAGATTCGGGGATTCGGGGGTTGGTTATATCTAGGGAAGGTATTAGCACCCTAAATATCTGTAGTACTCTACAGGAACCTTTTGTTTAATTAATTGCTAAGTTTGTGAATTGTGCTATGGTTAAGGGATAAGATAAAAATAAACAAGGTCCTAAGTGGTTTTATAAGTTTGCTCGCAAAGGTATCGCACCTTTTTCCTACGTATCCTGACTAAGATAGAATCAGAGCAATCGTAGTTCGCCTCACGAGGGAAAAGAACACTTGATGATGATCAAGGTTCAAAGGGGAACAAACATGACAATGTTTGTGTGGAGTTTGACAAAACTCCCTAAGCTAAGTTGAAGGGGAAGTAAGAAATCATGACGATGATTCTTACACAGAGTTGACGAACTCTTTCCTAGGGTTCTAGTTGAAGAACACTCCTAGCATGGGTGGGTTTTTTAGACTTCAAGCAAAGTCTAAAGGTTTCTAAACTAGGGTTAAGGTGACTTAACAAAGTCAAGAGAGAGTGAAGATTTTGGTCCAAGACATTGACAGTCAAGTGGACAGACTTTCCTTTGGAGGGACAGATGATCGGCAACTGGATGAAAGCTAACAAGCTTCATCACTTGGGAATAAAATAAATACAAACATTATACTAAAGCATTCATGGTGACAACCAATGAAAAAGATTAAGGACGAAAAGCAATGATGACAATCAAAGCAGATGATTAGTACGACAACTGTGACGACAGATCGCACCTGGAGTACAGTTAACAAACAGATGAACTGAGCATGATAATAATTCAAGGTAAAAATCCTAGCATGTTGTCTAACATGTTTCGGCATGATAACAATCAATTTTCACAAAGAAAAACAAGTGGAACCCTTTAAACTTTCATCTGCAACAGCTAGGGTTAGTACTGTCAATATGACAAGTTGCACATAGTCAAACATGGTGAAAATTTAATCAAACATGGAAAATAAAATTATGACATGAAATTACACATTAAAACAAACATAATGAAAAAAGAACGGGTGAAAATGATAAAAAATGAGAGAGTTATGATTTTTTGAAGTTTCATGTGAAAAATGAGAAAAAGTGGCAACAAGGGTTATCACAAGGGATCGAACCCATGCCAAGTACAATACGCGCGCAAGTTTCAACCGCTGGGGAGGCCATACATCCGTTAATTGAAGCGCAATGATAAATATATAATGTGTGTTTGGTTGATTTCCTGGGCAAAATAAAAGCAAACAACATGATTGCAAAACACCTCTAACTTTCTCAAATTTTATCCAATTCCAACAAACCTTATATGCAAATCACTCAGAAAATCATGAGGAATCTGATGATGATGTTAGTTTTTCAAAATTATGTGCACATAGAAAAATTCGAATACAAATGCATAATGAAGTTTCAAGATGCATTTTGGAAGCTGCAGACCAGATTAAGCATGTTTAAACCAAAATAAAAGCCTGCACCAATTCTAAATATCACATATGTTAAGTTCAAACAAGAGTGAAGTTTAAAAGCATGATAGAACAAGAAGTGATCAATCATTTGCATGTGTTGTGTTTTCAAACAGCAAGAGCAATAATCTAGAGTTCAGAAATGTGAAATGCCACTGCTTGATAATGCAAATTGGTTTGAACAGCTTAATACAATCACTCTTACCTCCAATTAAACATACACACACATCATTTAAGGGATAATGAATCAAACCAGAACATGATTGGGAATAAAATTGAACTGGAATGAATAATCATGTTCAAGTTGCAAATGATCAAAGAATAACAATGCATGACAGTTGGGATTTTTGAGTTCCAAAGCAATTCAGGCCAAGGCAATATTGTAAACACATTCTAAGCATGATTATGAGTGTGTGTATGTGGAAAAATCAGAACTGGAACAATTTTGTAATGATGTGGCTCTCAAAGTGCATATTGTGTATTATGTACATATGATGGTACAAGTTGGTGCTCATGAGGTTTTCAGTGGTTTGGTTCATTCAAACATGTTAAAAATGATCACATTATACTATTATAACACAAAGGTTGCAAGGAAAATCATTGATTCCAAATCTGGTATGTGGTGTGCAAATATGTGAAAGCAAGAAGCAACTCATGAGTAACATTGTGGTACAGTGTATTTCCAAGCAAAACAATGGTTCTAACATCACATATATATCTAATACCAAGTGTGTGCAAGGTGTTTTTCTTGAAAAATAAAGTATTGCCAAAAGTGGCTAGGTGTGTGGATGTGTGATGTCAACTTTGCATTTTGAAAGTGAGTTTCTCTAATTGAGGGATTTGTGATGAAATTATTGTGCAAGCATGTTTCAAATGAACAAAGTGAGGTGTGTGTGTGGTGGTTTCAAGGAAAATTGGGTTTATGCAAAAAATGCCAAGTTGTGGCTTGATATGCAAGCAAAAGTGGTTTTGAAAACATGAAATTTTGGACTAACCATTTTGTGGTCAAAGCAATCATACTAGCATACTTTAAATGAAATTTTGGAAGTGTTCAAAGGTTGCCTAGATGCATAACAGAACTGGTATGAAAAAAGGTAGTTTTGAGTGACTTGATGAATTTGATGAATGCTATGAAAAATATGTGAATCTGTCTGTTATGCACCAAACAGTAAAATAGAACACATAGGCATACTTCAAATGCACATATGAACAGGTTTGCAAGATAAATTCAGGCCTGTGATGCCTTAAGCAAAAATGAGTTTTCTGCTGCTATGAATGTTTCAAGACAACAACAGCCACACAGCTAATATCCTATGACAGTCACCAATTTCTACATGAGGTGCAAAATCTTGGCAAAGCATGAATTGGAAATTTTAAATTTCAAAAAAACAGTCTTGGTCATTAATTATAAACAGAATCCTTTAATTGACAAACACCTCATGACTAAGCTTCCAACAACCAAACCTTGACAGCAGCCAGTTATACTGAATTAGTAGATTTAAACCAAAAACAAACCATGTCCTAACAGGATTTCATTGTCACAGTCCAAATTATGATCACACTAAATCACCATATGAAGTTACAACTCCACTAATCCAACAAAGAAACTAGCTTACCTGAACAACACCTTAAATGATCATCAACAACCTAATGGCTGATGGGATCCCAACCACATCAAACACAGCATCAAATCCAAACAAACTTACATTCTAGCAGAAAAGAAAAACTAACAATTCTTCCAAAACTGTCTTGACAGTATATTGACCAAATTCAGCACATCACAATCAACTTTAATCATGAACCATTTTTATGTTAACACTTGCAGTAAATTATACATTTATCACATACCAAATATCATGAAAATTCACCAATTGTTCATAAGCTCAAAAACACACCATAATGTTCAACAAGGCAAATACATAAAGAATGATGCAAGGGTTAATGAGAATTGGTTACATACCTGTTGAAGGACCTTTCAAGCAAGCAAAATTTGTTGAGAAAACCAGAGATATTGAATTCACCTCTTTGCCTTTGCTTCAAACTTAAGAAACAACCACTTATGATGCCAAAATGAGAATTATGAATCTCCAATGGTTACTAAGGGTCTTGGCAGTTGAGATATGTTGTATGTGAGGTGTCTAAGTGATCACAACCTCAAGGAAAGGTTTAGAACTCACTTGGGTGGTTTTTGTAGCTTTTGGTCAAAGTAAGCTAGGTAGGAAATTGACTTTTTGATTTCTTGAGGTTTTTGGTGGTTCAAAGGGTTAGACACCTCCCATATGATATTTAGAGAGTGTATGGAGGGTTGTTGGGGTATTTGAAAGGGTAGAAATGATTTTGAGCAAATTTCACTTCATGACCATTTTTGGTGTTTTCATGAATCTTTGTGATTTTGGAGATTTGGTGCAAGATGTGGAAATTGGGATAACAGAGGTTCTCTATGGTTTCTATCAGATGAATTGTGTATGGAATGAAGTGAAAGAGCTCTCCTTTTATAGAGAAAGTGATTGAGGTGCTTGCTAGGGAGATTTCTTCAACATGAAGTAATCTTTGGATATTTTGAACCAAACCTCCCTTGGAGGGTTTTCCACCTAATTCTGATGCAAATACAACTTGCCCATGCTCTTTGATGGTTTTCTGATGTTTGTAGCAGGCTAGGATCATAGGGAAGGGGCTGGTACAGCCTTTTACTTTCCACCTCATGCTTGGAAAGTTCAACTTGCCAACTTGCTCCACTTGCAAGGCAATGAACTTCAAGCTTTGATTTTATGGTATTCTGCATAATTCTTTCTTGTATCATGTTACATACATCTCATATATCAGATACAATAAGTTGGATAAAGAAAATTTGGCAAATTTGGTGAAAGAAATCAATCTTGAAAATTCAGCCAATGTGGGACTTAACATGTGAAACCTCCAACTTTGCACCTATGTAACTTTCTGCTCATAACTCCTTTTGATATGTTCTAGTACAATTTAGAAAGCCCTCACATAGCTCTAAAACATTCATTTTTGTCAAGGAATCAAACTCCAATTGGAACTATGTGAAAACCCCCTCAAAGTTGGCTGCCCACAAGCTTTTAAAGTGAAAATAACTTAGAAATTTTCTAAGTTATTTTCCTTTCTAGGAATGTTTTTGCTTCTATCTCAAAAAGTATGCATTTTATGGTTGTGGACTAGTATGGTACTTTTGTAGGACTTGTCAAGAGCTTCCAAATGAGATTTGAACCAACTCAATTGGATGTGTGGTTAAGGAGTTATGGTCTAGCCCTTTTCAAAACCCTAATTTCTCGATTTCTCGATTACTCTCTCATCCTTGATCCAATGATCATGAAAATTGATATGCAAGTCCATTATGACATAAGGAACAACTTTGATTCACAAATTGGATTCCAATTCTCAAAATTTGAGGAGTTGACTTTTCGGTCAACCGTACGATCGATCGGTGCCGATTGAGTCGCCTGTTGACATTCTGGATATCCTGAGACTTTGATACTTCTTGAATGGTCTTTAATAAGCTATATGAACTTCATGGACCTCAATCCCACCATTAAAACATCTTCCAACATCAAAGTCAAACCACGGTTGACTTTTCACTAGTTAAAACCCTAATTGGGGCCTCCTGACTGCACTATTCTTGATTCTGAAATGATTTCTTCAAATTGACTTCTCATTTGACTTTGATATTATATTTGATTTCATTCCATGATTGAATTGTCCCAAATCATTGGTTGATCATTCCTTGGTTGTTTTGAATTTGTCGGTGCGAAAACCCTGATTCCTCTGTAACTTGACAATAATGAACTTGCACTGATTTAGGGTTAGATAATTCATGATCATGCTTCTAAAATGATAATGAGAATCTAAGGGGTCAAAATTTGGGGTACAACAGTTGCCCCTATTTAAATATCTTCACTAGATGGGGAACGAGAGATGACAATCTTCGTTAAATTGCAGTGAAAGGTATTTAAATATAGATAACCGAAAATTTTGTCCCTTAGATCCGATGTCATGCTAAAGGACAAGTTATGATATGCCATGCACTTTAAATGATGCTTTATGATGCTTGAATGCAAACAACACAGACACAACGATAATAATAAAAGAAACAGTAAAACAAACAATGACAAATACAAGGACCCGATACTGGGGCTCGTACTGAAAAACTGAATTAACAGTTCAGACAGGACTGATAGCGTAAGCAGGGAAACTTCACATGGGGCAGAGACAAATCCAATAAAGATGACAATCTTATTGGAACAGAGGTACTCCACCGGGGAGAAGAATTGACTTCTACTGGGGAAAAGGATACACTTTTACTGGGGAAATGGAAAATTAATTCCATTGGGAAAAGAGAAGCAGGATTCACCGGGGAAGCGAAAGACTGGATACAACCTCACTGGGGATGATCAGATGAGGAACTTCCTATAGCAAAGAGTTCAAACGGGATCTTCAGGAATGGACTACAATTAAGACTAATCACACATGGAGGACACTAATGACGACCAGATCTCCGGGACTTGACTGGGAACATGGATCACTGGGGATATATCCTCAGCTTCTGTAAATAGTTCGCACAATGCTGGTAATCAGGAAACGTCTTGGGGAAATTGGTAACGACCGGAGTTCCAAGTAATGCCAGTGACGACTGGTCTTTTAATGGTGATTGGTGATGACCAAATCAGGGTATTAATGACAATTGGTTATGGAACAATGCCAGTTATGACTGGATTTTTAATGAAGATGGCGACGACCATGCTGGGGAATACCAATGACAATTGTTTACGAGGATGCTAGTGATTACTAGATCTTAGCTAGGGTGTTGGTAACGACCAAAACGAAACAGATTCCAATAACGATTGGACTCTAGATGATGATACCAGTTACGACTGGGTTTCAAAGGGAAAAATTGGTGGCAACCAACAAGATACCAATGACAATTAGATTTAGGCAGTGCCAGTGACGACTAGACTTCATGGGGAGAGTTAGTAACAACTAACAAGATACCAATAATAATTGGAACAATACCAGTGACGACTGGATTCCCTGGGGAAAGGTTGGTAACGACCAAACCAAGAGGCGCCAATGACAATTGGACTTTTAAACAGTGCCAGTGACGACTGGACTTATACGTGGATTTGTTAGTGATGACTAACGAGATACCAATGACAATTGGATTTAGACAATGCCAGTGACGACTGGGCTTAAAAGGAAATAGATGGTGACGACCAAATGAATGCCAACGAAAATTGGTTTGAACAAAATGCCAGTTACGACTGGACTCATACTTGGAAATGAAGCAAGTAATAACTTAGACTTCACGGGGATTGATAGATGTCACCGACTCGGGGAACAAACGAATCACACTGATCCCATGATGAGGGGTGTACGTAGACTTGGGAAATAAACCCGAAGACCTACTGGGGAATAGAGCCTGTAGCTAGATTGTGTTGAGGTGAATTCAACAGATGGCCAGAAATACTTTGCTGGGGGAAAGAACCTTCATATCATCACAAGAAATCCTGAGGGATAATCTTCAATCTTGGTAACCATACATGGCCAAAGGACTCTTCGTCGCTCAACTTGCTAGCATTTCATTGGGGAATGTAACTTCTGACTGTGTATCAAGACTCCTGCTACCCTGAAGTTTCGGGGAAGTATGATTTTCCTCGAGTCCTTCCACAAGTTAAAACATTTTGTTAAATCTTTCCAAGTTATTTTTAAAAATTTGGACTTTAATGCTTTCAAAAACAATCGTTGACTAACGAACGGTATTTTGCATAACAAAGAAAATAAGGAACTGATAATTTGCACAAGAAAGAAAGGCTCAAAAGGCTGATTTTATTTAAAGGATGAAATCTTGCCAATGACAATATTCCATGGAAATTTTACAAGTAAAATGGCAAAAGTGGATAAGGTTACATTGAATCCTGTGACCTAACTATCCCTAAAGACTAGAATTCTCCAAGATCCTTGCCTCTGACGAGAGCTGTTGAGATGAATCTTTGTTGAGTCTGCAGTGTTGATGGCTTCGTCTGATGCAGCGAAACGCCTTTGTCCCTAATTTTTGCCTGGATCGCCCTTTCGGGTTTTCAATCCACCGGGACGCTCATTTTTGCCTAAGCCGCCCTTTCGGGTTTTCAACTTAACGAGCTTTTTTATTTCTTTTCTCTTTTTCTTTTCTTCTCTTTTTCTTTTTTTTTACCCTAACTTTTGCATAAACCGTTCTTTTGGATTTTCCGGTTTATCGGGTACTTTTTAGGCGTAATATTTCCGAACTGCGTCAGAGTTTATCGGGTGTGTGAGTTGTTCTCCGTCCATGGTAGTAAGGATCAGTGAACCTCCGGAGAATACTGTCTTCACAATAAAGGGGCCATCGTAATTAGGCATCCACTTCCCTCTTGCGTCTTTGTGAACTGGTAAGATCTTCTTGAGCACAAGTTCTCCTTCGCGGAACTCTCTGATACGGACCTTTTTATCGAACGCTCTCTTGATTCTTTTTTGATACAACTGGCCGTGACACATCGCAGACATGCGCTTTTCATCGATGAGATTCAGCTGATCAAATCTTTCTTTAATCCATTCTGCCTCTTCTAACTTGGTTTCCATGATGACTCTGAGGGATGGTATCTCGACCTCGATGGGAAGAACTGCGTCCATTCCATATACCAGAGAAAAGGGAGTGTTGCACCCTAATTTTTGACCGTAGGATCCCACCTCTTTTTGCATATTTTCTATTATTATTTGACTTTATTTTAATATTTAATATTTATGCGACTAACCAATTTTTGTGCAGACGCGGTAATTTCGAGTGGAGATAACGTTCGTTCTTATGGTCAACCCATGCACAACTATCAGTTTTACCCAGTTTATGTTCATTTTGCAGACTTGTGGCAGAATATTCATAAGTCATGAAGGCTCTGTGTCTATAATTATCAAGATTTTTATCCTCTGAAAATTATGTTAAATACCAGTTAAGAGGAAAGAAGATATCAATTCAAAACGCTTAAACTTCACGGTATACCACTACAAAGGACTTGTATTTTCAAACTAATAAGCTCGGTAACATCGTTGGCCCTTTAAGTCATAAGAGTTGGATTTATTAAGGTGGTGAATCAGTTGGTGCATGTTGAACCAGATTTTAACGGGATTTTCTTAATAAGTTTTTGTTTTGTTCTTCAAAGGAAAGTCATTTTTGGTGCTCTATGTTAAATTTGCAAGGTTCAACCCAAATTGGAAGTGGTTCCCATGCTTATTACATTGAGTAGGGCCAGAGGTTGTTATTTTATAATACTCCAGTTACATTCGGGCAATGAAGATAATCATTATTAGAATAATAGCTATTTTTGGGACTTCAAGCTATTGGAAGAAATTGCATTAAAGTTGAGTCAATAGTGAAACTATCATACAAAGTCATATCGTTCAAATTGAAGGCTCTGCACAAAACATGTTCAAGGTCCAAGTGCTACTAAAAGGCTAGAATCCCTATGCTAAAACTCAAACAGGCCATCATATACAAGAATTAATAACCCACTGCCAATCATTAAAGCAACTAATACATAACAACTGGTGTGTGAATTCGAAAGGCTGCAAACACCTAGTGACTGCCACCAAACATTGGATTCCTTCGGAAACGATTAGCAGCTTGGCACGGCCCGTGGGGGTTTACGACGCGGAACCTTTCAAACTTCCAAAGATCACACCTATGCCACCTGAAAACAAAGCATATCGGTTAGAATGTTCAAGCATAATCTACCAAATAACCGCAGGTCCAGAATAACAGATTGAATTTATATTAAACTCCATATTACAAGTCCGCAAGGCTTCAATAAGAATAACATGGAAAGCCTAATAGCATTTGATCACTACAGACTTATTTCCATCAAGGCATTTGTTGTTTTAACAAGGAAACAAGAATGTATCCATTACCGACACGCTCGCCATCCGCTGAGAATCGTTATTATGGCTCATTATCATGGAATAAGACCAGGGGCATCAATCTGTTACCGTCTCAAGCACCGCCGTCACAGCAACAAACGCCACAGCAGCAATTGATGCCATGTATTCAGTCTCAGCCTACATAACCGCAACAACCACCGGGACGTTAAGATCCTCATGGCCCTAAACTTGGGAAACTTGGAAGTGCACGCACTAAAGTATATTATGGTTCGCCATCTGAAGCATCTTCT
Organism: Lathyrus sativus; assembly: GCA_963859935.3. Classification (NCBI taxonomy): domain Eukaryota; kingdom Viridiplantae; phylum Streptophyta; class Magnoliopsida; order Fabales; family Fabaceae; genus Lathyrus; species Lathyrus sativus. The sequence goes on from OZ012740.1 coordinate 431,766,091, forward strand.
TCGCAAACTTCTATCAGGGTCAGCTTTCTACCGGTCGAGTTACCTTCTTAAGCCCAAAGAGTTTCCTGGAGTACTAGCCGAAACTATACCAGCACAAGCATCATTCTTCATGGCACATGTTGTGGCAACTCCTGCAAATGTACACTACCACAGTTAATTAAGTTCACATAAGCAATTAGAAACCGGTGAACTCGGATATGTTAGGGGAGAAACTCACATTATATCCATCCAAAAGGAAGGTTTCGTGGGAAGAGCTTGTGAACAAGACTTTAAGTAGTTGCATCCGTCCTTACACAATCTAGTACCAAACTGTATGAATGTTCAAGCGGTGTCGAGCGAATATTCAGAACCTGCAAAGAAACTATGACGATGTTAAACCGTTGCAACTCAGCTTTTGCAGATATCAGACAGGATTATTGAATGTGAACATCGATATAACAACGAGTTTGACAGTACCTTCATGAAACCATTTGGCCTGAACTTTATCATCCATTACTTGGTTGTCAACATGAGCTTCCCCCTGCAAGTGAATTAAGAAAGGATAATGAACAAGAGCAAGAAATTACATACAAAACTCCATAATTTGATTTCAACATTTCATTGACCTAAATGAAGCATATTTCAAGTTGGTAATACACCACAGGTTTTGCTGAACATAACAGACAGAAAAGCCACTGATGCAGTCGCTCCTCTTCAACGATCTGCAAACGAAACCAGAAGAAATCTTTGAGCAACTATACGGTTACGGATCCGAGAACAATTTAACATCACGAGACATGATTACCCTGAATATTTTGTTGTTTTTTCTAGCAAGGGTATGTTTAGTGGCTGCGGTAACTTGTAGAAGTTTAGTTGATCCATCAACACCTGTATCAGATATGCACAAGGTAAAACGCAAACGGCAGCGGTATAAAACGAAACCACGGAGAATGAAATATTTTGAACCTTCGTATGGGATAGCAGATAGGCGAAATCCTGGGAGAGTACGAGAACTTGGGCCTGCTTTGGTCATTTATCTACAACACAAGAATCAGGACACATTCAGAGCATGATCCAAAAATATTACACACATGTGAGAGAAGGTATCATCACCGTAGCATATCGTTCCTCCTGGGCCTCTAATCCTCCCCAGGCCCAAATTCATTCCACACCTACAATCACACGATCCAAAATCAGTAAGTCAATGAAGAGTACTCCCTAATAATGGAAGATTAGATTCAGAGTTTAAATCAAATCAATCTCAAATCAATTACAATATCAAAATTTGTGATCCTATCAGCAAGCATTAAACCGAATCGGAACTAAAGAGGAATGTTTTTCAAGTCAGATTGTAACCAATTTGGAAATAACAAATCAACATTCAAGACGCCTTAAATGAGAGAATCTCAGTGAAGGCTATATAAGAAAAAGGATTTGAGATAAGAAAGAGACAACAGTTCACAAACAATCCTCACAAAAAACCCTAACAGAAAATCCACAAGAAATACGACCCTAAGTCAACCCTAATTTCGTAATTGAAATTTGAGAAGAAGCTTATCTTTCATTGTGGAGCTCCGGCGCAAACCCCAGGTCGCCGTTCACCACAAAACCTCCGCCAAAGTCGCTCCACCAGAAATCACTAACCACCGACCATCCAAACCTCCTATCGCCATCGCCGGAAACACCTTCAAGCCGTCACCAGAGTTCCTCGTATCACCACCACCGGAAGCCCCTCCACGGACCGTCATCGTTGTCGATTCGCAATCATTCACCGAGAACCTATCGCAGCGTAAGTTATGTTTTATGAAACAGTACCATTGTGTTTGATTCGCTTTTTTGTGATTTCAGGAAGGAGGAATTGGAAATGAGAGAAAGGGGGGATCTGAGGCGAAGAGGGAGATTGAGGGATTGGGGGGGGGGGGGGGGCAATTTAGGGTATTGGTTGTTGTTTTGTTTGATGTAATCCGTTAATCATTCGCACACACACGTAATCACCTACACTAATCACACACTTTAACCGTTAATCATCCGTAAACCACCCTTTCACCTAATTAATCTTAAATTAATAACTAAAACCTAATTACATCCAATCAACTTTCTTTTATTAATCAATTTATTTAATAATTTACCCAATCATTTTATATCTTACTAATAAATAGCTTTTTATTATAATCAGTTAACTTATCAAAAAATGGTTATTAATTTTAATAATTTAGTCTTTTTTTTTTAATATCTTATACCTTTTATTAATAATTAAACCTTTTTTAAATAATCCCTTATAAATAAAAAATAACAAAAACCTTTTTTAACTTTAAACTTTTTCCATATAATATAACTTTATCTATTCAATAGAATCTCCTAAAAAATATAACAATCTTTTTATTCGAATCAACTTTTGTCCTTTTATAATAATAACTAAAATATTTTATCAACTTATAATTCATGGTTAAAACTAATATAACATTTTCTTACAAACTAATTCACCCTTTAAAACAAATTTTTCTCAAAACCATCTCCCCCTTTAATATAATTTCTTATAAAATTTAATCTCACCTAATTAATCCAACTTTTTCAAAACAAATTCGACCTCATCTAAAATCAATTCACAGTGTAAAAACAACCTAATCGTGCACACCCACTTCACGACACATTCACTCACACCTAGCGCTTTCATGCGTTCGTGTATGGTTTATATTTCCGTATTTACTTTCTGCAATTTATCTTTACTACAAGTCATTATATCTTGTTGCATCGCATTGCATCCGTCCAAAGGAAAAACCTACACATAATTCAATGTTGTGTGTAGTTGCACATCATATGCATCATACTCCCCTCGATCCTTGATTCCATTCAAGTTGATCACTTAGGATAGATCCTACCCCATAGGAAGGACCATTATCTTTAAAACTTAGAATCAAAACAATTAAACACAATACAAACTTTTCAAACACATTAGAGAATAGATGTTAATCATCTTAAGTGAGATATAATCTCCGCCCCCACAACAATACAATCAAACATGTAGGAACTTTGCCTTAAGAGCGATAAAGGCATACTTGGCGACCATCCGAGTATGTAAGCCCTTTTCTTAAGACGATGCAAAGACCATTTCCTACAACCCCATTTACACTTGTGGTGGTTATCTCTCCCTTAAAATGAAGACTCATCTCTTCTCCTAAACCCAATCAAAACAACTACCCTAAACCCGTAGGAACTTTGACCACAGTCAAAGAGCTCCTCTAACCCTTTAGGGTGAACTACAAAATACTCTGATTCCACTCCCGTAAGGATATGTAGGCATAAGATGCGACATCTTATCGAGTATACTTAGAAATAAACCACTAGGGTCTTTAAACCATTAAGAAGATAAACACATAGCAATAAACAAACATAAAACAAGAGGTTCCTGTAGAGTACTACAGAAACTTAGGATGCTAGTACCTTCCCTAAGTTTAACCAACCCCCGAACCTAAACAATCTAGCTTGCATTTGCATTGCATTGTGGGAATTTCGATCTTTATCCCTTCCTTTGGACAAATCAAAGTTCGGTTGCAAAATGAATTAAAGATTCAGACTAATCAATAGTTTGGTATCCAAATTTCACCGCGACAGAAATGGCGACTCTGCTGGGGAATCTAGTGGGTTTCCCTATCATATTTTATTTGTTTATTGCTTTATATATCTGCCTACTTGATTAATTGTTTACATGCTTTCTCTTATGTTTCTTTTGGGATTGTTGTCTTTGAGTGGTGAGATAAAGTTCTACACCCGAACTTGAGAGAAATTAGGATAGGATGGGATATATTCGATGAGGCTTATAGGGAGTGGAATCCCTACTAAGTTGAATTGAGAATCCCGCTCAGTTGAGGCCCCTTCGAAATAGTACTGTTGAACGAGCAATCGTGAAGACACTCATTATTTTCGACTTTGGAGCTTATGATATTGAGGACCGTAGTTACCTTAACCCAACTTTGGCCTTTATTAGGACGTAGTGCGAGACTATGAGGAAGTACTTCCGAAATAGTGCTACGCGAAGCTACACTCAAAAGAAGTTCTCTTTAGAATATTATTAATCCTCGAGTAATTGGGAAATTGATAATATCCGATAGATGGGTTGATGATTCTGAGTCCCATTAGAACCTTGTTCTGCAGGTACAAACAATCTTTAGTCCTTAAACCTTTGGGAAGGGTACACCTTTACTCCATGCTCGTTGCAAACCTAGGGCGCCCCTTGTTTATTTATCTTTATTGTCCTTATGTGAATACTTGTGTTTGCTGCCTTCATATAACATCATTCTGCATTGGACTTCATGGGATTTACTTTCGTTTATGGACATTGTAGGTCAATATGGCTTCAAATAAAAGACATACTGTGAAATATACTTTTAAGAGTCCCAAATTGGATGACCTAAAGAAGTTGTGGGGTTTCATCAAAGATCAAGAAGAATTCAAGAACAAGTATGGGAAGCTGATATCTTTGTTGGGTTGCTCAGTGAATGAAGGACTTCTTGCCACTTTGCTACAGTTCTATGACCCTCTCTACCATTGTTTCACCTTTCCAGACTTCCAGTTGCTACCTACATTGGAAGAGTATTCCTTTTTGGTTGGTCTACCTGTCCTTGAGGAATCTCCTTTTCCCTTCTTGGAAAAGGACCCCGATGAGAAAGATATTGCTAAAGCCCTCCGTTTGAAGGTGTCCAACGTCAAAGCCAACCTAGTTACTAAGGATGGAATTCTTGGTTTAAAGACAGGTTTCCTAATCGAGAAGGCTTCATTCTATGCTGATTATTCTAATAAGGCTCCGTTTGAGGCAATTTTTGCTTTGCATGTTTATGGGCCGTTTCTATTCCCAAGTTTTGGAGGTTTCATTGATCTCAAAGCATTCAAGATCTTTATGAAGAACAACCCAGTGCCAACTCTGTTGGGAAATGCATATCACTCTATACATCTCCGAAACCTCCATGGTGGAGGGATGATTACTTGCTGTGTACCTTTACTTTACAAGTGGTTTATTTCACACTTGCCGAAGTCTAGCTCTTTTACAAGCATTGGCAAAGAGCATTGGTCTCCAAGGGTTATGGCTTTGACCCATTCTGACATTGATTGGTACAACCGAGTGTATGATGGAGTATTAATCATTGATAGCTGCGGTGACTTTGCTAATGTACCACTGCTCAGCTTTGATGGAGGAATCAGCTACAATCCTATTTTAGCTCGTCGACAGTTGGGATACCCGTTGAAGGAACCTCCCAAGAGTATTCAAGTAGAGGGTATGTTCTTCAAAGAGGATATGGAACTCCGAGGAAAGATTCTACATGCATGGCGTAATGTACACAAGAAAGGGAAGAGAAGTCTAGGGAAGCTTAACTGTGTATCTCTAGAACCATACCTCCAGTGGGTCAGAAAAAGGGCAACCAAGCTAAAGATGCCCTATTCCCGTCAAGATCCCATAGCTCCAAGGAGAGAGCCCGCTTATGTCTTTATGTCTAAAGCCGAGGAGTTAGAGGTGTCCTTAAGGAGGTCTCAACATGAGCTGGAATCTTGGAAGAACAAGTACCACGTAGCAGTGGCAGAAAATGATGAGTGTCAAAAGCAGAATGCTGAACTTCAAAAGCAGAATGCTGAACTTCAAAAGGAGAAGGATGAACTTCAGAAACAGCTACAATTGAAGGATGAAGAGCTACTCCCCTGCAAGAAGAGAAAAGTCATGGAGGATTTATTTTTCTCCGACCCATAATGCACTATCTGGAAAATAATTGTGGACAACCTTATCCGTGAGAAGGCGCAACTAGAAGAGCAGCTCAAGCAGCAGCATTCAAGGCCTCTTTAGTGTCTTTACTAGCTTTTATTTAGCTTTTATTTGGGACTCTTTAAAAGAATATTTATGTAGTCTGTTTCAAATTTAATAAAATGTTTCCTTTTACCGCAATGCCTATAAATAGAGGAATCCCATGAAGTCCTAATCATCTTGCATTGCATTCTTTTCCCTTGTTTACTTCAAGAAACTCGATTTCGTTCTGTAGGTGTTGTAATCATGGATTTCAGAAGAGAAACCCTGAAGTACACTTTTCATAGTTCCAACCTCGAAAGCTTGAGAGAACTAGCCGAACTCGTCGAGGATCGCTTTGCCTTCGCAGCAGAATATGGAGGAGTTTTCCGTTTCCTTAAGCTGAAGATGAAAGAAGGATTGTTGGAAACATTGGTTCAATTTTACGACCCGATGTATCACTGCTTCACTTTTCCAGACTACCAATTGATGCCGACTTTGGAAGAATACTCAGAACTCTTGAGGATGCCTGTGACTGTTCGACCTCTATTCACCGGAAGGGAAGACACGCCTAGTCACCAAGAAATTGCAAATGCCACTCATCTTAGCCTTGAAGATGTTCAAGCGCACCTGATCACCAAGGAAGGAGTCCTTGGGTTCCCCGCCGACTTTTTGATCGAAAAAGTCCGTTACCATGCTGAAAGAAAGGAGGCTCTCATCTTGGAAGCCAATTTTGCTCTGTTAGTCTATGGGACTTTTTGGTTCCCCAAAATTGACAGTTTTGTTGATATGGATGCAATCAAGCTGTTCATACTCAAGAATCCAGTACCCACCTTGCTTGCTGATACGTACTTTTCGATTCATTCGAAGAATGCCGAAGGAGGAGGACACATTGTATGTTGTACCGCTTTGCTGTACTCATGGTTCATCGCTCGTTTGACTTGGCATCCGTCCCTTTGGGAGGAAGTAGCAACACCTCGATGGTCCGAGATACTTATGGCCCTTACCCATTTGGACATTGTTTGGTATGATCCCGCCTATGGAGGCGTGCCTATGATTCCTAGCATCAGAGGTTTCCCCAACGTACCGCTTATTGGAAGGGAAGGATGTATAAGTTACAATCCCGCTTTGGCCCGTAGACAGTTTGGACACCCTATGATCCAAGTGCCTGACCCAGCTTCGTTGGAAGAGATCTATTTCAAAGGAGAAGAGGATCTAGACCTAAGGACTGTCATCATTTATGCATGGAAATATATTGATATGGAAGGAACAACTGCTTCAGGATACCCCAACTGTGTTGTTTCTGAGGATTATCTGCATTGGGTGCGAGAAAGGGCTCTCGATCTCAAGATGCCTTTTCCTTTTCATGAACATATGGTATTGTCTGCTCATGACCCCGACTGGTTCGATGTGGATGAAATTGAACAAGTAAGGATTGCTTTACATGAAGCCCGGAAATTGAGGACTGCTTGGAAGAATAAGTTCCTCACCCTCAAGGTAGAGAAAGAAAGACTTCAGAAGACACCAGAATTAGAAGTTGCCAGAAAGAGAAAGGCGCAAGGAGATTTATTTTCTCCTCATGCCTCTTCAAGTGCTGTCACCAGTGATGACCTCCCCTCAACTACCATGGCTTGGAAGGAGTGTGTGGAACGGCTCATCATTGAGAAAGCAGCGTTACAGGATCGCATTGACCAGTTGACCGAGGAGCTCCGTACAAAGGAGAAGACCGTGGAGTAGAGTCCTAAGTTTTCTTTTGCTTTTGTTGTAATAAACTCTTAAAAGAGTACTTCGCTTTACAGTGTTTCTCAAGAATAAAAAGTTTTTCAATTATTCTATATTATAACACTGAAAAAACACTTTGAGTTTCTTGAAGTATCCTCCTACATCCGCATTCTCGCATTAGCATTCTGCATTTATCATGGCATCTTACACTTGTGCATGTGTCCTTCCTTTGTTGTGGCTCATTTCGGTTTTCCATCTTTTGCTGTCAGTCGCCGTCTCTACCATCTGACCAAGCCGGAAGTATCATTAAAGGATAGTGAGGAGAACAAAGACATGGATCGCATGACTAGCTTCAGAGTAAGGTCTAATCCGACACTTCGCCATCCCTCCGACAACTTTATTCCTATGCAACTTCAGCTTGTGCAAGAAAAGGAAATGGACGATCCAGAGCTTACAGCATTCAAGAATGAATTTCGTGACTTCGAGGAACGATGGAAAATGATGAAGAGGAACCGTGCGCCTGATTTTCATGCTCATGACCCGCACCTAGTTCCAAACTTAGTTATCCCCCCAGGATTCCAGATGCCCGCCTTCGAAGTGTACAAAGGTACAATTTGTCCAAGGTATCATTTGATGATGTTTTGTCAGAAGATGATCGCTTGCCTTGGGAACGACAAACTAATGATTCACTGCTTCCAAGAAAGTTTGGGTGGAGCACCGTTAACATGGTATATGAAGCTACAAAGGAATCACATTCAGTCTTGGGAAGACTTAACTTTTGCTTTTGTGAAGCAATACCATCATAACTTGGGTATAGCCCCAAACAATAAAGATGGCTGTGGACCTTCCAAAGAATTCATAGCTCCGGTATCCCATCCTCATCACCAATATGCGATGCCCGCTCAGCGTGAACAACAACCACATCCTAGGCAGAGGTTGGCCTCTCCAGATCAACCACAGAATCGACGATTTCGGAAAAGGTATCAAAGGATGACTCCAGATACACCAAGGGAAGTAATTCCTCAGTTTGATCCCATCCCTGTGAAGTATGCTGATTTGTTTCCAGCTCTAATTCAAAGAGGGCATATCCAGACAAGAGCTCCACCCAAGGTACCTAAGAGGTTTCCATACTGGTACAAAGCCAACAAATTTTGCCTGTATCATCAAGGTGCTCCGTGACACGACATTGAGAGCTGTTACGGCATGAAAGCAGACGTCCAAAGTTTGGTCAAAGATGGAGTCTTGTTCTTTGAGGGTTCCGTCCCTTACGTACGAGATAGCCCCCTATCTCGACAAGGTTCATCCTCCCCAGGCATGATTCAAGGTCGTTAACGCCGCGTTTGAAAGATGCGCACAAGACGTTTCTGCACGTCTCTCCAGCCTACACAAGAGCACAATAAAGATCCTAGAAAGGACTCTCCGAGAAAGTTTATTTCATTTTGTCCATGTTTATTTCTTTGATTGAAAGCATATTTGGCATGTAAGAACTTTCTGTTTTGAATAAGTAATGCAATAACTGTTTGTCTTGAAGAAATCCATTCGTTTTCACTCAAATAGTTTTTCAAAATTATTTATAATGCCGACTTTTACCCGATCTCTCGCTCTGACAGAGAATTGGAAGGAGGATGATGAAGTAAAACACATGATCTCTTGTTGTATGCTTCGAATAAAAACCCTACTGATGATGTAAGGCATTATTTTAAACCTCCTGAACGCCAACATAGTCAACCCTTTCTTTTAAACCTTGATTGAGGATCCGTTCTCTTTCTCCCCAACCCTTTCAAACATCATTTTCTTAACCTGGGGCAGGGTGATATCAAAAATAATAAACATCTTCAAAAAATTGGGTGGGCACAAATATACTAACCCTCTCTTCCTCCATTCTACAAGTCATAAAGTAAACCCATATACGACCCTCAAAGTCCTAATTGAAGGAAGGTTTAATTCGAAAGCATACTCGATGAGATATTGTTTCCTGACTCCTTGAGCTATGCTCAAATTTAAATCGGCTTTATAAATAACGATTCAATCCTAACTAGTGGTTTCGATCACAAGTATTGCGATACCTCTTTTCAAAACTTCAAGACAAACGTGTGTTGCATTAACCATTTCAAAATGGATATTTCAAATGTGCTAAATACGCTTGACATCTTAGAAAGACCACATACAGACATTGATGATGATATTTGAGGACTTTGTTGACTTGGGACAAGTCATTCTTCCCAAGAAAATTCCATCCGCGCAAGTCTTGGGTTCAACTAGAAGAAATTCAAGGACTCACTTACCGCCAATCAGGGGCAGTTACGTCAAGATTCGACGAATCTCTAGAGAGTTTGAAAATAGTGGGGGCATTTAGACATCATGTTTTCTATAAAATCCTCTCGAGACTTTTCTCTTAAACTATGTGACTTGGGGCATTTGAAGATTGAAGCAAAAGATGTATATTTCATCCTCAGGAAGCTCGACCCCAACATATTCAGCAACTATGACGATCCAGGATATTTATTTTATCCCCTATGAAACTTCGGTTTGGGTACCTCCATCTACAATTTCATACAGCATGTCAAACTTATCAAGACGACACATCCCCAATTGGATTAATCACTTTTCTTCAAGAGAAATTTTGAAGTTTTGAAGCAGGATTGGGATCCTATATTCAGCTCTCTGTATATCCCCAGTGATACTTATATCTTTGAAGATTGGTCGGATGTTTGTATCGAGGCGTTTACCCCGTATTCGGTCGCTGCTTTCGTCTGTCTTGTCAGCATAGGCATACTCATATCATATAAGTAGATAGCATACTCATTCGCATTTGTGCATCCTTTGTATGTTTCACTCTATCTCTTCGATTGCGGTTACCCTTGGGTATTTGAGCGTGTCTTATTCCTTCCAAATAGAGTTGTCAGCCCTAAGCAAAAAAACTCAATATTTCTATTTCTCCACGAAGTTCGATCCTCGTGGAAGACAGTTATTTCAGTACATTCCCATTGGAGTTTATACCTCTATGGTTGAGTCTTGCTTGACAGTTTCTCTTCGGTTACTTCCCGAATTGAACTTCGGTCTTTGGCAACCACACTATGAACATCTCCAGCTTTTGAGCATGGATCAAAAGTGCATTTTATTTTGCACTTTGACATTATGAGGATCACCATTTGAAGACACACCGTTTCTTCAACAACATTACAAGATCCACTCAACAACTTACAGCTGAATGACAGAAGATCTCTTTGTTTGAGCAACTCGTTTTGGGCAGATCTATTCTCAAAACGAAAAACAACAATTTCCTCAAGACAATTTGTCCTTCCCCAGCGGATTATTTCAAGATTATCAAGTCAAAACAAAGGACATTACAGATACTTCCCCACTTGAGGACTTCTACTACAACAATTTCGCATATCTTACAATTACAGCAAAGATACTCCTCAAAAATGATCTTCCCCAGAGGGTTCATTACGAGTACAAACAACGATATATCTCCTTACAAGAGGATAATCCATAAATCAACCGACTTACGGCTCCTCTGAAGATCCCCGGTGCACATTCTACAAATTGCCAATACAATACAAATTGCATCTACAATTGCAAGTACAAGATCACATCTACAAAATTCTACAATTACAGACTACACAACATTTACATCAACAATTCTACAGTGTTACAATTTACAACATACAATTTACAATGACACTATGGCTCACAGCCGAACATCTACATCAACATTACAATTTACAACTACAGTTACATCTACAATCAACAAATTTACAACCCCCTATGAAGGCGCTCTCACGAGTTTTCATCATTTCAGGAAGGAACCGAGACCAGCTCATGGTTCCCATACCATGGTGCAAGGGGAAGTTCGACATTAGAAACCGAGACCAGCTCATGGTTCCCATACCATGGTGCAAGGGGAAGTTCGACATTAGAGACCGAGACCAGCTCATGATTCCCATATCATGATGCTCGGGGAAGCTCTACCACTACAACAACTACAACAACATCTACAACTACAACAACATCTACAACTACAATGACATCAAAGACCGAGACCAGCTCATGGTCCCCGTACCATGATGCTAGGGGAAGTTATACATTTTACCGTTTCAGCTGAGTTACAAAATGTAAAATAATAAAAAAAAATAGCGAAGAATGCGTTGCGCCCCCAAGCAAAAAGATCCATTTTGAGTTACTACTGACCACCACCTTGGTAGTAAAAGTATCTTTCGATCGCAAATCGTCAGAATCCCCGCATCCTTGATGCATGAGTTACCGTTACACGTTTGGAGATTTCCCATGAGTGATTGTTCCTGTCCTCGTAAGGGTCCCTTCTTGTTGGGTCTATCGCTCTTTTGTCCGGCATGTCGTATCCAGTCCGTCTCGCAGGACCCGTCTGTCTTGCATTCTCATATCATTGCATATCATTTGCATTCGGTGGTTTCTTACGGCCAAAAATTCGAGCAATGTTTATATTTAAGTCCCTCCTATCTCGTCGAGACGGAGATTTCAATCTCTATATCTCCGAACAGGAGTAACTTAAATAGGGGCATCTGTTGCACCCTAATTTTTGACCGTAGGATCCCACCTCTTTTTGCGTATTTTCTATTGTTATTTGACTTTATTTTAATATTTAATATTTATGCGACTAACCAATTTTTGTGCAGACGCGGTAATTTCGAGTGGAGATAACGTTCGTTCTTATGGTCAACCCATGCACAACTATCAGTTTTACCCAGTTTATGTTCATTTTGCAGACTTGTGGCAGAAGATTCATAAGTCATGAAGGCTCTGTGTCTATAATTATCAAGATTTTTATCCTCTGAAAATTATGTTAAATACCAGTTAAGAGGAAAGAAGATATCAATTCAAAACGCTTAAACTTCACGGTATACCACTACAAAGGACTTGTATTTTCAAACTACTAAGCTCGGTAACATCGTTGGCCCTTTAAGTCATAAGAGTTGGATTTATTAAGGTGGTGAATCAGTCGGTGCATGTTGAACCAGATTTTAATGGGATTTTCTTAATAAGTTTTTGTTTTGTTCTTCAAAGGAAAGTCATTTTTGGTGCTCTATGTTAAATTTGCAAGGTCCAACCCAAATTGGAAGTGGTTCCCATGCTTATTACATTGAGTAGGGCCAGAGGTTGTTATTTTATAATACTCCAGTTACATTCGGGCAATGAAGATAATCATTATTAGAATAATAGCTATTTTTGGGACTTCAAGCTATTGGAAGAAATTGCATTAAAGTTGAGTCAACAGTGAAACTATCATACAAAGTCATATCGTTCAAATTGAAGGCTCTGCACAAAACATGTTCAAGGTCCAAGTGCTACTAAAAGGCTAGAATCCCTATGCTAAAACTCAAACAGGCCATCATATACAAGAATTAATAACCCACTGCCAATCATTAAAGCAACTAATACATAACAACTGGTGTGTGAATTCGAAAGGCTGCAAACACCTAGTGACTGCCACCAAACATTGGATTCCTTCGGAAACGATTAGCAGCTTGGCACGGCCCGTGGGGGTTTACGACGCGGAACCTTTCAAACTTCCAAAGATCACACCTATGCCACCTGAAAACAAAGCATATCGGTTAGAATGTTCAAGCATAATCTACCAAATAACCGCAGGTCCAGAATAACAGATTGAATTTATATTAAACTCCATATTACAAGTCCGCAAGGCTTCAATAAGAATAACATGGAAAGCCTAATAGCATTTGATCACTACAGACTTATTTCCATCAAGGCATTTGTTGTTTTAACAAGGAAACAAGAATGTATCCATTACCGACACGCTCGCCATCCGCTGAGAATCGTTATTATGGCTCATTATCATGGAATAAGACCAGGGGCATCAATCTGTTACCGTCTCAAGCACCGCCGTCACAGCAACAAACGCCACAGCAGCAATTGATGCCATGTATTCAGTCTCAGCCTACATAACCGCAACAACCACCGGGACGTTAAGATCCTCATGGCCCTAAACTTGGGAAACTTGGAAGTGCACGCACTAAAGTATATTATGGTTCGCCATCTGAAGCATCTTCTTCGCAAACTTCTATCAGGGTCAGCTTTCTACCGGTCGAGTTACCTTCTTAAGCCCAAAGAGTTTCCTGGAGTACTAGCCGAAACTATACCAGCACAAGCATCATTCTTCATGGCACATGTTGTGGAAACTCCTGCAAATGTACACTACCACAGTTAATTAAGTTCACATAAGCAATTAGAAACCGGTGAACTCGGATATGTTAGGGGAGAAACTCACATTATATCCATCCAAAAGGAAGGTTTCGTGGGAAGAGCTTGTGAACAAGACTTTAAGTAGTTGCATCCGTCCTCACACAATCAAGTACCAAACTGTACGAATGTTCAAGCGGTGTCGAGCGAATATTCAGAACCTGCAAAGAAACTATGACGATGTTAAACCGTTGCAACTCAGCTTTTGCAGATATCAGACAGGATTATTGAATGTGAACATCGATATAACAACGAGTTTGACAGTACCTTCATGAAACCATTTGGCCTGAACTTTATCATCCATTACTTGGTTGTCAACATGAGCTTCCCCCTGCAAGTGAATTAAGAAAGGATAATGAACAAGAGCAAGAAATTACATACAAAACTCCATAATTTGATTTCAACATTTCATTGACCTAAATGAAGCATATTTCAAGTTGGTAATACACCACAGGTTTTGCTGAACATAACAGACAGAAAAGCCACTGATGCAGTCGCTCCTCTTCAACGATCTGCAAACGAAACCAGAAGAAATCTTTGAGCAACTATACGGTTACGAATCCGAGAACAATTTAACATCACGAGACATGATTACCCTGAATATTTTGTTGTTTTTTCTAGCAAGGGTATGTTTAGTGGCTGCGGTAACTTGTAGAAGTTTAGTTGATCCATCAACACCTGTATCAGATATGCACAAGGTAAAACGCAAACGGCAGCGGTATAAAACGAAACCACGGAGAATGAAATATTTTGAACCTTCGTATGGGATAGCAGATAGGCGAAATCCTGGGAGAGTACGAGAACTTGGGCCTGCTTTGGTCATTTATCTACAACACAAGAATCAGGACACATTCAGAGCATGATCCAAAAATATTACACACATGTGAGAGAAGGTATCATCACCGTAGCATATCGTTCCTCCTGGGCCTCTAATCCTCCCCAGGCCCAAATTCATTCCACACCTACAATCACACGATCCAAAATCAGTAAGTCAATGAAGAGTACTCCCTAATAATGGAAGATTAGATTTAGAGTTTAAATCAAATCAATCTCAAATCAATTACAATATCAAAATTTGTGATCCTATCAGCAAGCATTAAACCGAATCGGAACTAAAGAGGAATTTTTTTTCAAGTCAGATTGTAACCAATTTAGAAATAACAAATCAGCATTCAAGACGCCTTAAATGAGAGAATCTCAGTGAAGGCTATATAAGAAAAAGGATTTGAGATAAGAAAGAGACAACAGTTCACAAACAATCCTCACAAAAAACCCTAACAGAAAATCCACAAGAAATATGACCCTAAGTCAACCCTAATTTCGTAATTGAAATTTGAGAAGAAGCTTATCTTTCATTGTGGAGCTCCGGCGCAAACCCCAGGTCGCCGTTCACCACAAAACCTCCGCCAAAGTCGCTCCACCAGAAATCACTAACCACCGGCCATCCAAACCTCCTATCGCCATCGCCGGAAACACCTTCAAGCCGTCACCAGAGTTCCTCGTATCACCACCACCGGAAGCCCCTCCACGGACCGTCATCGTTGTCGATTCGCAATCATTCACCGAGAACCTATCGCAGCGTAAGTTATGTTTTATGAAACAGTACCATTGTGTTTGATTCGCTTTTTTGTGATTTCAGGAAGGAGGAATTGGAAACGAGAGAAAGGGGGGATCTGAGGCGCAGAGGGAGATTGAGGGATTGGGGGGGGGGCAATTTAGGGTATTGGTTGTTGTTTTGTTTGATGTAATCCGTTAATCATTCGCACACACACGTAATCACCTACACTAATCACACACTTTAATCGTTAATCATCCGTAAACCACCCTTTCACCTAATTAATCTTAAATTAATAACTAAAACCTAATTACATCCAATCAACTTTCTTTTATTAATCAATTTATTTAATAATTTACCCAATCATTTTATATCTTACTAATAAATAGCTTTTTATTATAATCAGTTAACTTATCAAAAAATGGTTATTAATTTTAATAATTTAGTCTTTTTTTTTTAATATCTTATACCTTTTATTAATAATTAAACCTTTTTTAAATAATCCCTTATAAATAAGAAATAACAAAAACCTTTTTTAACTTTAAACTTTTTTCATATAATATAACTTTATCTATTCAATAGAATCTCCTAAAAAATATAACAATCTTTTTATTCGAATCAACTTTTGTCCTTTTATAATAATAACTAAAATATTTTATCAACTTATAATTCATGGTTAAAACTAATATAACATTTTCTTACAAACTAATTCACCCTTTAAAACAAATTTTTCTCAAAACCATCTCCCCCTTTAATATAATTTCTTATAAAATTTAATCTCACCTAATTAATCCAACTTTTTCAAAACAAATTCGACCTCATCTAAAATCAATTCACAGTGTAAAAACAACCTAATCGTGCACACCCACTTCACGACACATTCACTCACACCTAGCGCTTTCATGCGTTCGTGTATGGTTTATATTTCCGTATTTACTTTCTGCAATTTATCTTTACTACAAGTCATTATATCTTGTTGTATCGCATTGCATCCGTCCAAAGGAAAAACCTACACATAATTCAATGTTGTGTGTAGTTGCACATCATATGCATCATACTCCCCTCGATCCTTGATTCCATTCAAGTTGATCACTTAGGATAGATCCTACCCCATAGGAAGGACCATTATCTTTAAAACTTAGAATCAAAACAATTAAACACAATACAAACTTTTCAAACACATTAGAGAATAGATGTTAATCATCTTAAGTGAGATATAATCTCCACCCCCACAACAATACAATCAAACATGTAGGAACTTTGCCTTAAGAGCGATAAAGGCATACTTGGCGACCATCCGAGTATGTAAGCCCTTTTCTTAAGACGATGCAAAGACCATTTCCTACAACCCCATTTACACTTGTGGTGGTTATCTCTCCCTTAAAATGAAGACTCATCTCTTCTCCTAAACCCAATCAAAACAACTACCCTAAACCCGTAGGAACTTTGACCACAGTCAAAGAGCTCCTCTAACCCTTTAGGGTGAACTACAAAATACTCTGATTCCACTCCCGTAAGGATATGTAGGCATAAGATGCGACATCTTATCGAGTATACTTAGAAATAAACCACTAGGGTCTTTAAGCCATTAAGCAGATAAACACATAGCAATAAACAAACATAAAACAAGAGGTTCCTGTAGAGTACTACAGAAACTTAGGATGCTAGTACCTTCCCTAAGTTTAACCAACCCCCGAACCTAAACAATCTAGATTGCATTTGCATTGCATTGTGGGAATTTCGATCTTTATCCCTTCCTTTGGACAAATCAAAGTTCGGTTGCAAAATGAATTAAAGATTCAGACTAATCAATAGTTTGGTATCCAAATTTCACCGCGACAGGGAGTTGCCCCTGTGGAAGTGCGGACGGAGGTTCTGTATCCGTACAGGGCAAATGGTAGCATTTCATGCCAATCTTTGTAGGTTTTAACCATTTTCTGCAAGATCTTCTTGATGTTTTTATTTGCAGCTTCCACAACTCCATTCATCTTTGGACGGTAAGCGGAAGAGTTGTGGTGTTCGATTTTGAAGTCATCACATAATTCTTTCATAACTTTGTTGTTCAGATTGGTGTCGTTGTCTGTTATAATTCTGCTTGGGATCCCGTAACGACAGATGATCTCCTTTTTAATGAAACGAGCCACCACTTGACGTGTAACATTGGTGTAGGATGCAGCTTCAACCCATTTTGTGAAATAGTCGATGGCAACCAGAATGAAATGGTGTCCATTTGAAGCTTTTGGCTCAATTGCCCCAATCATGTCAATCCCCCACATAGAGAAAGGTCATGGTGACGACAGTACATTCAACAGTGTTGGAGGCACATGCATTTTGTCCGCGTAGATCTGACATTTGTGACATTTTCTGGCGTACTGAATGCAGTCGGTTTCTAAAGTTAACCAATAATAACCAGCCCTCAAGATCTTTTTGGACATGGCGTATCCGTTGGCGTGAGTACCAAACATTCCTTCATGAACATCTTTCATTAACAAGTTCGCTTCTCTTTTGTCAACACATCTGAGTAAGACCATATCATGGTTTCTTTTGTAAAGTACACCATTGCTGAGGAAGAATTTGGATGCTAATCGTCTCAGTGTTTTCTTGTCAAGTGTTGTAGCATCTGCGGGATATTCTTGTTTCAACAGATAATTCTTTATATCATGATACCAGAGTTTGCCATCGGTTTCTTCTTCGATCATTTGACAGTAAGCAGGCTCTGTCTTGCGTTCAATTTTGATAAGTGTGCCATCATTGACATCTCTAGTTTTCCACATCGAGGCCAGCATGGCTAAGGCATCGGCGATGTGATTCTCTGCTCTTGGAACATGTTTAAAGGTGATTTCATCAAAATACTTGATTGTTTCAACGATATAAGCTCTGTAAGGGATCAGGTTTTCATGTCTTGTCTCCCATTCACCTGTGACTTGGTAGATAACCAAAGTTGAGTCTCCACTGACTTCGAGCTTTTTGATTTGGAGATCAATGGCTGCTTCGAGACCAAGGATACATGCTTCGTATTCAGCAATGTTGTTTGTACAATCAAAGTCTAGTCTGGCTGTAAACAGAGTGTAACCACCTTCAGGATTCATTAAGACTGCACCTACGCCATGTCCGCTATAATTGGAGGAACCGTCGAACATCATCTTCCACCAAATATTTGTCTGTTGACCTTTATCATAACTTGTTTCTTCACAATCTTTTACTAACATGATATCTTCATCCGGAAAATCAAACTTCAGAGGTTCATAATCTTCGACAGGTTGATCTGCGAGATATTCTGATAACACACTGCCCTTGATAGATTTCTGAGCCACATATTGAATATCATATTCTGATAGTAGCATATGCCACCGGGCGAGTCTTCCGGTTTGTGCAGGTTTCTCAAAGATGTACTATATTGGATCCATTTTCGAGATCAATAAAGTGGTGTGACAAATCATATACTGCCTCAAACGCTTTGCGGCCCATGCTAAAGCACAACAAGTCTTTTCTAGGAGTGAGTATCTGCTTTCACAATTAGTAAATTTCTTGCTCAGATAATAAATGGCATGTTCTTTCCGTCCGGATTCGTCTTGCTGGCCCAGAACACAACCCATTGAATTTTCAAGTACTGTCAAATACATAAAGAGAGGCTTTCCCGGAATAGGTGGTATCAAAATTGGAGGTTCTTGGAGATAACCTTTGATTTTATCGAACGCTGTTTGACAATCAGAATTCCATACAACTGTTTGATCCTTTCGTAACAACTTGAAGATCGGTTCACAGGTAGGGGTCATATTGGAAATGAACCTGGATATGTAATTCAACCTTCCAAGGAAGCTTCTAACCTGATTTTCAGTCTGCGGAGCTGGCATGTCTTGAATGGCACGAACTTTGTCTGGATCCACTTCAATCCCCTTGTGGCTGACAATAAAACCGAGTAATTTTCCTGATCTGACTCCGAAAGTGCACTTTGTGGGATTCAATCTCAACTGATATTTCCGGAGTCTTTTGAATAACTTCAACAAATGTTCTAGATGGTCTTCTTCATTTTGAGACTTGGCGATCATGTCATCCACATATACTTCTATTTCTTTGTGCATCATGTCGTGGAACAGAGCCACCATAGCTCTTTGATAAGTTGCGCCTGCATTCTTTAAACCGAATGGCATAACCTTATAACAATAGGTGCCCCATGGAATGATGAAGGTTGTTTTATCCATGTCGTTAGGATCCATTTTGATTTGATTGTAACCAGAGAAACCGTCCATAAAGGAAAACACTGCAAACCGAGCTGTATTATCTACCAAAGTATCAATATGTGGTAAAGGGAAGTCGTCTTTTGGACTGGCTTTGTTTAAATCTCGATAATCCACACACATCCTTACCTTTCCATCTTTCTTTGGTACAGGAACAATGTTGGCTACCCATTCTGGATACTTGGCCACTGCAAGGAAGCCTGCATCAATATGCTTTTTTACCTCATCTCTGATTTTAAGAGCCATGTCGGGTCTGGTTCTTCTGAGTTTCTGTTTAACCTGCGGGCATTTAGGTCGGAGTGGTAACTTGTGAACCACTATGTCTGTATCCAAACCAGGAATATCCTGATAAGACCAAGCAAACACATCTACATATTCTCTTAAGAGTTCCTTTAATTGCTGTTTTACTTCTGCCCCTAGGGCTGCCCCAATTTTGACTTCTTATCTATCTCCTTCTGTGCCAAGATTAATGACCTCCAAATGTTCCTTGTGCGGCTGAAACTCGGTGTACTCAGACTGTGCCCATCTTACCAGTTCCTCAGGGATTTCAAAATCTTCATCCTCGTCTTCGGCTTGGTATATTGGGGAATCCACGTCTGGAGGGAATACGAGGTTACAGGATTCAATGGGGTTATGGTCATCACTGCATGTTTGAAGGGTTTACTTTATTAAAACACACAATCAACAAATGCAACACATACAGAGGAAGAGAAAATTGTTTTTGTTTTGGTTTTTTGTATTGCCATTTTTCTTTCAAAGTAAAAGCAAAAAGACGGTAAAGAAACAACACGAGGATTTTTAACAAAATAGTCCATTCTCATTGATATTTCTTTGAAAGCATGGGGCCCTTACAAAACATTCCTATAGCCTTGGGCACGGCTATGGATATTTTAAAATAACAAAGAAAGAAAACAACAAATTACTTTAACTCGGGAAAAACTACAGGAACTTTGATAGCCTCCCAGTTGTTCAGAGTAGCTTTGTCATGATACACTAGCGTTCCTATGTCTTTACTTTCAAGAATTCCTTCCACGACGTTGATTTGAAAACCGCCACTGACGAATATTTCTTGAATAGCCTTTGGCCGGCTGTTGTCATGTATCGATTTTTCATCTTGAGTTGGTTTGTAACCCAACCCCTGGCGCTTCATCTTCGGCTTTACCTCAATGACTTCTCCCCATCCCGCGGGAGTGCCTTCTTCCAGCGTAGCTTTGGCGCTTTGAGCTGATGCGAAAGTTGGACCACATTTTGCCACCGTCTCCTCTATTATCACTGCGTTTGCTATTTCTAGTGCTTGGAATGACGTCTCTAGCGCGTCCTCTTCTGCTTCAATGTACCGGAACGACGAAAGATTACTGACCATTAATTCCTCCTCACCATGAACAATTACTAGCTTATCATTTACCACAAACTTCATTATTTGGTGCAGGGTAGAAGTTACCGCCCCTGCTTCATGGATCCAGGGACGTCCCAGTAGGCAGCTATAAGCTGGATTTATGTCCATCACCTGAAATACAATGTTAAATTCACGGGGTCCCGCCAAAATCGGTAATTCTACTTCTCCGATGACCGTTCTCCTCGAACCATCAAAAGCTTTTACAATTAATGAGGTTGGTTTCATCTCTGCCCCGGCATAGGCTAATCTGGACAGTGATCTTGCGGGTAACACGTTTAACGAGGATCCTGTGTCGACCAGTACTCGTGCCAAAGTATCTTCCTGGCATTTGATGGATATTTGTAGTGCA
The DNA here is from genome assembly GCA_963859935.3 of Lathyrus sativus. Taxonomy (NCBI): domain Eukaryota; kingdom Viridiplantae; phylum Streptophyta; class Magnoliopsida; order Fabales; family Fabaceae; genus Lathyrus; species Lathyrus sativus. The sequence goes on from OZ012740.1 coordinate 431,787,337, forward strand.
CGATTGTGATCACGTTTTTCCTTCGGTAACTCAGCATCGCTGAAACTTAAAGTATTGCACGCCGTGATGTTTGCCACTACTGAATCAAACTGCCCGAGTGAAATATCCTTGGTTACATGTGCTTGTCTCAATACTTTTTGTAATGCTTCCCTGTGAGCTGGAGAATTTATCAAGAGTGACAAGATTGATATTCTTGATGGCGTCTGATGAAGCTGATCTACCACCTTGTAATCGCTTCTTCGGATAATCCTCAAAAATTCATCATTTTCTTCTTCTGCGCTCGGGGCTTCTTTTTCTTTGATTACCACAGCAGGAATAACTTCTTTTGGAATAGCTACTGATTCTTTCGGCTGATAGATCCGACCGCTGCGGGTCATCTTGCTAGTGCTGGTGTCGCTACTGCGAAAATTGGCGCCGGCTGAACAGAAGAGTCGCCACCGTGCGTTATTTATCCCTCAGAGCGGGAAAGGAAACGCTCGAAGTAAACCTCGCAAAAACGGGAAAAGGTATGGTCATCGCAACCAAAACCTGGATTCGGGAGTCGGTTACGCAAGGGGAAGGTATTAGCACCCCTCACGTCCGTCGTACTCGACGGGATCCACGCTTGTTTTCGGGTATGGATTGTTATTCTATCTACTCTAAAGGTCAGGGGTTAAAAGAAAATAAAATGGAAATAAAAATGACTCGGCAAAGTATCGCACTTTATGCCTACGTATTCCCGTCTGGAACGAGAAATCAGAGTCAACGTAGTTCGCCTACCTACGGGAAAGGAGGGGAAGGTTGCTCGCTAGGATATCGCATCCTATGCCTACGTACTTCCACACAGCGTGGAAGATCAGAGCAAACGTAGTTCGGGCCACGTACGACACAAGTCTGTCTTGGTTGGTTTTATTCCTTCTGAAAAAGGTTTTTTTGATTAACAGTCCCAGCGGACAAAAATGACGCTTGATGAGTTCACGTTCTTTTACGAAAGAAGTGTCTTTTATTGTGTTTGAAATCTTTATGATATTTTCCTGTTTGTTTTGAGAAAGAAAGAGACAGAACTCTAACCTACGGTTGCGAAGGGAAACAAACTAACCTAATGTTATCATGCATGGGTTAAGACCTAGTGTCTATCATGCTCCTCTCTTGCACAGAGAGAAACAAAGATCCTAAGGGAATAGACGGAAACAGAAACAATATCAGATATAATAAAGCAGTAAAATGCATGGATGCAACAGTACAAGCGAGGCAAGGGAGTCCCACTCAACCTCGAACCTAGAAAACAATAGGCAAAAGTGAACAGACTTCACTTTCAACCCAACAGGGTGAACAACAAACAATACAGTCAGGAAAACCAATCAATACATCAGAAATGAAAATACAGCAAAAAGATAAACAGCTTTAGCAACTCTGAATCAACATCTGGTTCCAAGTAATCTCCCATCAGCTACAGGCTTCAACAAGCATCAATCTCCATCTTCATGGCCTTCAGGTAAGGGCTTTGATCATCAGTCTTCTATCTGCCATGGCTTTTCTTCAAGCTCAAACCTCCAGGATGAGGGATCAGTCACAAGAGTGGATTGGGTGTTAAACAATTAGCTGACTACCAATGGTGGTAAACCAACTGCTTCTAACACAAAAGACATTTTCTCTCAAGAGTTCTATCTCTCAGACACTATCACCAAGCCTTCCAAAGGAAGGGGGTGAGTGCCTTAGAGAGACTCTGAATCACAGAGAAGAATGGATGCAGACAAGGCAATCCATGTTTGAAAAACAAACTTTCTAATCTAGAGCTCTGCCTAGCTCCTAAACCCTAGTCTCCTCAGCATCTGCTAGCAAGAATCTCCTCTTCAGCTCTGGCAATTGATCTTCAATCTCTGGATCTTCAATGGCTTTCATCTCCTCAAGTCTTCAGCTCCCCCAAGTCCCCAGACAATCCCAATACCCACACAAGCAAGCAATAATCCCCAGAGGGCACACCACACCAGTCAATCAGATATACAGACAGTAGATTAATAGCAGTAGGGGAATCCTGGCTTTTTCTAGGGGATCTAATAACTACCCATAGCCCCTATAGTCCCATAACTAAACTAGTCAAACCCTAAGTCCTAAGGGAAAAGAATCAAATCTCCTAAGTCATCACCTAAAACCCTAGTTTTATTCATGTTGTTCACACCTACACTAAGCACCTAAATTTAATTTCTAAAAATGGGAACTAAATTGTATCTACAAGTTTAATGTCTAACCTAAACAACCTAAAAAGAATGGGCAAAAAACATTGAATCAAATAATAGAACAAAAATTAACAAAATTATGTATGAAATGAAATTATATAAAATGTTATTTATTTAGAAAATATGGGAAAAATATCAAATAAAAAATAAAATGCCATTTTTATTTTTTATAATTTTCTTGACATCCTAAAGAAAAATATGCAAAAAGAATGAATTAAAAATGATGATTTTTCTATTTATTATGAATTTTTAAAAATGAATGAAAAATGAAAAGAAAATAAAAAAACAAATATAAAGAAATAGCCAGAGGGGTGAGAATAGTAAGCAATTCATGTTCAGCGCGTTGGGCCTACTAACTTGGGGGGTGCGAATAGCTGTCTGAGCCCAATCCCCCCAATTAGTGAAACAGTGCGTTTTAATTTTTAAATTTTCCCACCAGACTGAAGTTTTAATCGTGGCCGTTGGATGATTCCCCCAAGTCAAAGGTCTAACCTCAATCGTATGGCCACCAACCCTTCTTCAACCTCCAGCCATCTAGGGTTTCAGAAACCCTTCCCATGCACGATACTTCCATCTCTTCATGCTCTCTCCACACGCCATGAAAACACACGATGTAAAAAGCAAAACTCCTCCATTTCTTTCCCTCTACAAGTCTATGGCCATAGCTTCCATTAAAAATCAAACAATCAGCCAATTCGAGGAAGGTAACAGATGGAAACCACCATTAGTGCCTGATATGAAACCTCTCCAATTCTTCACAAAACTCATCCTAAGCTGATCTACACCTCCTCATAATCATAACATGCTATCCTACTAACATTTTCGTGCCTTAATCCAAGAGTTAAGAGCCTCAACAGAATTACTACCTCATGTTCAAACTTCATGAAACTTCTCTAAAATCACCACAACCAGTCATCTACCTATGCTTAACCGTTCTATGCTATCAAAACCTTGAGATTCTACCTAAACTAAGCAATTCGAACAGAATACAAACCTGGTGTAATTCCTTGATACAGGTGCTGAGATCTTCAAATCAACTGCTTGTGATGAAGGGAATGTGATCAGTAGGCTTGGTAATTACTTATGTATGCAACAAGTGTGGTTCTAAAGCCTTGAATTACTCACTTCCAAAGTTCATGCCTCTTGGATGATAATGGTGAATGGTTCAATTCCTTCCTCAATTTGACAGATGAAAGTATGGATTCTGATCCTTGTGAGATGGTGATGAAGACTCAATCAAGAATGTTGAAGATTGGTGAGAAATTGAGGGAGTTTGAGAAGCTTATGCAAGAATGGGAAAATGAATGAAAATGGAGGTTTTGAACAAATGGGAGCACCAACCCTTGCATGAACCAACTTGTATGAATATATAGGTTGCATTAGAACCTCCTAGAAACTTGGAGAAGTTTCCCTTGCACTTTTCCCTTTCAATTTGATTTATGTAACTTTCAATTCAAGCAACCATGAATAACTCTCAAATTATGAACTAAACTCAAAATTCCACTTTAGCCAATGTCTTTAAAATGCCTTTTCCATTCAAAATGACCTATAATTTTGCATCATTTGGCCAAGATATGAAAAATCTCATTTTTTAAGCCATTTTTCTTCATTAAATTCACCAATTTTGAAACCTTGTGCTATGGACATTTCCAATCTCTAATGGTCACTTTTCTAGACTCAAAATGTCATTTGGAGCAAGTTTGATGTTGTAAGTTTTTCCATTTGAGGCCTCCTTGTATGAGTTTTGGACATAGGTTAAAATGACCTGTAATTCACAAATGACCAAAATACCCTTTGCTTGCCAAGACCATAAGTTGAGTTCCACACATCATATGAAGGCATACTATACCATTATAGAAAGATAAGACAATGAGGAACAATTCTTATGTTTACCAGAAATTCATTTGAAATCTCCTTGAGGGGTAAAAGTTGCTTGGAAGTCAAGTCACTTTCACAGACAAAATTTCAGATACCTCAGATGACCTGTAACTTGCAAGGACCATAACTTGAGTTCTATAAATCTCCTTGATGTCTTCCACCACTCAAATTAAAGGTCTTGAGATCCTCTACAAGTTCCATGTTGGCCAAGAAGCCATTTGAAGCTTGCATTTTGACTTATCTTGCTTGGAAATTTGACCTAAACTAGGGGATTTTACATAGAAACCCTAATTTAGAAACTCCTCTTCTCCTTGATTTCTCTTGATTTCTTCTTAGCATGACAACATATCCTCATTATTCATGTCAAATTATGAACCCCATATCTCTCCAATAGCCCTTAATGCCTTTAAATCAATCAATTGACCTAGGGTTGACCTAGGGTTGACCCAGATGAAACCCTAGTTGACTGTCTTCAACTGCAATTCTGGTGACTTCACCAATGACTTGTCTCCTTCTCCAAATGACTTTCTAAGTCCTCCAAGATGTCTAGATACTCCCCATACTCTCAATTCACAACTCATAATTCCCTTGCTGATCCTCAGACACCCTCAGTTAGGAGATATACTCAGTGCTTGATCCACTGAACTCCCTGCTTTCAAATTCTTTCTTGATGACTTGAATGAGATTGAATTAGGATAATAACCTCTTGATAGGCCTCCAGAGATGAGGATAATGATTGGTTCCCTGTTGAATGACTTGTTATGCTTATGCTATGCAGATGAGTAACCTATGTACATAACTCTATATGCAAATGCTAATGATATTGAAACATAAACCAAGTGAATAAGGTTGAGCAAATTTTAGGGTGCAACAGCTGCCCCTATTCAAGCGACTTGGACCCGATTGGGTGAAGAGCGAACGGCCTTCAAACATTCGAGGTACGAGACGGTTGAATACTAAGAAACCCGGAAATTTGCCAACCGCAGAAATAAACTGCACCCCTACTTGGGTAACGACATCCACTGCCTGGATCTGACTGTTTGCAGCCGCTCACTGATCTCGTAACGACCACGCTGGGGATAACAGATTGCTTGCTTGTCCACATTAGGACTCTGTCTGTCATCAATACGAAGAAATCTCAACTAGAACCTGTCCACGTTAGGACTCCACTTGCTGTTAACCCAGAAAAATCTCGGCAACTCCGCTGGAGGATATTCCAATAAATCGTCCACGTTAGGAATAGACTCTTCCACGTTAGGAATAACACCATCCACGTAAGGAATCATCTCTTCTGCATCTGTCCACGTCAGGACTAAACTTTCCATCTTTCCACGTCAGGATGCAATCTTCTTTTTCCACGTAAGGAGAACTGTATCAATCTGTCCATGTAAGGACTCCAGTACAACTCGATATGTCTGCGTCAGGACTCCAATCTTTCCGCGTAAGGAATACAACTTTGGTTCTGAACCTGTCCATGTTAGGACTCACCTTTCCACGTAAGGAGTACATCATTCTTCCACGTCAGGAATCAACTTTTCTTGAATCCGTCCACGTAAGGACCCCAATCTCTCCACGTAAGGAAACCAACTCTTTCCGATTTGTCCGCGTCATGACTACATCTTTCCACGTAAGGAATGCCATCTTAATCTGTCCACGTAAGGACTCCGCTCTTTCCACGTAAGGAATCCTCCTCCTATGTGTCCGCGTAAGGACTCAATCTTTTCCACGTAAGGAACACGATCTCCTTTCCCCGTAAGGAACCATTTTTCTGACTTGTCCACGTAAGGACTCCCCTCTTTCCACGTAAGGACCTGAAGTTTCTCTTTCTCTTCCACGTAAGGAACACGCCTTCTTTCCACGTTAGGCATACTTCTTCTTCTGAATTCGTCCACGTCAGGACTAAATTTTCCACGTAAGGAATCTATCTTCTTCTTCCACGTTAGGAATAACTTCTTTGATCTGTCCGCGTCAGGACTAAACTCTTCCACGTCAGGAATAATCTCTTTCTTTCCACGTCAGGAATCAATCTTGATATGTCCGCGTGAGGACTCAATCTTTCCACGTAAGGAAACCCATTCTTTTCCACGTAAGGAATCTCATCTTTCCACGTTAGGAATAAACTCGTCTTTCCACGTAAGGAATCTCCATCTTTTTCCACGTAAGGAAACTATTTTTCTTCCACGTAAGGAATACCTTTTGATATGTCCACGTAAGGATTCTGATCTTTCCGCGTTAGGAATCAAACTTTGATCTGTCCGCGTCAGGACTAAACTTTTCCACGTAAGGAATCAATCTATTTTCCACGTAAGGAATCACCATTTTTCCTCGTAAAGAATAAGACTTCGTCTGGATCTGTCCGCGTCAGGACTAAACCCTTCCACGTTAGGAATGCACTTGTTTCCCCGTAAGGAATCCATTTCGATATGTCCGCGTAAGGACTCAATCTTTCCACGTAAGGAATACCAACTTCTTTCCACGTAAGGAATAAATTCGTCTTTCCACGTAAGGAAACCATCTTCTTTCCACGTAAGGAATAAATTCGTCTTTCCACGTAAGGAGAACATCGTCCACGTTAGGACCCACCTTTCCACGTAAGAAATCACAATTTTAATCTGCCCACGTAAGGACTCCCATCTTTCCACGTAAGGAATGAACTTGCTCTTCCACGTAAGGAACTGAAACCTCTTTTTCCACGTAAGGAATAGATTCGTCCACGTCAGGACCCATGTTTCGTCTTGATTTGTCCACGTAAGGACTACATCTTTTCTGCTGAGAAAATACATCTTGTCCCCGTCAGGACTCAGTTCTCCATTGATCCCAACTCACAAACTTCTTAGCACCGACGTGACAGCGACTTTGAGGCGGACTCTACTGGGGATATTTGGAAACCAAACTACCGGACGCCTGTTCTGATAACCGGCGGTGGCCTATGAAATTCTGATTCATGGAACCCCTGATGACAACTAACTCTGCCTGGGAATAAAGAGAAACTTATCCTGATAACTCTGTGGGGAATACGGCCGAAATTGACATTATCATTGGATGTCCCATGCCGAGATCTTGAATGTTTGGTAGTTCATTTGAGCAAGAGTTCTCTCCACCTGAACTGCTAGAGTACAGAAACTGCTTCAGCAAAATAAATGCTGAAGATAATGCCGACTCCGCCGGGGATAGCCAAATGCTACAGAATTATTCCAGCAAAATAAATGCTGGAAGGGTGAAGTCAACCCTGCTGGGAAATTGGGAACTCAAACCAAACACCCTGTTGAGGTAACCCCCTGCTGGGGAATATAACTTTGCTGGGGAATAGCAGATGTGCACAGTATGATCGGACTTTCTGCTGGAGAGTGAACTGATATTACACAGTATCCCTGACAAAATAAATGACAGGACCCACCACCAACTCTGCTGGGGAGAGTCTTGATCTTCGAGTTCCACTGGGAGGAAAGAACACTTGCTGAAAAGAGAGAACTCCGCTTCGGGGATACTAACGTGCCCCCAGTCTGTATTTTGTATAGCTTGCCCCTGAATCTGCAACCATTTTGGAATGGACCCTACAGTCCTTGTATCTTGACAACCAGACATGGACGACTTCTACATTTCGGACCTCGAAGGGGTGTTTCAAGAACATAACTTTCGTGCTTCTAGGGTGACCTGCCCCGGTCTTGCAACAACCTTTTGTCTCTGATCGACTGAGTCGTGGAGTACTGCCCATAGCTATGAGAGATTTGCCACATCTTGACCTGACTACCCCAGATTTACTGATTCTAGGATGACTGACTCTACCTGAATTAATCAGTATAGCTTGCCCCAGTTCACGAAACATTTGGGCATTTCTGCATTTTATCCCGGTCATACCTTCCACTGTAGGAATCTTTCCTGTCGGCATGCGCTTACTCGCAAGTAACACAAGTTGTTCTGCATAAAAGATATATTAAACGCAATGCATATGACAGTTTCAAAGTCCAAGTCTGTTCACTGAAAAAAAAATTTGTGACATGTAATGAATCAATTATCAAGATGTCAATATGAAAGCTGGTAAGAGGAACCCTTTTAGGAGTCAGAATTGACGAGATCTTTACCGACGTATGCTCTTGACCAAAACCTGTTTCAATTAGGACTTTTTCGGGTTGTAACGTGGTCAGGTTCACGGTTAACAAGGAAAGATATAGGCTCAAAATTTATTTCGACCCACCCATTCTTCGTGATGTTCTCCAATCCTATGTTCAGCTAATCCGACCTCAGCGTTCACCTATTAGAGGTGGCATGATAGGAGTGATGGTTCAGGATACCACACATTTTTTGTTTTTGAGTGACAGTCATTTGCTTTTCGTCTTTGGGTACCCAGAATCACACGACTTTTGTCCCTTTCGAGGATTTTTCTTTTTCTTTGACAATCCTTTCCGTCTTTTGTTTTGTTTTTTTTTCTTTTTCATTCCCTAACTTTTGCCTGGACTGAGTATCTTTTGAGATTCTTTTGATTTTCCAGTCCAGCGGGATGCCCTAATTTTTGCTTAAGTCGCTTGTTTTCAAGTTTTGACTTAGCGGGCTTTTGATTCTTTTTGCTTTTCGTTCTCTCTTTTTTTTTTGAACAAGTCGTGTGACACTGGTTTGTCTGAATTCTTGTGGGGTAATGTGACTGTTTCACTCTTTGTCTGCACGGTTTAACCATTGCGGTTCTTTAGGCACGACTTATACAAGTGTGATTTACCCTCAACCGGACACTCCTTTCACGATTCGAACGCTTGGCCGAACTAACTGACGCCTACCCTGCCCCGGGTTGAGATTTAGGTTTTTTTTCATTTTCAAAAGAAACTCCTACTACTGGCTCAAAGGGGTTATCAAGGGATTATCTTCCTTATATCTCCGGTGTTTATGGATTGAAACAATGCCTGTATCTCATCAACAGGTTCTTTATCCAAAAGCATACGATCGGAATATTATTCGTCATCTGTTTTCGTCATCCTCCCCAGATTCCTGCTAAAACAAGCATTAAGCATTAAAGAAAAACAAAGAGTGAACACGACTGGATTAATTCAAAACATGCATATTCATTTCGTTTATTAATATTAATTGAAAAACAACAAGTTTTAAGAGCGAAATTTGCAATTACACAGAAAAGAAACTACAAATGCGAGGACATGAACAAGATAACATGAAAAATGTCGGCGTCTCGGAACTGGACTTCCTGCACTCTGACTTATTGGCGAGTCAACCATCCTCAGAAGCTATCATCAGGGGTAGTCTACTGCTGTCTCGATCTTCTTTCACTGGCCCGATCAAATCTGGGAAACTTTTTCATCACCCCGGTTTTCGCTTGTCGATGGCCTTGCACCGCCTTGGGAACCCTGTCAGAGAAATTAATGACCCTGCTGTCGATTAAATCTTGGACGTTATGCTTGAACGCGTGGCAACCTTCAATATCATGTCCGGGAGCCCCGGAGTGGAATTCACAGTGCCTGCTCGCATCATAGCCATCCGGCAGAGTGCCGGTTATTGGCGCCAGAGTTCTTTTCTCCACCAAGTTCAATCTTAGTAGTGTCTGTAACAAATCTGCGTACGTTGAGGGAGGCTTCTCAAACACCCTCCTCGGCTTCTTTCCCCGAATTCTTTGCTGAGTCGTATACTGGCATCTTGTATGCTGCTGGCTTTGCTCGAGCGATTCCTTGGGCTCACGCGTTATCATCCTTAAGTTCAACCCTGGCATCGGCAACTGTTGTGGACATGGAGACTTAGCTTCCAGTGGCTCTGGGATATACCTCGATTCATCTGCAACCTCTGGCGGAGAAATGGGAATATCAGTCCCTGCAACTTTTATGCCCCCCGGTACAAACTCAATTATTTTCTCATCCAGCAAATCTTGAATCTTATGCTTAAAAGCTTTGCAGTTTGCAATGTTATGCCCCGGTGCTCCGGAGTGGAAGGCACAATGGGCGTTCAGGTCATAGTCTGGTGGTGGCTGCCCTGTCAGTGGAACCAAAATGCGGGGCTCAGCCAGTTGAAGTTGGAACAAGAGTTGCACCAGCTGATCATAATCCACAGGGATCTCATCAAATACTCTGTTAGAAGACCTCATCCTCTTACCACACCTTCTTGAGTTATCCTGCAAAATCAATTGCGACTGCTGACGAGGAGAATTCTGAGCTTCGAATCGTGGGGAGGGTCTCTTACGCCTATCATGCGTGGGTGCCGATTCTTCAGACCCCTGAGGAACAGATAAGCCAGCCGCGTCTTCCGACATTTTCCCTCCTTCTCTCCGGAGTACGTTCCTTAATACTTCAGCCATCAACCCTATCTGTGCCTTCAGTCGGCAGTTCTCTTCTTCTAGCGTCTCTTGATTCGAGCGCAACTCTTGTATATCTTTCGTGAACTGCCCCAGCTGGCCTCGAACATCCGTTAATTCTGCTTGAACCTGTTTGATGGCTACCCCCACAAGTTGGCGTATGCGGCCTGGGAGAAAACCTTGATTCTCTAGCTGAGCAAAGCCGGCAGCTCTATCATTAGCCCGTGCCATCAGAGGCTGCACCGTATCCTGCAACTGCTTCTGACTCTCGGCCATGGCTTCCATTACCTGTATGATCCGCATTATGTGGTCGTGCACCTCTTGCATCTCAGTCGGATCCTGACTCATGACTTCCTTGCTGCTGCTTCTGGTTGAACGCCAGGGAATTCTTCGGTCACTAATCTTGGAGGACCTGGTGGATACAGGAGATGAGATACAATTTAATAATTACCTGTAATGCAATATGAATATGAATGCAATGCAATGTGTGTGCCTGTGCATTAGGGTGATTCATTCCCCCAGTTCTAGTGTGAAGGTGCCAGTGCAGTGACAGTGTTGACAATAGGAATATCAGAGCTGAATCATAGAAAGCCTCATATATTGCAGGGAAAATCAATAAGCCCAAAGTACAATATCACTGAGTACAACGAGAAGGCATGACCTCATCCAACAATCCTGGTGATGGTCAGCACTATGCAAATAAAGCATACAGGCGAATACGGGAAATAATCAAATGCTCTCAAAAGCCCGGTACTCTTCTATCAACTTCTTGGTCTCTGGGTGACCTGGTCGGGTGAGCAGTCCTTCAACCAGCTGGTTTCTTCTCTTAAGAACACGACACACGTCTCCAGCAGTTTCTTCCCATGTCGCTTCTCCGAAGCAATCTTCTAGTTTTCGCTTTTGGGACACAACTTCATCTCTGCATTTGATTGCCTTGTTCAGTGCATTCTGGACACTATACCGGGTCATCACTTCCTCCTCACACTTCTTGATGCTAGACTTCAACTTCTCTTCGAGGTCGGAGATTTGCTGCTTCAGCTTATCTTCCCTCTTATTATTGTTGGTGAGTGTAGCATTCCAAGTCTTATTGCAAGAGGAGATTTCTCGGTGTGCTGCGTCGAGCGCCCTCTTTTTGGATTCCAGCATGTCATGGGAGCTTCTGAACTCTTGCCCCAGACGTTCGCGCTTTTTCCTCTCCTCAATCAACTCAGCCCCTATCTTGTTTAACATCTCAATCTGCTGTTGGAAAGCATGAACGGCCTTGTTTTTCTCACTGCGTACTTGAGCTAGCTCTTGCTCTAACCCTTCATTGATCTTCATCAAGGCTTCTCACAATTTGCTCATAGACTTCCCTAGAAACAGTAGTTGGCTCCGCTACCGGAATAGGAACAAGAATTGGTGCATCTGGAAATGGCATCCCCAACCGACTGGCTCTCTCCTGAATCCAAACTCTATAAGATGCATAGGCCTGACAGTCATTCTTTCCTAACAACGGCTTCCCTCTTCGGTTAATACGCGTCCAGGCATGCTGCAGCTTGGCTAGTAATTCCCCCTTCACGTCACCGGTGAAGTACAGAGATTCCTGTACTTCTTCCTCCTTTGGCGGGTTCTTCAACGCATATCCGAATTGGCGAATGAACAGAGAAGGGTTGTAATTGATACACCCTTTTCTTCCTATCAGCGGAACATTAGGGTAACCAGAACAACTGAAGATAAGCTCGGATCCCAGCAGATCCCTGTCAAACCAATCAACGTCTTCAGAAGTTAACCTCATCATATGCTCTGGCCAGTCGGGCGTAATTGCGTTATCCATGAAAGGTCCCCTCGATGGAAAATGGCTCTTGAACCACATATACAGCAAAGGTACGCAACAGGAGACATTCTTGCCTCTCCTGTTTTCATTCCTGTAGTGCATCGAATGGTAAAAGTCCCCGATCAGTGTTGGTACCGGGTTACTGGCAGCAAATAGATGAAATGCATCCATGTCCACGAAGTTTGGGAAGTTAGGGAACAATACTATCCCATAAATGCAGAGGGCCAAAATAGCGTTAAAGACCACCCAACACCCATTCTTGGCGTACTCTTGAGCCTTACCAACCAGAAACTGAAGAGAAAAACCCGGAACCCCTCGCCACGCAGTCATCAACAAGTCAAAAGCATTCATATGCAAGGCTTTGGCTAAATCCTCCAAATTGGGCTCAGCGGCTGAGTGAATAAAAGGAACTGCATTCTGAACTGGCAGCTCAGTAAACTCTACATACTCCTCCATGGTGGGCCCCAAGATAAAGTCCGCAAACGTGAAGCATCTCAAAGCCGGGTCATAGAATTGCATTAATGTGTACAGCCCATTCAATTCATCCTCAGTAGACCTGCGCACTAAACCCAGCAACCGTCCGTAACTCTGCCTGAAGCTTCTACGGACATCCTCATTTGCAAGAGAAATCAGACCCAGGAGTGGCGTAATATCGGGGACAGGTAGCTTATACGCAACGGTCATCCTCAAACCAACCATGATCAAATACTCGGGAGTCCAGACACTAGAACCGGGGGAATGCAAATGCACCTGCAGCACAGACACACGTTAGTAGGATGCAATGATGATGAGTATGCAAGCAATGCAATGCAAGTGACATGCAACAGGGACCAAATGTCGTAGCTGAATAGCGTGAACCATATCAAGAAGTCTCAGATGGACTCTCTAGAAACCCTCAAACCCTGGTCTCAGATAGACCTACAACAAAGCTCCAACGATGGTCTCTGACAGACCCACAGCATAACTCTGGCTGGTCTCTGATAGACCTCAAATCATAACTCCAATAGGTCTCTGACAGACCTCAGAACTCCTCAACTGGTCTCTGACAGATCTCATAACACATCTCCAAATGGTCTCTGACAGACCTCATAACTCTCCATAAATACCCAGGATCTCTGATCAAGAAATAACCGGTATCTGAAGGTCTAGTTACCTGCATAACCCTGAATCCCCTCACAGGTGGGTGGCCCTATAACTGGCACAAGGTACGGCATCCTATGCGGTCGTCGGCGTCACAGACTTTCAGGATTGATGATACGATTCCCAGAAGGAGTGGCATCATCAATTCCTGAAGAGGCCTCACTTAGCCAACTTCCAAATGATCGGTCCCCAGAGTCGACAATCCAACTAACCAGCAACCCAAGCCACCCAAAGGGCAGGACAGGAGGCCAACCAGAAGAACCTCGTCTGAGTGTAGATTTCGCGGGACACTAGGACATGCAAAGCACGTGCGCGCCCACTAATCTCTACTCTAAGTCTAAGGTGCACTCAAGCCCAGGTCCGGCTTCTCACTCAATATCAGAACACCCGTCACACCCCAAATACAACAACAATAATCAATATATATAATGTTGAAAATACAAGGTTAGAAATATAAAATAACTCCATACAAAATCCTCGACGGGAAAACAAGCGTTAGGATTGACTCTCTTAGGGGACGTTGGACCCCTAATGCATAAGGACTATCGCAGTCCTTAGCAGCCAAGGGACGTTGGATCCCCAGCAGAGTCGCCAGCTGTCGCTACTGCGAAAATCGGCGCCGGCTGAACAGAAGAGTCGCCACCGTGCGTTATTTATCCCTCAGAGCGGGAAAGGAAACGCTCGAAGTAAACCTCGCAAAAACGGGAAAAGGTATGGTCATCGCAACCAAAACCTGGATTCGGGAGTCGGTTACGCAAGGGGAAGGTATTAGCACCCCTCACGTCCGTCGTACTCGACGGGATCCACGCTTGTTTTCGGGTATGGATTGTTATTCTATCTACTCTAAAGGTCAGGGGTTAAAAGAAAATAAAATGGAAATAAAAATGACTCGGCAAAGTATCGCACTTTATGCCTACGTATTCCCGTCTGGAACGAGAAATCAGAGTCAACGTAGTTCGCCTACCTACGGGAAAGGAGGGGAAGGTTGCTCGCTAGGATATCGCATCCTATGCCTACGTACTTCCACACAGCGTGGAAGATCAGAGCAAACGTAGTTCGGGCCACGTACGACACAAGTCTGTCTTGGTTGGTTTTATTCCTTCTGAAAAAGGTTTTTTTGATTAACAGTCCCAGCGGACAAAAATGACGCTTGATGAGTTCACGTTCTTTTACGAAAGAAGTGTCTTTTATTGTGTTTGAAATCTTTATGATATTTTCCTGTTTGTTTTGAGAAAGAAAGAGACAGAACTCTAACCTACGGTTGCGAAGGGAAACAAACTAACCTAATGTTATCATGCATGGGTTAAGACCTAGTGTCTATCATGCTCCTCTCTTGCACAGAGAGAAACAAAGATCCTAAGGGAATAGACGGAAACAGAAACAATATCAGATATAATAAAGCAGTAAAATGCATGGATGCAACAGTACAAGCGAGGCAAGGGAGTCCCACTCAACCTCGAACCTAGAAAACAATAGGCAAAAGTGAACAGACTTCACTTTCAACCCAACAGGGTGAACAACAAACAATACAGTCAGGAAAACCAATCAATACATCAGAAATGAAAATACAGCAAAAAGATAAACAGCTTTAGCAACTCTGAATCAACATCTGGTTCCAAGTAATCTCCCATCAGCTACAGGCTTCAACAAGCATCAATCTCCATCTTCATGGCCTTCAGGTAAGGGCTTTGATCATCAGTCTTCTATCTGCCATGGCTTTTCTTCAAGCTCAAACCTCCAGGATGAGGGATCAGTCACAAGAGTGGATTGGGTGTTAAACAATTAGCTGACTACCAATGGTGGTAAACCAACTGCTTCTAACACAAAAGACATTTTCTCTCAAGAGTTCTATCTCTCAGACACTATCACCAAGCCTTCCAAAGGAAGGGGGTGAGTGCCTTAGAGAGACTCTGAATCACAGAGAAGAATGGATGCAGACAAGGCAATCCATGTTTGAAAAACAAACTTTCTAATCTAGAGCTCTGCCTAGCTCCTAAACCCTAGTCTCCTCAGCATCTGCTAGCAAGAATCTCCTCTTCAGCTCTGGCAATTGATCTTCAATCTCTGGATCTTCAATGGCTTTCATCTCCTCAAGTCTTCAGCTCCCCCAAGTCCCCAGACAATCCCAATACCCACACAAGCAAGCAATAATCCCCAGAGGGCACACCACACCAGTCAATCAGATATACAGACAGTAGATTAATAGCAGTAGGGGAATCCTGGCTTTTTCTAGGGGATCTAATAACTACCCATAGCCCCTATAGTCCCATAACTAAACTAGTCAAACCCTAAGTCCTAAGGGAAAAGAATCAAATCTCCTAAGTCATCACCTAAAACCCTAGTTTTATTCATGTTGTTCACACCTACACTAAGCACCTAAATTTAATTTCTAAAAATGGGAACTAATTTGTATCTACAAGTTTAATGTCTAACCTAAACAACCTAAAAAGAATGGGCAAAAAACATTGAATCAAATAATAGAACAAAAATTAACAAAATTATGTATGAAATGAAATTATGTAAAATGTTATTTATTTAGAAAATATGGGAAAAATATCAAATAAAAAATAAAATGCCATTTTTATTTTTTATAATTTTCTTGACATCCTAAAGAAAAATATGCAAAAAGAATGAATTAAAAATGATGATTTTTCTATTTATTATGAATTTTTAAAAATGAATGAAAAATGAAAAGAAAATAAAAAAACAAATATAAAGAAATAGCCAGAGGGGTGAGAATAGTAAGCAATTCATGTTCAGCGCGTTGGGCCTACTAACTTGGGGGGTGCGAATAGCTGTCTGAGCCCAATCCCCCCAATTAGTGAAACAGTGCGTTTTAATTTTTAAATTTTCCCACCAGACTGAAGTTTTAATCGTGGCCGTTGGATGATTCCCCCAAGTCAAAGGTCTAACCTCAATCGTATGGCCACCAACCCTTCTTCAACCTCCAGCCATCTAGGGTTTCAGAAACCCTTCCCATGCACGATACTTCCATCTCTTCATGCTCTCTCCACACGCCATGAAAACACACGATGTAAAAAGCAAAACTCCTCCATTTCTTTCCCTCTACAAGTCTATGGCCATAGCTTCCATTAAAAATCAAACAATCAGTCAATTCGAGGAAGGTAACAGATGGAAACCACCATTAGTGCCTGATATGAAACCTCTCCAATTCTTCACAAAACTCATCCTAAGCTGATCTACACCTCCTCATAATCATAACATGCTATCCTACTAACATTTTCGTGCCTTAATCCAAGAGTTAAGAGCCTCAACAGAATTACTACCTCATGTTCAAACTTCATGAAACTTCTCTAAAATCACCACAACCAGTCATCTACCTATGCTTAACCGTTCTATGCTATCAAAACCTTGAGATTCTACCTAAACTAAGCAATTCGAACAGAATACAAACCTGGTGTAATTCCTTGATACAGGTGCTGAGATCTTCAAATCAACTGCTTGTGATGAAGGGAATGTGATCAGTAGGCTTGGTAATTACTTATGTATGCAACAAGTGTGGTTCTAAAGCCTTGAATTACTCACTTCCAAAGTTCATGCCTCTTGGATGATAATGGTGAATGGTTCAATTCCTTCCTCAATTTGACAGATGAAAGTATGGATTCTGATCCTTGTGAGATGGTGATGAAGACTCAATCAAGAATGTTGAAGATTGGTGAGAAATTGAGGGAGTTTGAGAAGCTTATGCAAGAATGGGAAAATGAATGAAAATGGAGGTTTTGAACAAATGGGAGCACCAACCCTTGCATGAACCAACTTGTATGAATATATAGGTTGCATTAGAACCTCCTAGAAACTTGGAGAAGTTTCCCTTGCACTTTTCCCTTTCAATTTGATTTATGTAACTTTCAATTCAAGCAACCATGAATAACTCTCAAATTATGAACTAAACTCAAAATTCCACTTTAGCCAATGTCTTTAAAATGCCTTTTCCATTCAAAATGACCTATAGTTTTGCATCATTTGGCCAAGATATGAAAAATCTCATTTTTTAAGCCATTTTTCTTCATTAAATTCACCAATTTTGAAACCTTGTGCTATGGACATTTCCAATCTCTAATGGTCACTTTTCTAGACTCAAAATGTCATTTGGAGCAAGTTTGATGTTGTAAGTTTTTCCATTTGAGGCCTCCTTGTATGAGTTTTGGACATAGGTTAAAATGACCTGTAATTCACAAATGACCAAAATACCCTTTGCTTGCCAAGACCATAAGTTGAGTTCCACACATCATATGAAGGCATACTATACCATTATAGAAAGATAAGACAATGAGGAACAATTCTTATGTTTACCAGAAATTCATTTGAAATCTCCTTGAGGGGTAAAAGTTGCTTGGAAGTCAAGTCACTTTCACAGACAAAATTTCAGATACCTCAGATGACCTGTAACTTGCAAGGACCATAACTTGAGTTCTATAAATCTCCTTGATGTCTTCCACCACTCAAATTAAAGGTCTTGAGATCCTCTACAAGTTCCATGTTGGCCAAGAAGCCATTTGAAGCTTGCATTTTGACTTATCTTGCTTGGAAATTTGACCTAAACTAGGGGATTTTACATAGAAACCCTAATTTAGAAACTCCTCTTCTCCTTGATTTCTCTTGATTTCTTCTTAGCATGACAACATATCCTAATTCTTCATTTCAAATGATGAACCCCATATCCCTCCAATAGCCCTTAATGCCTTTAAATCAATCAATTGACCTAGGGTTGACCTAGGGTTGACCCAGATGAAACCCTAGTTGACTGTCTTCAACTGCAATTCTGGTGACTTCACCAATGACTTGTCTCCTTCTCCAAATGACTTTCTAAGTCCTCCAAGATGTCTAGATACTCCCCATACTCTCAATTCACAACTCATAATTCCCTTGCTGATCCTCAGACACCCTCAGTTAGGAGATATACTCAGTGCTTGATCCACTGAACTCCCTGCTTTCAAATTCTTTCTTGATGACTTGAATGAGATTGAATTAGGATAATAACCTCTTGATAGGCCTCCAGAGATGAGGATAATGATTGGTTCCCTGTTGAATGACTTGTTATGCTTATGCTATGCAGATGAGTAACCTATGTACATAACTCTATATGCAAATGCTAATGATATTGAAACATAAACCAAGTGAATAAGGTTGAGCAAATTTTAGGGTGCAACAGCTGGCAATGTTGGTCACATCTTTCTGATTATCTGTCTGAACAACCTTTCTCGTTTCTTTGTCTACCACGGTCACATCGTACTTCCATGGAACAACTTTTATATTGTCATAATGGAACGGTCTTGGTTTTTGAACTACGATTGGTCGCGGTTGACCAATAGCAGCTCTGTTGAAAACTGGCCTTGCACCCCTGTTAAACACTGGAACTTTATCTCTTTTCCTGGACAGGTCGAAAACTGGCTCTATTACAGAAACCTCTTCTTTCCTTACCTTACCACATACTTGTAACATCCCCTCATTTATCAATCTTTATATATCTTCCTGCATCACATTACATCCACTGGAACTAACAGTACATTTTTCACATTTGTTATGAACACTTCCCAACAACCCTGCTTCTGTCAGCTTATCATGCAATGTCTTCAATGGTGTTCTGATTTTTGACACATCATTAATTATCTCTTCATCTGATTTTTCAATGGCATTGACCCCTCCATGGTTTGGCAGTGGGTTACTTTTGACGTTAGGTGGTACATCATCAAAGGACAGGATTTTCTTCTCCATCAACTCTCTTACCAGATGTTTTAAGGCAAAGCATCCTTCTAAGTCGTGGCCGGCGGCACCTTCATGGAAAGCACAATGGGCATTTGGGTTATAATGTGGAGATGTGGTATCCGGATTAAGCGGTTTTGTCGTGATCAACCCCTGATGGACCAAAGATGGATATAACTCAGTATACGTCATTGGTATCTGTGGGAGTGGAGGTTTTGTGGTCGGCCTCCGGTTCTGATATTGTTGTCTGGGCTGTGGCACCCTCTGTTGCTGATTTTGTTGAAAGGGCGGAGCGTTGGGCGCTCGTTGATGCCCTTGCTGGTTTTGCTGATACATGGGCGCTGGTCGCCCTGGTTGATAATTTGAAATAGAATGGTTGAATGCTGGGGTCACAACTGCCACATATTGCTGAGGGGCATACTGTACCGGGTACATTGGTCTTTGTTGATGAAACTGTTGGACATAGTTAGGTTGGATTGGGTGGATGAAACTTTGTTGAAGCGGCTGATATTGCTGATATGGAGGTCTCACGGTACGATTTCTTCTTCCCATTACGGCATTTGTTTCACCTTCTTTCTTCTTGTGAAACCCACTGCTGACTTTCTTAATATTGATGTTGTTAGAACTGCTGGAGCTGCTGGCTACCTTTCCACTTTTCATTCCCAATTCTACCCTTACTCCCATGGCCACAATGTCTGAAAAACTTGCAGACACACTGCTGATCATTTTCTCATAGAATTCTGGTCTCACTGTGTCAACAAACCAGTCTGTCAGTTCTTTCTCACTTAGAGGTGGTTCTACCTGGAACGCTGTTTCTGTCCACCGCTGAGCGTACTCTTTGAATGATTCTGTGCTTTTCTGGGACATGCTCAACAACTGCCTTCGGTCAGGCACCATATCCATATTATATTTGTAATGTTTCAGGAATGCATCAGCCAAATCTTGAAAACTGTGGATTCTTGACTGATCTAGACTTAGATACCATTTTGCTGGAGCTCCTTTCAGACTGTCTTGGAAGCAATGGATCATTAACTTGTCGTCTTCGACGTGCGCTGCCATTCTTCTATAGTACATGATTAAGTGAGTTCGTGGACAAGTAGCTCCTGAGTACTGATCAAAATTTGGGATTTTGAACTTTGGCGGTATTACTAGTCCAGATACCAAACACATTTCTCTGGCGTCAGTGCCAAAGGTATCGTTTCCTTCCATCGCTCGGATCTTTCTCCCTATAGTTTCAACACTTTCCCTTAACTTCTCATGTGATTCATTCTCCTCTTCATACCCTTCGGGTCCTTCGTATACTGGTGGATTATGAAAGATGGGGCGCGCTTGAACCTGAACTGTAGCTGGAGTGTAGGTGGGAATAACTTGTGGAATCTCTCCTCCCAAGGGAATTGTCTGTTGAGTGACTCTTGGCGGTGGCACAAAGCCTGGAGACAAACCATAAGGCGGTACATTTGCAATGGTTACAACTGTCGGGATTGGTTCTGCAGTGATTTCAGAGACAACGGTGGCTTGAGTGTCCAACATTGCACGAATGACTTGTAAGGCTTCCCTGATCTGTCCCATGCCTCCTCGGAGCTCTCCGAGTTCATTGCCGATTTTGTCTACATCTAAGTTATGTTCTTCCATCCTTAAGCGAGCTTGGGCTCGTGTGTTGTACTGATGGTGAGGTCTCAGTGTGATTCTGTTGACAAGACAGAGGGATGAGACTCGACTCAGGAACATGCATATGCAATGTTTATGAAATGCAAAATGCAGATTTTAAACATTCAAGGGAATAAAAGCTTTATTTGCAAATATTATAACAATAAATAGGAAAAATAAACAAATCTTCATTGATAACATCTGGAGAGTTTACAACATCAAACGGGAAATGGAAATACAAGCTTCTACAAAATACGAAAAACAACAACAACAGATTCTAGATCCTTTGACTGGATGACCCTTCACCTCCCGGTTGATTCTTTCTTCCACTTTGATTCACCACTTCTTGAAGTTCTTCTTTCTCTTGCATAGCCTTGAAATACTTATCTCTCCACGTTTTCCCTTCTTTCTCAGCTTTTGCCAAAGCAGCTTTCAACTCTTCTACGAGGGTAGGCTTGGGCGAGTCAGGCTCAAAGCGAGTATAGAACATCTTCATTGCCGCTTCTCTTACCCATGATAGGTAAGATTCTGAAACAGTAGCGTTGTGGGGGCCTAGGGCAGTTACTCCCCTTGTGTGGACATAACGCCAAGCATACGCAATTCGAGCCCTATAAGCGGGATTCTTCCTTTCCTCCAAGTAAAATCTTCTCACACAGTCTGGATCTGGTTCATCTTCCATAGGGTGCCCCAACTGTCGACGAGCCAGAATAGGATTATAGCTGATGCAACCATTGACGCTGATGAGCGGTACATTCGGGAAATCTCCACAGCTTTGGATCATGGTAATTCCTCCATACATAGGATCATACCATTTAATGTCTGAGTGTTTGAGCAACAACAGCTTTTCTGTCCATGAGAGTCCATTTTGCTTATCCCAAATGGCTGGAATTTCTGACAAGTGTGAAATAAACCACTTGTGCAGGAGAACGGTGCAACATTCAATTCGTCCAACCCCATAACGGTTCCTTCGGTGGAGGGTAAAATAAGTGTCGGCCAGCAAGGTAGGTATAGGATTTTTGATCAAAAAAAGATTGATCGCATCTGCGTCCACAAAATCACTAGCAGTTGGGAACAGGAACAGTCCGTAAATAAGTAAAACCAGGATGGCTTCAAATGCTTCAGTATTTTGTGACAAGGCATAGCTCTGAGCTTTTTCATATAGGAACATAGCTGAAAATCCATACAATCCTCCCTTAGCACCCATATGAGATCGCACTTCTTCCAACTCCAAATACGCGGCCTCTGCAATTGCTCTTTCATTAGGAGTCCCCTCCCTTCCAGAAAATGGGCTAGGAGTAACACCTACTCCCATCAGGGCGGAATACTCTTCCAAAGTTGGTAGCAACTGATAATCTGGAAACGTGAAACAATGATAGGTTGAATCATAGAATTGCACGAGTGCGGATAACATCTCTTCATACACTTGAACTTCTAGTAATGACAGCATGTTCCCATGTCTTTCTCTGAATGCCTCGGGGTCTTCTACTAAACTTACCAGTTTCTTCAAGTTCTCCAATCTTGGTCTTCGGAACACAACCTCTTCTTTCTTTCCAGAATCCATCCTATAATATCTGCAAAACAATCTTTTAGTTCCTTGAATGTTTAAATAACAAGAATGCAAATGTAAATACAAAAGTTTTATGGAACTCAAATTTACCAAAATATCCTTTCATTTCATTGATTTTTCAAAGGGGTTTTACAAAAGATTTTAGTACGTCTTACAAAAGCCCTAACATTGCAACTCAATATGCTCTAAAAGAAAATCCTCTCTCTTCTTGATTCTTCAGAGCTCTTCTTCCACCTGCGCTTTCTCAAGGATGAGTTTGTCTACCATAGCCTTCCAAGGAGTTGATTGATGGTTGGAATAAAATGCATCTTCATGTGCCTTTCTTTTCTTGCTTGCAACTGCTTCCTCTTCTTTCAACTGAAGTTGTTTGCGGAGTTCCTCGTTCTCTTCCATAGCCACCTGATATTTGTACTTCCAGGATACCTCAGTCTGCTGTGACTTCCTCAGAGCAATCTTCAGCTTCTCTTCCTCAGACATGAAAATCAACGGCTGTTCTTCTATTAAGACCATAGGCTTTTGTGGAGGATAAGGCGTTTTTAACTGAATGGCCCTCTTTCGAACCCATTGGAGATAAGGTTCAAAAGAGATGCAGTTAGGTCTTCCCAAGTCCTCTTTTCCTTTCCTGTGTATATGCCCCCATGCTTTGAGAATTTCATCTTTTAATTCTGAAACTCCTATGAAGAAAATACCTTCTACGTGAGCACTGCAAGGTTTGTCTTTCAGCGGATAACCAAATTGTCGACGAGAAATTACAGGGTTACAGTTGATTCCCCCATTTGTACCAAGGAGTGGTATATTCCCGAAGCTTCCACAACTATCAATGATTTTGATTCCATCGTAACTACGGCTGTACCAGTCAATATCGGAGTGAGTAAGAGCCATAATCTTTTCAGACCACCATCCTTTTTTCCAAAAAGTATGGGCTTTGGGTAGATGAGAAACAAACCATTTATACAACAACGGAACACAACAGACGATCATCCCTCCTTTGTGAAGATTTCTTAGATGAACAGAGTGGTAAGCATCAGCTAGTAGAGTAGGTACTGGATTCTTCTTTAAGAATATTTTGATGGCATTGAGATCCACAAAGTTGTCAAAGCTCGGAAAAAGAAAGATCCCATAAATAAGCAAGGCTAGAACAGCCTCAAAAGCATCCATACTCAAGTGATCGGCATAATACTGAGCCTTCCCAATCAAGAATTTTGCAGTCAGCCCAAAGATCCCTCCTTTAGTAACCATGTTCTTCTGAATGTCTACCAACCCGATACGGGTGGCTTTAGCAATCTCTTCCTCTTTAGGGTCCTTCTCCATGACGGGAAAAGGAGATGCATCAAGGATGGGTAACCCAATTAGACAGGAATACTCTTCAAGTGTCGGCACTAACTGATAGTCCGGAAATGTGAAGCAGTGATAAAGTGGGTCATAGAACTGGAGTAATGTGGAAAGGAGTCCCAAATCCATTCTCTTCCTCGTTTTCAGTAGAGACAACAAATTCTCGTACCTGCTTTTGAACCCTTCTACATCTGTGATCAGAGTGCTCAACCTTTCAATCTCATCTACATTAGGGCTTTTGTAAGTGTACTTTACAGTTTTCTTTTTTCCATTGTCCATGATGTTCCTGATATTTTATAAGTAAACGACTCTGAGTTCCATAAAACTTTTATGACATGATGTTTATGGATGCATGAATGCACAAACACAGGTAATCACATATTCACAAATTCACATAAGTAAACAGACAAGGTTTTGGGTTTGGAGAATATGAGTAAGGAGTCAAGGTCTACCCTCCCGAAAGGTATGTACTAAGGTTCCCACAACTGCAGAACAAGGTTCTAAAAGAGTTCCTGGAGTCCTCGACCCATCTTTCGGATATTATCAATTTCCCAAATACTTGGTGGTCAATAATATTCTCAAGAGAGCCTCGTCCAAGTGTAGTATCGCGTATCAACTACTTTGGAATTACTTCCTTATAGTTATCGCACCACATCCTAATAAAGCCATAGTGGGGGAAGAGGTATCTAAAGGTCCTCAGTGTCATGGGCACCTATGTAGAAAGTAGCATTATTTTCACGAATACTCGATCAACAATACTAGCTCTCAAAAAGGGCCTCCACTGAGCGGTGATTTTCTCAAGTCAGCTTGGTCGGGAATCTACTCCCTATAAGCCTTCTTGAATATATCACCTTCCTATCATAAGTACGCTCGAGCACGGGTGTAGTGCTGTCTCACCATTTCAAGTTTCCCAAACCAACAGAGCACAAATATATACAAGTATTCACAGATAGCAATTAGTTAAACCAAATAGGTTGAACCCTCAAAATAAAAGCAAAAGCAATTTCCCCAGTGAAGTCGCCATTTCTGTTGCGGTGAAAATTGGATGCCAAGCTATTAATTAACTTGAACCTTATTTCTTTTTACAACCGATCTTTAATTTATCCAAAGGAAAGGTCTCAAGAAAGAAAAACCTTTTGCGCGATGTAACGACAACGCTTAAGAGATTCGGGGATTCGGGGGTTGGTTATATCTAGGGAAGGTATTAGCACCCTAAATATCTGTAGTACTCTATAGGAACCTTTTGTTTAATTAATTGCTAAGTTTGTGAATTGTGCTATGGTTAAGGGATAAGATAAAAATAAACAAGGTCCTAAGTGGTTTTCTAAGTTTGCTCGCAAAGGTATCGCACCTTTTGCCTACGTATCCTGACTAGGATAGAATCAGAGCAATCGTAGTTTGCCTCACGAGGGAAAAGAACACTTGATGATGATCAAGGTTTAAAGGGGAACAAACATGACAATGTTTGTGTGGAGTTTGACAAAACTCCCTAAGCTAAGTTGAAGGGGAAGTAAGAAATCATGACGATGATTCTTACACAGAGTTGACGAACTCTTTCCTAGGATTCTAGTTGAAGAACACTCCTAGTATGGGTGGGTTTTTTAGACTTCAAGCAAAGTCTAAAGGTTTCTAAACTAGGGTTAAGGTGACTTAACAAAGTCAAGAGAGAGTGAAGATTTTGGTCCAAGACATTGACAATCAAGTGGACAGACTTTCCTTTGGAGGGACAGATGATCGACAACTGGATGAAAGCTAACAAGCTTCATCACTTGGGGATAAAATAAATACAAACATTATACTAAAGCATTCATGGTGACAACCAATGAAAAAGATTAAGGACAAAAAGCAATGATGACAATCAAAGCAGATGATTAGTACGACAATTGTGACGACAGATCGCACCTGGAGTACAGTTAACAAACAGATGAACTGAGCATGATAATAATTCAAGGTAAAAATCCTATCATGTTGGCTAACATGTATAGGCATGATAACAATCAATTTTCACAAAGAAAAACAAGTGGAACCCTTTAAACTTTCATCTGCAACAGCTAGGGTTAGTACTGTCAATATGACAAGTTGCACATAGTCAAAAATGGTGAAAATTTAATCAAACATGGAAAATAAAATTATGACATGAAATTAAACATTAAAACAAACACAATGAAAAAGGAACGGGTGAAAAATGATAAAAAATGAGAGAGTTATGATTTTTTGAAGTTTCATGTGAAAAATGAGAAAAAGTGGCAACAAGGATTATCACAAGGGGTCGAACCCATGCCAAGTACAATACGCGCACAAGTTTCAACCGCTGGGGCGGCCATACATCCGTTAATTGAAGCGCAATGATAAATATATAATGTGTGTTTGGTTGATTTCCTGGGCAAAATAAAAGCAAACAACATGATTGCAAAACACCTCTAACTTTCTCAAATTTTATCCAATTCCAACAAACCTTATATGCAAATCACTCAGAAAATCATGAGGAATCTGATGATGATGTTAGTTTTTCAAAATTATGTGCACATAGAAAAATTCGAATACAAATGCATAATGAAGTTTCAAGATGCATTTTGGAAGCTGCAGACCAGATTAAGCATGTTTAAACCAAAATAAAAGCCTGCACCAATTCTAAATATCACATATGTTAAGTTCAAACAGGAGTGAAGTTTAAAATCATGATAGAACAAGAAGTGATCAATCATTTGCATGTGTTGTGTTTTCAAACAGCAAGAGCAATAATCTAGAGTTCAGAAATGTGAAATGCCACTGCTTGATAATGCAAATTGGTTTGAACAGCTTAATACAATCACTCTTACCTCCAATTAAACATACACACACATCATTTAAGGGATAATGAATCAAACCAGAACATGATTGGGAATAAAATTGAACTGGAATGAATAATCATGTTCAAGTTGCAAATGATCAAAGAATAACAATGCATGACAGTTGGGATTTTTGAGTTCCAAAGCAATTCAGGCCAAGGCAATATTGTAAACACATTCTAAGCATGATTATGAGTGTGTGTATGTGGAAAAATCAGAACTGGAACAATTTTGTAATGATGTGGCTCTCAAAGTGCATATTGTGTATTATGTACATATGATGGTACAAGTTGGTGCTCATGAGGTTTTCAGTGGTTTGGTTCATTCAAACATGTTAAAAATGATCACATTATACTGTTATAACACAAAGCTTGCAAGGAAAATCATTGATTCCAAATCTGGTATGTGGTGTGCAAATATGTGAAAGCAAGAAGCAATTCATGAGTAACATTGTGGTACAGTGTATTTCCAAGCAAAACAATGGTTCTAACATCACATATATATCTAATACCAAGTGTGTGCAAGGTGTTTTTCTTGAAAAATAAAGTATTGCCAAAAGTGGCTAGGTGTGTGGATGTGTGATGTCAACTTTGGATTTTGAAAGTGAGTTTCTCTAATTGAGGGATTTGTGATGAAATTATTGTGCAAGCATGTTTCAAATGAACAAAGTGAGGTGTGTGTGTGGTGGTTTCAAGGAAAATTGGGTTTATGCAAAAAATGCCAAGTTGTGGCTTGATATGCAAGCAAAAGTGGTTTTGAAAACATGAAATTTTGGACTAACCATTTTGTGGTCAAAGCAATCATACTAGCATACTTTAAATGAAATTTTGGAAGTGTTCAAAGGTTGCCTAGATGCATAACAGAACTGGTATGAAAAAAGGTAGTTTTGAGTGACTTGATGAATTTGATGAATGCTATGAAAAATATGTGAATCTGTCTGTTATGCACCAAACAGTAAAATAGAACACATAGGCATACTTTAAATGCACATATGAACAGGTTTGCAAGATAAATCCAGGCCTGTGATGCCTTAAGCAAAAATGAGTTTTCTGCTGCTATGAATGTTTCAAGACAACAACAGCCACACAACTAATATCCTATGACAGTCACCAATTTCTACATGAGGTGCAAAATCTTGGCAAAGCATGAATTGGCAATTTTAAATTTCAAAAAAACAGTCTTGGTCATTAATTATAAACAGAATCCTTTAATTGACAAACACCTCATGACTAAGCTTCCAACAACCAAACCTTGACAGCAGCCAGTTATACTGAATTAGTAGATTTAAACCAAAAACAAACCATGTCCTAACAGGATTTCATTGTCACAGTCCAGATTATGATCACACTAAATCACCATATGAAGTTACAACTCCACTAATCCAACAAAGAAACTAGCTTACCTGAACAACACCTTAAATGATCATCAACAACCTAATGGCTGATGGGATCCCAACCACATCAAACACAGCATCAAATCCAAACAAACTTACATTCTAGCAGAAAAGCAAAATTAACAATTCTTCCAAAACTGTCTTGACAGTATATTGACCAAATTCAGCACATCACAATCAACTTTAATCATGAACCAGTTTTATGTTAACACTTGCAGTGAATTATACATTTATCACATACCAAATATCATGAAAATTCACTAATTGTTCATAAGCTCAAAAACACACCATAATGTTCAACAAGGCAAATACATAAAGAATGATGCAAGGTTAATGAGAATTGGTTACATACCTGTTGAAGGACCTTTCAAGCAAGCAAAATTTGTTGAGAAAACCAGAGATATTGAATTCACCTCTTTGCCTTTGCTTCAAACTTAAGAAACAACCACTTATGATGCCAAAAAGAGAATTATGAATCTCCAATGGTTGCTAAGGGTCTTGACAGCTGAGATATGTTTTATGTGAGGTGTCTAAGTGATCACAACCTCAAGGAAAGGTTTAGAACTCACTTTGGTGGTTTTTGTAGCTTTTGGTCAAAGTAAGCTAGGTAGGAAATTGACTTTTTGATTTCTTGAGGTTTTTGGTGGTTCAAAGGGTTAGACACCTCCCATATGATATTTAGAGAGTGTATGGAGGGTTGTTGGGGTGTTTGAAAGGGTAGAAATGATTTTGAGCAAATTTCACTTCATGACCATTTTTGGTGTTTTCATGAATCTTTGTGATTTTGGAGATTTGGTGCAAGATGTGGAAATTGGGATAACAGAGATTCTCTATGGTTTCTATCAGATGAATTGTGTATGGAATGAAGTGAAATAGCTCTCCTTTTATAGAGAAAGTGATTGAGGTGCTTGCTAGGGAGATTTCTTCAACATGAAGTAATCTTTGGATATTTTGAACCAAACCTCCCTTGGAGGGTTTTCCACCTAATTCTGATGCAAATACAACTTGCCCATGTTCTTTGATGGTTTTCTGATGTTTGTAGCAGGCTAGGATCATAGGGAAGGGGCTGGTACAACCTTTTACTTTCCACCTCATGCTTGGAAAGTTCAACTTGCCAACTTGCTCCACTTGCAAGGCAATGAACTTCAAGCTTTAATTTTGTGGTATTCTGCATAATTATTTCTTGTATCATGTTACATACATCTCATATATCAGATACAATAAGTTGTATCAAGAAAATTTGGCAAATTTGGTGAAAGAAATCAATCTTGAAAATTCAGCCAATGTGGGACTTAACATGTGAAACCTCCAACTTTGCACCTATGTAACTTTCTGCTCATAACTCCTTTTGATATGTTCTAGTACAATTTAGAAAGCCCTCACATAGCTCTAAAACATTCATTTTTGTCAAGGAATCAAACTCCAATTGGAACTAGGTGAAAAACCCCCTCAAAGTTGGCTGCCCACAAGCTTTTAAAGTGAAAATAACTTAGAAATTTTCTGTTATTTTCCCTTCTAGGAATGTTTTTGCTTCTATCTCAAAAAGTATGCATTTTCTGGTTGTGGACTAGTATGGGACTTTTGTAGGACTTGTCAAGAGCTTCCAAATGAGATTTGAACCAACTCAATTGGATGTGTGGTTAAGGAGTTATGGTCTAGCCCTTTTCAAAACCCTAATTTCCCGATTTCGCGATTACTCTCTCATCCTTGATCCAATGATCATGAAAATTGATATGCAAGTCCATTATGACATAAGGAACAACTTTTATTCACAACTTGGATTCCAATTCTCAAAATTTGAGGAGTTGACTTTTCGGTCAACCGTACGATCGATCGGTGCCGATTGAGTCGCTTGTTGACATTCTAGATATCCTGAGACTTTGATACTTCTTGAATGGTCTTTAATAAGATATATGAACTTCATGGACCTTAATCCCACCATTAAAACATCTTCCAACATCAAAGTCAAACCACAGTTGACTTTTCACTAGTTAAAACCCTAATCGGGGCCTCCTGACTGCACTGTTCTTGATTCTGAAATGATTTCTTCAAATTGACTTCTCATTTGACTTTGATATTATCTTTGATTTCATTCCATGATTGAATTGGCCCAAATCATTGGTTGATCATTCCTTGGTTGTTTTGAATTTGTCGGTGCAAAAACCCTGATTCCTCTGTAACTTGACAATAATGAACTTGCACTGATTTAGGGTTAGATAATTCATGATCATGCTTCTAAAATGATAATGAGAATCTAAGGGGTCAAAATTTGGGGTACAACATTTATCAAGTGTTATTGTAAGTTATTCCTTCTCTAAACTATCTATTTAGATATAAGTCTCTTGTTGTAGGCTTGAACAAGGTAAAGTCTTAGATACGAGCTCTATGCAAGGTAAAGTCTTAGACACAAGCTCTAAGCAAAGGAAAGTGTTAATCAAAAGCTGGTTAAGCAAGGGAAAATCATAGACATGAGCTCTAAGTAAGGTGAAGTCTTAATCAGGTGTTCTAAGCAAGAGAAGTCTCGGCCATGAGATGATTGAGCAGAGTGAAGTCTTAGACACAAGCTCTAAGCAAGGGAAGTCTTGGACAAGTGGTCTGAACAAAAAGAAAAGTCTTATACAAGTGTGTATAAGCAAGTTAATCTGGTTGATTATAGTGGAAAATCTCTTACTTGGAAAGGGGACTAGAGTACTCTCAGTTGGGAGAGGAGCCAAGATAACTACTGTGTGTTCTTTGCTATTTTTACATTCATTCTATCCCTATTTCTGCTGCACCTTATCATATTTTGAACTCAGTTTTTAGAATTTGAACTCTGGTTCAGAAGTAAATCTAATTTTTGCAAAATACAATTCAACCCCCGCTCTTTTGTATTTTTCTCACCTTTATTTTTAACGCCTCGAATATATTAGAGAAGTCTTTAATCAATTAATGATAACATAATTTAAAACTTTCATATTTAAATTGTCTAATCAACTAATGACAACATAATTTAAAAACTTTCCATATTTGGCTTGTCTGATCGATTACCAACTAGGGTTATAATATTAAAAATGCCCATGAATAATTTCATTTTAAGTCAAATTTTTTTCCTATATAAAGGAGATTTCTCATCATTTCATTATATACCATAATTCAAATTCGAAATTTTTCCTTCTCACTTTTTCTCTCTTCTTCCACATTTTTAATGCTTTCACCGAAGTTGTCTTGGTGATGAGAGAGTGAAAAAAAATTGTGAGAGTTGTGATGTACTAGTTTGTGCAATTTTGTATTTTACTCAAGAGGGTGTTTTCTCTTGTGTAATATCTTTGTAAAAATTATTGTTTAATCTTTTAGCTTAATTGGTTAAAAGCTATGTTTTGTTCTTGAGATTAGCTAGTGAAAATTTATGTTTAGTTCTTAAGATTAGCCAATGAAAATCTTTGTCTAGTTCTTGAGATTAGCCCATAAAAGTATATGTTTGGTTCTTGAGCTCGGCCTTCGAAAAACTCTGTTTGTTTAGAGTTTAGTTTATGTAAAATCTCTTGTTTGGATGTAAGAATTTTCATGGGCATAATGTATGAAAAACCTAAATCTCTATTTAGTGAAATTCTTGGGAACAAGATTATATTTAGTGGTTAGGCTGAACCTATATAAATCTCTGGTGCATATTTTTTACACCTTATCTCTCTTTTTTTCTTTTTGTTGTATTTCCTTCTCTCAATCTCTTTGATATTCTTCTATTTACTCGTGTAACTGCTTAATCTATGTTTCATAGTAAAATAAACGTGTAACATTTTTATAAATCAAATTTTTTATAATTGGACTTAGATTTTTAACCATCACAATTTCCCCACCCCACCCCCTCTTTTGTGTTTGGAGTCACTTGGTTAACAAGTTGTATCATAGCCTAACTCCTTTTATAAGACTAACGTCTCATAAGGTAGTATGATGACTTTAACTAGTTATTTTATAATGAAGCTTTTTAGACATAGATCCACCAGTTGATGGTGAAGGATTTGTAATGTAGAAATCAAGTCTAGAAATTTTCATTTAAGCTATTGATTTTGAATTATGTGATTTTGTCACAAATGGTTTATTTGTTTCTACTCATTTTATTAATAATGAAGTAGTAAATAAACTGAGTAATCTATGGATCGCAAAAGATACAAAAAATTTAAATTAGGTTTTAAAGTCAACTACTTGATGATGAGGGCCCTAAGCAATAGGGATTATTTCTATGTTTTTAGATGTAATACTATCAAAGAAGTATGTGACACTCTTGAAATGATTTATGGAGATTTTCCCGAGAACAATCAAGAGAGGATAAACGTGTGTATTCAAAAAGACGAGACACCAATTGAATGTGAATATCAACTTCAATGATGGTTCTCAAACATTGAAATCCTTGGAAGTTATTTAAAAAAACATCTAACAAATATCTTAGATTAAAGAACTGGTATAAGAAACTCGATTCAGTACTTGATTTCAAATGTAGACATGTTTGTGACAAATTTCAGCAAAAATCTAAGAAGGAGGAAATCACCTTGAAAATTAAAGAGTTAATCCAGCTACTAAAAGATGAAGAAAATAATTCAAGTACATTTGACGAATTATCAACATTCGCATCTTCATCAAAATAGCTACATGAAGAAAATGTTTAAATATCAACATCAGAAGTATTGTATGAAAAAAATGTGTTATTGTGTATAAAGGATCTTCTAGTGGATCATCATCCAAAAGAATTTTTGGAGAATCATCATTTGGAAGAATATTTGAAGAATAAACATATGAAGAGTTCATTCTTGCATACAAAAACTTTGTAGTATCACATGAAACAACATAAGAAAAATCATTTGGATAAACCTCGTGTTCATCAACCCTAGATTCATGTACAGATGTCTATAAAGAATGATTTAAAGTTTAATCCAAAAGTTCATCAAAAAGTTCACATGAAGCATCTTTGAGAAGATCATCAAAGGAATCAGATGAAGAGGAACATGTATGCTTTTAAAGCTACTTATGAAGAAGATGGCGATGAGGTAACTACTATATTCTATAAAAAAATGTTTAAATTAAGTGTTAAGCTTAGTAAAAAAGACAATAAGTTAGAAAGAAACATATTATACTTTAAAGGTCATATTGATTTTCTTGAAAGTAGTAATAAAATGCTTGGTATTGAATTAGATGGGTTTAGAAAAAAATCTTTAAAATCTAGCGAATGTGAAATATGTGATTCTTTAAAAAATGAAGTTAAAAGCTTTGCATAAAATCCTAGTAAAATTCACTAAAGGTAAAGATAATCTATATTTAATTTAATCGAATCAAAGAGTTTCCTATAACAAAATTATATTTAGTTATCAACCTAATAAAATCGTTCATAAGTATTTGTCATGTTAAGAAGAAGAACAATTAATATGTGTTTAAATAAAATTATTGTCATAAGTGTGGCCATTTTAGAACCTTTTTTATGCTAAAATAAATTATTGAAGATGATCTAAAGTTTATACTCAAGATATCTTAAAACCACTAACACAGAAGGACTAAAAAAGATTTGGCTAGGTACCAAAGGTGAAAACTTAATTTATTTTGTAGGGATGCTTTGCAGCGTTAAGGGGAAAATTCAAATTAAAGAAAAATTGTGCAAAACATGAGTTTGAAGATTCCACCAAAGAAAATATGATATTGATAGTCTTTATGGTTAAGTAACTCATTATGAAATGTCCTTATGAGATATCTCTCTCAAAGAAATCGTGTTCTAGATCAAGTCTCATGCCAAGCGATTCATAAAGACGTACAAGTTTTTGGTTTGAGTCTATTATCTTCAAATGGGGAAGAACTTCAAAGTTATTTATATTTTTAGGGTAAAACACTTGATAGATGATAGATCTGGAAAACTTCAGTTAATCCTCTAACGAGTACTTGTTTAATTGTCTAGTCCATTTGATTTATTTTTCGTTAATCATTTGTTTTAAAAATTGAAAGGTTACAACAAAGGAGGTGTAAAACCAAAAAAAGATGGTGCAGAAAGCAATTCGAGGCCTAAAATCTCTAAAGGCACAAATTGAACAAAGAAGTTGAAAAAGCAACATTAATCGATTAAACCTAAAGGATTAATCAATTAGGCCTTTTATATTTCAAATTTCGCATCAAGTATAGATTAACCATAAAGAAGTAATAAATTAAAATACCTTAGAGTTGCACTCCGCCCCAATAAATCAATCATAATCGGTTATCATATATGTCTTAATCGATTAAAAGTTGAACTAATCGATTATAATCAACCTATAAAGAGGTAAATCGATTTCTCTTCTTCTCATCCTATCTCAAATATTCTCTTCATATCTTTGCTCTCTCGTTCCTTATGTTTTGTGATTTTTGATATTTGTGTATGTTATTCTTATACTTTCACCATTATCACTATAATGACACTAAAGAGAATTTGACTATCTAGCAGTACATCTACTCCTGTCTACTTCTCCAACGAATTTTCTTCACAAAAACAAGAAAATGAGTACTAAAAAGTGTTGAGATTTGTTGAAAATATACATGTTGATATTATTTATGGTGGAGTATGATTACCGGTGAAGACAATGAAAGTTAATATATTATTTTTAATTAAGGTGGAGATTGTTGGGATTAGTTGAAAATATATATGTTAAAGAAGTCTCACATGGCTTAGTTTTGTGAATGAAAAGAGAGTCTAAGACTATATAGATACAAGTTATTTGAAGTTCCACATCGATTAGTTTTATGAAGGAAGAGGGATTCCAAGGCTATATTTAGGATTCAAGTTCTTCATTCCAAGATGCATCAGTCAAAAGCACTTTAAGTTTGTATTTGATTTTTTTTGTTTTCTTATACTCTTATATTAGAGTATTGTGAGATGTAGTTAAATATTTGTTTTGGAAGATGTTGGTGTACTAGGGGTCTGAGTTATTTGAGGGTATATTATGTGTTATAACAATTTTCACATAGTGTTATTCTCTGGTTGTCTATTGACAACAATCGTGGTCTTTTCTCCGGTTTGGAGTTTCCAAGTTACGTTCTTGTGTTGTGATTGTGTTCTTATTTTTTTCTCTATGCTTTATTTGTTTTTCCTAACAATTGATTTTAGAGCCTATTTTGGTGGGGTATAAATGTTTTTAGTATGCTATGTGGTTGCAGTTTTGGCTGATCTTCCACATCATAAAAGAAGTTTTATACTCTGTATTGGTAGGAAAAATTTTGTTTTGCTGCATGAAAGGTTTTGGTTGCAATGAAGATTTACTTAGAGAAATTTGATGGAAGAATTAATTTTGACTTGTGGAAAATTCAAGTGAAAGATGTGTTGATATAATCAAGATTGTACAAGGTCAACTTAGTTTTTGACATCTGAAATTCTTGGATTGATTTATCTTTAAGTGAAATTTATTCTTCATGATATAGTATATGATTGTCGATGATGACAATGTGAAATTCTTGAAATAGTTTATCTTTATTGGTTAACATATTCTTCATGAGAGAGTATGATAACTTTTCAAACTATGATTGTCGGTGAAGACAATGTGAAAATTTTTGGGGTGATGTAGCTTCAAATGACTATACATTTTATGATGGAGTATGATTGTCGGTGATGACAATGAAAGTTGATGTATTATTTTTTAATCAAGTTGGAGATTGTTGAGATTGGTTGAAAATATACATGTTGATACTCTTTATGGTGGAATATGATTGTCGCTGAATACAACGAAAGTTAATGTATTGTTTTCAATCAACGTGGAGATTGTTGGAGTTAGTTGAAAATATACATGTTGAAGAAGTCTCACATTGCTTAGTTTTGTGATTGAAGAGAGAGTCAAAGGCTGTATATAAAATTCAAGTTCTTTGAAGTCCCACATCGTTTAGTTTTGTGAAGGAAAAAGTAGTTAAGACTATATATATATATATATATATATATATATATATATATATATATATATATATATATATATATATATATATATATATATATATATATATATATATATATATATATATATATATATATATATATATATATATATATATATATATATATATATATATATATATATATATATATATATATATATATATATATATATATATATATATATATATATATATATATATATATATATATATATATATATATATGATTCAAGTTCTTCATTCCAAGATGCACCAGTTAAAATCACTTTAAACTTATATTTGACTTTCTTTATTCTCTTATAATCTTGTATTAGAGTGTTGTGAGATGTAGTTAAATATTTGTTTTGGAATGTGTGGGTGTACTAGAGGTCTGGGTTAATTAAGTGTATATTATGTGTTGTAACAATTTTCACATAATGTTATTATCTCATTATTTATTGACCACAGTCATGATTTTTTCTTCGATTTTAGAGTTTCTATGTTATATTCTTATGTTGTGATTTTGTTCATCCTTTTTTCTCTATACTTTATTTTTTTTTCCAACAAAAAGATCATGCTATCAAGAATCTCATTCCATCTCATTGTATGGACGTGAGTGTGTTTGGTAACTACCAGTTTTTTGAAGCCTTCGTCATTGAAAGATTTCACCTGTAACATTCCAAAAGTCAAAAGTGATGTTTTCTAATTTGGTAAACATGTTCTATATCAATCTCAATTATAAAGATGGAATTAATAAATCTAAGGCTCTCGAGCAAGAAATTTATTGGCATAATTAGTCTCTAGGTCCCTTAAGTTAATTATTAGTTTCACTTTAGTCCCTTAATACAAAAACATTACGGTTTGGTCTCTTAGTATTAGTTCTGTTAATATTATTGATCTCTCTCGTTAGTTTAGTTGAGAAAACGTTAATATTTGTCAATGTGACATGCAAACCATGCATTGAGTCAGCAAAAGTTATAATATATAATATAGATTTATTTACATATCTATAATTAACTCAGAAAAACATAAAAATCATAAAATAAAGCTTCACAAAAACATTAAAAAATTAATTAATTTACATAATTGACTCAGAAAAATATAAAAATTATTATTTAATTTATAAAAAATGGAATCAAGATCTCATCATCTTCTGCTTCAGTAAAACAATTAATCCCTCCAAATCGCCTTCCAAAAGGATATCCTTCAAAACATTGAAAAAAGTTAATTAATATGTATGAATGATGATTTAGGAAGAAGACCATGAATAAAGCAAGTATGCAAAAGGGAAAATAAAATTTTAATTTCATATGACGAAAAATAATCATCCAAATAACAAGCAACACATATAGAAGGCCGTTCATAAACTGTGGGCAGTAATGCTTTAATATACTCTAAAATAAAATGAAATAATTCAAATAATCCAATATATCTTACTCTTGGTTTGAGGAGCACCATTGACAACCCATGTATTAGTTGCAATGGATGTTTAAACTAGAAAGAAAACAATCCAATTTAATAGTCAGCAAAATTTGAAAAGCAATATATGTATAAAGTCTGTCGTATTAAAAGTATTAACAACAAAATAATTTATTCAACATATGAATAGTGACTCAATGACAAATGATGGATCTATCAAAGAATTTTGAAGAACAAAGAAATGTTATAAAGGTATTAACATGACAAATATGACAACCATGCCATATTAGAAAAGACCAAAGTCATACCTTCTGACAGTATCATTTCCACCAATTCGAACTGAACCGACCATCTTCATTAACTTTTCACAATTCATCTGGGTAAAACGTACAAAAACTAAACATAAATTCCATAACAACAACCTACATTACACTTAAAAAAGATGCAAAGTTTTTAGTAACAAAATCCCTAATTTCAGTTTCAGTTACAAAGCACAGAAGGTGAATTTTACAGAGACAGAAACTCACCGGAACGAGTGACTCAGTCAGTTGTGTAAAAAAATTTCTTTAAATCTCAATAATATGTCATGGGTCGGTGTTGTTTATGACTCACAACGAAAATAAAAAGGATTCGAAGGAAGAACGAAGATATATATGGAAGCAATAATGAGGAGAGGATTTTGAAGAAGAAAGTGGATTTGGAATAAGAAAATGAAATTAGGGTTAGTGTTTCACATGTTTAATAACAAATAATAATAAATTGAAAATAAACAAAATAAAATGTCAGGTAAGATCATGTTGTTTTCGGATTTGAAAAATTGAGTTTGGCACCAGGAAATTATCGGGACGAGTCGCGTACTAGGTCGCTTTCTTTAAGACGTTTCGCCGTACTGCCAAAATATGCAAAGCAGTCGATTTACGACGACGCCTCCAGGATAAAACAGCCCATTCAAAAACTTACGATTATCAGTTGCACACTGATAAATCGCTCTAGAAATACACCTTTCTAAGTCACAATATCTGGCGAAAATAATCAGTCAGAAAAACAAGAAAAGAAAGATTTTAGATAAAGAGAATTAAGGGAGAGAAGATGGAAATCAAAATTCGTGTGAACTTGTGAAATCCGAAGTCCTCACTACTGAATTTCTACCCTGTATTTATAGGCATCTACCTGCACCTGAGTAGGGAGAAATTCGTGGTGAATGGAGAAAATGGTGGGAGAATGAGAAAATCGTGGAGGACTGGATCTAGTCAGTATGGCAGTTACTGACCAATTATTTTCTTAATTAATTAATATTATTATTAATTAATTTTCCACCAAATTATATTAATTAATTAATGATAAGTAAATTCTATAAATTCGGGTCCAAAAAATAATTCATCTAGACCGGACCGAACCGAGCTGAGTCGAGCCGAGCCGGCCGGCCGGACAGACGGCGGCGGCGCGCGCGTGCGTGTGTGTCTTGATGGTCATGGGTGTGTCCTCACACCTTTCACAAAATTGGGTGCCCTTTAGGGCCCAACCCAATTGACCAAGTTGGAATATATAAACACTACTAATATTTTCATTCCCTTCAATGTGGGACTAAAATAAATCTTTTCAAATTCACTTCTATATTAGTTCTTACTTGTGTTCATTTATTGCCCATTAATCGTCAATAAATCTTTCCAATTCCCACTCTAATTAATATAATTCCAACATTCCCTCACTTGAATTTAAAAGAGATTTTAGAAGTACGTCAGACGATTCTAAGATTGAGCATAAGCAAAGGTGTCTACGACTTGAACCTTAGCGTAGCGAGTAGGATTCTGATTCAACAAGAGTGACACCATTGTCTTGAACTCTATCTCGGACATCAGACCCGCACACAACCTTTCCGTAAGGTGTATTCTTGTAGCTCGTGCTTTAGTGGCCCTGCACGTGTATCCCGGTTTAGTGAATGCTCTAGGAATTCTGCCTCGAAATTCCATAGGAACCAGCCTCAGTTCCACAGTCACATAGGTGAACCTATCAAGAGTACTCCTGTAGCCTAGGTACTCCCTCATACAGAGTATAGGTCTCATTAAGAGTTTCTATTATTTCATCCTTTCATTACTTCAGGATTCATGCTTTACTTGCATGATCATTTTCATATTACTCACAACTTGTTATTACCCATTGAACCTAAGTCTTGGGATCTCCAGTCATTTAGGTCGGGTTACCATCATGAGTAACTAATTGCTTTATAGGCATTAGTCCCATCTTTTTGGATGTATTATGGACTTTCTCTCTAGCTAATCCTTTCGTCAAAGGATCTGCTAAGTTCTCATCAGTGCGTACACGATCCACTCTCACAGCTCCTTTAGAGATACAATCTCTAACAGTGCTATGTTTTCTTCTAATTTGACGTCTTTTACCATTATACTAACGATTCTCAACTTTTGCAATAGCCGCAGTACTATCGCAGTGGATCAACACAGCTGGTATAGGTTTTTCCCATAAAGGAATATCAACTAGCAAGCATCTTAACCAACTTGCTTCTTCACTAGCTGTAGCTAATGCTATCATCTCAGACTCCATTGTGGACTGTGCCAGAATGGTCTGTTTCTTTGATTTCCAAGATACAGCTCCTCCGGCTATACTAAATATATAACCACTAGTAGCTTTGGAATCATCCGATAAGGTGTTCCAATCTGCATCACTATACCCTTCTAGTACATCAGGAAATTTATGATAGTGTAGGCCGAGGTCTATAGTCCTTTTAAGGTACCTCATTACTCGCTCAATAGCTTGCCAATGTTCGTTACTCGGCCTACTTGTAAATCTGCACAACAGTCCTACGACATATGCAATGTCGGGTCTAGAACAATTAGTGGCATACCTAAGACTGCCAATGATGCTCGCATATTCTGCTTGTTTGACACTTTCTCCAGTGTTCTTAAATAGTTTCACACTTGGATCATACGGAGTGCATGCAGGTTTACAATCAAAGTATTTATATTTCTTTAAGATCTTCTCCATATAGTGAGATTGATCCAAAGAAATTCCTTGTTCGGATCTCGTGATCTTGATACCCAGGATCACGCTTGCTTCTTCGAGGTCTTTCATATCAAAGTTATTGCATAACAATGATTTCATATCATTAATGGCCTAAATGTTTGATCCAAATATAAGTAGATCGTCTACATATAGACATATGATAGTACAAATGCGATTCTCAGATTTGTAGTAAACGCACTTGTCACTTTCATTCACTTTGTACCCATTAATTATCATTAGGTTATCAAACTTTTCATGCCATTGTTTATGGGCTTGTTTTAGTCCATACAGAGACTTATCTAACTTACAGACCTTGCGTTCTTGTCCTTGGATCACAAACCCTTCTGGTTGTTCCATATAGATTTCTTCTTCTGAGTCACCATTTAAAAAAGTTGTTTTAACATCCATTTGGTGTACTATTAAGTTATAAATGGCTGCTATTGAAATGAGTACCCTAATGGATGTAATTCTAGTGACCAGAGAAAAGGTGTCGAAGAAATCTATATTTTCTCTTTGTCTAAAACCCTTGGCTACAAGGCGAGCCTTGTATTTCTCAATCGTTCCATCAGGTTTTAGTTTCTTTTTCAAAACCCATTTACAACCAATTGGTTTGCAACCCGGGGGTAAGTCTACTAAGTGCCAGGTCTTGTTAGATTCTAGAGAATCTATCTCATCATTAATGGCTTCTTGCCATAAGTCTGCATCCATAGATGACAGTGCTTCTTGAAGATTTATTGGATCTTCTTCTACATTATAGGCCGCATAATCGGGCCCATAGTCTTTAGCAACTCTTGCTCTTTTACTTCTTCGAAGTTCTGTTTCTACATTGTCGCTGCTTTCAGTGCTTTTTATCACAGGAATGTGACTCGATTGTGTGCCCCCACTATTTCTCGATTTGAAAGGAAATTTTGTCTTCATAGAATTCAACATCGTTTGATTCTATAATTACTCTGGCATTTAGGTCATAAAACCTGTATGCCTTATTGTTTGCTGCATACCCAATGAATACACATTCATAGGCTCTACTAGCGAGTTTAACTCGTTTCGGATCCGGAATTCTGACATAAGCCAGACAGCCCCAAGTTCTCAAATAAGACAAATTTGGTTGTCTTTTCTTTAATATCTCATAAGGTGAGATCTTACTTTTTGACTTGGGAACTTTATTCAGGACATAGCAAACAGTCAATAAAATTTCCCCCCACCAGTGAGGTGCAGCACCAGAATTTAACATGATTGCAACTACAAGTTCAGTAAGAGTCCTATTCTTTCTTTCTGCTTTACCATTCATTTCAGGAGAGTATGGAGCAGTCGTTTCATGTATAATACCATGTTCAGCATAAAAATCATTAAACAAGCTAGAGTCATATTCGGTTCCCCTATCACTGCGAAGTCTCTTAATCTTCTTGTTAAATTGATTCTCAATTTCAGTTACATACACCTTAAACATGTCAAGCGCTTCACTTTTATTCTTCATTAGATATACATAAGTATAATCAGAGCAATCGTCAATAAAAGTGATAAAATAACATTTATTATTTCTAGTTAAACTTCCATCTAATTCACATATATCAGAGTGAATAAGATCTAGGGGGTCAGATTCTTTTATAATTGATTTATGTGAAGTTTTTGTTATTTTAGCTTGACTGCAAAATTCACATTTATTGGAATCATTAACATTTAGTTTAGGGATTAGGCCTATGCTGCTTGCATTAGAAATGATTCGTTTATTAACGTGACAAAGTCTACCATGCCAAATATTAAAGTCACACAAAGAGTAAACAGAAGGAGAAATTTTATTCAAATCAACATTCAACTTAAACATGCCATCAGTGGCGTACCCTTTTCCAACAAAAATACCATTCTTAGTGATGGTGTACAAATCTGCCCCTAAAGTTTGACTAAACCCAGCCTTATTCAAAAGAAAACCAGAAACAAGATTCTTCCTAATTTCAGGAACATGCATGACGTCCTTCAAGATCAAAGTCTTTCCTGAAGTGAACTTCAGCTCAACATCTCCAATTCCAGCAACATTAGTGGTGTGAGCATCTCCCAACAGCACTTTCTTATCTTTAGCATTCATGTATATCTTGAACATAGCACGATCATAGCAGACATGACGAGTGGCGCCAGTGTCTATCCACCAACCATCACTTCCACCAACCATGTTGATTTCAGTGATCATGGCAATGAGTTGCTCATCAGTCAGGTTGACCTGAGCATTTGAGCCAGCTGCAGGTTTAGGCCTGCTCCTACATTTCTTTGCCATATGGCCCGGTTTCCCACAGTTGTAGCAAGAGAAAATCGGAGCATCATTTCTTTGAGGTGGTGGCTGTTGCTTAGAAAATGGAGCCGATGGGGCCCTAGAGGAATTCCCATTCTTAGTTCCGTTCATAGCATTGCGGTTCTGATTCTTTAAAGGTTTGCCCGTAGGCTTCAGAACCGCACCGAATTTCTTTTTGTTGTTAGACACAACTAAGACTTCTTCTTTCTGATCTTGTTTCTGAGCCTCCTCTTCAATTCGGAGGCGAGTAATCAGACTCTCGATTGAAAATTCTTTTATTTTGTGACGAAGCACATTTTTGAAATCTTTCCAACCAGGGGGCAGTTTGTCAATAATTACAGCAATTTGAAATTGTTCATTGAGGGGCATACCTTCTGTAATAATCTCATGAGCAATCTTCTGAATTTCATGGCTTTGAGCTTCCACCGACTTCTCATCCACCATCTTGTAGTTCAAGTAGCGGCTGACAACAAATTTCTTCGCACCTGCTTCTTCAGTATCATATTTTCTTTGCAGAGCCTCCCATACCTGTTTAGCAGTCCTGTAGCTACTGTAGTAGTCGTACGGATCATCAGCAAGGCTATTCAGAATGTGATTTTTGCACAGATAATCATTCTCGTGCCATAAGGCGATTTCTTTTCGGAGCTGTAGATCATCTGCTGCAGCCTTAGCTTTTGCAGCATCTGAGTCAGACGTTTTGGAAGTCCCGTGAGTTACCATTAGGTAGTTCAGATGATGCAGAAGGGACAACCGGGATATCCTCAGTCAGAACATGGGCAACCTTTTTCAGAGTTAAGAAAAAATTCATCTTAGCTTGCCAACGTTTGAAATTGGAACCCTCAAACCTGAAAGGTTTGTCAGAGACCGAAGCGGTCGCAGTAGTACCGATAATTTCCTCAGTTGCCATGACAGTTATTAAAACGTCTTAAAATTGTTGTTTTCAGATATGAAAAATTGAGTTTGGCACAAGGAAATTATCGGGACGAGTCGCGTACTAGGTCGCTTTCTTTAAGACGTTTCGCCGTACTGACAAAATATGCAAAACAGTCGATTTACGACGACGCCTCCAGGATAAAACAGCCCGTTCAAAAACTTACGATTATCAGTTGCACACTGATAAATCGCTCTAGAAATACACCTTTCTAAGTCACAGTATCTGGCGAAAATAACCAGCCAGAAAAACAAGAAAAGAAAGATTTTAGATGAAGAGAATTAAGGGAGAGAAGATGGAAATCAAAATTCGTGTGAACTTGTGAAATCCGGAATTTCTACCCTGTATTTATAGGCATCTATTAATTTTCCACCAAATTATATTAATTAATTAATGATAATTAAATTCTATAAATTCGGGTCCAAAAAATAATTCATCTAGACCGGACCGAACCGAGCCGACCGGACAGCGGCGGCGGCGCGCGCGTGTGTCTTGATGGTCATGGGTGTGTCCTCACTCCTTTCACAAAATTGGGTGCCCTTTAGGGCCCAACCCAATTGACCAAGTTGGAATATATAAACACTACTAATATTTTCATTCCCTTCAATGTGGGACTAAAATGAATCTTTTCAAATTCACTTCTATATTAGTTCTTACTTGTGTTCATTTATTGCCCATTAATTGTCAATAAATCTTTCCAATTCCCACTCTAATTAATATAATTCCAACAGATGACATATTGTCAAGTAAATTGTCACATATGCACAGTTTAACTTTTTTATTTATAAAATTTAACTGAATAAATTAATTTGAATAACGAAACCATTTTAAGGGACTATAATATAACATTTTTAAACTAAAGAATCAAACAAAAACAATAAACTAAATTAAGGGACCAAAATATGAATTAAGCCAAAAAAAAATTTTTTTTCTTTCTTAAAGATGAAAGACTCCCTTAAGTCTTCATCTCTCATGCTTTAGCCAAACTTAGGTAAAAGCTCCAAATGCAACATCCAATTATCTCATAGACAATTATTTAAAATCTACCTATTTTCGTCCTCTTTAAACATCTTATAAAAAATTATTGATACACTAAACCCTTTATTCCATGCCTAACTATTCATTTTTGAGTCATTTTCGGTCCTTTAATACTTTTTCAACAAGTTTGTTTTTCTTTTCTAATAAAACAAACAAGTGCTTAACTCTTGCAAGAAACACATTATTGATCGATGACTTTTGATATGAGAATTGAAAATACTCTTTCTATTTTATAATAAATGACTTATTTAAAATAAAAAAGTGTTCTAAAATAAATAATTTATTTTAATTTTTAATTTATTTTTTCAATTTTATCTTCTAACTAATAATAAATACTGAATATCAATAATGTCAAATAAATTCATGTTCTCTAAGAGACAGACCAACTATTGATTTGCTAGCAGATTATATTTTGACAATGTTTATTAGCTAAATTTGGTCATTCCATAAATTGTCTTTTTATAATTTGTAATCTTTATCCTGATTTTGCGTATCATGCTTTATTGGCAGTTTCTACTTGTACTTGGTTTTCTCAAGGTTGATTGTTATGCTTTTGGATCATAGCACCATTCATTTCA
Source organism: Lathyrus sativus (assembly GCA_963859935.3). Lineage (NCBI taxonomy): Eukaryota > Viridiplantae > Streptophyta > Magnoliopsida > Fabales > Fabaceae > Lathyrus > Lathyrus sativus. Next base: position 431,832,310 of record OZ012740.1, read on the forward strand.
ACAAAAGGAAAAGTGTGAGGGCACATGTCAAATCTATATAATTGTGTTTCAAATCTATATAATTGTTCGTTTATAACTTGGACATTGAATAACAGACCAAAGACCTACTAATAAATATCAATTGAACTATTCACCTTAATTTGTATTTGTTAGATTTTTTTTTAAAGTTTGTATGATATATTATTATATTTACTTAAATATTTTTTTTTTCATTAAGGTCTTTAAATAAATAGTATCATATAATTGTAAATAGACTAATAAATTTACACATCTATAAATTAAATTTATTTTAAACATAAAACATAAATTTTTTTAGAACTTTCTTTTTCTTTTACATTCAAAATATTGCATTTAAAAATATGTCAAAATTTTATGTCATACAACAAACTTAAATTATTTAAAATATCTCTCTCTTACACACACCTTCATATACTGATTAAACTGTCCTCTTGATTTGTTATTTTGTTTGGTTGTGGAGGTGTTTGTGTATAATGTTGATAGAGTTGTTTATTATGGACCAACTTCAAATCTCCATTTTTAATTGAAGTTGTTATTTCATGGGAAGTTTTTGTTTGGATATTGTCTAGGCCTTTGTTGATTGCCTATATATTTTATTTCTTTATTACATTGGGGAAATCCAGTTGGATTATCGCTTCTACATAATTTGAAAAATACAAATTTTCTTTGTTGTGGCAATTCATGCATCTTTTTTAATTGATATGGCAGTTTAGACAACTGCTTCGGCAGCTTATCCATTATTTATGCCAACAACTTGTTTTGCAATTGTTTGTGCTGAAAAATGGTAAACAACCGTTGGTCACCAAAAATACGGGTTACTTGTAGGATCAACTAGTGAATTTTAGGACATTGTGTCAAATACCCTATTGTTATGGATTTTTTTGTATCTAAAATGACTATCTTCGACTTGGTCGAAGGATAATGTTTGTGTAAGACTATGAAATGACTTCGAGTATTGCAAGAAGAAAATATACTAGAAGCGACAATGATGGAAGCACTGAATGAAAATAAAGGCTTGAAGGAAATTAAAAATGATGAACGGGAATAAGCAAGTTGAACAAAATAAAAATAAAAAACTTTGCATTGAAATTAAAACATGGTGATTCATTTGCTCTTATATTCTCTAAACCATTCGCTCGTTTCTCTTGCACCAATACTTTGAGTTTTCAGTGAGATTTTTTGTAATACAATGAACACCTCTAATTCAACATAATGAACTACTATATACACAAGTATAAAATAACTACCCTCAACGTTCATATTCCTTGGGTTCTCCACGTGCATTTCTGCATGCAATCCGTCTTCAAACTTCATTCACGTGTCTCTTTAGAAAAGGAAATAAAGTATTTATCAAAAATTTGAACGTGACATGACGTGCTCAAATAACCGCTCTCTCGACCAATCTGCCGATGTAGTAAGACCTTCTTGGTCGAGGTACATTAGTGTCGAGAAGTTTCTTTCAACAACCAAATTTTCTCTAAGTCAAAAGTATGGTTGAACCAAAAAAACTCTTTCTAAATTGCCCTTGTCTGCTGGTTTTTTCCATTGGTAAAAAATCTCAGCTAACAAATTGCCCACCAAAAAGGCCTCTTCTGACATCTTTTTAGGAGATAGGGGTGTTTTTCACCTTTTCAGCTACTATTCACCTAGTGGGCTGACGTCACTCTCATCATGACATTTCTGTCAAACTTCACCTCGAGAACATGCTTTCTCCACTCCCCATTCTTTTCCTCATCATGGCGTCAGATTCCTAGGGTAGGTACAACTACGTGTAGAAAACCTACCAACTTTCACTTCCACTAAGACGCCACATCACTCCTTTTTTGTGTGTACAACTTAGCTATAGGAATTGAGGAGTCTTTTAGTTCCCACTATAAATAATCCTTCTTGAATCTTTTAACACTTTTCTACCATTCTTCTCCCAATCTTCTACTACAAAAGACATTTCAGAGAAACTTTCTCCAACCTTTTTTCACCAGAACTTTAATTTTTTCACCAATGGCGCATTCCAACAAGAATGCTCAAGCATCAAAATAGCCTCTTCCTCAGCCTTACTCTCTGAACAATACCACTATGGTGGGGAACCGGGAATATGTACTAGAACCTCCCAATCTTAAAGAAAAACTTCAGATCTTCAAATCCCAGGTACTAATCCCTTTTATGCTTTTTGGTACTGAACATGCTCCTATGGGTCCTATGCTTGACCCTAAAGAGGATCCTACTAAATCCAAAGACTTCTTCCCTGCTTATCATATAACTAAGCCTATAATTAGCATTAAAGCACTTGTGGATTTAGAGTATCAGACCACCAACTTGAGGGTTTTTCTCTCCGCTCCACCCACCAAGAAACACAAAGACTACATCTCTTGGCTAGATAAGATAAAAGCCAAAAAGGGTAACATCTGGAAGGAACTAGGCATCTTCGACCTTATCTAATTGTCGAGGACTGGCCTAGCATACTTCCAAAACATGTTTGTCGCCTCCATCTACTATTGGGAGAGCACGACTAACACCTTTTATCTTCCTTGTTGAATGCTGACACCTGCACTTTTTGACGTGGCAACCATCACTAGCCTTCGCCCATATGGTGACGATTTCGATCCTACCAAACATGACGACGACAACATTGAGTTTGATAGCAATCATGCTGGTTTTATGAGGTATATTGGAGACTACCACGCTGCTGACAATCCTGAGGTATATGCTAAAGAACACATCACCGTCTTGATTCTATGGTTATCAAGATGTGTCTTCTGCTGCAAATCCTTAAAGTTAGCAAAACGATATTTGACCCTCGCCAACCAGATACATGAAGTAAAGAATATATGTCTTTACCTGATGGTTTTAGGATCCCTGTATACATCATTAGGCGAAGCTATTGAAGCTTTAAGGAACATCAAGCCAAAAGATGATTTTTTGCTTGCTAGACTGTTCTGGCTCCTTCAATTGTGTCTTAACGCCACTTTTGAAACTTCGTTAAAGGTTAGTCGTCCTGATGTCACTGACTCAATTATTAGTGGTCGAAGCAATGAAGGTGTTCGACTAAATCTCATAACTTCTAGTGACAAGAGTAGGGCGGATTGGAGCACATTTTCTTCTTACTTATTGATGTTTCCCAAGCGCCACAATTTTACCCCGACTATGGCCCCTTTTGCCAAGAGAACCCATGGTCCCGAGTTATTCACTCGACCACTTTAAGGCATTAGTGACAAAGGAAAAGAAAAAGGATCCAAACAGATTTTGTCATCTTTCTTGAAGCCTAGACTCCTCTCTATTCGACTTGAGCCTATCAAAGAGCATGTGAGAATCCTTCCCTATCAACCCAAACCGGTATTATGCCAGTTTGGAATTAGTCAAACAATCTCCTGCCCATTTTTCAGGAAGAAGAGAGAACTCTTCCTCAGTAACATCAACTACTCTGAAGATGAATGGCTACAGCGATTTGCTCGACATGTTGATGGTCAACCTAATCTCAGTCTTTTCAGTTTCGAGCTCAACTATTATTGTACCTCAGCATTTGATACTTAGTGGAGAAATTATTATGCTCAAGAATTAACGGACGTTACTACCATAAAACAACATCTCACTGTTGTCTTATCTTTTTTGTAGAAAAAGTTCGACAAAGGTATATCAATGCACATCAAAGAGATTCAAGTCTTCCAAAAATACTTTGAAACTGTATACGACCCAAATGATCTTAGATGGACGATCAGCGAAGCGACTAAGACTCTGAAAGACAAAGTACAAGTGAAACTCCCAGATTTAAAAATCCCTACCTATGTAAAAGACATATATAGCTTTGCTCTCAAGTTTTATACTCCGAAATTTCCCCCTTTGCTAATCAGCGACATGGCTCTTGCCTTCGCTCCTCCATTTCCGAGGTGGTTCATTTGCGGGGAATTTTTGAAAGTACACAAGAACGAATGTCTAAAGCTTGCGCAGCGAGTGACTCTGACTAATCTGGATCTATACAATTTCAAAGTTCACCTTCATGTCGACATAAACAATGTCAAGGTCTAAACTTCTATACATGAGGGTGAGGAAAGCACACATATCTTTCTTCAATCTTATTTACCATTGTAATTTCACATCTCTAACCTATGGGTCTATTGTTATTTCCCTTTTTTATTTTTTAACCATAATTGTCGAGCACAAGAAGAGGACCAAAAATGCTATCAGGGTTGAGGCGACGCTTAGCCAACCCAAGGTCGAGGGGACCTCATCTAACCTTGCTCAGGTATGTGTTACAACAACAACTGCCTTTGTTATTTCATTGCTCTTGCCTGTATGTTTATTTGAAATCTTATTTCCTCTTTGTCATGTAGGTCGATGACAACATTATAGATGGTACGTCTGGCTTTGCGACTATTGACCTCGTTAATGGATAAGATTCTTCTCTAGAGCCCTCTCCACACAAAAATAAGAGCAAGAGTACTGGAGCAAGGAAAATCCCAGCCAGTCAAAGAGTGGCTCCCATCCCTAAAACAAAATAAGGGAAGAAAATTGCTTCTAGTGATGTGGTGAAGGTTACCCCAGTAGGAAAGAGGTTAGCATCGAATCAGAGCGCCAACTCTAGCCTTGACGGTGAAACCCTAAAGGTACTTATAACTTTATTTTGCTTATTACTCTCTCTTTACTAATATACTGACGTGTACCTTATTGTGCAGGACAAACCAGTAGTCCAACCTGAGGCAACCTCGACTGCTAAACCTACACCTACTAGTAGTTCTCTAGCTCAACAGACTTCTACCACTAAATCCATTTTGGGCGAAGTCAATAAACCCATCGAGATCGAAGACAACACTTTTCATCAATCCACCAGCAAATTGTCCTCTTACTGATTCATCCTCTTCGACATCATCTAAAGAAGGGCGTGAACATATGGACCTGGATAACAACTCCCCAATACATGACCCTGTCAATGAATAACCTTTACCAACTGCTGACAAAACTCAAATGGAGAAGGAAACTCAAATGCTCCGAGAGACTGCTGATATGTTGCAGAGTGACAAATATCCTAGCTCCAAGATTGCTCATAATGCTGAAATGGAGATTCCAGATGACTTGACTGCCATGAAAACTACTCCAGTAATTACTCCCCTTTCACAAGAAGAAATAGATGCATTGAAAATGAATAATCCCAAGGTATATATGAAAATGGTTTTGAGTACCAAGGGTAGTTCTAATGATAAAGGCTTTAGCTCTTTGACCGTATCTGGCAGAACTTCTGGTCTTGAGTCAGTTGAGTCAATACTTAACAACTGAAGACTCTCATTGGGGATGTCGACCTTTTTGCAGCTTTAGAAAGGGACTTCATATATGGTTATACCATCAAAAATATTCTAAAAAAATGGAAATCCTTGATGTCCCCATCGAAGTGGTCGACTTCCTGGTTGCCTTTGGCCCTCTCTTCGACCAGATCCAGGATGATTTCCAATGTTGGCATGATACCAAAACTAAGATGGCACCTAAACTAACTGTGAGGTCCAAAGCATGAAACCTAGCCAGTGTGTCGGACCAAGGTGCAAAGGAACTTGAAGAAAGTATTTGCCTGGAAAACAACACTATCACTGCTTTGGACAAACAAAATGTTGGGTGGAAGGAAGAAGTATAGGCGTTGCAGAAGAAAATATACGATGTTGAAGTAGAGAAAACCAATCTACGGAGATTCAATCAACTACAACTGGATAAAGAGACTCGAAAAAGTATCCAATACTTGGAGACAATCGTTGCCATTGACACTGAGCTTTTAAGTTATACTTCAACCCTCTCGCAGATTGATCGTCGACTCTCCTAAGCTAAAGTTCAGTATGAGCAGCTCAAACCATACTTCCATTTCTAGGATAGCAACTTTTAATTGGTTTTTGTTAACTTGTATTCCACCGCTTGTGGCGATGCTTTGACTCTAATGTAATCTTCTGACTACGCCTTTAAGGGCATTTTTAACTATGTTAAAGGCTATCAGTGCTCTGGAGCCTCTTTGATTTTGAAGTTTATTTATTATTCTACATATATACATATTTCCTGTAAAATAGGCCGATATGAATTTAAGTACTTGCCATTTATTCGCAGGGTTCGACCTTCCAAGGTCAAATCTTCAACTTCGTAAGCATTATTTGAAAATGTTTGTAATATCTTAAAATGACCTTCCCAATTTGGGGACCACTTGCCCAACGACCTATCCTTTCGGCCCATAGGTATTATGACCATCCAAACTAGGTCGCCTTAATTAAAGGCTTTAGGTTTCACCTTTTTTTTGCAGGCTTTATAACCATCTCTTTTTGTCTCATCAAGAAGTCAAGAGTTGTTAGTCTATCCTCGTCCAACTGAGCCAACTCGTCAAACATCATTCCCTAATAAAACTCAGTTGGGATTCTATATTGCCTTTGAATCCTGACTGACTGCAGGTAAATTTTTAAAGGCAAGACTGCATCATGTCCATACACCAGTCGAAAAGGTGTACAATTAGTGGACTCTTTGGGAGAGTTACGACATGCCCACAAGACTTAGTTTAGAGTTTTATGCCAATTTTTTGGCTTTTGGCTCACATGTTTCCTAATCAGCCCAATCAATATCTTATTAGCCGCTTCAACCTGACCGTTAGCTTGAACATAATATGGTGTTGAAGCAACAATTTGAACCCTGTTACGGAAGCAAACTCCATCATTTTGCATCATGTGAAGACTGAGCCTTGACCAGTCGTGATGGTTTCAAAAATCCTGAACCTGTATATAATATGGTTCTAGATGAAACTCACCACCTACTCTTGGTCGACATTGGGTAAAGGTATGTCCTATATCTACTTAGTGAAATAATTTACTCCCACCAAGATATACATATGTCCTTTTGACGAAGAGGGTTTAATCTTGCCAATTATGTCCAGAGCCCAACCTCTGAAAGGTCATGGCTTTACTATTGAGTGCAACTCACTAGCAGGTACATGTTGGATACCTGAATGATTTTGGCACTTCTGGCAACCCTGGGCAAAGTCTATACAATCTTTGAGCATGGATGGCCATTATACTCCTAATCGACATAATAGCCATTTCATTTTATGATAAGCCTGATGCGAACCACATGATCCCTGATGAACCTCAGATATTGCTTAGTAGGCTTCATTTTTGCCTAAGCATTTGAGGAGAAGTCCTTCAGAAGTCTTCTTCAACAATTCTCTACCCATAACCACGTAGCTCAAAGCTTTATACTAATATTTCTATCAGTCATCCCCGTTGGGTTCTGTAGATAATTGACTGTGGGTTTTCGCCAATCCTTATCTGACATCGAGTCAATGGATAAAACTTCAAAGTTCATTCCTTTGTCGATTTCCAAATCTTCTAATATTTGTGAATCTTCGTATCCATATGCCTCCTGATGTTTTAACATCGATGAGGTGTCTTGAGCATTTCCTTCTGATACCAATTTTTCCTTAACCTCTACTAAGTCTTCTAACCTTTCCTTTAAAATTTTATACCCTGAGGCTATCTGAGCTAATTCGTTAGCCTCATAATTTTCCAAATGAGGAATATGATCAATCAACACGTAGTCGAATTGCTTCAAAAAACGATTGGCTTGTATGAAATACAACATCAAGTTCTCTTTGATACACGTGTATTCCTTATTTAATTGTCGAATCACTAGCACAAAGTCTCCCTTTGTTTCAACCCTAGTTGCCCCCAAGTCTACAGAATTTGGAGGTCTGTTATCAAAGCCTCTTATTTAACCTTGTTGTTAGAACATGCCCCCTTGATCTTGTATCTAAATTTGGTGGGTATGTGTTTGCTGGGAATTTCGACGCCATGTTCCCATTTGAGAAACTAAGTAAAAATGAAAGTTTCTTAAGTTTGGTTGATTTTGACAGGGATTGGTGTAAAGTTCTGTCAAAATGGTTCTCATAAAGAGATATGCTTGAGAAAATACTTAGAAATATTTTCTGAGTATAGGAAGTTACTTTGACGAAGGGATGCTATAAGGCCTTCCTTAACAGACATTTGAATTTCAAATACAGATGGATAACTGTCTTTTGTCCTTATTCGTTTCTTAGGAGAAGGCGTGTGGCGAACCATGGTGAAGCAAAAGCATGCAGGTGCAAAACGTGTCAACTTTTGAAGAATCGTTAGAGACGGTTATTTCGATGCATTATAAATAGAGTTCTTAGTATTAGGATTCTGGTGTGTTCAATTGTTGTATTGTACTCAAATTTACTCAAAGTACCCAAGTTAACATGAGAAAAGAGTCATTATTGAGAAATGTACGTTTGAAACACCATACATTTTATTCATTAGAAATTTACTTTCTTTTACTAATTGCTCTTTACTACATTTATTTTACTTTGAAGTTATTTTTCTTCATTACTTTACTTTACCAAACTTTCACAAAGTTTAGCCTTTTTTTTCAAACAAAACAAACAAACAATCCTTTTTACAAACCAATGAATATTGTCGAAGTGATCTATAAATTTTGTAGAAAAATATAAAACACAATAACTATGTCCTTAGGATTCACCGGTTGGTCCTGCAAATGAACCAAATCAATTAGTGTTTTGGAAGACCAGCGGTTGTTTGCGAATTTTCGCGGTAAACAAATTGGCACACCCGGTGGGACAATGCTATAATGTGTTAAAATATTTTCTTTTACCTTTTTCTGGAAAAAAATTATGCATTTGAGTTCTTCATTTTTATGATCTTTCTACGCTTCATTGCATGAGACTTAGGAATGGTAAAATAGCCACAAACAACAAAGAAAGACATGAAAGGAGATACGTAAGAAGGATGACGAATCCAAATCCGCCAAATAACCAAAATCCACCAAATAATGGAGTACCACCCCCTTCTTCTTTAGGGGGAAACACAGTTTCAGTGTCAGTATCTGAAGCCATACCAGCCACAACAAGTTCGACTCCTATGCTGCCGATTTCTCAAAGTGGTCCCATTATATCCTATGGGGGAACATAAGGTCTACCATCAACCCCCCTCCAGTGGGGCATATTTTATTTAGGACTTTTGTCCATGGGTTTATGATGCCACCAATAGGACGTGATCAACCTTATGGTATGCCAACGTCAGTGATGGCAAGTTTGCATAATGTCTCATCAGCATTTGCAGAATCAGTGGTGAATGTGACTTCGCCACTACAATGACCTGGTTCAGGAATAAACAATATGGTTCGAATTAGCCAACCATTGGGAAATGGATTTCCTACCCAGATGCCAAACATTACCAATAATTCTGCAGTAGTGATAAGGCAACAGATGGACGAAAGAAACCATGAAATGGTTCAGATGATTACCCAACAGATGGGGGTTATATTCAATCCCTTAATTCAGAATACCACCCAAACCAACCAATAGTTAGCAGTGCAAATGACACGAATTGCTGATTTTTTTGGTGTCTCACAACCCCCTCGACATCCCTAGAGGGAATGGAGGGTACAAAATATTGGGGTGGTCTTAGAAGAAGACCTTAAAATTAACTAAGTTCAACCAAATATACCACAGGAGAACGTTTTAAACCAGGGGGAAATAGTCGAACCACCCAGGGTCGAACCTCATAAGATCAAACAGCCAATCCATAGGAAACCAAGGGTAGTAGGGGTAAATAGAAACTAGAACACTTATGAAGTAATAAACTAAGTTCGAACACGGGTAATAACCTAAAAGCCATGGTCGAAAGGATTATGCCCATAAATGGGGTAAATATTGGCCTTCATAGGCCAAATTATACATCACCTTTATCTGAATATATCTTGCAGTCAGATTTACCCCCTAGATGGAAGGTCCTCAGATTCACTAAGTTTTCTGGGGATATTAGTGAGTCCAGAGTCAAACATGTGGCAAGATATTTGATAGAGGCTGGAGAAATTGGTAACAATGAAAACCTAAGAGTGAAGCATTTCCCAAGTTCACTCACTAAAAATGCCTTCACTTGGTTTACAACATTGCTAGCGATTTCAAACCATAATTGGACTCAGTTAGAGAGACTGTTCTGTGAGCAATTCTATATGGGACAGACAAAGATAAGTCTAAAAGAATTGGCTAGTATCAAGAGGAACTTCTCTGAGCCAATTGATGATTATCGAAATAGGTTTTGATTGCCTAAGGCAAGGTGTTTTACTCAAGTGCCCGAATATGAGTTGGTCAAATTAGGAAGAAGTTGGATACCTAGTACTTGAGAGATATGCCCCAATTGACTGATAGAACTCGACAGGTCGAATAATTGAAGGATGAAAAAGCTAGGGCTAACAAGAATAGGAAGGAAAGGGTAGCCTACATTGATTTCGACAAAGATGAGTAGGAAGCTAGTGTCGATACTGTTTTCGACGACAGTGAAATAAATATTGTTGAATTAAAGCAAGGCCCGCCGTACTTGTGTAAAGTTTTAATGTCGTCGAACGGAAAAAATCAAGTCGATTCAGAGAAAAATGATAGGTTCCCTAAAAGGACCTATACCTTTGACGTCACCAAGTGTGACGAAATTTTTGATGTGTTAGTTAAAGATGGCCGAATGATAGTGCCTCGTGGCACTAAAACGCCTACCTTAGAACATATATAAAAGAGAGGTTTTTGCAAATATCATAATTTTCTTGTCCATAAAACATCTCAATGTTTTCTTTTCAGGGATCTCGTTCAAAATGCTATCAAGGATGGACGTCTCAAATTTGCTGATAAGTCCAAGAACCAGATGAAGGTGGACTCAGATCCCCTCCCAGTTGCTGATGCATACTATTCAAAACCATCTATAGTGAATATGGTCGAATTTGCTAATGACTTCACCAATAATGTTGAAATGCTCGAAGCTACTGATTGCTTCGGTGGAATAATTGCTGAAGATTTTGATCAAGAAACCGCTGAGGGTTTCGTCCAGTTTCCTGGAAACTTCAACTACGAAGTTGCTAAAGATTTCGACAAAGAAGCCACTAAGGGCTTCATTGAGAAAGACACTGATGGCTTTCAAATTGAAACCACTGAAGGTTTCATGAACAAAGCTACTGAAGGCTTCGATAATGGGACTATTGAAGGTCCCAACAAAATGATTTTGATGTGTGAAACTGCTGATGGTTTCATACAGATCAAAAGGCTGTGGAGAATATCCAAGGGATTCGACGGGCGAAGGATAAGAACAACCGGAGAAATACAGGCAAACATGGCACTTTCAACTAAAAGAGAGCACAAAAAGAATATAATCAACATGGATCAGGGGTCTATGGCAACAAGCCATCAACCTTCAAGCCCACTTCAAAAGGCCCCAAGGGTAAGTGGGCGAAACCAGTGGAGAAAGGAGAGAATGGCCAGAAAAAGTGGTGAAATTTCGAAGTCGAAAGAGGATATTCGATAGCATACATAAGAGAGTTCCAAGCTTCCAAGAAATTAGCCTGGACTCAGAAAATTACAAAGTAAAAAAAATCCAATGAAGAGGTCTCAGTGGAAACATCAGCAAAGGAAGCGTAAGGCTGAGAGAGAAGCAATGGCGAAAGAGAATGTTGAGTCTAGTAGCAACGTACAGATCAAAAAGGACAACACTAAAGAAAGAAAGCCTGTCGAGAGGAAAGATGTTGAAACAAAGTTGTTCACAGATCAACAGGAAGATACAAAAGAAAATTTTGACCATATGTTGGCAAATGATGAAATCATGATGGGCGATTTTGACACGGGATTTGAGTCGTCACTCGACATTATCTATAATGTTGTATCCGTTCTGCCCAGGGAGTATGAAAGGGTGACAGAATTAGAAGACCCTGAGGATGAATTCGTACAAGAAGTGGCCTCTCAAAGGCCAGTGTGTTACTACATTTTGAACAATGGTTATATCGAGAAACAAAATGTGTTTTTTGAAAGACCAGATGAGGCCATAAAAAATAACTTGAAGCCTCTATTCATCAAAGGAAAGATAGAGAACATAGATATCAATAAGATACTGGTAGATGAAGGAGCGGCAATGAATCTTATGTCGCATTATATGTTAAAACAAGATTGACAAAAGTGATTTCGACATGAAGCTGTTGCACCCTAAATTTTGACCAACCGGTTCTCCTACCTGGTTCGTGGTTTAATTCGTATTCGCATATCAGATGCATGACATTTGTACACAGACAGAGGATGTCAGGGTTACAGTTTGGTTTTCACCTATAGGACGTCTCAGACCGGTTCGGGTAATCGGAGGTTATTTTGGGAAGTCACGCGCTTCCTGGGTGTTTTCGGCTTACGTAGTGATTTTGGAGATTCTTGGTGTCCGGGTTTACTATTTGCGTCGATATGGTCTCGCACTCTCCTTTGTGTTGGCTATTGGCCTTTGTTTGCATTTTTAGGATTTAATAGCCGTTTGTAGAATTTTAAATAGGTTTTATAGATTTTCTAGAATTTAAATAGTTTTTTTTAATAGTTTTAAATCTTTTTAGAATTTTATAAATTGTTTTAAGTAGATTTTAGAATAAACTTCGTTTTTTTAGATATTAAGTTTTAGATAATAGTTTGATAGAATTTTCTTTTAATAGATTTTAATAGTTTTAAATTGTTTTTTAGAGTTTAATAGATATTAACATAGTTTTTAATCATAATATAGAAAATTAATAGAATACATAGATTTTAGAAATTTCTAGACTTTATTTTAATAGATTGTAGTGGTTTTAAAATGTTTTCCAGAAATATTATAGATTTTTTTTAGGTATTAAATAGATTAATAGATTTTAATTAGGATTTTAGAGCTAATGATTGTTAGAGTTTTTTAATTAGGTTTAATCCTTTTTTTTCATTTAGATTAATTAGGTTTTATTAGTTTAATTTTGACTAAGAGCTTTAATTAGTTGATTAGAGTATTAATTTTGGATTAGCCATTTATTTTGTCACGTTCTCCTTTAATCATCCATTAGGTCTTTAGTCTATTAATCATGCGTATTAATTCTTTTTAATCAGAGTCTTTAGTCCATTAATCAATCCGTCATTAATGCATTAGTTTCATTTAATCATGCTTTAAGTCCTTGTTTAATCCGTAAGTGGGCCAGTCATTATCCAAAATCAGTCAAAAGCCCAGAGTTTGGGGATACGCGTGTCCTATTTAAAGGAGGTCCACGCGTCCTCTTTCCTCTTCCCAGCTCTCGCCACGTCTCACACCCATTCACTCTCTCTCTGCCAACACGCAAGCCACGTGTTGCACCCTCCCTGTTCCCCTCTCACACGCGTCCTCCCAGCCTTCACCCTCTGCATGCAGGCTTGCAACCTGGTGGCACCTCATCCTCGCCGGAACACCCTACCGCCGGGCATGCAAACGCCCTAACCTCCCACCGTCGGCCACCCTAACGACCACCGGACCACCCTCCGCCACCGTAACCATCGCCGGACTTCAGTAGTTTCGCCGGAAACTGCAAATTCGCCAGGGATTCATCCAGTCACTCGTTTCTCATCGTCTACCCTCATCCAGGACGTCGCCGGAAAACTCAACCAAATCCACCGAAAAATTCATCCGCCGCCGGAAACTTCAAAGGAACTCTAGAACACTCATCACGAACAATCTCCAGATCGACTCATCAAGATCTCCAGGATCTTCATCGCTTCATTCAAGCTCCAGCAACGTCTTCAATCATCATCAAAGAACCTTTAATATTCCCAGAAAAGCTTCGTGGATATTCGTTGCCTCCAAGATCCTTCAACGGATCCTCCACTCCGTTCGTTTTCCTCGATCTCCAAGATCTCTCGTCCCAGATCTTCAACAGCTTGTCCACCTTCTTCCGTTCTCCAGAAGGCATTCAAGATCTCCAGCTAGATCAAGATCTCCTTTCAAGGATCTTCAACGGACGACCAACAATCTTCATCTCCCCTTCAACGATTCCTTCAAGACCTCCGCGAGCTCCTTCAACATTCTTCATTTCCAGAAGCTTCGTCGCATTCCTCGTTTTTCCAGGTTTGTTCATTCCCTTCTCGACTCATTCAACTGTTTGCAGCTAGGGTTAGCTAGATCCTTATTGATGTGTTTAGATCAAGAACTGTGAGGATGATTTTTGAACTGAGTGTGTTAGATGAAGTTTGTTTTCATGTTTGATAGTTGATTAGGGTGTAGGTTTCGTTCAAGATTCGTGAGAGTTTGAAAATGTTTCAGAGAGGTTTTGAGAGGGCTGAGAGGGAGGTTAGGGAGAGGACAGCGCTAGGGTTTGGTGTAATGAACAGTGAACGAATTTTGGGGGAGAAAGATTGGTCTTGTTGGTTGTTTGTTTGGATTAGGGTTTGAGTTTGGGCTGGGCCCAAACGATAGGATTGCTATCACTACCCACTCATTACTCGTTGCCCCCTCCCCTGGGCTGTGAAATGCTGAAAAATAATACATTGTGACTGGGCCTTCGCAGCAAGTACTAATCGCACCCCCCTCCTGGCCCAATTTTGAGAAACAACTGAGGCGTTTTGCTGAGTGCACCCCCTGGTTTTATTTTCTTTTTTAATTTCTTCATTTTGTCCATGTTAGAAAATAATTCATAAAAAATAGTAGGATTATCCAATTAATTCCCTTCTTTTTTCTGTAGATTCATAATTCAATTTAGAATTTTATAGTGCGAAAATATTAAATTGATCATGCATTTTCATTTTTATTTGCATTTTTGTATTTTAATTGGTATTGAGTAATTGATTTGTGATGTGTCTGCCGTGTTGATTTTAGTTCTCACATTTGGTAATGAATTTTGCTTTAGTTTTTTAGTATATTGTACTAGACTAATGCATGCTCCCCATAGATTTTTCATAGATTTTTTAGAAATTGATTGATGTTGTTTTAGGGTTAGAGAGTAGAGACTTCATAACTTGCTGGTTAACCCTTGACCATTCATATGTTAGGGATTGTTTAGTAGCCTTAGAAGTTGACTTAGGCTTTGAGATTTGATCTTGGGGATCATAGAGCCATGTAGGTTTCCCCTAGATTTTTGGTAGATTTTATAGGGTGTTCTGTTATTTTTGTTTGAGCCTGAGAATAGGAGAAGTCTTGAGGGCTTCTGACTTTGAAGTTCAAATGTGGTTGAACTTTAGAGATATTTTCTTTTGGTTTGAGGGTCTGTGGTTTCTTCTGGAAGATGGAGGCTGGATGAAGCTTGCAAGGATGCATGGATTGAAGACCTAGTCTAGAAGCTTGCTCCCTTTCTGTGAGGTTTGAGATCCTGAAGTTTGAGGGAAATTCATAGTACTTTCCTGAGGAAGGCATTATGGATGTCTTTCATTCTTTCTTCTCACCTCTTTCTTAAGTATCCAATGATGTTGGAGCCTTCATGCGAGTTTAGTTTCTCCTGAGGAGGAATGTAAACCGATCACAGTTGTTGAGCCACATGGGATATGATTCCTAAGTGGAGGCCCCCTAGTATTTTCCAGAGGAAGGCACTATGGGTCTGTTCACTTAGTTCCTGTAGTTCATCTAGGCTTTCTTAAGTATCAAATGATGTTGGATCCTTCATGTGAGTTTAGTTTCTCCTGAGGAGGAGGGTAAACCGTTCACAGTTGTTGAGCCACATGGGATATGATTCCTAAGTGGAAGCCCCCTAGTATTTTCCAGAGGAAGGCACTATGGGTCTGTTCACTTAGTTCCCTTAGTTCAGGTAGGATTTCTTAAGTATCCATTGATGTTGGAGCCTTCATGTGAGTTTAGTTTCTCCTGAGGAGGAATGTAAACCGTTCACAGTTGTTGAGCCACATGGGATATGATTCCTAAGTGGAAGCCTCCTAGTACTTTCCCGAGGAAGGCACTATGGGTCTGTCTACTTAGCTCCCTTTCTTTGGTAAGCTTGCCTTGAAGCTTGAAGAATGGGATTGATTTCTCCCTTTAGGGTAGATTAGGGTTTTGCTTAGGGTTTTGTTTAAGGCTTTGCTTAGAGATTTGATTAAGGTTTAGTGCAGGGCTTTTGCTCAGGGGTTTGATTAGGGGCTTTGCTCAGGGGTTTGATTATGGTTTTGTTTAGGGTCCTGCTCAAGGTTAGTTTCTTGCCTTTGGATAGGGGTTTGTCGGGATGGTTAGCCTTCTCTTTGTGTTGATTGACGTGTGTGGTGTTGTGCTGCATTAGACTTAGGGGTTCATATAGATATTTCTGAGATAGGTGCATCTTAGAAATAAGCCTGCTTGTGTGCATGAGAAGTTGAGGTGGTCCTCCTTCTGCTTGATTGTTAGTGAGTGGCTTTGCTTGCGGGTATTTGGTAGAGCTGAGCTCCCTTACCTCTGTGGTTTATGGCCTTTGTGCCTTGCTTGTTTGGTTGTTGCATTCATGCATATTTCCAGTATTTCTTTACTTTGCAGTGACTCCTGTTTGCTGTTTAGTTCTTTTACCATGATCCCTTAGGAGCTCTAGCTTCTCTGCTGTGGAGGAGTTATGATAGACATTAGGTTGGTTAACCAGGCATGATAACATTAGGTAGATCACCATAATTTTAAGGTGTCTCTTTCCTTTCTCAAAACAACAGAAAAACACTTAATAAAGGATAAAACAAAAGCGAATTCATTTCTTCCGTCAAAAGATTTGAACAAACATTAAAACCTTTTGTCCTCCTGGACTGTGAAAACCCTTGGTTAAGGTGCATTTTCCCTAAAAACACTTGAGCAGCTTGTGTCGTACGTAGCCCGAACTACGTTTGCTCTGATCTTCCATGTCGTGTGGAAGTACGTAGGCACAGGACGCGACGTCCTGGCGAGCAACCGTCCCCCCGTCTAGACGTAGGTAGTCGAACTACGTTGACTCTGACTTTCCCATTGCACGAGGGAGTACGTAGGCCCAAAACAGCGTATGTTCTGTCGAGTCCTGTCCTTTTCTTTTCTTTTCAGACTGACCACTAGCGTAGATAGATAAACACCCCCTTTTCCTTATAAACACCAAGCGTGGATCCCGTCGAGTACGACGGACGTGAGGGGTGCTAATACCTTCCCCTTGCGTAACCGACTCCCGAACCCAAGTTTTGGTTGCGATGACCATACCTTTCCCATTTTTTGCGAGGTTTACTTCGAGCGTTTCCTTTCCCTCCGTTGGGATAAATAACGCACGGTGGCGACTCTTCTGTCAGCCGGCGCCGATTTTCGCAGTAGCGACAGCTGGCGACTCTGCTGGGGACCATGTAGCATCTAGGGACTTTTCCCATCCCTTATGCTGGGACCGTTTCCCATCCCCTACGCGAGTCAGCCCTAGCGCTTGGGTGTTTATCTGTTGGGTGTTGTGCGTATGTGTTTTACTTTTCCGCACCTTTACCTTTCCGCATTTACTTTCAGCACTGTATATTAATGTGATTATTGCTGTGGGAAAGGGAGGTTACTATGAGTGAGAAGCCGAACCTGGGCTTGAGTATGCACCTAGACATAGTTGTGGAGAGTAGTAGACGAACCTGTTTGCTGAGCAGACACAGTTCCCTACGAAATCTGCGCTCAGACGAGGTTCTCTCCGAGGTGCTCCTTTCCGATCCTGAGGATCTGAGGGGAGTCCAGACGTGAGGATTGTCGACTCTGGGGACCGATCAATTGGAAGTCGGCTAAGTGAGGCCTCTTCATGACTTGATGATGCCACTCCTTCTGGGAATCGTATCGTCACTCATGAAAGTCTGTGACGCTGATGACCTCATAGGATGTCGTACCTTTGTCCGTGGATTAGGTCCATACCTGTGAGGGGGATTGGGTTATTGCAGGAAAACTGGCCTTCAGAAACCGTGATTCAGTATTTATCAGATGGTTTTCTTAGCTCGTTAACAGGTGTGTTGATTGGATCAGATGGATTTCTTGTCTGAGGTTGATACTATTATCAGATGGTTTTCTCGTCAGAGACAGAGGTTCAGATGGATTTCTTACCAGGGTATTGGTATTTTGGGTGTCGGATGATAGCCAGTATCATGAGGTTCTGGTGACTGTGGTGGTTTTCGGTTCTCGACATCATAGAGATGTTCCTCTTAAGGCTACAGCGTGGCCTCTGTGTTCATTGATTGCATCATTTATCATATTGCATTATTGCATTACCATTTGCATCCAACTAACGTGTGTGTATTGCAGGTACATATTTTCCCTCCCAGTTCCGGTGGTTGTTTCCTAGCAGACATAGAAGCCATGAAGAGAGTGTTACCCTACAGATTCCCATCTCCAGATATCAGTCTGTTGTCAGAGTTAATTACTATTGCTGGGAAGAAGGTGATGGGAGATTTCAGGAAGACATATGGGAGGATCCTGACTTATGTTTACCAGCCCTCGGCTTATGAGATCAGCGGTATTTACACCCTGTTGCAGTTTTATGATGCTGAGCTTAGGTGTTTCGTATTTCCTGACTTTGTCTTGGCTCCTACCCTGGAGGAGTATTCTACACTTTTGGATATACCGATTCGTGAGCAGATGTCGTTCTATCACACGGACGCTAAGCCTAATCTGGCTAAGCTTTCTGCTATTCTATACTTAGGAGAGTTTGAGCTGACAGGGAAGATGATCAGGAAAGGAGATGCGTGGGGATTCCCGTTGGTTGTTTTGGTAGAAAAGGCTCGGGAGTATGCTAAGAAGGGTGGCTGGGTTGTTTTTGATGCCATCCTTGCTGTGTGTGTTTATGGCATTGTATTGTTCCCAAACCAGCCTGATTTTGTTGACGCGGATGCTTTCTATATTCTGGCTGCAAAGAACCCAGTTCCTACCTTGCTGGGAGATATCCACCATTCTACTCACTACAAAAATGAAAAACGGCGAGGGAAGAATGTCTCTTGCTGTGTACCTCTACTGTGCAGGTGGTTTACTAGTCATATGCCGAAGTCGGGGCCTTTCGTCACTTCTATTGATTCTTTAGGATGGCCTGAGCGCTTGATGGGGTTGACTTCTGAGAATGTGGTGTGGGTTAATGAGGAGGTGTTAGGAGTTGAGGTCATATACAGATGCGAAGGATTCCCTAATGTTCCTTTGATAGGAAGGAGAGGGTGTGTCAATTACAACCCTTCCTTATTAATCAGGCAGTTTGGGTATGCACCTCAGGAAGCGCCGAAGCCCGAGGAGATACAAGAATCTCTGTATCTTACTGGGGCAATAGAGGAAGAGATGTTGATCAAGCTTAAGAAAGCATGGAAGAACCTGCATAAGAGAGGAAAGTCTTCATTTAGCAAAGGGGGTACTCGAGTTCTTGGTCCGTATGTGGAATGGATTCGTGAGCGAGCTACGAAATTCCTTATGCCTTATCCTGCAGTTCAGCCATTGTATCCTTCTCCGGTGGAGGAGCCCACCACCATAGACGTACAGGTATACAAGCAGCTGATGGCGGAGAAAGAAGAGTTAGCAAAGGCTAAAGAAGCTTTAGAGAAAGAGAATGCCCAGCTTCGTCATGAGAAGATTGAAACAGGATATTATTCCAAGCAACAGGCTGAAACTTTGAAACATCTGAAGACTACTTTATTGGAGTTGACTGAAACCAAAAAGCGTCTGGAGTTAGATGTAGACTCAGTTAGCAGTGTATTGGCTACTAAGAAGCAAGAATTGGAAAGGGCCTACACGAAGTTAGCTAAGTTCAGAGAGCATTGGGACCTTACTATGGCCAAACGCAAAGAACGGGAAGAAGAGCTAAAGATACAGGTTGCTCAGTTGGCAAAACAGGTTAAAATGAAGACCGAGGAGCTTGAAGAAGAAGCATGTCGTCGATACGAGGCCGAACGCAAACTGATTGATGCCATGAAGAATCTGGAAGATTGTCAGCGCAGAGCAGACACCAAGAGGCCCAAACCCGAGGATGGTGCCCAGGATAAGGCTTGGGAAGATTTTGTCAGAGATATCCAAGGAACGGTCAGGAAAAGGGATCAGTTGATAGAAGGCTGGATTTATCGACTGGATCACCCAGAGACAAAGAAGCTGGTTGAGGATTTCTGCGACCGTACCCGCACTTGATTACTTTCTTGTATTCTATATGTTGAGATCACCACCAGGCATGTTGGTTGGGATCCTCCTTTATCATATCAGTTGTATGGATCATAGTTGTGTAACGCCTTGACGAGACTGTTATTCCAATGTATGAGGGTTTTTCTAAATATTGTCTTTATGGTTTCTCTTGTCTTGCTACCCTTACACTGGAATTGGAGGGGAAATATCCCCGACGCACACATGCACGTTAGCATTTTTGCATTGTTGTTTGCATAAATCATGTTGCATTACAGGTTTGTGATCCATGTTCCTTATCATTCTTCATCCACATATCCAGGTATTTTCAGGATTGCAGAAAAGCGGGTCCACCGTTACTCTACCAGAACTAATCACAAGAAGATCATGGACAACATGCAGAGTGAAATGCAAGAAATGCGTGACAGGATGGCCATGCTCATGCAAACCATGGAGACCATCGCCAAAGGGCAAGAGCAGCTGCAGACTCTGGTTCAACCGTTGGTCGCACGGGCTGAAAACAACGGGACACCGCATGGTGAAAATATTGCTGCTTCTCCCCGAATTGAGAATCGTCAAAGTGCTGATGCTATTCCCGTAACCGGTTTGAATGCTGGAGAAACTGGTCCTGCAGGCGGAGGTGGGAACGCCGGTAATATGAATGCTAATGCAGATAATGCTGGAGTATTTGTGGGTAATGTCAACCAGGGTTTCAATGGGGGCGCTGAGAATGTCGGAATGAATGGTAATAATGGTAACCAGGGCTTCAATGGCGTGAACATGAGGTATGGCAACGTTGCTGGCACCAAGGCTGGGTTTGGTGACTATGGTTATGGTAATCTTGGATATGGGACTGGTGCGTACAACGCCCAAGAGATGGGCAATCTGAGGTACGACCCCAGGTACTTCCAAACGGGTCCGGGCCGTGATGCAGATTATGTTGGATACGATGCAGTACCTCGCTGGGAGGATCGCCAGGAGGATGCGTTCTCTGGTCAGAATGAGGGTTACGAAAGAGCTAGAGATGACAACCATCGGATGAGATTGCTAGAAGAGAAAGTGAACGAATTAGCCAGCCAGAATGCTCTTGGGCTGGATATGTCAAATATGGGGCTGGTCCCAGGGCTGAGGGTCCCGCTGAAATTCAAAGCGCCGTTATTTGATAAGTACAAAGGGGATACATGCCCTAGGGTGCATGTGCGCGCGTTTTACAGGCGTATTTCCGCGTATTCTGAGGATGAAAAGATGCTGATGCACTTCTTCCAGGATAGCCTGTCAGGGCCATCGCTGGAGTGGTACATGAGCTTGGAACCTACTCAGATCAGGAGTTGGAAAGAGCTGGAAGAGGCTTTTGTTCGACATTATCAATATAATAGTGATCTCGCCCCCAACCGAGTCCAGCTGCAGAGCATGTCTCAAAAGTCTAGCGAGAGCTTCAAGGAATACGCCCAGAGATGGCGAGATCTGGCTGCTAGGGTACACCCTCCGATGGTGGAGCGCGAAATGATGGATATGTTCATAGGAACTTTCTCTGGAATGTACTATGACCGGTTGCTCAATTTTTCGATGAGTACATTCTCTGAGTTGATCTTGATGGGGGAGCGCATTGAAAATAGAGTGAAGATGGGTAAAATTCAAGCGGGTGAGTCCAGCTCCGCAGGAGGTAATAAGAAGACGTTTGGTGGCAAAAGGCAGGGTGATACCAACGCTGTATACAATGCTCGACGGAGAAATAGAGGTCAGAACTGGCATCAGCAGTCGCAGGTTGCAAGTGTAACCATTCTAGGGCCTTCTCAGCAGCAGAGACAACAACCACAGCAGCAGGCTCAGCAGCAGCCAAATAATAATCAGCGCAGATTTCAGAACCTGCGACCGAGGAGAGTATTCAAGGCGCCGCCGGTATCGTATGCAGAACTTCTTCAAGCTTTGTTGAAATTGCAGCTAGTCGAGAAGAGGACCTTAGCACCACCAACTGGCCAACCACCAGTCGGGTATGATATTAATGAGCATTGTGACTTCCATTCGGGTGCACCAGGGCACAACATTGAAAATTGCCTAGCTTTCAAGCATAAAGTACAGGATTTGCTTGATAGTACAGCGATTAACTTCGGGAAGGACGGTCCCAATATCACGCAACAGCCAATGCCCAAGCATGGCGGGGCTGGGGCCAATGCAATCCTGACAGATGATGAGTTGGACTTGGTTTCGGAAGTGAGCAAGCTTAAAACCCCTTTGAGTTACGTAAAGCAGCGCTTATTGAAAGGAGGTGTCTATCCCGGATGCAGTGAAGAGTGTGCTGACTGTTTGGTTCAACCTGGGGGCTGTGAGAAGTTGAAAAGGGGAGTTCAAGGTTTGATTGACGAAGGAATCCTGCAGTTTGACAGGTCTGTGGGGCGAGAGAAGTCTGTTGAGACAGAATCTGAAAAAAAGCGCAATGAGATTGCTACGATCACCATTCCGTTCAAATCGGTGACAATTTCGGCATCACCGAAAAGGCCTACCATTACTATTACCAAGGCTAAACCAATCCCTTACGAGAGCACGAAGGCAGTCCCGTGGAGCTACGGTGCTGAAGTATATTGCAATGGGGAAAAGATTGACTTGAATGATCCGCCAGCGGGATCCGTAGATAACATAGTGGGAGCGGGTGGTATAACCCGGAGCGGGAGAATTTTCACTTCACCTGAGGTCGAGGCAGAGAGGCTCGCCTGGGGTAAGAACAAAGTTGTTGAAGGGGAATCTTCGGGGAGTAAGGAGAAAGAACCGATAACCAAAGATGTGGAAGAATTAATGAGATTGATTCGCAAAAGTGACTACAAGATCGTAGATCACCTGCAGCAGACCCCGTCAAAGATCTCCATATTATCGCTATTGTTGTGTTCTGAGGCGCATAGAAATGCCCTGTTGAAGGTACTTGAGACATCCTTCGTGCCGCAAGAAATTTCAGTCAATCAGCTGGAGGGAGTTATGGCACATGTTAATGCTGGGCATGGTTTGGGATTCACGGATTTTGACCTAACGCCTAGAGGGCGTGATCACAATAATGCCTTGCACATCTCTATCGAATGCCAGGGCACTATTTTATCCCATGTGCTGGTAGACACTGGGTCCTCATTGAATGTGTTACCAAAGAAAGCCCTGTTGAAATTGGATACCCGTGGGTTGTTATGCACGCCTAGTGATTTGGTGGTGAGGGCCTTTGACGAAACAAGGAGGTCGGTATTCGGGTCCGTAACGTTACCCATCCAGGTAGGTCCGGAGGTGTTTGATACAGTGTTTTACATCATGGACATCCAGCCTGCATATAGCTGTTTGATCGGGAGACCTTGGATTCATGCCGCTGGGGCAGTAACTTCTACGCTCCATCAGAAGCTGAAGTATATGGTTGAGGGGAGTATTGTGACGGTGTGTGGCGAAGAAGATATCTTAGTCAGTCATTTGTCTTCCTTCAAATACGTGGAGGTAGATGGAGAAATTCATGAAATGCTGTGTCAGGCGTTCGAAGGGGTGAAGGTTAAAGAAGAAGCTCCGGTAAAGAGTGAAGGGCAAGAGGTGGCCGTCTCCTCATATAAAGAAGCCAAGGCGTTGGTGCAAACGGGAGAGACTCAGAAGTGGGGGCAGGTTCTGGACATCCCAGTAAAGCAAGATAGGTATGGCTTGGGGTACCACCCATCTCCCTCACAGAGTGCGCCTAAGTACAAGGGACCTGTGGTGTTCACGCCCGGAGGGGTTAGCTTTGAAAGGATTAATGTCGTGTCTGATGCGGAGGAAGTGGATAGCGACTGCGACATGGATGCATGGATTCGACCCAACACGCCGGGGCAAAGCCTATGCAACTGGTCCATCCAGGACGTCATCCAAGTCACCAAACAGTAATGCGTTGTTTTTTCAACCATTGTATGATCACATGCCTTGCCTGGGGCATGGTTGATCTCGTCTTAGGGCCTAACTGTTTACCTGTATGTTTGTATGATCAATAAATGACGACGTTTTTACATTCAAATGTTGTGATCCTTTTCTTTCTGTTTTTATTTTTCAATAAAATGGCAGCGTGGTTATGTATTTTGCTTGTATATCATTTTGAAGCACTTAACCGTTTCCCTCGCAGGATTCATGAATTTTCAGATGACATCGACCAAAGACTTCCTATGACTCGTTTAGACTTCAAGCATCCGATCTTCCAAGCTGAGGAGGAGATTGTTGAGGATAGTGACTTATCAGAAGAGCTGAGTCGGCTGTTGAAGCAAGAGGAGAGAGTCATTCTGCCTCACCAGGAAGAGATCGATATTGTCAATTTAGGGTCTGAAGAATACGTCAGGAATATCCGTATAGGGGCCGCGTTGCAGGTCGACATCAAGCAAGATCTTATTGAGATGCTGCGCGAATACAGTGATATATTTTCTTGGTCCTACGAGGACATGCCGGGTTTGGATACTGATATGGTTGTTCATCGTCTGCCGTTGAGGGAAGATTTCCCGCCCGTGAAGCAGAAACTCAGAAGGACTCGTCATGGCATGGCTGTAAAGATAAAGGAAGAAGTGCAGAAGCAATGGGATGCTGGGTTCCTGGCTGTCACCACTTATCCCACTTGGGTCGCTAATATCGTGCCTGTGCCAAAGAAAGATGGCAAGGTTCGAATGTGTGTTGATTATAGGGATCTAAACAAAGCGAGCCCGAAAGATGATTTCCCGCTGCTGCATATTGATGTGTTAGTTGACAACACAGCTCAGTTTTCGGTATTCTCTTTCATGGATGGATTTTCGGGGTACAATCAGATCAAAATGGCTCCGGAGGATATGGAAAAAACGACCTTTATCACCCCGTGGGGAACCTTCTGTTATAAGGTGATGCCCTTTGGTTTGAAAAATGCTGGGGCAACGTACCAGCGGGCTATGACAATGCTCTTTCACGACATGATGCACAAAGAGATTGAGGTGTATGTTGATGACATGATTGCCAAGTCTCAAACAGAGGGAGAACATCTGGTTAATCTGCTGAAGTTGTTCAAGAGGCTGAGGAAGTTCAGGCTGAGGCTGAATCCTAACAAGTGTACCTTCGGAGTGAGATCCGGGAAGCTACTGGGGTTCATTGTGAGCAAGAAAGGAATTGAGGTCGATCCGGCAAAAATAAAAGCAATACAAGAGATGCCAGCACCGAGAATAGAAAAAGAAGTCCGTGGATTCTTAGGGAGATTGAACTACATTGCTAGGTTCATCTCTCACCTAACGACCACGTGTGAACCATTGTTCAAACTGTTAAAGAAAGATCAAGCGGTGGTCTGGAATGATAATTGCCAAAGGGCATTTGAAAAAATAAAAGAATACTTGCAGGAACCTCCAGTGTTAATACCCCCAGTAGCGGGACGACCACTGATTATGTATCTGACGGTTCTTGAGAACAGCATGGGTTGTGTTCTCGGTCAACATGACGAGACAGGAAGGAAAGAGCATGCAATTTACTACTTGAGTAAAAAGTTCACGGATTGTGAATCTCGATACTCTATGCTCGAAAAGACGTGTTGTGCATTGGCGTAGGCTGCCAAACGTCTAAGACAGTACATGCTGAACCATACAACCATGCTGATATCGAAGATGGATCCGATCAAGTATGTGTTTGAAAAGCAAGCGCTCTCTGGAAGGATTGCTAGATGGCAAATGGTATTGACAGAATACGATATCCAGTATGTTTCCCAGAAGGCCATTAAGGGAAGTGTTCTGTCTGAATATCTTGCCGAGCAGCCAATTGAGGATTATCAGCCTATGAAGTTTGAGTTTCCTGATGAGGACATAATGTACTTGAAGGTTAAAGATTGTGATGAGCCGTTGCCTGATGGGGGTCCTGAGCGGAGTTCCCAGTGGCAATTGATTTTCGATGGGGCCGTCAATTCGTACGGTAGCGGGATTGGGGCAATCATTACAACTCCCCACGGGTCGCACATCCCGTTTACGGCTAGATTGACTTTTCCAGTGACGAACAACGAAGCCGAGTACGAAGCTTGTATTATGGGGTTGGAGGAGGCTATCGATCTGAGGATCAAGAATCTGGACGTATATGGGGATTCAGCATTGGTTGTGAATCAGATTAAGGGAGAGTGGGAGACACGCCAACCTAATCTGGTACCGTACATGAATTATGCGAGAAGGTTATTACCTTTCTTTGATAAAGTGGAGTTTCGTCATATACCTCGGGCGGAGAATCAAATGGCAGACGCCCTTGCAACATTATCCTCGATGTATAAGGTCAACTACTGGAATGAGGCTCCCAGGATTGTCATATCTCGCCTTGATAGGCCGGCCTTTGTGTTTTCAATTGATGAAGCATCTGACGGTAAACCTTGGTATTTCGACATACAGAATTTCCTGAAGAACAAGGAATATCCGGCTGGGGCATCCAGTCGTGATCAGAAGACTCTAAGGAGATTAGTAGGAAACTTCTATCTGAATCCCGACGGCGTTCTGTATAGAAGGAACCACGATTTGGTACTCCTCCGGTGTGTAGACGAGAAGGAAGCCAATTTACTCATGGAAGAGGTCCATGAAGGAACTTTCGGTACACATGCCGGTGGGCATGCTATGACCCGAAAGTTGTTGCGGGCGGGGTATTATTGGTTAATGATGGAAACGGACTGTTTCAAGTTCGCCAAGCGGTGTCACAAGTGCCAGATCTATGCTGATAAGATCCATGTGCCACCCAGTCCACTGAATGTTATGGCTTCTCCGTGGCCTTTCTCCATGTGGGGGATTAATATGATTGGCAAGGTTGAGCCTACTGCTTCTAATGGGCATCGCTTCATCCTAGTCGCGATCGATTACTTCACCAAGTGGGTGGAAGCAGCATCTTACGCCAATGTGACGAAGTAGGTGGTGGCCAGATTTATCAAGAGGGATATAATTTGCAGATACGGTATTCCTGAACGGATCATTACTGATAATGGTTCGAACCTGAACAATAAGATGATGAAGGATCTTTGTCGGGAGTTTAAGATCGAGCATCATAATTCATCTCCGTACAGACCCAAGATGAACGGCGTTGTTGAAGCGGCCAACAAGAACATAAAGAAGATTGTGCAGAAGATGGTGGTAACATATAAGGATTGGCACGAGATGTTGCCGTTTGCTTTGCACGGTTATCGCACGACGGTGCGTACATCAACCGGGGCAACTCCATTCTCACTGGTGTATGGCATGGAGGCAGTCCTGCCATTGGAGGTTGAGATACCATCTTTGAGGGTTTTACTTGATGTTCAGCTTGATGAGGCAGAATGGGTGAGAAGTAGATTGAATCAGCTGAGCTTGATAGATGAGAAGAGACTGGCATCTATTGCACATGGTAGGCTGTATCAGAGCCGGATGAAGAAAGCGTTTGACAAGAAGATTCGACCTCGAAGCTTTCAGACGGGTGATCTTGTACTGAAGAAGATTCTCCCATCGCAATCGGATCACAAGGGCAAATGGACTCCCAATTATGAAGGTCCATACGTCGTGAGAAAGGTCTTCTCCGGAGGAGCCTTATTGTTATCCACCATGGATGGTGAAGACTTTTCATCCCCTGTGAACTCGGACGCAGTCAAAAAATACTTTGCTTAAAAATTGACCCGCTGGACAGTAAAAAGAGAGTCCAGGCAAAAATGGGGCATCCTGGCGAACCAAAAACAGAATAAAAGGTTCGGGCAAAAGTTAGGGATAAAATGGAAAAAATGTACACCCGCGAAGTCGAAAACCTACACTGGGCGGCTTCGGCAAAAAAGGGTATCCCGGTGAATTGAAAACCCGCAAAGGGCGATTCACGCAAAAGTTAGGGATTTGAGAAGCAAATGACTGCGGTCCAAGTTTGATTGCTTAGTGGTTTGGGAGAACCTGGGGGGTCGACTATCCAAAGCAATCTCTTCCGAAGACAGAGATCAGGAAAGCGTCAGAGTCCGGCGAGTCATAGGAGGATCAGCTTGTGGTGTTCGTCTGTAATACGTTGCCGACATGTGTACAAATTTTATTCTGTATCTTTGTACATTCCAGTATTTTGTTTATGTGTGACTACCTCTTTTCAGGAGTTGCATCTGATGTACAAATCTTGCCTATTTTCAGGCCGTTATCAATAAAGTGTGTTATTCAGTGTAGTGTGCAACGTTGGTTTTAACCTTTACAGTTTTGTTTGTAAAAAACGCCGATGTTTTGATAAAACTTACATGTGTGCAAACAGGCAGGCCTCGGCCGATGATTGTTAAAACTGGAAATTACCTGAATGGTTGTCATGGGTGATTACCAAGATGTTTCTTTTTGCATAGATTGTCTTGTGTTTGCTTGTTGACTTTTGCAGGTATTCAAAAGCTCGCAAAGTCCCCCGCCAGAGTCCATGGCAGGCTGGTACCCTCTCCAGAGGATGAATGTTGTGTCTTTCCCCTGTGAAGTCGCCCCAGGCAAAATTGAATGTTATCTCCCCAGGAGAGTGGAGGTTGCGTCAAAGGAAAAAATCAATGTATCTTCAGTAGTTCAAAATTGGCTTATCAAGCAGAGCAAAGTCATCCCCAGCAAGGGTCGAGACGGATATGATTAACTTCCCCAAAGAGTTTCTGGTGTAGTGCGAATTAGAGCACACCGGTCAATCCCCAGCTCAGTGATAGCAGGATGAATTATCCCCACAGGGCGTAATCAGAGTGTTGATACCTTTTGAAAGCAGTTTCCAGGATTTCTTTTCTCTTGCCCCAACAGGTTGATCCTTCCTCGTCAGGACGATCATTTTCAGCAGAGTTTGAAGTTATGAGTTTGTGAGCTACTTTCCCAGCAGGACGGTTATCCCCAGCGGAGTTAGTTCATCTTTCCAGCCTTTATTTTGTTGGAACCGTATCGGTAGTATTCCGGTTATCCCCAGCGGATTCAGTTTGTCTTCAGCATTTATTTTGCTGAAGTAACTCTTTGCATAAGCATGCATCATAAGCACTTGCATTTTACACGAATATATAGCATTTCCATGCAGTGTGGAAGCATTACGGCATTATCAAACATGTGCATTTGGAAACGTAAGCAGGATTGATTACCCGTCCAGCCTCAGGTATTTTCTCTGTCGATAAGTGAGATCGTGGTTCACAGAAATGTGCATATGTTTGGTTTGCGACACAGGACGCGCAGTGATCGTGTTTTCTCCTGTCAAGAGAGTTGTGGCGCAGGGCACGCAGTGATCGTGGTCATCATTATGTTATGGGTTTTTTTATGGTAGAGTATGCAGTGATCGTATTTGTCCTATATGTGGTTTTGTTTGCAACGTCAAGTACGCAATGATCGTGTTCCTCCTGTCAAGAGGATTGTGGTGTAAAGTGCGCAGTGATCGTGTTTTCTCCTGTCAAGAGGGTCGTTGCGCCAGACACGCAGTGATCGTGTTCGTCATGTCATATTCCCCTAGCAGAGTTTGCTTGGTCAAGCACCTTTTTCCCCCAGTTGAGTCTTTCTCAGGATGTTGTGGTGTCAGCATTGGAAGATGGTAATGCAGATTTTTGGGTGGTTACCCGTAGTTTCCTCAGCAGGGTGTTACTTCAACGAGTTGCTTGGTTAAGTTCCTCGTATTTTCCAACAAAGTTATCCCCGTCAGGTTCTTGGTTAAGTTCCCAATTTCCCCAGCGGAGGGTTTTCAGGCTACCTATCGCCAGAATAGGTATTTGACGGCCGTCGTTAGAATTGTCCTCTCAGAGTTGCTTGGTTAAGTTTCTCGTGTCCCCGCAGGGCTGCTCGTTTAGGTACGAACGAAAGGTTGATAAGTGAAATCAACATTTTCTCGCTGTTTAGCGTTTGCTCGTTCAGGTACGAACGAAAGGTTGATAAGTGAGATCAACATCGCCTCGCTGGTTAGTGAATGCTCGTTCAGGTACAAACGGAAGGTGGGTAAGTGAAATCAACCTTTGCTCGCTGTTTAGCGTTTGCTCGTTCAGGTACGAACGAAAGGTTGATAAGAGAGATCAACAATTTCTCACTGGTTAGTGTATGCTCACTTCTTCAGAATGGGATGGTCTATGGACAATATCAGATTGTTTCATAAGCAGGTTGATGGATAGGTGTTTAGTTGTCGCTGTGGCAACCGAAATCAGTTCCCTGGTTAATTCTCCCCAAGCAGTGGTGTGCGCAATTTATTTTGCGGTTGGCAAATTTCCGGGTTTATTGGTATTCAACCGTCTCGTACCTCGATTATCTGAAGGTCGTTCGCTCTTCATCCAGTCGGGTCCAAGCCGTTTGAATAGGGGCAGCTGTTGCACCCTAAAATTTGACCAACCGGTTCTCCTACCTGGTTCGTGGTTTAATTCGTATTCGCATATCAGATGCATGAAATTTGTACATAGACAGAGGATGTCAGGGTTACAGTTTGGTTTTCACCTATAGGACGTCTCAGACCGGTTCGGGTAATCGGAGGTTATTTTGGGAAGTCACGCGCTTCCTGGGTGTTTTCGGCTTACGCAGTGATTTTGGAGATTCTTGGTGTCCGGGTTTACTATTTGCGTCGATATGGTCTCGCACTCTCCTTTGTGTTGTCTATTGGCCTTTGTTTGCATTTTTAGGATTTAATAGCCGTTTGTAGAATTTTAAATAGGTTTTATAGATTTTCTAGAATTTAAATAGTTTTTTTTTAATATTTTTAATAGTTTTAAATCTTTTTAGAATTTTATAAATTGTTTTAAGTAGATTTTAGAATAAACTTCCTTTTTTTAGATATTAAGTTTTAGATAATAGTTTGATAGAATTTTCTTTTAATAGATTTTAATAGTTTTAAATTGTTTTTTAGAGTTTAATAGATATTAACATAGTTTTTAATCATAATATAGAAAATTAATAGAATACATAGATTTTAGAAATTTCTAGACTTTATTTTAATAGATTGTAGTGGTTTTAAAATGTTTTCCAGAAATATTATAGATTTTTTTTAGGTATTAAATAGATTAATAGATTTTAATTAGGATTTTAGAGCTAATGATTGTTAGAGTTTTTTAATTAGGTTTAATCCTTTTTTTTCATTTAGATTAATTAGGTTTTATTAGTTTAATTTTGACTAAGAGCTTTAATTAGTTGATTAGAGTATTAATTTTGGATTAGCCATTTATTTTGTCACGTTCTCCTTTAATCATCCATTAGGTCTTTAGTCTATTAATCATGCGTATTAATTCTTTTTAATCAGAGTCTTTAGTCCATTAATCAATCCGTCATTAATGCATTAGTTTCATTTAATCATGCTTTAAGTCCTTGTTTAATCCGTAAGTGGGCCAGTCATTATCCAAAATCAGTCAAAAGCCCAGAGTTTGGGGATACGCGTGTCCTATTTAAAGGAGGTCCACGCGTCCTCTTTCCTCTTCCCAGCTCTTGCCACGTCTCACACCCATTCACTCTCTCTCTGCCAACACGCAAGCCACGTGTTGCACCCTCCCTGTTCCCCTCTCACACGCGTCCTCCCAGCCTTCACCCTCTGCATGCAGGCTTGCCACCTGGTGGCACCTCATCCTCGCCGGAACACCCTACCGCCGGGCATGCAAACGCCCTAACCTCCCACCGCCGGCTACCCTAACGACCACCGGACCACCCTCCGCCACCGTAACCATCGCCGGACTTCAGTAGTTTCGCCGGAAACTGCAAATTCGCCAGGGATTCATCCAGTCACTCGTTTCTCATCGTCTACCCTCATCTAGGACGTCGCCGGAAAACTCAACCAAATCCACCGGAAAATTCATCCGCCGCCGGAAACTTCAAAGGAACTCTAAAACACTCATCACGAACAATCTCCAGATCGACTCATCAAGATCTCCAGGATCTTCATCGCTTCATTCAAGCTCCAGCAACGTCTTCAATCATCATCAAAGAACCTTTAATATTCCCAGAAAAGCTTCGTGGATCTTCGTTGCCTCCAAGATCCTTCAACGGATCCTCCACTCCGTTCGTTTTCCTCGATCTCCAAGATCTCTCGTCCCAGATCTTCAACAGCTTGTCCACCTTCTTCCGTTCTCCAGAAGGCATTCAAGATCTCCAGCTAGATCAAGATCTCCTTTCAAGGATCTTCAACGGATGACCAACAGTCTTCATCTCCCCTTCAACGATTCCTTCAAGACCTCCGCGAGCTCCTTCAACATTCTTCATTTCCAGAAGCTTCGTCGCATTCCTCGTTTTTCCAGATTTGTTCATTCCCTTCTCGACTCATTCAATTGTTTGCAGCTAGGGTTAGCTAGATCCTTGTTGATGTGTTTAGATCAAGAACTGTGAGGATGATTTTTGAACTGAGAGTGTTAGATGAAGTTTGTTTTCATGTTTGATAGTTGATTAGGGTGTAGGTTTCGTTCAAGATTCGTGAGAGTTTGAAAATGTTTCAGAGAGGTTTTGAGAGGGCTGAGAGGGAGGTTAGGGAGAGGACGGCGCTAGGGTTTGGTGTAATGAACAGTGAACGAATTTTGGGGGAGAAAGATTGGTCTTGTTGGTTGTTTGTTTGGATTAGGGTTTGAGTTTGGGCTGGGCTCAAACGATAGGATTGCTATCACTACCCACTCATTACTCGTTGCCCCCCCTGGGCTGTGAAATGCTGAAAAATAATACATTGTGACTGGGCCTTCGCAGCAAGTACTAATCGCACCCCCCCTCCTGGCCCAATTTTGAGAAACAACTGAGGCGTTTTGCTGAGTGCACCCCCTTGGTTTTATTTTCTTTTTTAATTTCTTCATTTTGTCCATGTTAGAAAATAATTCATAAAAAATAGTAGGATTAACCAATTAATTCCCTTCTTTTTTCTGTAGATTCATAATTCAATTTAGAATTTTATAGTGCAAAAATATTAAATTGATCATGCATTTTCATTTTTATTTGCATTTTTGTATTTTAATTGGTATTGAGTAATTGATTTGTGATGTGTCTGCCGTGTTGATTTTAGTTCTATCATTTGGTAATGAATTTTGCTTTAGTTTTTTAGTATGTTGTACTAGACTAATGCATGCTCCCCATAGATTTTTCATAGATTTTTTAGAAATTGATTGATGCTGTTTTAGGGTTAGAGAGTAGAGACTTCATAACTTGCTGGTTAACCCTTGACCATTCATATGTTAGGGATTGTTTAGTAGCCTTAGAAGTTGACTTAGGCTTTGAGATTTGATCTTGGGGATCATAGAGCCATGTAGGTTTCCCCTAGATTTTTGGTAGATTTTATAGGGTGTTCTGTTATTTTTGTTTGAGCCTGAGAATAGGAGAAGTCTTGAGGGCTTATGACTTTGAAGTTCAAATGTGGTTGAACTTTAGAGATAGTTTCTTTTGGTTTGAGGGTCTGTGGTTTCTTCTGGAAGATGGAGGCTGGATGAAGCTTGCAAGGATGCATGGATTGAAGACCTAGTCTAGAAGCTTGCTCCCTTTCTGTGAGGTTTGAGATCCTGAAGTTTGAGGGAAATTCATAGTACTTTCCTGAGGAAGGCATTATGGATGTCTTTCATTCTTTCTTCTCACCTCTTTTTTAAGTATCCAATGATGTTGGAGCCTTCATGTGAGTTTAGTTTCTCCTGAGGAGGAATGTAAACCGATCACAGTTGTTGAGCCACATGGGATATGATTCCTAAGTGGAGGCCCCCTAGTATTTTCCAGAGGAAGGCACTATGGGTTTGTTCACTTAGTTCCTGTAGTTCATCTAGGCTTTCTTAAGTATCCAATGATGTTGGAGCCTTCATGTGAGTTTAGTTTCTCCTGAGGAGGAGGGTAAACCGTTCACAGTTGTTGAGCCACATGGGATATGATTCCTAAGTGGAAGCCCCCTAGTATTTTCCAGAGGAAGGCACTATGGGTCTGTTCACTTAGTTCCCTTAGTTCAGGTAGGATTTCTTAAGTATCCATTGATGTTGGAGCCTTCATGTGAGTTTAGTTTCTCCTGAGGAGGAATGTAAACCGTTCACAGTTGTTGAGCCACATGGGATATGATTCCTAAGTGGAAGCCTCCTAGTACTTTCCCGAGGAAGGCACTATGGGTCTGTCTACTTAGCTCCCTTTCTTTGGTAAGCTTGCCTTGAAGCTTGAAGAATGGGATTGATTTCTCCCTTTAGGGTAGATTAGGGTTTTGCTTAGGGTTTTGTTTAAGGCTTTGCTTAGAGATTTGATTAAGGTTTAGTGCAGGGCTTTTGCTCAGGGGTTTGATTAGGGGCTTTGCTCAGGGGTTTGATTATGGTTTTGTTTAGGGTCCTGCTCAAGGTTAGTTTCTTGCCTTTGGATAGGGGTTTGTCGGGCTGGTTAGCCTTCTCTTTGTGTTGATTGACTTGTGTGGTGCTGTGCTGCATTTGACTTAGGGGTTCATATAGATATTTCTGAGATAGGTGCATCTTAGAAATAAGCCTGCTTGTGTGCATGAGAAGTTGAGGTGGTCCTCCTTCTGCTTGATTGTTAGTGAGTGGCTTTGCTTGCGGGTATTTGGTAGAGCTGAGCTCCCTTACCTCTGTGGTTTGTGGCCTTTGTGCCTTGCTTGTTTGGTTGTTGCATTCATGCATATTTCCAGTATTTCTTTACTTTGCAGTGACTCCTGTTTGCTGTTTAGTTCTTTTACCATGATCCCTTAGGAGCTCTAGCTTCTCTGCTGTGGAGGAGTTATGATAGACATTAGGTTGGTTAACCAGGCATGATAACATTAGGTAGATTCCCCTTTTCAACCATAATTTTAAGGTGTCTCTTTCCTTTCTCAAAACAACAGAAAAACACTTAATAAAGGATAAAACAAAAGCGAATTCATTTCTTCCGTCAAAAGATTTGAACAAACATTAAAACCTTTTGTCCTCCTGGACTGTGAAAACCCTTGGTTAAAGTGCATTTTCCCTAAAAAACACTTGAGCAACTTGTGTCGTACGTAGCTCGAACTACGTTTGCTCTGATCTTCCATGCCGTGTGGAAGTACGTAGGCACAGGACGCGACGTCCTGGCGAGCAACCGTCCCCCCGTCTAGACGTAGGTAGTCGAACTACGTTGACTCTGACTTTCCCATTGCACGAGGGAGTACGTAGGCCCAGAACAGCGTATGTTCTGTCGAGTCCTGTCCTTTTCTTTTCTTTTCAGACTGACCACTAGCGTAGATAGATAAACACCCCCTTTTCCTTATAAACACCAAGCGTGGATCCCGTCGAGTACAACGGACGTGAGGGGTGCTAATACCTTCCCCTTGCGTAACCGACTCCCGAACCCAGGTTTTGGTTGCGATGACCATACCTTTCCCGTTTTTTGCGAGGTTTACTTCGAGCGTTTCCTTTCCCTCCGTTGGGATAAATAACGCACGGTGGCGACTCTTCTGTCAGCCGGCGCCGATTTTCGCAGTAGCGACAGAAGCCACATAACATGGTCCTTTTGAATTACGAAGGGAAAGTTGGAACAACCATGGAATTCATCCAGGTAGACTTAACCGTTGGCACGATTACTAGGCCAACGATGTTTATGGTGATCGTATCCAAGGCGAACTATAACTTACTCCTTGGAAGGGAGTTGATCCATATAATAGGTGTGGTACCTTCGTCACTTCACCAAAGGATATCCATCTGGAGGAATCATGGAATTATTGAAAATATCGAGGCAGACCAAAGCTATTACATGGCTGAGGTTAACCAAATAAGTGGGCGTCATTTTGATAAAAATTTGGCCCACATAGCACCATGTAATCCTACAGGATTTGATTTTACATCTGCAGACAATGCCTTTTGTTCCTTGTACTTTCACCCTACCCACGACTTCTAGTGGGATATGGAGGTTGTTGGCAAGGAGGACTATGTATTCAGGATAGCAGGAATCCAAACAATTGGTTGGGGCAGTTAATTCAGTGAGAATGTGTCGCTACTGCAATAATCGAGGCCGACAATGACAGAAGAGTCGCCACCGCGCATTATTTATCCCAGGAGAGGGAAAGGAAACGCTCAGAGAAAACTTAACGAAAAGAGGGATAAGATCGGTCATCGCAACCAAATCTCGGGTTCGGGAGTCGGTTACGCAAGGGGAAGGTGTTAGCACCCCGCATGTCCGTCGTACTCGACGGGATCCACACTGGTTGTCTAATCTAAAAGGGTGTAAACCTATCTATGCTAAAGGTCTCGGGGACAAAAGAAAAGAAAAGTGACTCATAGAGTGTCGCCGCTCTATGCCTACATATTCCCTCGTGCAATAGGAAAGTCAGAGTCAACGTAGTTCGGAAAACTACGGGTGAAGGTGGGGGGAGGTTGCTCGCCAAGACATCGCGTCTTGTGCCTACGTATCCTCGTTTGGTACGAGAAATCAGAGCAAACGTAGTTCGGGCTGACACGACCACAGGTTGGTTCAAGTGTTTTAAACTGAGTAGGGTTAAACAGTGGTTCCAGCAGTTAGGGACGATTCCTGTTTGCGGTAGAACCAAAGCTTAACAAAACTCTTTCTGAAAATGGTTTTCCAATTAAGATCCCGAAGGATGAAAAAGATTTGATGTTTTTGTTTTTGTGTTTTTTAAGACAAGAAGTGGATTGAGTTATGGTTTGAAACTCATGTCGCACTAAAGACTATGACTCGAGAGCGAATGCATCGCATATCGCCCAAAGGGCATATGCTAAACACTCTAGACAATTGAGAGGAGGCCCCCAACCATCATTCCTTGAGTACTTAAGGCTCGTAGCGTACGACATAAATCTTTCTTTATTAGGTATTTTGAAATGTTTAGGAGATGAGAAGAGAAAGACTCAAACTAAGGGGAAACTAGACCCTAAAGTTATCATGCACAATGCTCCTAAAGTCAGGATAAAAGGGAATGAAACTATCCTAATGTTATCATGCAAAGGATTGAACATTTAATGTCTCTCCTACTCCCATCCTAAACGGAGGGACTAGGAATCCTAGGGGGATCATGGTACAAAGCCAAGTAAACACTAAATAAATTCACTCACAAATGAAATGAAAAAGAAAAGGAATTGATGAAATAAAATAAAATGATAAAATGAAAAATAAAATAAAAAGGATGGAAAAAATAAAGAAACACATAAAAACAATAAAATAAGATTTTTTTGGATTTTTATAATATTTAAAACTAATTAAAAATAAAAACAAGAAAAGAACAAAATGGAATAAAAAGAAATAAGAAAATAAGTGCCAAAAATTAGGAAAGTGCCTCCCCAAGGCTTGAACCCAAGATCTTGGGGTTGCAGGCTGAAAATTAAGCCAATCCAGCCAACCACACACGTGTGACAAATGATGGAAAAGAAAAAACAAATATTAAGAACGTGAAAAATAAATGGCAAAGAGCAAAAAATGCCCCCAGCTGGGGTCGAACTCGGGTTCTGCACATGGCATGGCAAGGCTTTAACCACTGGGGTGGCGATACATCCCTGTATTAATGGCACCCCATAAATATATGACTTGAAACATGCATGATTTTTGGGCAAAGCTAGGCAAGATCAAGGCAAAACAACCAAAATGTGTTTTCGACACAACTCCCTCAATTCTTCACCAAATTCCATGAAACAAAAGTCCATCTCACTTGAAATTTCACAAGGATCACAAAGGTGCTGTTAGTTTTTCCAAATTATGCACACAGTAAAAAAATGATGGCTTATGCAAGTGAAGGTTTTGAAATGCATTTTCAAAGTCAAAATTCAAAATAGAGGCAAACAGAAGCAGGTGAGAGTTTGAGCAAGTTGTAAACATGACATGGGATGATCTCCAACAGAAAATTTGGTTTAAAATGCACCAAATTAAGAAATAGTATTTGAGTCGTAAATGGTGAAATGGCTTGAACTGAATCTTGTGCATACACAACGCTAAGGTAAGAAACTACGACAACCACTGCTATCAGTCCTCATTGCGCCAGGTTATGGATCTCACACACAAATTGCAATGGTTGAAGATGGAGCTTGATAATGTTATAAGCTAACAGACCTCAAAGCAAGAAAATGACAGGATCAATGCGCCAAATCAAACACTAATGATCTTGACAGCAACATAAACTTATGCAGAAACTTTCACTTCATACTAACTCAACTAGACAAGCAAGTTATGAGTCTGGCCTATACCAATTTAAAAGGCCAATGGGAATCTTGATGAGAATTTTACAAACCTTCCAATAATTTGTGGACAGCAAACACAGTATGACATCAACATCTCATAATGCCATCAATGTTTGAAACTTAGATTTTGCATGAGTTCAAACAGCCATACATGACAACAATAACTTGGTCATCAATCTCAGTCCCAAATAACCCCCTTAAACAGAAACCACAACATAAACCAACTTCTAATATGATAAGCCAAATTTAGCAGCCATAGTCATGAGCTGACATTACAATGCCAAAATCGAACTTCACAAACTGTTTTAGTAGTACACCATAATCAAACTTATTAAAACAATAAAACTAACAAACATTGTTAAAAGGACCAACAGAAAACAATCTGCCACGAGTTTGTAAGAACTCAACAATGTCAAAGCATCATTGCAAGCTATGGTATCTAGAACAAACAGGCTTTAGCTTGGAGGAGACAAACTTGACAGCAATAGAACATATGCATATGAACTAGGTAGTTTAAGACAACATGGCACCAATTTAAACATTACAATGTTTAAACTTGTTCAGCATGCCAGATCCAAACATACATGAGGCTTGAAATGTATTGAAGATCCTAAATCAACCTAGCTGTAATCTCATACAAGTAAGGGGTTATTCCAACTCTAAATACAAAAGTTGTGATGAGTTTCAAGGGAAAAGTTAGTTCCTCAAAAGAATTACAATGTGGCTGTTAAGCTGCAAATGGTGAAATGGTTTAGAATGGACTTGTATCCAACAATGCTAAAGCAATGATCTATGACAACAACCAACTTATCAATCCAAACTGCCAAATCTTATGAGCTAATGGTGTAGTACCAGTTCTTTGTACTAAAACAAAGCATAAGGGTAGCATCCAACATCAGATGCACTTAGTCTCAGTAAACCTTACGATGCCAAGAGTGAACTTTAATGGAAACAAAAGCTGGACTTTACCACAGTGGTAGATAGTTCATAAACACAGTATCCATGAAAATTGAATATGCAGATTTAACAGGCCTAGAGTAACAGCTCCATCCTCCCACAGGCACACAAGCAAGGTACCTACAAAGTACTAAACTCCTAGACTGCCCAAGACTTGCCTCTATGGTTTAGCCAATCCTAAAGTACTACAAGTCCATGACTTGATGACAACAACCAACTTCCCCATCTCATGACAAATGATAGTTGGTGATCACAATGCTAACCACCAATTAATCCACACTGCCCTCTTAAATGGAACTTACCAACTTGTTAAGGCAAAGCGAAAACCAACCCTCAGAGTGAGCAACAAGTCAAAACAACAAGTAAAAAAGGGGCTGCCAAACTTCATCTAAAAAAAAACAAGTCTTGGAAACATAACCAATAATCTCAACATGACAATGTTTAGGTTAATTAAACACCAGTCCAAAAATCTATTCACCAAAGCAAACTCACAAGTCCCAGGACAGTAGGCAAATTTAAAACATAAGTACATCCCTCTTGGCATACCAATACTTGTCAATATAGGATAACAGTCCCCATGCAAAACCTTAATGACAGCTACATAAACACACATAGCCAAAATAATCATTGATGTACCAATACTTTAACAACATTACTCTTACAAAGTGGCAACACATCCACTTTACCCTAGCATCAACCATCCATTTAAAACAAACAGCATAAGGGATAAGTTTTATCATTAACCACCATGAGTTGACAAACTCAAATTGCAAGACAGTCTTGGTAGCATGGTTGTAATTTCAAAAGCAAAGCAAAGTTCAAATGGTCTAAGCTAATCCTAATGACAGCAATAGGCTAACTTCTGCATAAGGACCAAATTCTGGCACCAGTGATATCTCAAACAACATTCATGCCAAAACCAAAATCTCAGGAGCATGAATCCAATTAGCAAGCAACATGGGCCAGTTGGTTTACCACCTTATACATCAAGGTTTTAAACAGTCAAGGACAAAACCACAATCAATATCTCATGAACCAAAACTATCTCAAATCTAAAGATAGTTCCCAGACTACTTAAACAACAGTGTGAAGAACAAAAACAACTACACAAAGCAATGTTGATTATCAAGTGTTTTGACAGCAGCACCAACCTTACTATGCCATCAATGTTTGCAACTCAAACTTGGCATGAGTTCAAACTACCACACATGGTTACAAAACCTCAAGGGTATGAATTCAATCAGCAAGCAATATGAACTAGTTGTCTTTACCAATGCACACATCAGGGTTCTATGCAAACAAAGCCAACTGAAAACACGAATCCCAATTGTCTCAAGCAGTTATGAACCTGGATAAGCATTTCAAAGATACACATTGAATGAAGGATGTGTTTAAAACAGGATATTTGGTTCTTAGCAGGATGCTGGCACAAACCTTCAAATCAAATGGCCAATACTACAAACCAAGCAGATCAAGGCAGATATGGTTGTAAGGGCATACTACTGCTACCTGGCAGTTATCAAAATGCTGAACCTAAACCCAACCAACAAATCCTAACAGGTCTAGAACTGATCCTACTCTTCATCAAGGTATCAACCAAAAAGGATTAAACAAGGCTCTTGTGGGAACTGGACTGGTTTAACCCTCAACAACCTGGACAGTGAACCTAAACATCAAGATAACTTCAATGAAATTGAGAGAAACTCTAATATGCTATGAACTCAAGATAAAAACCCTCTCCCCTAGGTACATCAGCAGAATCTAATATACACCACCTCAAACACTAACAGGTTTCAAAAGGTTAACAGCCATAGACCTCTACATGAATCACCATTAAAACTCAGAAACTAACCCTCAAAGATCTAGAGGCCAACAATGCTCTAGAACTCAAAGCATCTCTTACCCGACCTTAAAGAAATGAGGCACACAATAAGCTAAAACTTCATGACAGCATCCACTTGTTATCCAAACAAATCAACCCAAACAAACGCAGCAGCAAAAACTACTCTCAAAGGCTTAACAATCCAAAAATATAACAGTTAGCATCCTAAATGCATTCAAACTTGATGCAACCAAACAAGACAAAAATCAACTTCAGTGCAAGATTCTAATGATATCCCTATGCACGCCTACTGAATGCTAGATAAATCCACTTAAGAGCAAAAAAACTCCCACATAATAGTTGCAAACTTCACAAATGACAGTTTTACAACTTCAAGCTTTCACCACACAAGTTTAAATCACAACATTTATGAACTCATCACATTCAAAACATTTTGACAGCATAGCCACATAAACATGTTGCATAATGAGGGGGTTTAGGTCTACATACCTCTTGTAGACTTCCCAAAGCAAACTAGCAGCAGGCTATCCCTTTCTTAAACAAGCTTTGATGTTTCTCCCCCACTTGATGCAACAGTTGATTCTCAGAGCAGTTCAAGAGAAGAATCAACAGCTCCTCCTTTTGCAAACAGTTTCAAAGTGGTGTTGAGGTGATAAAGTGTTTGAAAAATGGTGAGGAAATGAGTGAGATTTGAGGGAATTCTCAGAGCAACACAAAATGCAAAATCTGATTTCTCTCTCAAATGGTGGCTAGGGTTTTTCCCAGCTGCTAGTTAGCTTAAATAACATATGGAGAATGTGAAAATGGAAGTTTAACAGTGGTAAAAGATCAATGGTGCATATTTACATGTTCATGGTTGTTGGAATCGAATGGTGAAAGAAAGAACAGTACATGAGCATGCTGACTTGTTGTTTTCTGGGGTGGAGGGAACAAGTTGTTGAGCTGCAGAATGAGGGTGGCTGGTCCCCTTCTCTTTTGGGCAAGAATTTCAAAATTGAGGCAAAGGGGTACAAGCTTGTGTTGATTCATTTTGGGAAGTGTTTGGTGTGCTCAAAGTGGAAGTTCATGCGCATGGTTTGTGAATGCAACAGGATGTATGATGGAAATACAAGGTTGTGCCAAAGTGCTACACAATATGAGTCTTGAAAACATGTTCAAACCACCAACTTTGAGTAATGATATCTTGGTGCTCAAAGATCCATTTGCCCTAGACTTGAGTTCTTAGTAAAGAGGGCATGGAGTATAACAACTTTCATGTTGATGAAAGTTCCATTGGGTCATTGGAAGACCATAAAATTTGAGGTTGAAAATCATACCACGAAATCTGTCCATAAATAACTTAGAAAAATTCTAAGTTATGGATTTTGTCTTATTTTTTCTCAACTTTGCCCATTCATAACTTGAGCTTCTCAAATCCAATGGAGGACTTCTTGTGCTCTTTGGAAAGCTTGTAACATTCTCTACAACTTTCATTTGGGACAAAATTTCATTTGACATCAAGAGCTTGATGGAATTTGGCTTGCAAAGTGGTGAAAAAAAATCTGTCCAAACTTGACAGTTTTGAAATCATTGAAATCCCCAACTTTGATTGATCATAACTTGAGCTCCAAATATCATATGATGATGAATTGGTACTCGAAAGAAAGCTTGAAATATAGGGAACAACTTTGACGTTGGCCAAAGCTTCATTTGAAATCTTGATCATGAAGAAAAATGGCTTTGGAGATGGCTGTTCCAAACATAAAACTTTCCAAAAATGGAAAGTTTCTAAAACCCTAAATCCCAAAAGAGCAACTTTCAACAACTCTTGATTTTTTCATGATTTCCTTGACTTTTCTTGATCAAATTCCACCCATTGGTCATATTGAAATTAAGGATCATGATCTTGACTTCAAAAAGTCAGGAGTTGAGTTTTTCACTACACAGTTGA
This sequence comes from Lathyrus sativus, assembly GCA_963859935.3. Classification (NCBI taxonomy): domain Eukaryota; kingdom Viridiplantae; phylum Streptophyta; class Magnoliopsida; order Fabales; family Fabaceae; genus Lathyrus; species Lathyrus sativus. The sequence goes on from OZ012740.1 coordinate 431,874,861, forward strand.
CTTTTCTCCAAATCTCTCGATTTTCAATCAACTGATCAATTGGAGCTCTTCTGATTAAAATTTATGATCGATCTCTCATCCTCAAACACCTTTGTACATGTGGAGGGCCATGGAAACAAGTTTGTTTCAAGAAACAAGTTATCCTGATTAAAATTGAAACCCTAATTCCAACCCTTTTTGGCCTGGGCATTATGTAGATGAACTGAGTAACCCTTTCACTCCTCCATGACCTCTGAGGTATTCAACAAACTTCTACCTCATGTTCACACCAATGATAAGACCTTATGGACCCCTTGACAATCTTCTGATGGTTTGTACCAGTGCCTTTGCTTGAGCTTGAAACAATAAAGACTTTCCTCTTAGATGGTACACAAACAAACACTTGATCCCCTGTAAGAACTATGCTATGCAAATGCAAGAATGCTAAAATGCAATGAAACATAAGCCAAATATTAAGAAAAAGGTTGGTCAAATTTTGGGGTACAACACAATGACTGAGTCATTGGCACTCAAAAAGATTTCGTTTTATATAGCTGAAAACAAATTGAAAGCGACCTTAGAGTCCAAAGTAAAATATATGGTTGTCGAAGCCAAAGATAACGAAGAGCACTTCAAAGGTCCTGGGAAGGACTTCGACCCGGAGCCACCCTACAAAGAATAAGTTGGAGTGCCAAGCCAAAAGCTAGATGCCATCTATGATGATGAGCCAAAATGTTGACGCAAGATCCTATGGAAGAAATCGACCTGGGAGAAGGGACAACAAAAAGGCCAACCTACATCAGTGTCAATCTTGACCCACAATTCAGAGTCAAAGTAATTTAACTACTGGAGGAGTTCAGAGACTGCTTTGCATGGGATTACGACGAAATGCCTGGTTTAAGTAGAGAATTGGTCAAACTAAAGTTGCCAATAAAGCCTGGGAAGAAGCCCATCAAGAAAACTCTAAGGAAATTTGCACTTGCTATCGCAGTGAAAATTGGATACCAAGCTATTGATTAGCTTGAATCTAAATTCATTACAACCGGTCTTTTATTTGTCCAAAGGAAGGGAAAAAGATCGAATTACCCACAATGCAATGCAAATGCAAAAGCTAGAGAGTTATAGGTTCGGGGGTTGGTTAAACTTAGGGAAGGTGCTAGCATCCTAAGTTTCTGTAGTACTCTACAGGAACCTCTTATTTTATGTTGTTTATTGCTAAGTGTTATCTGCTTAAGGATGAAAGACCTAATGGTTTATTTCTAAGTATACTCGCCAAGACGTCTCATCTTATGCCTACATATCCTGACAGGAATAGAATCAGAGTATTTGTAGTTCCCCATAAAAGGTTTAAGGAACTTCTTCGATTGTTGGTCAAAGTTCCAAAGGGATAAGGGTAGTTGATTGATTGATTCGAGGAGAAAAGACGAGTTTTCATTTTAAGGGAGATTACTTAATTTAACCGCCACAACTTCGTAGGAAAATAGTATTTGCATCGTCTTAAGAGAAGGACTCAAGTACTCAGATTGTCAACAAGTATGCCTCTATCTCTCTTAAGCGGAAAAGTCCCTACATATTGATTGAATTGTTATGGGGTAGAAGTTTTATCTCGCTTAAGATGATTAACATCTTATTCTCTAATATGTTTGATTGAGTTGGTTTGTTTTTGTCTATGTTGTAAAAGATAAAACAAAAAGGTCCTCCTTATGGGGTAGGATCTAACTTAAGGGATCAACTTGAATGGGATCAAGGATCAAATGGGTATTTTGATGCAAATGAGATGCATATGCACAATTGTTTAAGTCATGCACAGATTCTTCCTTTGGACGCTTATGCAATGCGATAAAATAAATACTGCAAAAAATTAAATTGCGGATAAAGTAAAAGCAGATAAATAAATCCATACACAAACGCATGAAAGCGCTAGAACATACAAGTGTGTGAAAGTGAATATGTGAATAGAATCGGAGTGGAGGCGTGCGCGATTGGATTAAGTTACAATGCTGATTGATTTTAGTTGAATTACTTATGAGAAAATAATATTTTTCGGTGAGGTTGATTTTTAAAAAGTTAATTTGATTTTATTAGCAAAAAGATTTTAGGTGTGAATTAATTTAAACAAATAAAAGTTTATTAAAATGTAGGTAGTTTTTGATTACTATTAATAATTATAAATTATTTTTTTAGGTCATAGAAATAGGTCTTATATTATAAAATAAACTTACTATATTATTTCAGAAGATCTAAATAAATAGAGTTATATTATAAAAAGTCTTTTTGTTATTTAGAGAATGAACAAATTAATTTTAAGTAGAAAAGGGGGATTTAATTGATGAAGTAAATTATTCTAAAAAGTTGAATAAATTAAATAGTTAAAAAGTAAGAAAAAAAGAGATTAATTTGATTTATAAAAAAAGTTGACTTGAAAAGGTTAATTTATGGTTAAATAAATTGATTAAGTTAATGGAAATATTAAGTGACAGGTTAATAGGTTAATTAGGGATTAGGGGGAATTAATGAGGGTTTAGCGGTTAATGGGGCGAAAACGATTGCGTGTATGAGGGTTTACGGTGGGCAACAATATGAACCACGTGATGATGATCAGGGGTGATGGACGGCCTCGATGGCGTGGGTGCGTGGTGATATGGTGGGTGAGCATACAAGTGATTACAAACATAAAAAAATAAGAAACAATAAAAACCGAAACCCTAAAGCCCCAAATTCTCCTCCCTCCTTCTTCCGCCGCGAGCTTCTCCTTCTCATTCTGTCTTGCTTCTCTTCTTTTCGTCGTTACTTTTTCTTATTGTTTCTCCGCGAGAGTCTCTCCGGTTCCGTCTATCTCTCTCACTTCCTCTCCTTTTCTTCCTTCTTTGATTTCCTACATAAACAAATAACAAACAACAATGGATTAACGTTAGTAGAAGAATCTCACGTTTAAAATGGGTTTTGCAGGGGTTTCGTCTGGTAGAAGTCGCGGACGGTAGCTTCGTGAAGGACGGCGGGCGACGGCGGTGGCGAAGGTGGAGGTTTTTGCCAGTGGTTTGTTCAGATTCGCGGTGGAGTTTGATGGGATTGCTTCGGTTTCTCCGATGAGTTCAAGATAAGTCTTCTCTTTCTTCGGTTTATAATTCTAGGGTTTTTGAATTTGGGATTTTTCTATGAATATTGTGGATTCTGTGCTTGCGGGTTTTTAGAATGGCTGTATGTTCTTGTCTTCCTTTGTGAGTGTCTGAATCGTTCTTATATAGGGTTGCAGGGAACAATGCGGATTGAAGACTAATAATGAGGTTTCCGATTCAGGCGGAGCATGTTTGGACCGTTTTGGAAGGTGATGTCAACACTTGTCTCTCTGTTCTGAGGGTTTCCGCTTTCGTTTCTCGTCTTTAAAGTTTACCTATCATATCAGATCCGCGAATTAATTAAGGGTTATGGCTCTGTCTTGCAGTAAAATGGGAATTGTATCTCTGTTCTTTCCTTTCAAAGCTTTTAATCTCTCAACATGATTGGTTATGAGTTCGTAACTTTGCCGTCTATACCGGTAAACGAATGGTGGACATGGCCGCGGGCTTCATCAACCGTGTCTATTGCAGCTTCGATTATTCGAGCACATGATGTTGGTCTAGCATGACATACGGGAACCTCTTGATCATGGGTCATGCTACATGAAGAAATAAGTTCATAATCAAACAAAGCCAACGTCCTTCCAATAGTAGGAGTGACTTCCTTAAAAGGGTTAAGTGCATCTCCCATGGTATGTATACTCCTATAAAAAAACTGCTAGTTCACTCATTGTTTTTGTTAGGACCGATTCTAAGAATGAGCTTTTAGGGATTCTAAACTTCGTTTCAGGGTACTTGCACCCAGTTGAAGAGAGGCGAAGTTATCCGGAATCATAACGCACTTCTTCTTCTTGGTGACAGAGAACTTCCCTAAGCCAAAGATGAGATTGCGGCGGTGGCTTGGAGAGGGATTCAAGTATTCGTCAGTTAATTCTGCGGCAGTGTTCTAGTGGTTGAATAGTCAAGGTAAGCCTTTCCATCTTTAGTTCCTCCTCATGTCCCTTTGTAAATTTTGTTTCTAAAAGTAGAATGAGCAACACATCTATGATATAGTTCTGTTTATGCTTAATGTGGCAGGTCCTAACTTATGGTCGGTGCTGAGGTTGAGTTTGGATATCTCCAGCCTTCGGACCAACAGGCGCCATTAGCTTAAAGGATTTGTGTAACAAGTTTCGTCATCGGCGAAGTAAACTAATTCACGTGTTCAAGAGATATAAGCAAGGCCGCCGGTTCCAATGCTATGGAGAAGCTTCAAAAACGCTAAGGCTTCCTAAGCATGGTCTTCTGCTCAGGTTGAAGTGGACGTCTATTAAAATATTGTCGAAGTCCCAATGGCGAAGTTGTAACCACTCCAAACTGTCCATCTAACGGAATCCTTCGTGAGTTCTTCTTTATTTACCTCAAGTGACTTGTTTATTGTATGAAATGCTCGAATATGTTGGATAAATGACTTGGCAATGTATCATCTGTTCAATGTTGTTGCACCCTAAAATTTGCCCGACCTTTTTCTTGGTCGGCTTTTTTTTTTTTTTGCATTTTTGCATCCCTGCATTTGCATAGAATTTGTTCTCGAGGTAGGGGATCAAGGTCTTCCCGTGGCTCAGGGTTCATTCCCGTGAAAGCAACTGAACAGCAAACATCAAGAGCTTCAGCATTTATTTTGCCCAGCAATCGAGCGGTCGATTTTATTCTGTTTTGCAGGTTAATTTCAGATCAGGTTCAGCACCCAGGCTCATATTAAGCATTTTCACAGTGATAACGGTCAAAAATGAGGTTCAGCAGCTAAACAGAGCTCCAGACAGTTGAAATAGGGAAAATGGACAGATTTCCCCCCAAAAGGCGCCAAATTCAAAATTTTGAAGGTGTTAATCGGTTAACGCATATGGTTAACCAATTAACCATTGGAGAATCAGCCCAGATTTGAAATTTTAACAGTGTTAACCGATTAACGCATATGGTTAACCGGTTAACCATAGCAGATTTTGCCATGTACGTGATTTCGCAAGCCAATTGCACTTGGGGTCCAATTTTGATCACCTTGGAATTCAAATTTTCATTTGGGAAGGATCTAGAACACCTTTAAAATTCAGATTTCCCTCCAAAATCCCATTCCACATTCCAAGCCTTGATTTCCAATCCAAATTCCAATCCTATCTTTGGATCCAAACCAAGAGAGTATTTAAGTGATCCACTCCAAACCAACACATTCTAACCTTCATTTTTCACTCTCACTTCAGATTTGATTTCAATTCCCTCTCAATTCTCCAAATTCCCTCCATAACCAAAACTCACTCAAAGCTCTTTTTCATTGGAATTCTTGATTCTTCATTGGAATCAATGAATTTTTGAGCATAAACCTCCATTTACCATCATCATTGGATCAAGTTTCATAATCAATTTTCGTGCAAATTGAGATCTGATTTTGGAGCTTGAGTTGGAAGTGATTATTTGAAGCTTTTTGACTCAAATTTGGTAGATCTTCATTCATACAACAACAATTGGCTTGGATCTTGAAGTTTTTTGGACTTTTAGTATTGGATCTATTTAATTCAAAGCAAATCAACGCTAACCAGAGCAAATCTCCACTTCGAAGGTTGGATCTGAATCTGTTTTTGGCTTATTTGCTTTAATCATATCGATATTCATTTTTGATTGAATTTGTGTTGATTTAATCCATGTGATCTGTGAATCAACTGTGATAATCTGTTTCCATGCTGTTGGATATCTGTTTTCTGTTGTCAATTTCGTGCTTAATTGATAAGTTGATCTGTTGGAACCTTGGATAAGTTGTTTTGTGCTGGAAGTAATTTTCTGTTGCTGTTTTTGGCTTTTGGTACAGTGTTAATCGGTTAACCTATATGGTTAACTGATTAACCAATTCAAATATTCACATTTTTCAAAGATTTCAGGGTGTTAACCGGTTAACGCCTGGTGTTAACCGATTAATACCTATGAATTTCTAGATTTTCACTTGTTTTACACAGGTTAACCGATTAACAGCGCGTGTTAACCGATTAACACTATGCCAGAATGCCATATTTGCTGTTTTGTTTGCATGTTCGCATACCGTATCGATTCGAATCATCATATATCAGTGTGATGCATTAGAATTGAATTGTTTTGGCTATTTGTCACTATTTGTGGTTGATTAATCATGATGTTGTTGACATGTATGATCATTTTTCAATTGTTTGCATGCTTGAGTATGTGGTTCAAATTGAGTTCTCGTTTGCATGTTCATTCGCTTTCATCTCTTGTTTTTCCCACGTGTTCGCATCATTCTTGCATTGCTGTTGAGGTCGAGACGCGCTTGTGGCGACTGCTGCCCCACACATTTTTCCTCCCTCCCACCATTCTAGATGTGCATTTTCATGTTTGCATCTTTCTACTTGTGATTGATCATTCTTTTGTTCTTCTTGTGCTTTCTTTCCATGATCCCCATAGGTTTCCTAGTCCCTCCGTTTAGGATGGGAGTAGGAGAGACATTAGGTGCTCAATCCAAGTATGCTAACATTAGGGTAGATGTTTCCCCTTTTCATCCGAACTTTAGGATCACTTTGCATGACAACGTTAGGGCCGAGTTTCCCTTAGACCTTTCGTGCGTCTCTCTTCTCATATCAAAATCATGCTAACTCATACATGGGGAATGATGAGTGAGGGTCTCCTCTCGCTTATCTAGGGTGTTTAGTATATGTCCCGTTTGGGGACGACATACGACGCATTCGCCTCCATGTCGTAGTCTTTAGTGCAACGTCAATCACAAACCGAATTAATTCACTTCACTAAAAAACACAAAACAAATTCAAACCTTTTTCCTTCGAGATTAATCGGAAATCTTTTTTTTCCAGAAAAGAGTGTTGTTAAGCTTCAGTTCTACCGCAAACAGGCTTAGTCCCTAACTGCTGGAACGGATGTTTAACCCTACTCGGTTAAAGCACTTAATTGACCCGTGGTTTCGTGTCCGCCCGAACTACGTTTGCTCCGATCTTTCATACCAGATGAAAGTACGTAGGCACAAGACGCGATGTCTTGGCGGGCAAACTTCCCCCCTTCTCTCCCGTAGTTAACCGAACTACGTTGACTCTGATCTTTCATACCAGATGAAAGTACGTAGGCACAGAGCTGCGACGCTCTGCCGAGTCACTTCTCTTTTCTTTTCTCTTTGTCCCGCAAGCCTGTAGCGTAGATAGTTTAAACACACCCTTAGATAGACAACAAGCGTGGATCTCGTCGAGTACGACGGACGTGAGGCGTGCTAATACCTTCCCCTTGGGTAACTGACTCCCGAATCCAGGACTTGGTTACGATGACCTTGTCTTTCCCTTTTCGTCAGGTTTTTCCGATCGTTTCATTTCCTTCCCTGTGGGATAAATAACAAAAGGTGGCGACTCTTCTGTTTTTCGCAGTTGCGACAAATGCTTGTACTAATATCACATTCTTGAATAAACTTCAATACCAAAATATGTTACCAGTTGATAGGATTAACTTGAAATTCTCTAGGTTGTGACCGGTTGTTTTGGTGGTGTGTGGCAGCTTTTAATTTATCACTTGAATATGGTCTCCAATATTAATTATTGTAAATGGTAAGTCTCCTAGCCATAGTATATCAACAAACATGGCAATCAAAGCCTCTTGTGCTTTTCTTCTGAGGTGAACAACATAAGGGCCTTCGCTGGCTGATGGAAGCCTCAAGCAATGTTAATACCACCAACAGTGACGTGGCCAATCTGATTTAGATACTCAAATCAGGGACCAATCTAGGATTCAATCCCTTATTAAGATTAGGTGACGAACCATCACCAAATTGATAAAGTGTCATGACATGCCCTCTTCAGCACTTAAAAAACTCTTGAATTTGAACTTAAACTTGCTACTTCGGATTAAAATGGGGACTTGAATGCTTCGATGACTAAACTCAAACTTGAACTTTTCTTGAAAACCATGCTTTGGAAAAAAATCTGACAAGCCTCAATTCTTGGAACGCTTTGAATGATATGCTTCAAATTAATTTGGGTTCCCGAATGCTTGTAACCTGTGTTCTAAGTGAGCCACAAGTGTGAACCTTATATTGACCAAATCTTGTTATAACCCGACTTCAACACTGATAACAATCGCTCACGCTGGTTTTCCACACTTAAACTCCTTTAATGGCTCCTTGGCCGCCGTAAACCCAATAACATTGCTTGATTATATTGCGAATGCGGGATTTAAAGCACGTATGAATGGTCCTTGAATTCTGAATCCTTGTTATTTGCACTAGAAGGCCATATAAAACTGGTCAGGGATGTGTTAAAGCCGGAATAATCCTGCACGCATTTGTTAGTCCTGATAGATACATATAGGAGCAAAAGATAAAATGTAATAAAACACACCAAGGGGAGTGGGATCTTAAGGTCAAAAATTAGGGTGTGACAGATGCCCCTATTTAAGTTTCTTCTATCCGGAGATATGGAGATTGAAATCTCCATCTCGACGTGATAGGAGGGACTTAAATACAAACATCGCACAATTTTTTGGCCCTAGGATGCCACTAAATGCGTATGACATGCAATGATATGAAATGCAAGACACATGTCCCGTGGAGAAATGATTCCACAGGGGAGAAAATAGACACGGCACCTGAAGAACAGACTCAACGACATGAGACTCCGCGGGGAAAGGAAACATCCAACAATGGGGAACCTCCAGAAGTATAAAGATATAATAACACCACCAAAAGTACAGTAGTTCAAATAACTGGCGAGGAACCTGAAAGTGAAGGATAACCTACTACCAACACGTGGAAGCCTAAGCAAAGGTGTCTGGTTGAGTCAAAGAAACACATGTTACCTACTATCAGTCCAATGATAGCCTAAGAAAAGGCAACATGAAGAGGAAAGATGACCTACTACCAATCCTGACAGCCTAAGCAAAGGTATCTGACCCAAAATAAGATGGTATATTACCTACTATCAAATGTATGATAGCATAAGCCAAGGTAATAACCCAAAGATGTTGAGACCACCTACTACCAAACACGGTAGTCTAAGCCAAAGGTGAACACAACAAAAGAAAGACAACCTACTACCAAACAAGGTAGCCTAAGCCAAAGGTGTCTGACCAAAAAGGATGCTATATTACCTACTATCAAAATATGATAGCCTAAGCCAAAGGTAATAACCAAAAGATGTAAGGATCACCCACTACCAAACATGGTAGCCTAAGCCAAAGGTGAACACAACAAAGGAAAGACAACCTACTATCAAACAAGGTAACCTAAGCCAAAGGTGTCTGACCGAAAAGGATGGTATATTACCTACTACCAAAAATATGATAGCCTAAGCCAAAGGTAATAACCAAAAGATGTTGAGACCACCTACTACCAAACACGGTAGCCTAAGCCAAAGGTGAACACAACAAAGGAAAGACGACCTACTACCAAACAAGGTAGCCTAAGCCAAAGGTGTCTGACCGAAAAGGATGGTATATTATCTACTATCAAAATATGATAGCCTAAGCCAAAGGTAATAACCAAAATATTTAAAGATCACCTACTACCAAACATGGTAGCCTAAGCCAAAGGTGAACACAACAAAGGAAAGACGACCTACTACCAAACAAGGTAGCCTAAGCCAAAGGAGTCTGACCAAAAAGGATGGTATATTACCTACTATTAAAATATGATAGCCTAAGCTAAAGGTAATAACCAAAAGATGTAGAGATCACCTACTACCAAACATGGTAGCCTAAGCCAAAGGTGAACACAACAAAGGAAAATGACTTACTACCAAACAAGGTAGCCTAAGCCAAAGGTGTCTGACCAAAAATCAACATGTACTGGAGATTGTAAAGCTTCAACGGGGATCTCTGGAAGAGATGTAGGCCGGTTGATTAACAAAATGTCTTCTCAAATAAAGAGATATTAATTGTAATAAACTTCACCAAACTTCTCGGGGGAGATGCCATTTGATGGAAATAAACTTGTGTAACTCCCTGGGGAATATATACCTGAGGAGTATTTCTTTGTTATAGCTGTAAAAGTATGAATCCTTGAAGTGCAGATTCTCAAATAAAGAGAAATATTTGTAAAGTCTTTGATAAACTACTCTGACGGATTTCCGGAGAGATGCCATCTGGCGAGTTGATAATCTTGATAAATCCACTAGGGATGGGCAAACCGTCTGGAGACTACCCCCTTGTTGTTTCGAATAAGATCTTGATCGAAACGAGTTGCTCAAATAAAGAGGTTGCTTGTAACCCGGATGTAAATTATTGAGGCATTCTGATAATACTATTGGAGAAATACTTGTCTTCAATAATTATCATTATAAAGACCCTTCTTGGGGAGCAAAGTGCAAAATAAATGCACACTTAATCCATATTCAAGAGTTGGAGATGTCCACAATGTGATTGCCAAGGACCGAAGTTCACTTCGGGAAATAACCGAAGAGAAACTGTCAAGCAAGAACCAACCATTGAGGTATGAACTCAAATGGGAATGTACTAAAACAACCGTCTTCCACGAGGATCGAACTCTGTGGGGAAATAGAAGTATTGCGCTCTTTCTGCCTAGGGCTGAAAATTCTACTTAAAGGGATAAGACAAACCCAAAGACTCGGGGATAAACACAGCTAAAGCGACAGAACAAACAAACACAAAGAGATGTAGGATGCACATGCCATGCTATCTACTTATATGCCATGTGTATGCTAACAAAACCAAACAGAGATGAAAAACATCCCAGGCGGAGGGCACTCAAACCAAATCTTCATAGATCAAACATTGCTTGGAGAATGTACACTTGCTTTAGGAGACCTCTGGGGAATAAATATCGGACCAACCTTCGAAGATAGAAGCATCACTGTGGATAGGTAGAGGACCATATATGGGATCACAGTCCTGCTTTAAGGCTTTAAAACTTCTCAGGGGAATATAAAATATTCTGTCCGGGGATATAACATCTTGATCTTACTGAAGAATTTGCCAAAATAATCTTGGTTATCATGTTGAAGATGAGAATAAAGATCTAATAGAAACGAATACATCTCTTGATTGGAGAAACTTCATGGATAAAATAAATATCCACTTCCCTGGAGAGATTCATGCTGGAGTTGTAGACGGAGATACCCGAACTGGAGTTTCATAGGGGATAAAATAAATATCCACTTCAAAGGGGGAAATCTAGGTTAACGAAGCTGTTGAATATGTTGGAGTTGAAACTTCAATGGGGATGAAATAAACATCCGCTTTGCTGGGGAAGATCAGCGTTGTAAAAAAAAGCTACTAGGAAGTGAAATAGCGTCCACTTCGTTGGAGAGGTGAAGCTAATCAGCTCACTGGGAATTCTCAGGTCACAAACTGGGGTTTTCTTGCATTGAAAATATTCGTTACAGAATTGTCACAACCCCCTTCGACTCTCAAATGCCCCAAGTCACACGGTTCATGAGAAAAAGGCATCTCGAGAGGATTTTATAGAAAACGTGGCGTCCAAATGCCCCACTGTTTTCAAACTCTTTGAGAGATTCACCGAAGCTCGGCATAACTGCCCCTGATTGACGGCATAACCGAGTTTTTGAACATAGCTCTGTAGATGAAGTCAAGCTTGTATTAGTGAGCAAACTAGACACAACTTGCCCCAGATCCACGGAGTCTTCAAATTTTAATCGGTGATGTCTTCACGTAATCTTTCTAAGATATCAAGCAAAGTTAGCAGGTCAGAAATGTTAATTTCGAAACTGTTAATGCAACACGCATGTTTGTCTTGAAGTTTTGAAAAGAGATATCGCAATAACTTGTTAAAAAATCACTAGTTAGGATATAAATTTAAATTTATAATGCCAACGCCAAATTGAGCATAGCTCATAGGAGTCAGGAAACGTTATCTCATCGTGTATGCTTTCGAGATAACCTTACTTCAATTAGGACTTTTGAGGGTTGTATCTGGGCTTAGTTTATGATTTGTAAAACAAAGGATAAGGGTCAAAGGATATTTGTGCCCACCCAATTTTTTTTGAAAGATGCTCATTCTTTTTTTTGATACCCTGCCCCAGGTTAAAACGAGGTTTTGATTTGAAAAAAAACAGATCCTTCATCAAGGCTCAAAAGGTTAAATATTTCTGGTGTTTAGGAGGTTTGAAAAAAGGCCTTACATCATCAGTAGGGTTCTTATTCAAAAGCATACAGCAAGAGACCTGTGTTTTACTTCGTCATCCTCCTTTCCAATTATTCATCAAAGTGAAAAAAAATTGGGTACAGTCGATATTATAAATTATGAAAAACATTTTACGAGTGAATACGAATGGATTTCTTCAAGACAAACATTTTATTGCATTAATTATTCAAAGTAACAAGTTCTTACAAGCAAATTATGTTGTTAATCAAAGAAATAGAAAAACACAAAAGCAAACGAAAAAAACACTCTGATGAGCCCTTCTCAGGGTTTTATTCAGTCTTTGTATGGAATGGAGTGGCTTGCAGAACCGTCTGTTGTGTAGCCTTCAAATTCATCTTCAGACACTGCATTGATGTGAGGAGGATGAATGGTCCCTCCGTTGCGGAATACCTGTTTGATTGGTAGAAACTCTTGATTTCTGATAACCTGTTGAGCAGAACCGGTAGCAAAACCGAGACCTTTTTTGTTCTTGTTCTCTGGTAGAAACAACATCTTGCCCCAACCTATCTGAGAACCACTGTTCACGACCTGCTGCGCATCCTTAAAGGATGACATATGTATTCTGGATTTCTGAGCACCATTGTCCATAATAGATAGAGCTTGAAACTGTGTACCAACTTCTTCTTCAGCTTCAACATAGGAAAATGATTGTAAGTGGCTCACCACTAAAGCTCGTTCTCCGCAAACTGTAACCGTCTTGCCTTTAAAGGTATACTTCAACTTCTGATGTAGAGTAGAAGTAACTGCCCCAGCCTCATGTATCCACGGCCTCCCTAACAAACAGCTATAGGCGGCACGAATGTCCATGACCTGAAAAGTGATCATAAAGGTTTGCAACCCAATGGTCATTGGTAGATCCACTTCACCAATTACCGTCTTTCGCGATCCATCAAAAGCTTTGACAATGACATGACTTGGCCTCATCGGCGGTCCCTGATAAGATAATTTGGACAAAGTAGTTATGGGCATCACATTCAGAAAGGATCTAGTATCAACCAACACACTAGACAAAGAATCGTTCCCATAATTCACAGAAATATGCAAGGCCATATTATGTTTTCTTCCCTCCTCTAGAAGATCTTCCTCATTAAAATTAAGATAGTTGCATGAAGTAATATTACCGACAATATTATCAAATTTCTCCATAGTTACATCCTGTTCAACATATGTTTGCTCTAATACCTTTTGGAGCGCTTCTCTATGGGGTTCAGAACTCATGAGTAACTGTAACACAAAAATCTTAGACGAAGTTTGTAGCAGTTGATCTGCAACTTTGTACTCACTTCTCTTGGTTATCTTTAGAAATTCGTCCGGCTTGGACAAGTCAGATCCACCAGACTATTCTACAATCGAATCCTTTGGAACTGGTCGCTCAGATGATATTCCTTTGTCTTTCGAAAGTGTCGATGGATAAACTCGACCGCTCCTTGTTACTCTACTAACATTCACGATATTAACAACTGAAGCCAAAGTGGGCAAAGGCACCTCTTTTCCATTTTCCATCATCGTGGCGTTATATCTGTAAGGGACCGCCTTATTAGAAGTGTAAGGGGTGGGTCCAGGCATATTGATCACTAGAGGAGTAACATCTGACTTTTTTACTATCATAAGTTATTTTAATGCGCTCCATTTCTTTAAAGTGAGGCACTATAACAAACATTTCCTCAGTGCCTTCACTTGAAACTTTCTGATCATTCCCTTCCAAATAACCCTGGATCATGTTTACGGATGATGAGCCATGTGGGGGTAATGGATTATTTTGCACATTAGGATTGGAATCCTTAAAGGATAAAATCTGCACTTAATGAGCCTCTGGACGTCTGCCTTCAAACTGTAGAAATTTTCTATGTCGTGACCTGGAGCACCTTAATGATATGGGCAAAACATGTCAGCCTTGTACCAGTACAGAAGTTTCTCGGGTACCTCAGGTGGAGCTCTCGTCTGAATGTGACCTTTGTGAATCAAAACCGGGAACAAATCAGCATATGACATAGGGATTGACTCAAAGTTTATTTTCCTGTATACACGACCCTGATTATTGAATGGCCGATTCTGCTGAGGAGATTGTTGATTTTGCTGATGCTGTGGCTGTGGTTGATAAGCTGGAGCGTTGAATACAGGTGATACCGCAGCAACCTGACGTGACGGTGGATACCCTTTCTTGGATCTTCCTTGTTGCACAACACTTACATCATATTCTTTCTTCTTCTCAAAACCATTCCCATACTTTTTAACATTGTTAGGAGCACTTCCTTCCTTGACTAACCTTCCTTCGCGAACCCCCTCTTCCAATCGCATGCCCATGTTCACCATTTCGGTGAAATCACTAGGTACGCTTGCTACCATCTTCTCATAAAAGAAAGGACCTAGAGTCTTCAGAAAAATCTTGGTCATTTCCCTTTCCTCTAATGGCGACGTAACCTGTGCGGCTAACTCGCGCCAACGTTGAGCATATTCCTTGAACTTCTCTTTGCCTTTCTGCATCATGTCCCTCAACTGATCTCGGTCAGGAGCCATGTCTACATTATATTTATACTGCTTGATGAAGGCTCCACCTAGATCATTGAAAGTTCGAATCTTCGCACTATCCAACCCCATATACCATTTGAGCGCAGCGCCTGTCAGACTATCCTGGAAGTAATGGATGAGCAATTGATCATTGTCAGTTTGTGCAGACATCTTTCTGGCATACATGATGAGATGACTCTGAGGGCAAGTATTTCCTTTGTACTTCTCAAAATCAGGAACCTTGAATTTTGGCGGAACCTTGACATTTGGAACCAAACACAAGTCAGAAGCACTTTTTCCGAAAAGCTCCTTCCCACGAAGGGCTTTCAAGTCTTTCTGGATCACAGAAAACTGGTCTTGGAATCCATCCATCCTCTCTTCAAAACCCGCAGTTTCACTTGGTGACCCATGGAAAATTGGTTCGTCTAGGACATATGGAGTAGTATTCATTTGTCGAGGTATTGTAGTCATCACAGCAGTTGCAGGAATGGTTTGAACAGTGGTTATGGCAGGGACCTCAGAGACAGGAGGGCGATAGCCAGCATGAGTGAAATGAGGAGGCATCCTCCATGGGAAACCCGGTGGCATGCTATAGGTCACTTCAGCAACAATAGACACCACTGGGATCGGTGCTGACACAACTTCGGAGATAATAGTCCTTGGAACATCCTGATTGTTAAGCGTAGACTGGTTGGACAAAGCTTCAACTAAACCATTTAGTCTCTCCAAGCTTTCTTTCAGAATTGCAACCTCATCACAGAGCACCTTGTTATCTTGTTCAAGTTGATCCATCTTTTGACATCGACTGGCGCGAGTATTGTACTAGTGATTCAGCTTGTCTGTGAAGATGAAGTGAGAGTGAGACACCCCTGAATGCAAAGGATGCTATGCTGATGCAAAATGTGAATTGCAAATGCAAGAATGCAAAACGAAAGGTTTCATGGAACTCAAGTATTTATAAACGTCATAGAGTACCCAAAGAAAACTCGTTTATTATTTTTTGATATCGATTACAAATAAACATTCTCATAAGAGTCCTTACCTAATAGCTAAATAAAAGCTAATAAAGTCCTAAGGAAGTCCTTCATCGTGCTTGTTGATTTGCTCTTCTATCTGGACTTTCTTGAATATAAGTTGTTCACGATCAACTTCTAAGGAATGTTCTGATAGAGGAAAATAAATCCTCCATCATTCTTCTTTTCTTTACTGGAAAATAAGGAAGGAATCCCTCATTTATTTGGATCTTCAATATTAATGAAAGTCTTTTGAACTTCTATTGATCTTCGATGGGAGCTCCTAACTTCCTTAGGTCATCCAGGTTAGGACCCTTAAAAGAATATTTCAAAATATTTTCCTTTTGTAATCCCTATTGGTTCTGTAATGTTTATAAATAACGTTGAATTCCATGAAACCCCAATGCAGTATGATGCTTTATGGATGCAACAAACACAAGTAAGCACATAAGGGCACAAATGTAAACAAACAAGAAGGTCCTAGGTTTGCAACGAGCATGGAGCCAAAGGGTATACCCATTCCCAACGGACGTGGATTAAAGGTGGATTGTACCTGCAGAACAAGGTCTTAAGAAGGTTCCCAAAGTCATTAGTCCATCTTTCGGATATTATCAATTTCCTGACTGACTCGGTGGTTAATAATATTCTCAAGAGAACCTCTTTTGAGCGTAGTATCACGTAGCAACTATTTTGGGACTACTCCCTCATAGTCCTCGCACTACATCCTAATAAAGGCCAAAGTGGGGTTAAAGGTGACTACGGTCCTCAATATCACAGGCTCCAAGGTCGATAATAGTGAGTGTTTTCACGACTGACTCGTTCAACAGTACCATTTCGAGAGGGCTCAACTAAGCGGTGATTCTCGAGTCAACTTGGTCGGGACTCACTCCCTATAAGCCTCGTCGAATATCTCACCATCCTATCATAATTTCACTCAAGTCCGGGTGTAGGACTTTGTCTCACCACTCAAGGATATCAACCCAAAAGCAATAGATAAACAATTATATAAATAAACAGATAATCACACATAACAAAAAAAAACAAAAAAAAACAAGTTAGGGAAACCCACTAAAGAGTCCCCAGTAAAGTCGCCATTTCTGTCGCGGTGAAAATTGGATACCAAGCTATTGATTAGCTTGAATATAAATTCATTACAACCGGTCTTTTATTTTTCCAAAGGAAGGGAAAAAGATCGAATTACCCACAATGCAATGCAAATGCAAAAGTTAGAGAGTTATAGGTTCGGGGGTTGGTTAAACTTAGGGAAGGTGCTAGCATCCTAAGTTTATGTAGTACTCTACAAGAACCTCTTGTTTTATGTTGTTTATTTCTAAGTGTTATCTGCTTAAGGATGAAAGACCTAATGGTTTATTTCTAAGTATACTCGCCAAGACGTCGCATCTTGTGCCTACATATCCTGACGGGAATGGAATCAAAGTATTTGTAGTTCCCCCTAAAGGGTTTAAGGAACTTCTTCGACTGTTGGTCAAAGTTCCAAAGGGATAAGGGTAGTTGATTGATTGATTCTAGGAGAAAAGACGAGTTGTCATTTTAAGGGAGATTACTTAATTTAACCGCCACAACTTCGTAGGAAAATAGTCTTTGCATCGTCTTAAGAGAAGGACTCAAGTACTCGGATTGTCAACAAGTACACCTCTATCTCTCTTAAGCGGAAAAGTCCCTACATATTGATTGAATTGTTATGGGGTAGAAGTTTTATCTTGCTTAAGATGATTAACATCTTATTCTCTAATATGCTTGAATAATGTTTGATTGAGTTGATTTGTTTTTGTCTATGTTGTAAAAGATAAAACAAAAAGGTCCTCCTTATGGGGTAGGATCTAACTTAAGGGATCAACTTGAATGGGATCAAGGATCAAATGGGGATTATGATGCAAATGAGATGCATATGCATAATTGTTTAAGTCATGCGCAGATTCTTCCTTTGGACGCTTATGCAATGCGATAAAATAAATACGGCAAAAAAAAAAATTGCGGATAAAGTCAAAGCAAATAAATAAATCCATACACACACGCATGAAAGCGCTAGAACATACAAGTGTGTGAAAGTGAATATGTGAATGGAATCGGAGCGGAGGCGTGCGCGATTGGATTAAGTTACGATGCTGATTGATTTTAGTTGAATTACTTATGAGAAAATAATATTTTTCGGTGAGGTTGATTTTTAAAAAGTTAATTTGATTTTATTAGCAAAAAGGTTTTAGGTGTGAATTAATTTAAACAAATAAAAGTTTATTAAAATGTAGGTAGTTTTTGATTACTATTAATAATTATAAATTATTTTTTTAGGTCATAGAAATAGGTCTTATATTATAAAATAAACTTACTATATTATTTCAGAAGATCTAAATAAATAGAGTTATATTATAAAAAGTCTTTTTGTTATTTAGAGAATGAACAAATTAATTTTAAGTAGAAAAGGGGGATTTAATTGATGAAGTAAATTATTCTAAAAAGTTGAATAAATTAAATAGTTAAAAAGTAAGAAAAAAAGAGATTAATTTGATTTATAAAAAAAGTTGACTTGAAAAGGTTAATTTATGGTTAAATAAATTGATTAAGTTAATGGAAATATTAAGTGACAAGTTAATAGGTTAATTAGGGATTAGGGGGAATTAATGAGGGTTTAGCGGTTAATTGGGCGAAAACAATTGCGTGTATGAGGGTTTACGGTGGGCAGCAATATGAACCGCGTGATGATGATCAGGTGTGATGGACGGTCTCGATGGCGTGGGTGCATGGTGATATGGTGGGTGAGCATACAAGTGATTACAAACATAAAACAAAATAAGGAAAAATAAAAACTGAAACCCTAAAGCCCCAAATTCCCCTCCCTCCTTCTTCTGCCGCAAGCTTCTCCTTCTCATTCTGTCTTGCTTCTCTTCTTTTCGTCGTTACTTTTTCTTCTTCTTTCTCCGCGAGAGTCTCGCCGGTTCCGTCTATCTCTCTCACTTTCTCTCCTCTTCTTCCTTCTTTGATTTCCTACATAAACAAACAACAAACAACAATGGATTAACGTTAGTAGAAGAATCTCACATTTAAAATGGGTTTTGCAGGGGTTTCGTCTGGTTGAAGTCGCGAACGATAGCTTCGTGAAGGACGGCGGGCGACGGCGGTGGCGAAGGTGGAGGTTTTCGCCGGTGGTTTGTTCAGATTCGCGGTGGAGTTTGATGGGATTGCTTCGGTTTCTCCGATGAGTTCAAGATAAGTCTTCTCTTTCTTTGGTTTATAATTCTAGGGTTTTTGAATTTGGGATTTTTCTATGAATATTGTGGATTCTGTGCTTGCGGTTTTTTAGAATGGCTGTGTGTTCTTGTCTTCCTTTGTGAGTGTCTGAATCGTTCTTGTATAGGGTTGCAGGGAACAATGCGGATTGAAGACTAATAATGAGTTTTCCAATTCAGGCGGAGCATGTTTGGATCGTTTTGGAAGGTGATGTCAACACTTGTCTCTCTGTTCTGAGAGTTTCCGCTTTCGTTTCTCGTCTTTAAAGTTTACCTATCATATCAGATCCGCGAATTGATTAAGGGTTATGGCTCTGTCTTGCAGTAAAATAGGAATTGTATCTCTGTTCTTTCCTTTCAAAGCTTTTAATCTCTCAACATGATTGGTTATGAGTTCGTAACTTGGCCGTCTATACCGGTAAACGAATGGTGGACATGGCTGCAGGCTTCATCAACCGTGTATATTGCAGCTTCGATTATTCGAGCACATGATATTGGTCTAGCATGACATATGGGAACCTCTTGATCATGGGTCATGCTACATGAAGAACTAAGTTTGTAATCAAACAAAGCCAACGTCCTTCCAATAGTAGGAGTGACTTCCTCAAAAGGGTTAAGTGCATCTCCCATGGTATGTATACTCCTATAAAAAAACTGCTAGTTCACTCATTGTTTTTGTTAGGACCGATTCTAAGAATGAGCTTTTAGGGATTCTAAACTTCATTTCAGGGTACTTGCACCTAGTTGAAAAGAGGCGAAGTTATCCGGAATTAGAACGCACTTCTTCTTCTTGGTGACAGATAACTTCCCTAAGCCAAAGATGAGATTTGCGGCGTTGGCTTGGAGAGGGATTCAAGTATTCGTTAGTTAATTCCGCAACAGCGTTCTAGTGGTTGAATAGTCAAGGTAAGCCTTGCCATCTTTAGTTCCTCCTCATGCCCCTTTTTAAATTTTGTTTCTGAAAGTAGAATGAGCAACACACCTATGATTTAATTATGTTTATGCTTAATGTGGCAGGTCCTAACTTATGGTCGGTGCTGAGGTTGAGTTTGGATATCTCCAGCCTTCGGACCAACAGGTGTCATTAGCTTAAAGGATTCGTGTAACAAGTTTCATCATCGGCGAAGTAAATTAATTCACGTGTTCAAGAGATGTAAGCAAGGCCGCCGATTCCAATGCTATGGAGAAGCTTCAAAAACGCTAAGGCTCCCTAAGCATGGTCTTCAGCTCAGGTTGAAGTGGATGTCGATTAAAATATTGTCGAAGTCTCAATGGCAAAGTTGTAACCACTCCAAATTGTCCATCTAACGGAATCCTTTACGAGTTCTTCTTTGTTTACCTCAAGTGACTTGTTTATTGTATAAAATGCTCGAATATGTTGGATAAATGACTTGGCAATGTATCATCTGTTCAATGCTTGTACTAATATCACATTCTTGAATAAACTTCAATACCAAAATATGTTACCAGTTGATGGGATTAACTTGAAATTCTCTAGGCTGCGACCGATTGTTTTGGTGGTGTGTGGCAGCTTTTAATTTATCACTTGAATATGGTCTCCAATATTAATTATTGTAAATGATAAGTCTCCTAGCCATAATATATCAACAAACAAGGCAATAAAAGCCTCTTGTGCTTTTCTTCTGAGGTGAACAACATAAGGGCCTTCGCTGGCTGATGGAAGCCTCAAGCAATGTTAATACCACCAACAGTGACATGGCCAATCTGATTTAGATACTCAAACCAGGGACCAATCTAGGATTCAATCCCTTATTAAGATTAGGTGACGAACCATCACCAAATTGATAAAGTGCCATGACATTCCCTCTTCACCACTTGAACAGCTCTTGAATTTGAGCTTAAACTTGCAACTTTGGATTAAAATGGGGACTTGAATGCTTCAATGACTAAACTCAAACTTGGACTTTTCTTGAAAACCATGCTTTGGAAAAAAATCTGACAAGCCTCAATTCTTGGAACACTTTGAATGATATGCTTCAAATTAATTTGGGTTCCCGAATGCTTGTAACTTGTGTTCTACGTGAGCCACAAGTGTGAACCTTTTATCGACAAAATCTTGTTATAACTCGACTTCAACATTGATAACAATCGCTCGCGCTGGTTTTCCACACTGAAACTCCTTTAATGGCTCCTTTGCCGCCGTAAACCCAATAACATTGCTTGATTATATTGCGAATACGGGATTTAAAGCACGTATGAATGGCCCTTGAATTTTGAATCCTAGTTATTTGCACTAGAAGGCCACATAAAACTGGTCAGGGATGTGTTAAAGCCGGAATAATCCTGCACGCATTTGTTAGTCCTAATAGATACGTATAGGAGCAAAAGATAAAACGTAATAAAACACGCCAAGGGGAGTGGGATCTTAAGGTCAAAAATTAGGGTGTGACACTTGCAGTCCTCTCAAAGATCAAAGACGAGTTCGAAAGGCTTCTGAGATTTAAATTCATTCGTATGACCAGGTATGTCGAATGGATTGCCAACTTTGTTCCAGTTATTAAGATGAATTGAACTTTAAGGGTTTGCATATACTTTAGAGATCTAAATGGTGCAACCCCAAAGGATGAGTATCTGATGCATATGGTGGAAATGCTAGTCGACTCTGATGTAGGCCATGAGTATTTAAGTATGTTAGACGAATATTCTAGCAATAATCAAATTTCCATTGCTGAGGAAGAGGTGTCGAAAAAGGCATGTCAATTCCCTAAAGAATTAGGCACTTTTGAATGGGTAGTAATGCCCTTTGGCCTGAAGAATGCTGGGGTATGTATCAAAGGGAAATGAATTTAATTTTTCATGACTTTATTGAAACTTTTATGCAAATTTATACTGATGATATTGTGATTAAGTCATTTTCAGGAAAAATTCATGTAGGCCGACTTTGACAATCGTTTGAAAGAATGAGGAAGCATGGTCTTAAGATGAATCCTCTTAAGTGAGGTTTTTGTATGCAGGCGGGGGATTTTCTAGGCTTTGTGGTCCATAAAAAAGGAATAGAGATCAATCAGAATAAGACCAAGGCCATCATGGAGGTGAAAGCGCCTTCGACAAAGAAGGAGTTGCAGTCATTGCTAGGAAAGATCAACTTTCTGAGAAGATTCATTTCTAATCTAAGTGGCAAGACTCAAGCCTTCTCACCTCTACTTTGACTCAAACAAGAAGGTTTCGAGTGGGGGCTAGTGCAGCAAAAAGCATTCGACAAGATTAAAGAATTCCTTGCTCACCCTCTAATTCTGGCGCCTTCTTGTAGAAATAGAAGTATGAGATTGTACATATTTGCTTCTGACAAGACCTTAGGGAGCATGTTAGCTCAAGAGGATGAAAAAGGTGTCGAAAGAGCCATTTATTATCTTAGTAGAGTCTTGAATGATGTAGAGACTAGATATAGTATAGTCAAAAAGTTGTGTCTTTGTTTATACTTTTCTTGTACAAAATTGAAGCATTATATAAAACCAGTGGAAGTTTATGTTTCATCTCATTTCTACATTATTAAACATATGCTTACCAAACCTATTTTCCACAGTCGAATTGGTAAATGGGCTTTAGCCTTAACAGAATATTCTTTAACTTATATGCTTTGAAATTAGGATATGCTGACGAAGAACACTTTGAGATATTGGCAATAGATGGTCTGACAGACGAAGATTGGAGAAAGCCAATAATAGACTACTTGCAGAATCTAACAGCTTCTGTCGAACGAAAGGTCAAGTACCGGGCCTTAAGTTATGTTTTAATGGGGAATGAATTGTTCAAAAAGATGCCTAAAGGCGTCTTACTCAAATGCCTTATCGAATCTGAGGCATATTTGGCTCTTCCTAATGTCTATAGTGAGGCATGTGGAGCACATCAGGTAGGCCATAAGATGAAATGGTTATTATTTCGACAAGGAATATATTGGTCTACAATGCTAAAATATTGTATTGAATTCGCTAACGGATTTCAGGAATGCCAAGTACATGCAGGCATTCAACATGTCCCTACAAGCGAGTTGCATTCTATAGTGAAGCCTTGACCTTTCAGAGGTTGGCCTTTGGATTTAGTGGTTGAAATTTGACTAGCATCATCTTAGAGTCAAAATACATTTTAGTGGGAATATATTATTTCACTAAATGGATTGAGGCTATACCATTGGTAAATGTGGATCGGGATGCAGTAATCGAATTCATTCAAAAGCACATTATCTACAGGTTTGGAATCCCATAAACTATTACAATAAATCAAGGATCAATTTTTACTAGTCAAAAGATGTAAGAATTTGCTAAAAAAACGGGATTCAAACTCTTAACATCCACACCTTATTATGCTTAGGATAATGGTCAAGTCGAAGCAGCAAATAAAGTGGTGATTAGGTTAATTAAGAAGCATGTGGGGAAGAAGCCAAGAAATTTACATAAGACATTGGACCAACTTTTGTGGGCTTGTCAAACCTCCCCTAAGGACTCTACAAATACTACACCCTTTCGACTAACCTATGGTTATGATGTTGTATTACTAGTCGAAATATATTTACAGTTGACCAGAATTCAGAGACAATATGAAATTCCATATGATTCCTATTGGAATATGATGTTGGACGAAATAGTTGATTTGGACGAAGAAAGACTAAATGCTTTAGAGTTATTAAAAAGGCAAAACAAGAGAGTGGAAAAGTCATACAACAAAAAGGTTAAAGTTAAATCATTTTTGGTTGGATAGTTATTTTGGAAAGTGAATTTGCCCATGGATCAGAAAGACAGAACTCTAGGAAAATGGTCCCCTAAGTGAAAAGGTCCTTCTCAAATCATTAAAGTATTTTCAAATGACACATATGAGATCAAGGATTTAAACGAAGATAGAATAATCTTGAAGTTAAATGGTAAGCATTTAAAGAAATATAAGCCTATACTTCAAGAAGTAAAAATAAGTATGGAGTAATTCATCCAGAAGATATTCAAATCCAAAATGGAAATTAAAAAGTAATTTTCCAAAATGGCTAAAGTCATTACAATCCATGGCACAAAGGGCTTACAAATTACAATCGAAAGAAACAAAGTTCAACAATAATCAAGTTAAAATGGGAGAGAGCTTTTCATCTTCTCATATTTGGATTTTTGAAGCATCAAGCGACGTTCACAGAGAGCCTTGTTGGTCGAAAGGTCTTTGATTTCCTTTCCAACCTTTCGGGTTCTGTCGACATGATATAGTCCAACCTCGAGTTCTTTGGCCACTTCTTCTTGGCCGAACTTGAGAAGTTTGTCTTTATGTTGCTTAGTCTGAGAAATTTTGCTTTGTAAAGCTTTGATTTTCTTCTCCCATTCTCCAATGTTTTTATCATAGCTTTCGATTTATTTCTTATTTTTCTCAGAGACCTTTTCCTAGTTTGAATCCTTCGTGGTGGATTCAGAGGCTGCATCCCATTCGGCCAATTGGGTCTTTGATTTATTGTTAATTTTGTCTGAGAAATCGTTAAGACGATTTAGATCAGTAACGACAAGGTCAATCAATGTGCCCAGCTCCATTATGGAATCAACAACTTCTGGAGAGACCTCCTAGACAATGAATTGCTTCAAGAGTTTATTGATCCCAAAACTGACAGAAGTATCTTTTTCATAGAGTTGAAACAAATCATTATGGAACACCTTCTCCTTGATTTTGGGAAGCAAGTCATCCTCAGGCTCATTGGTTGACTGATTGCCTGATGCAGTCGAAGTGCTAGTACTCTTATCGCTAAATCTATATCTAGAGTTGATCATGGCTTTTAAATATTCTAGTGGCCTTTGCACTTTCAAGGACCCTAGCTCTTTGTGTGAATGGCTGGTAGAGTTCGTGCCAGTCGAAGCATCTGGATGTTGGCCAGTTTTTTATTGATCTTCTTACTTTTCTTTTTCTTTTTCAGCTTTATCTTCCTCTTTTCCTTCTTCATCTTTGTTCTCCATGATGATTTCAATCTCAAAGTCAAACATAGGGTGATCCTCCTCCTCCCCTTCATCCTCTTCACCTTTTTCGCCGCCATCATCCTGTTGATTGATGGGGGAGCCATCTTTAGATTTGTCTTCGACTTGTTCTGCAGACGACATTTCAGTGTCTCCCATGGCATCAACTAAGACTTCCTCCCTCGCTGGGCTTTTTTCTTGATCAGGTGCGTTGGTATGTGAGAGCTCAGTAGTGGCCTTGAGTGGTGATTTCTTTTGATCACCGGCTAGTTAGCTCACTTCATTAACAGACTCCTTTATGGAATCCTTTGGAGAAGTTTTGGAAGGGGTTGTCAGATGATAGGTAGGATCACTACTTGTGGCAGGGATGATTTTTTGTACAATGGGATGCCCCTTGTTATCTTTGGCATCCTAAGACAAAAAGATCAAGAAAGGATTAGAAGCATGTTAGGCGAAAATAACCATAAAACTCAAAGATGAAGAAGAAATCTTTGTACCTTAGGGTTTTTAGTCCCAGGGCTAGAGTTATCACTCTCTACCTGATCAGGGTTCTTCTTGTCGGTTGATTTCTTGCTACCAAGTGTAGCATCAGTTTCTACCACCTTTGGGGTAGGAAGTTTCTTCATAGGTATTTCTGTTGGTTTTGGTTAAGGATGAAAACCTGCATCAGTAATTTTCGTCTGCTTCTTCTTCTTCTTGGTATGTTTGGAATGGTTTGGAGAAGCATTCCCATCATTAGATTCAATTACATGAACCTCTGGTTCTTTCTGGTTTCTTTTTTTAGATGTCAGAGGTAGTTTCCGACTACCCTACAAAAATATTATATTTCAAATGTTAGATTGAGAAGGCAATATGATAAAAAGAAGAAACGATGAGCCTAAAAATTCACTTTTGTTGTGGGTTTCTTGGTGTTGTCCTCTTCTTTTTCTTCTTTGACGACTTCCTTTTTGATGAGATTAGGTTTTTTGGCTGGAATTTTCATAGCTGTAAAAGAAAATCAATGTAGTTAGTATAAGCCAAATATAAAATATAAGCAAAATGAAAAAAATAAATTATGTCGAAAAACCTCCCATTTCACACCTTCATATATTGGAGACTCCATGCGTACGTGTTTTATGCCAATATGAAGGTGACCTTTGAAATTATCCAGAGTATACTTAGTCGAAACCACTCGTCTAGCACGCCTTTGGGATTCTTGTCGAAGAATTTTTATAAAATCCCCACAGACGAACCAATATGGGAATGAAGGGCTAAAAGGCACACCAAAATCAACAGATGGTAGTCGAGGGAATTTTGGAGGATAGAGATTAAAAGCTAATTTGTAATGTTGATTAGGTTGAACGTGCGAAGGAATTCTTAAGTCCTCTAATTTCTTTGTAAATTTTTCTTATAAAGTTACGGCTGCTTCGCTAATGGTTCGACTAAGATCATCTGGCCTGTAGGCCATTTCAAAGTATTTTTGGAATGCTTGGATTTCTTTGATGTGTATTCTAGTACCTTTCTTCACTTTGTCCTGCACAAGGGAAAAAGCTCTAGTTAGGTGGAGATTGAAGGCAACTACATCGAAAAATTCTGCAGTGTAATATTCTCTCCACCAATCGTCAAACTCTCTGGTACATAGAAAACATGGTTTGAAGGCCACATGATTAAACTCTGTGAGGTCCGAATACTTGGCTAGCAACTTGGTACATTCTGCTTCATTGTGCCACATGTCGTAATGGACCAGTGAACCCTTTTTGGGAAAGAGGGGTTTGGGTTTAATCTGAATCAAGTTAAACTGTCGAGAGACGAGATTTGGTTGATAGCTAACAAGAGTAATTCAAAGCTTGTAAGGGTTGAGACTTGATGCCAGCAACCTTGGTGTAAGAAAGGATTCCCAAATGTTAAGAGATACAACTTCATGTTCCTTCAACTCAGGAGGGAACTTTCTTATGAACCATTCAGGGACTACCTTTCTATTGGCAAAAAGGGCCATGTTGGAAGAAAAATTATGACGCTTAGCAAACATCATCACGTAATTGGTGAATGTCTGTTGAAGGTTCATCCCTTCGCCATTGGGAGTCAATAGCGCAAGCCTCGTCCCTTTAACTATTTTACTCTTCACTTCAATGGAAGCTTCATTGATGGGGTTTTGATTAGGAAGGGATGCTTCTAAAGTGGCATTCAACCATAATTGCAGCAGCCAGAAAGGTCCTAAAAGGAGCAAGTTTCCTTTCGTCTTGATGATCTTCAATGTTGTGACGCCTTTACCAAGAGATTCATACAGGCTGGTGTCATACCCTAAAATTGTCCTACTCATTTGTAAATATTTTCGCATTTTATGTTACATTTTTCACCTAACTTAATGCCGTTTAGACACGTGTCAATTCCTGATTGGGCGTTCTTCAAATCTCGACTTTTTTGCCCAATAGGAGCAAGACACGTGGCCTAAGGGTATTTTCGTAAAATGTTAATCTTTTTTTAATTTCTTTTCTTCTTGCAAATATTAATTTTATTTTGTTTATTTTCTTTTGTTTTAACTTTTAGATTATCATTTTGGTTTTTATTATAATTTTAGAATAGGATTTTATTATTATTTTTTACATAAAAATAGAGTTCATTTTAGATAATTGCTTACTTTTTGAATATTAGTTTTTATGTTTAAATATAGTTTTTTACTTATTTAATTTTAAAAATTATTTTCATTTTACTCTAATTACTTTTTATTTATTTATTTATTTATTTATTTTTGTTTATTAGAAAAGTTTTAGTTAATATAAATCAAGTTTTAGTTTAGAGATAGATTTTGTTAATTATGATTTATTAGATTATTTGCCTTAGATTAGAATTAATAGGTTTATTTTATTTTATTAGTCAGAATTATTAGTTAGTGATTAGATTATTGGTTTATTATTAGTCATTTATTAGTTAGGTTTTCAATTAGTATTAGTCTTTATTTTTTAATTTGTTGTCAGCTCTTAATCATTAGCCAGCTTCATTAACTGTGCTTTTAACTAATTTCTCATCAGCACCATTAGCCAATTAATCATCATTAAGTTAAGCACTAATCCTACAGCTGCCACGTGGCAATCCTATATAGGGGAGTCCACTATTCACCATCTCCCAGTTTCAGACAACCCTAGCCGTTCCAAGAGCCTCCAAACCCTAATCCGCCTCCGAGCTTAAACACAACAGAAATAAACCACTCTTCACCATTCAATCACCTTCCATGTTCAAACTCCCTTTTTCACAACTTTCTCTTTCAATGTCTCAGACCACCGTGTGAAACCAACCCTCCACCATTTACGTATTCTTCAACCCCCATTTTCATTTCGAAACTTCAACCCAGCTATCGTCCTCATCATTCATATCCGTCCTCCATAAACAAACTCATCAACGAACCTTCGCCATTTTTGGAACTTGTTCAAACTTCAGAAACTCAAACATTCAGCCGCCATAACCCCAAACCTCCTCTGAAAGTCACTCCAATCAAACTTCAACCTTCATACACTCCCTAGAATCCTTCAAATCCAACCCCATGAAAAAACCAGTTGAAACCCCTTTCTTCCTCAAGCTTCAAACAACTTCAAACCTTAATAGAAATAAACCGACCCATGAACCTTCATCGCTCCCAAATTTCTCACCACCCAACCAACAGCAAACTCCGAAAACCAACAAACACCACCACTTCATCTTCACAAAATGAAAACCCAGACAAAACCCATGAACAAAACACCGTTCTCCTTCGACAAACATCAACAAACCCCATTGATGCACCAACTTCGTCTTCTCCAAACAATTAACCACTTCATCTCATACATACCCAGAAACACCCTCCACTCACGAAGCTCAGCTAAATGCCATAAACCTCACTTCGTCACCTCCACCTTAAAATCCGCACGACTTCCTCTTCATCTCACCGTAACTTTCATCAACTTCAATCGTACCCAGATTCCGCCATCTAAAACCTTCGACCCATTTTCAACTTCCAAACCATCTACCTCCATTTTTTCGATCTAACTCACAACACAGAACCCAAACAGAATCAAAGTAGAAAAAAGTGAATGAAAGATGAAGAGAGGGTGAGATCAAAGTTTGAACGGTGCGAGAGAGAGAGAGAGAGAGAGAGAGAGAGAGAGAGAGAGAGAGAGTGAGTGAAAAATTAGGTGAAGGTAGAGTCGCGATTCTCTTTGTATTTGACATCGCCGTCCGTCGCGAGGGATGTCGCTTTGGATTTATCGCCTTATGTGATTTTGATCTGAGTTTTGAGATCATTATTTTCTTTTTTTTTTGATGTGATGTTTTGCTTTTATCACCGTTCGTTTATGGCATACAGCTTGTTGTGGAAAATATTTTGCTGTGTTATTTTCTTATTTATTTTATTGATCAGTTTCTTGAAACGGACCACACGAGGAGAGGATGGGCTAAGGCCCACATCCTCATTATCCCCATTTCTTGTACAAATCCTCCTGTTGTTTTATTTTTCTTTAATTTTACTTGTTAAATATTTTAAATCAATTTTCAGATTTGTAAATAAGTTATAATTCAACTTATAAAATTTGTTTATATATTAACCTTTTAGGTTTTATTTCTTTTTAAAACTTTTAGAAGTGAAATTTTATTTCTTATTTAACATTGAGCATTTTATTTCACTTTCTTTTTTACGGTCGATGACGAGACATCTGTAAACCGTTATTGGTCAAACTATTGATAAATAACTTTGGATCTGAGACCAACTTCTTTCAAACTTCTCATTTTCAATTTTATCGATTTTTATTCATTTTATTCGATTCTTTATCACTTTTTGGTCCATGACGAATTTTAATAATTATTATCGGTCAAATTATTGATAGATGATGATTTATTCGAGACTATTTCTTTTTTCTATTTCATTTTCTATTCCATTTCCATTTTTATTCATTTTTCCGATCGATGATGTCTTCTGATTCATAAGCGTCGTGTATCGAAGTCGATAACCTTCTCGATTTCAAATCTATGGAGAATGAGCGTTTGGGTCATTTTCCCTACTTTGGGGTTGTGATAGGCTACCTTCGATTAATCTATATTTTGTATATGATTAAAGACGAGATCCCGTCCATGCGACACGATTAAATTGGTGAATGATTTCAATATCATTTCTCCATCTTATTTTTTAGCACGGAAATCAACTCACGCGACCTCCTATAGGCCGACTTTCATTATAAGTTGAGCTACGATGGTTTAGCATTACATTTGCCCCGATTTAATTCGTAATCAAACTAGCCACTAACGTTAATTTCTGTCAAATATTTTTGTGGATATTATTGTTATATTATCTTGCTATATTCATATTGTCATACTCATTATTCATTCTTATTCACCCATATTTGAAAACACCTAATAAACTATCGAAATCCTAAAAGCCAAATTGGTGGACTGTTGTATCATTGGTTATTTGCAGGAACCCTAATTTTGAGTCGTGCCCGACTTTGCTCAAGGCATAGTTTAAGACACAATGCACACACACGACTTTCTCTTGGGCTACCTGACAATGAGACCCCTCTCCCATTCTGATGTATATTTCGCATTTCTTTGATTATTAGTTTATCTCCTAGGAGTACCCATAGGGACTAAAGCAGATCAAACTATTTTCAAACTAATTCTCGATTCGTCATCGAGCCATTTTCAAACCCTCGTAAGTCGAGTGCTCATACGTATTCGCCATCGACCTATTGCACACAACTCGACTCTTGATTCGTAAGTCAAGTCGGTCCCGTTTTCAAACCATTTCCACTCCAACATGTTTTGCACGCGATAATAAGTAAAACCCTTGATCCAACGTCAAGCGGATTTTCATAACAAACTATCAATCAATTAACAACTATTCAATTCATTTCAAGGTGTAAAGAGTAGGTTCAAGTCTTTGATCTTGCTTTCAGTTGTTTAGATGCGAGTTATCTTATTCGTGTGTGAGCAATTGACGCCTCTAAATAACATTAACAACTCGACATCATTCAACCATCATCCAACTACTGAAACTCCATTTCAAACTCAAACAACTTATTTTGCGATGAAAAAGAGAGAGTTCCAAGTCTTTGGTTCGCTCTCCCGATTACTTGGGTCCGAGAAGCCTTTCTTAAGCTTCAAGTAATCGTCATCAATTCAAACTCACCCTTTCAAACATAACCTTTTTCTTCAAGATGAAAAAGAGAGAGTTCCAAGTCTTTGGTTCGCTTTCCCGATTACTTGGGCTCGAGAAGTATTTCTTAAGCTTCGAGTAATCGTCACCCGTACCCACTTCAAACTCATTCAATTCCATATCCTTTTTGTGGTTGTTACTAGGAGTGAGCAAGGGACGGGTCGAGATGGGTTATGACTAACCCTAACCCTGTCCTAAATTTTTATCGGTCTATTTTAATGACCCGAACCTGTACCTAAACCCGTAAAAAATCCGATAATATATAAGTTAGTTTAGACCAGGTTAATGTAAGACGATATCGGGTTGACCCGAAATATATGGAGGAAAAAAATTTAGTGACTTAAAAAGTTTATTATAGTATTTTTAAAAATTCATTTAAATAAGAAATATGAATAAAATCATTAGCATGAATGAAAAACAATGAATACATCTAAAGTCAATTTTTAAAAATAAAAAACATGATGTAATTCTATATATGTCATCACCTTTTTATTTTCCCTAAAACATAGTAAGAAGATGTAAAATAAAAAACATGATGTAAGAGAACTAGAAAAGTGTGAAAGTTTGAAAGTAGGAAGATGTGTACTTAGTATTTACTTAGTGCATATATTAAATTATGAGGTGGAAAGTGAAAAAGTCTATTTTTAATTTGGAATAATCTAAATATATTAATAAATTAAATAAATAAATAGTACCACATGTGCATTCATAATATTAGAACGGTTTGGGTAACCCGATGGTCAACCCGAACCCGTCTCACTTGATACCAGGTTCATTTTTGGACAGTCATGTTTTTTCATTTTTTTACATGAGACGGGAAAAAGACTAACCCGAAGCTATTGGGTTGGGACGGGTCTTCGGGTTGGGTTGGGTTCTGCACACCCCTAGTTGTTACCACGAACTACGAACACTCTGATTCTTCATTCACTCTTGAATGTAAGATACGTAGGCACAAGACTGCGATGATCTTGGCGAGCACAGTCCCCTTCAACTTCCATTTCCCCCATCCTTTCCCGTAGTCGAACTACGAGAACTCTGATTTCTCATTCTCGTCCGAATGAGCATACGTAGGCACAAGGGCCCCAATCCTTGGCGAGCACCCTATCCTCTAACCATCTGTTTCCCCTAGCGTCTTTATCCTTTTATAGTACCGTTTTAGTATTTAGTAGTGAGAAGAGAAGAAATAAGCTTAGCTAACATCTATCACAACTCGAATTAAGAGGTTCCCGTTGAGTACAACGGACGTGAGGGGTGTTAATACCTTCCCCTCGCATAACCGACTCCCGAACCCAGGAATATGGTTGCGACGGTCGTGTTCCTTCCGCGTTTATGAGGTTTTCTCGATATTTTCCTCTCCCGTTCATTCGGGAAGAATAAATTTCGGTGGCGACTCTGTCGAACCGCATTTCCGCGCTTTTTGTGCAAGGTTCGTATGTTCGAATGAATTTCCGAGGTGCAACAGCTGGCCAGAATGATTTCGATGAGACAAAGGTCATGTCCAGCATGCAACTAGATCGCCATGGTCAAGTACCTCTTTTCCACTTGGAGAGACCTTAAGTAGAAGACACAACGCGAAAGCCAGGGAGCCAAGAAGGCAACGTGTTCTTGGTTAGAAACCACATTGGTTTCTTTGTCATGATAATTGTCTATGTTGGTATTGAAATATATCGAGTCATCAGCTAAGAGATTGGGGTCATAGTTCACTCCAATGGGTTTCAAGCCAGTAATAGCAGCAGCGTCGAAAAGAGTTAAGGTAACCATTCCACAAGGGAGATGGAAGTTATTGTGGGTGTTGTCCCAGAAGTATAAGGAAGCAATGAACATATAAGGACAATAACCTGGTCCTATCTTTGACAGCTGGATTAGGTCATAGATGCCCATCTTCTTCCAAATTTGAGACTTGGATTTTTCTATCTTTTCTAACGAAGCCAAGTATTCACGAACTCTAAGTTTATGGGGTCCCTAGAAGCTATGGTCAAAGGTGAAGCTTGACCATCTACCTTCGCTTTTCATCAATTTTAATTTCCTTATCGGTCATAGCTTTCAAACCGTTTGCTATGGGTTTATAACGGTGATAAGCTAGAAAAAGCTCCCTCACTTTAGTGGGGTCAGCAGAGAGATCAGGTAAAAGACCTAACATACCATGGGTCTTTCCAGAAACAAGAAGAGGGATAAGTACCTGTGATTGATATATTTTGCATTTCTCCTCTTCATTTGGAGGATCTGGGATGTATTATTGATTTCCTACTACGTTTGGGCCCAACATCCTGTGAACTGGAGGAAGTTCTTTGGAGTCTTTTGGGTTTGAGATGGTTTCCTTAGAGATTTTTGAAGTGGAAGCCATTATTGTAGTGAGTATGCAGAGAAAAAGATTTGAAGAAAGATGAAGTTTTGAGGAAGATGCACTTCAGAAAATTCAGAAAGTGGAAAGAGTAAAAATGGTAACTTTCACTCTTTTATAGACGGATGAAAGTGGAACGATTACTGTGCATGATCATTGTATTTCATTTATGGTGATAAAAATCATGGGACGCATGTCATGTGAGGGTGGTGTGATGAGATTGTAGCAGTTAAAAGTCTGACCCATGATCTCCTAGGGACTAGAGGTGTGATGATGAAGAAAAATTCACGCATGGGTTTGAGGAGACGTTTGGGGAAATTTGTCATAATGACAATGACGTCATGGCAGTCCAAGGGATTTTCTGGCGTCGAATAAGAAAGCTTCAAAAAATTTATTTTCTTCATTTTAGTCGAAAATGACATTTTTGGAAGCCAATTTGTTGGCTGGGAATTTCGACGTCATGTTCCCATTTAAGAAACTAAGTAAAGATGAAAGTTTTTTAAGTTTGGTTGATTTCGACATGGATTGGTGTAAAGTTCTGTCGAAATGGTTGTCATAAAGAGATATGCTTGAGGAAATACTTAGAAATATTTAGGTATAGGAAGTTACTTTGACAAAGGGATGCTATAAGGCCGTATACTCACCACCACCTTCATCATTATTAACAACTTCATCATATCACCACCACCTTCATAGCAAGAACACACAAACAACAAACATCGTATACTCACCATCAATCCACCATTTTCATACCATCCTCTTCATTATCTCCAATAATATACATCAACCCCACCTTTACAAACCCTTCAAACTTTCAACCACAACAACATAAACACTTTCGGCCACTATTCCTACTAGAACTCCTTCAACGTCAGCCAAATCGAAATCCTTCAACAACCAACTCAAATCACCACCTCTATTTCGATCCGCCACAGATCCATCCACCACCATGTGAGAATACCTCATCTCCTTTCCCAACCCGTCTCCACTTCTTCTTTAACAAGCGTGTTTCCTTCTATAAATCTACACTAAACTCCTCCATACCATTAACCGCAAAGGAAAAAACAAGATCCTCCCTCCGTCTCCTCAAATCTGTAACCAATCCCGAAACAATCATCAAAATCTACCGCGCCGCATCTCTAACTCCTGAATCTCACCTCGACCGCCTGGCTCTCTCCCGTGCTGCATCCAGACTCATGTTGCAAAACACTTCGACAACCACGGGATGGCAATCTTGCTTAACAGGTGGAAAAGGCATCCCTACTATTTCTGCCCTGCTTCGAATCCAAGCCACATAAGGAGCATAAGTATGGCTGTTGCTCTTACCCAACAGTGCTTTCCCTCGCCTGTTGATGTCGTTCCAAGCATGCTTGAGCTTGGCTAACATATCCCCATCTAGAAGCCCCGTGAGGTATAGAGATTCCTGCACCTCCTCGTCCTGCGGTGGACCTCTCAAGGCGTACGCAAACTGCCAGACAAGTAATGAGGGATTGCAGTTAATACAGCCTTTTCTTCCAATCAGGGGAACATTAGGAAAACCACTGCAATTGTATATGACTTCAGTACCCAGCATATCCCGATCAAACCAGATGATGCTCTCCGCTGATAAACCCATCGGGCGTTCAGACCACTCAGCTGTGGCTGCAGAGGAAACAAAGAGACCCTTCTTGGGCATGTGGCTATCAAACCATCTATAGAGTAAGGGCGCACGACACGACGCATTTTTACCCCTTCTGCTTTCATTATTGTAATGAACATAATGATATAAATCACCAAGCAATGTGGGAACTAGATTTCCCGCTGCGAAGATATGGAAGGTGTCCAAATCTATAAAGTCTGGCATGTTAGGAAACAAGACAATGCCATAGATGCAGAGGGAGAGAATAGCATTGAATACGATCTAACAACCGTCTTTAGCGCATTATTGGGCCTTCCCAACCAGAAACCGTAGAGAAAATCTAGGAACTCCATTCCATTTGGTCAGAAGCAGCTCTGAAGCATCCAGGTGAATAGCAGCAGCTAGGTTAGCCAAATTAAGCTTAGCATCCATGTGAACAAACGGCATCTGATCCTTAATAGGCACACCCAACAGCTCAGCATACTCTTCTAAGGTAGGCGCAAGAATGAAATATGGAAAAGTGAAGCACCTCAACGGAGGGTCATAGAACTGTAGCAATGCATACAACCCGTTCAACTCATAGACTGAAGGTTTACGGACCAGACTGAGCAACATCCCATACGATTTCTTGAATTCTCCTCTTACTGTACTATCTGTCAAGGTAGTCAAACTAAGCAGCGAAGCAAGGTCTGGGGTAGGGAGCTTGTAAGCCACATTCTTCTTCACTGATTCCATGCTAGCAAACAGAGGGCAAAATTATTGGAACCGGGGGATAGGATATATACTTGCAACACAGACACACGTTAATGACATGCACATGAGTATGCAAAAAATGAAAGATGCAATCATGCAGCAGGAGATCAAGAGTGTGTTGCTGAGGAGACCAAGGCTATGTTTCAACAAAATCACAGCACTGTTCTGACAATAAGACCCCGATGTCAATAATACTGATTCATACTGTCAAGAAAACCAGGTTGTCTGAAGGTCAAAGTTTCCTGCACAACCCAACCCCGCTCACAAGTATGAATCCTATCCACTGACAAGGTATGGCATCCTATGCGTTTCCCAGTGTCACAGACTTTCACAAAATGATGATACATTCACTATTTCTGGTTTGGCATCATCACTCCCTGAAGAGGCCTCACTTAGCTGAGTCATAAATGATCAGTTCCCAGAGTCGACAACTCTCCAAACCAACAACCCCTCAAGCCCAAAGGGCTGGAAAAGAAGTCAACCAAGAGAATCTCGTCTGAGCGTGGATTTTGTGGGACACTAGTACATGCAAAGCATGCACGCGCCCACTACTTTCCACAACTAATGCTAGGTATACACTCAAGCCTGGGTCTGGCTTATCACTCATCAGAGCCCCTCCCACAACAGCACAGCAAATAATCATATTATACTGAAAATAAAATGCGGAAAGTAAAGTGCGATAAATAAACGCAAACCCAACAAGTAAACAAATAAGCGTTAGGATTGACTCGCATAGGGAACCGTTGGAGTCCCCAGCAGAGTCGCCAGCTGTCGCTACTGCGAAAATAAGGTGTCGACAAAGACAGAAGAGTCGCCACCTTTCGTCATTTATCCCACAGAAGGGAGAGGAAACGATCGGAACAAACCTAACAAAAAGGTATAAGACAAGGTCATCGCAACCAAGTCTGGGTTCGGGAGTCGGTTACGCAAGGGGAAGGTATTAGCACCCCTCACGTCCGTTATACTCAACGGGATCCACGCTTGTTATGTTTATCTGATGGGTTAGTTTAACTATCTACCTATCAAGGCTGGCTCAAAAGAAAAAGAAAATTGACTCGGCAAAGCATCGCGCTCACTTAGCTGAATCCCAATTGATAGGTCCCCGGAGTCGACAATCCTCGGGTCAGACAACTTGTCGAGCCTTAAGGGCCAGGCAAGAAGCATCAAAGAGAATCTCGTCCGAGCGCAGATTTCGCGGCTAGCTGGTGCGAGCTAAGCAAGCAGGCTAACCACTACTCTCTACTTCTAAGTCTATGTGCAAACTCAAGCCGAGGTCCGACTTATCTCTCAATCTAACCCTCTTCCCAGCACAACAAGAATAATAGAGTACTGAAAGTAAATTCAGAAAGGTAAATACATACAAAACCCCCAGACGGGAAAACAAGAGCTAGGATTGACTCGCATAGGGAACCGTTGGAGTCCCCAGCATAGTCGCCAGCTGTCGCTACTGCGAAAATCGGCGCCGGCTATGACAGAAGAGTCGCCACCGTGCGTTATTTATCCCACAAGAGGGAAAGGAAACGCTCAGAGTAAACCTAACGCAAAGAGGGAAAGGAATGGTCATCGCAACCAAATCCTGGATTCGGTAGTCGGTTACGCAAGGGGAAGGTATTAGCACCCCTCACGTCCGTCGTACTCGACGGGATCCACGCTTGTTTTCTATCTAAAGGTGTGTTATTCTATCTACTCTACAGGTCTGGGTTAAAGAAAAGAAAATGACTCGGCAAAGTATCGCACTTTATGCCTACGTATTCCCGTCTGAAATGAGAAATCAGAGTCAACGTAGTTCGCCTAACTACGGGTTAAGGGGGAAATGTTGCTCGCCAAGATATCGCATCTTGTGCCTACGTACTTTCATACGGCATGAAAGATCAGAGCAAACGTAGTTCGGGCTACGGAGGACACCAGCTTGTCTGACAGTTTTTTATCTCCTTAAGAAAGGGTTTTCCTGATTAAGAGTCCAAGCGGACAAAAATGACATTTTGAAATTTATTTTCAGCTTTTTACGAAAGAACTGTTTTTTAGTCTATTTGCAACTTGTACTGTACTAAAGACTTGTGATCTGAGAGTGACTACGATGCATGTCACCCTAAGGGTACCATACTAAGTAGCCAGATTATTGAAGAGTGACCCTCCAGCAACCTTTTCTCAAATAGCTTAAGGCTCGTAACGTACAACACGCGTTATCCTTATTACTGTGTTTTTGAATTGTTTTGAGATGAGAAGAGAAAGACGCTCTAAAAAGCCTATGGTTGAAAGGGAAACTAACCTAATGTTATCATGCATGGGTCAAAACCTAATGTCTGTCATAATTTCCTCTTGCATAGAGGAAATCAGAGATCCTAGGGGATAAACAGCAAAAGACAGCAAGCAATTACAGTAAACAGTAAAATGCATGCAATGCAGCAATATAAGAGAGGCAAGAGAGAAAACAATAGGCAAGAGGAGACAAGCTCCATCTTAAACCTAGAGGTAATCAACACAAGCAACAGATAATACAGAGAAAAACAAAAGACACAGAGGAGGTAACCCAAGCAGCAGCAACAAACTCCTACAGCAGACAGCAACAGCAAGCTCTAAACAGCACAGTTGAAAAGACAACAAAGTTGACAGCAAGGGCTTCATCTTCAAGCAAGCTTTTACCTTCAAGCTTCATCAATCTTCAAGCTCCAACAAGCACACTCCAAGAGAAGGATTAATCATCAAGATCAAGTTATAATGTTAAGAAACTTAATGACAGCCAAAGGAAATCACTAAGAACTCAACATTGCAAATGAAAGGTATCCTCAAAGTTCTACTCACTTGGGCATACCACTCATCCCTCCTAAGGAGAGATGGAGCTTCCCAAGGAGGACTTTATGTCATTGGATAGAATAGAGGCAAACAATGCACTCCATGTTTGAAGAAAGAATCAAAACTAGGTCTAAGGCACTTCCTAAAACCCTAATTTCCTAAGCTCCTAAAAAAAACTCCACAAGAGGAAAAGCCTTCAACTCCAAGCTCCAATCTTCAATTCCAAGCATCTTCAATGAATCCAGAAGCTCCAACAAAAATAACTCAAGCCTAAACCCACTCCAAAGCAGCCAACCAAACCAAACAATCCAAAGCACTCAAGAGAGGAAACCACAAACACAAGCAACTTGCAGAATACAACTAAAAATAGAAAATGAAGTTGCAAAATTCTCATAAAATTCCTAGGGGAACATACATGTTTTAACAACCTAGTGTAAAAAGATTGAAGCCTAAATAAACTTCTAAGTTATCTAAACAATTCCTACATTGAGATAGGTCAAAGGAATCCACAAGTTTGGGAGGGTCCTAATCTCAATACCTAAAACAGAACCTAATGTTGTTCTAAAATTCTAATAAAAATTCTAGGGGAACATACCCTAAAACATACTAAAAAATCAAAGCCAAACTCATCACCAATTGGAAGAACAAAATTCAACAAAACAGATGGTCAAATATGCAAAATTAAAAGAATTAACCAAAATAAGAAAAATTAAATTAAATTTAAAAATGCATGAAATTACCTTTTGTTAATCCCAGAAAATCATAAATTCCATCAGGATCATGAGGATATTTTTAAAATAATTTTTGGGTCAAAAATGGAATTAATATGAATTTAGGAACTAACAAAGCAATTAAAATAACAAAATGAAATAAAAATTGAATCAAAGCTGCGAAATAATGAGAGCCATAGGATCAGTCAACTGGTCAATCCATCCAAGCGCGCTGGTGATGCCACGCCATTTATTTAAACAACTGCGTTTTGCTATCAGAAATTCAAAAACCAACTTTAAGTCGTGGCCATTGGATTGAGGTTGTGGTCAAGAGTCAAGCAATGATCCAACGATGATGAAGTCGTCTCCTTCACAAAACAGGTCATCAGAGTGGAGACACAGGGCGGTGGTTGGTAGTGACCAGAGAAGACTCCAGTTGTCTTCTCCGGCGAAGGTTCAAGCTCAGGCATCCAGAAATGACAAACTATTTATCAATCTTGACCAGAATTTCACGTACATTCCAAATATCTCATCAAAATCCTCTAGATCGTGCTAGGTTTCAAAATACGAATCCATTTTCAAAAATCATGTCAACTTTGATCATCACTAAAATCCAAACTATTGGTATAGAAATCATCCTCATGTTGCCTACATCATCCTGATCTAAACATCTAGCATTAACTCCTCATGAATCAAGAGATTCAGGTCCAAACAGATCTTACATGTCATCTTTGATCATCATCAATTACTTCCAGATCAAGCCTAAAATGATCTATGTCTTGTGTAGATCCTAACCACAGGTCTAAATCTAATCATCTCATGCTAAATCATGCTAGAAGTTGAATGTTACTAACCTGGTATAGATCTTGAAATAGAGGTACTTAGAGCTCGTGGCTTGCTTCCAAATGCTCCAGATAGCTTCAATGATCCACAAGGAAGAGATTGCACACTTCAATTTTGCTTGAATTGGCTCCAAACTCAGAATCCGATTTGAACTTGCAGTTGAGAAAATTCACTTGCTCTTGCTTGCTCTGGTGCGAAATAATGCTCAACCTTGATATGAACACACTCTAATCAATATATAGAATCATTTCATGGGCTTTTGGATCCAAATTGAAGCCCAAAACAGTAGTTTGCATTTTCTGGTTTTTCATCCAAATTCACTATGACAGTCGTGTATTGCAAGCTTTGCATTGGTTCTAGAAGTTTCTCACACCTTGCACATGTCATTTAGAATGAGTTTGAATTGGTAGAATGGCCTGTTATGCATTGTGTGATGATTTGGTCATGTAACTTTCAAGTGAAGCAACCACATGACAACTCTCAAAATTTGGCTTAAACTCAAAATTCTGGTATTGCCAATGCTCTTAGAATGTGATTTCCAATCAGAAAATGTACCCACTTGCTTGGTTTGAGGCATCTAGCACAAAATCACATTTTCCCTCCTTTAATCATTTGAATTTTCTTCCTTTTCAAGCCATTTTAAGTGACTTTTTGATATGAGCCAAACCAAACTCTCATGACCACTTGGTTGCACTCAAAATCTCATTTTAAGCAAGTTCCATGTTGAACAAATTTCCAATTGAAGCTTGCAAGTTGGAGATATGGACCTATGATTGAAAATGACCTATAATCTCACTTTCCCAAAATACCCCTGACTTGTAAACCTCATAACTTGAGTTCTACAAATCAGATGGAGGACTTCTAGTACAATTTAGAAATCTAAGATCATGAGGAACAACTTTCATACTTACAAAAAGTTCATGTGAAACATCCTTCTAGGTCAAAAATAGCCTTGAAGTCAGATGATTTTCACAGACAAATTTCAGAAGCATCTGAGGACCTGTAACTTGTCTGGATCATAACTTGAGTTATATAAATCCCCTGGAGGACTTCTAGTACTCAAATTAAAGGTATTGAGATACTCTACAAGTTTCATGTTGTCCAAAGATCTATTTGAAACTTGTATCTTGACTTATGTGGCCTTGAAGTTAGGCACTAAATAGGGTAATTTGCACTGAAACCCTATGTTGCACCCTAAAATTTGACCAACCAGGTCCCGTATCTGGCTCTATGTTTCGACGCATGACCGCATTCACATCTGCATATCGCATACAGTGCATTTTTCATTTGTTTTGATTTTATCGGGATCACGGCCCTCGTCTCGCGTCTCAGGTGTTTTTTAATCAGTTTAGATGAGTAGAATCGTATTTTTTGGGAAGCCGTGCTCTTCCCGGGGTTTTCAGTTCGCGCTGTTGTTTTTAGGGATATTTCGGTGTCCGTTGATTTTTACCGGCTATTTTGGTGCGCTCTCGCAGTGTTTTTTGTCGTTTGGTGCTATTTTTGTTCCCTCGGAAATTATTGTGTTTTTCTGGATTTTATTAGCTATTTTTAGGGTTTTATAGCTTTTTAATCATTTTAGGATAATATAGAATATTAATAGTTTTTTTTAAAAATAGTTTTAATGGTTTTTAATTCATTTTTAGAATATATTAGAAGTTAAATAGATTTTTTTAATCATTTTAATAGAAGAATATAGTTTTTTTCTTTTATTAATAATATATATTTTAATAGATTTTAATCATTTTAGAATATAATAGGGTTTAATAGAAATTAAATGATTTTTCAATTTTAGATATAAATAATATAGTTTTTTTTCATAGAATTTTAATAGAATAGATTTCTTTTCTCTTAACATAGAATATAGATTTTTCATTTTAATAAATGGATAGATTTTTCTTTAATAGATATTATAGAATTAATAGGTTTTTTGAATATTAGATTTAATTAGAGGTTATATTAGGTTAATTGAATAGTTTAGAATTTAATTAGCTTTAGGTTAATCAGAATTTTAATTCATTTAGTTAATTAGTAATTAGTTTTATGTCTTTTCTTTAATCCATGCTTAATGCAGATTTTGGGGTTTTTATCACTTTTTTCGTTGGGCCCATTCATCAAAAAGCCCAAATTCACGCAGGTCCACAAAGCCAGAAAAGTCCAGAAAATATTGCATGTGTATAAATTCAGTCTTTCCACGTGTTAGATGAGAGAAGAGCCACATATCATCACCACGTCACGCCACTTCATTCCACAATCCCTCTCTCTCTGCCACGCCCCAGGACACGCGTCCTGCATGCGTCCACTGCCTCCACTACTAGTGACACTTGTCACCACTTCCCCCTCCCCCTCATGCATGCAATCTCGCCGGAAACCTCCCACCGGCCGGCATGCAATGGCCGCCGACCACCGTAACAACAACTTCCGGCGATCCTCAACCCACTCCGGCCGCCATACCCGTCACCGGAAACCCTAAAAGACCCAAAACAATTCCAGAATCCGATCAACATTCATCTTCCTCCTCTGATCCAATCAACATCACCGTCGTGATTTTTCCAGTTTCCGATCTACACTCATCATCATGTTCATCCTCAAGAACAAATCTCCAGATCTCCTTCACTTCCCAATGAACATCATCAAGAGCTTCAACTTCACCCAGCGAACGTTCATCCATCTATGAACACACTCCAATCCAGATCTTCATTCAACGTTCAAGAACTTCAACGAATCTTCAGCGAATTTCTTCAAGAACTCCATTCGAGCCTTCAACCGTCATCAACCGTTCTTCATAATTTCCAGATTCACATGCAAGATCTTCTTCTTCTGGAGACTTTGAATCTTCAGCAACAACTTCAAGAACACCTCAAACGATCCTCAATCAAATCTTCATCGAGCGCTGAGATCTTCTGGAGACACGCGTCCTGCATGCGTCCACTGCCTCCACTACCAGTGATCCCTTATTGACTTACTGATGGAGTCCGACAAAGATATTGTCGAACGTTCCTAGCGACCTAACGAGTCCATAGGCGGTGATAAGGAATTCTTCTGCTACGGCGCAGAATGCCCGACGACATAATCGACCATCCTTCACCAATTACCGTGTAACCGGTGATCTCTTGATGACTTGAGGACGAATATCTACAGTGAAAGAAGATGATCATCCTGATGGAGATTTGAAGTTAAGCATTCACCAGCAAGTTGTCGTGCAACTATAAATATCAGCTATCCTTCACCAGTTACCGTGTAACCGGTGATCCCTTGATGACTTGAGGATGAAGTTCTACAACGAAATCATAGATGTCAGATCAGTAATTCTCCAGCTAGTTGCCATGCAACTATCATTTCAGTTTCCGAAGATTTGTCCCCATCAGAGTATCGTTTACTTGTGTGGTTGGCAAATTTCCGGGTTTATTGGTATTCAACCGTCTTTTACCATGATTGTTTGAGAGTCGTTCGCTTCTCACCCAGTAAGGTCCAAGCCGTTTGAATAGGAGCAGTTGTTGCACCCCAAAATTTTCCTAACATTTCTTTACCTAGCTTGAGTTTCATTGCATTCATTTTAGCATTTTCATTTGCATTGCATTGACATGTGTGCAGGAGATCAAGAGGTATGACTACCAATTAAGGGATATTAAGGCTATGAAGCTAGCTAAGAGGTTTATTCAAGTATTCAAGGGTTGATATCCTCACCAGAGAAGCCAAAGATCCTCAGAGAAGGAGTTGGATATAAGAGTGTATGCCTCATAACTTGAAGGTTATGGGAAAGTCATCAGATGATTCTGAATCCATGGAGTTGGACTTGAAGCCTTGAGAGAGCTTGAAAGAAATTTTGAAGCCTAGACAGGTTATCATGCAAAGGATAAGAAGCTACTACCAAGATTGGTGCAATTAGGGTTTC
Organism: Lathyrus sativus; assembly: GCA_963859935.3. Taxonomy (NCBI): domain Eukaryota; kingdom Viridiplantae; phylum Streptophyta; class Magnoliopsida; order Fabales; family Fabaceae; genus Lathyrus; species Lathyrus sativus. Next base: position 431,918,853 of record OZ012740.1, read on the forward strand.
ATCTGGTCAACCCTAGGTCAACTGCTGATTTGAAGAAGGTTGAGACCTAATTTCAAGGCCATATGATCATGGATTGATGTATTAAGAGTCCTAAGGGATGATTCTAAGGTCAAATCATCATGAATCAAGAGTGTGAGGAGTTCCTAATCTAGGGTTACTATGCTTGACAGTGTAAAATCCCCTGGTTTAGTGCCTAACTTCAAGACCACATAACTCAAGATGTAATTTTCATCTCACCTTGACCCTAACATGATTGTTGTAGAGCATGATTATAGCTTTAATTTGAGTACTATAAGTCCTTGATAGGGTTTATAGAACTCAAGTTATGAGTCAAACAAGTTACAGGTCTTCAGATAAATGTGAATTTGGAACTTGAAAGTCAACCAACTTGCATGACACTTTTGACCTAGAAAGATGATTCTAATGAACTTTTGGCCAACGTGAATGTTGTTCCTTATCTTCTTAGCTTTTCAAAAAGTACTAGAAGTCCATTATTGGATGTGTAGAACTCAAGATATGAGCTTTACAAGACAAGGGTGTTTTGGGAAGTTGAGATTATAGGCCATTTTGATTATGGGTCAATTTCACCAACTTAAGCACCTCAAATGAAAGTTTGCCCAACTTGAAAGTTGTTCATAATGATGTTATTTTTCCAACCATGCATTAAGAATCCATTGATATGGGTTAGAATGAGAAATGTGTGAAGAAAAATTCATGAATGAATCATTAAAGGAAGCTTGAAAAGGGCCAATTCAAATCAATTCATTTTTGAACCAAAGCATGTCATATTTGTGCTTGTTTTGAGTCCAAATTATGTTTTAAGAACATTGGAAAAATAAGAAGTCAAGTTTGAATTCATTTGATATGCCAATTTCATGGTTTCTTCACCAAAAAGCAACAAATGCAAAATCAACCATCCATTCCATTCCAAGGCCTCAATACTATCCACACATCTTCCTTACATCATAAGAAACTAGAGTGGATCAATTTGCAGGTTGTTTAGCTTTGGTCTCACCATGACATAAAAGCTTCAAACTTGGAATTTTGGATTTTTGAATTGGACATTTGTGGGCTTCCAATGGGCTTCAAATCACTCTAGGTACATTGCATATAACCTCTTGGATGATTCCTAACTACCAGAACAGATTTTGGTGGAAGATAACAGAAAAAACAGTTAGAAAAAGCTCAAGAAAAATTGGAATTCGATTTCTGCGATTGAAGGGTTTTCAGGCCAAATCAAGGATTGCAGAAGCTCAAGGGTGGATCAGTGAAGGATTCTGCAGCTTCTCCACAAGCTTGAGCACCATTTGAAGACCCATTGGAGGTGCTCCAATAGGTAACTTATTTTTCACAATTACTCTCTGTTCTTGATACAAACGCACGCCATTTTTATGAATTCACATTCCCCTAAGATCATAGATGGATTTAGGATAGATTCCATGGCCATTCGTGAGAATTCTTGACAGAGCATGTTTTATTGTTAGCTTCGGTTAGGGATCATTATTGACTAAAAACGAAAACAAATCATGCCATGGTGATCTAGTAAGAGAGACGAGTTGTTTCGTATAAGAAATCACGAGTTTTATTGAGTTTTGTGGGAGGCTACTATTCACGTCACGAGGTAGAAGATGACCGGAGGAAGGCCGGCCACCGTCTGGAATTCCCAGCCACCGTGCCTGTAATTTTCCCCCTTTTCCATTCAAATTTCCAGATTGAATGTCATCCGTTAGATTAGGTTATCCACTTGACTTGGTATCCTCATGGAACGACTAGGATTCACGCGGAACACATGACACTTCCCATAAGTCAAAACGCTGAGTTTCATTAATTGAAACTCAGCTGGGCCTAAAACATATTGCTACCAGCACCCCCCCCCCCCCCCTTCGCAACCCAATGTGAATAGCACGCGTAACAAGTACTTCCTGCACCCCCAGCCTGTTTCATTTTATTTCTTTTTTTCTTTTATTTTTCTATTGGATAGCTATTTGATTTTAATTCAGAAAAAATATTAAATGAAGTCATAAAATCATGAGAAAAATATTGGAGATACTTGAATATGTTCTTTACTTTGTCACATTTTTTAATTGCAATTTTAATTCTTTTTCCAATAAATTTTCAATTTTTCTTTTATGTGCTTTTCCATGAATAGAAATAATGCCATGTTAGTTTCTAGATTTTTGTTTCCATATCAATGCTTGGATTTAATCTCTGATTTTTCACATGGTGAATGTTGATACCTTGTAGGATATTGTATGATTTTTCTTGTTTTCTTTTAGAAGCTTTTAGGTGTAGTTTTGAGATAGATCTTTAGGATCATTCCATGATGGATTCCCTTTAGCACACCCTTTGAGTTTATATTTTATTAGAACCTTTAGAATTAGGTTTTGCCCCTAGTTTTTGTACCATAGATTCTTAACAAATTTAGGATCATCTAGGATTTTTCTTAGGATTTTTGGAATTGATCTTGGAACAACACCACAAATGTCTTATCACATCATTTCATGAACTCCATGACCTAAAAGTAGGCTTTGATACTCTTCAATTGCTTGCACCTCAACTGTGGCTCTTGCATTTGACACAATGACTTGATTTAGCTCCAACGTGGCTCTCTAGGCACCCCATGGGCTCTATACACATCTCATATTCACACCTCATGCTTCACATCCCATTGATGGTCCTTAGCTGATCAAGACCATCCCACCACCTCCTGATGACTTGGATGACTTCTCAAGCTTGGATAAGATTTCTTGCTAGGCTTCTCTTGATAATAATCACACTTGATCCCCTGTTGGATGAATGATATGCCATGATATGAAAATGATAGAACTATGCAAATGATAATGCAATGAAACATAAACCAGGTAAAAGATGTTGAGCAAATTTTGGGGTGCAACAGCTGCCCCTGTTCAAACGGCTTGGACCCGACTGGGTGAAGAGCGAACGGCCTTCAAACAATCGAGGTAAAAGACGGTTGAATACCAAGAAACCCGGAAATTTGCCAACTGCAGACATGAACTGCACAAACTATTTGGAGAACAAAACCCACCAAATTATACTCCATCTCTGCTATGGGGTTTGTCAATACAAAAATACAACTTCTCTGCCCATCATAGCAATTTTGATTCTGGAAACTCACTATATACAGCGTCTTTGTCTATTTACAGCAGCTTATCCTTCAATGCAAACACAACTTCTCTGTCTAATCACAGTATCTTTTTCTAATCACATGACTCCATCACTCAAATGGGTATGAATATCTCTGTTAATAGAATACAATCTTTTCTGACTCTTTTACTGGGGAAACAACTTTGCCAACAACACAGGAAATAACTTTGGTGACTTCCACTGAGGAAATAACTCTGCCAACAACACAGGAACTAACTCTGCCAATAATACAGGAAAATAACTCTGCCAATAATACAGGAAAATAACTCTGCCAATAATACAGGAAAATAACTCTGTCACCACTACGGGAAACAACTCTGTCCAATACAGGAAAATAACTCTGTCACCACTACGGGAAACAACTCTGTCCAATACAGGAAAATAACTCCGTCACCACTACGGGAAATAACTCTGTCCGATACAGGAAAATAACTCCGTCACCACTACGGGAAATAACTCTGCCAATAACAGGAACTAACTCTGCCAATAATACAGGAAAATAACTCTGCCAATAATACAGGAAAATAACTCTGCCAATAATACAGGAAAATAACTCTGCCAATAATACAGGAAAATAACTCCGTCACCACTACGGGAAATAACTCTGTCCGATACAGGAAAAATAACTCCGTCACCACTACGGGAAATAACTCTGCCAAATACAGGAAAAATAACTTCGTCGCCACTACGGGAAATAACTCTGCCTAATACAGGAAAATAACTCTGTCACCACTACGGGAAATAACTCTGCCCAATACAGGAAAATAACTCTGTCACCACTACAAGAAATAACTCTGCCCAATACAGGAAAATAACTCCGTCACCACTACGGGAAATAACTCTGCCCAATACATGAAAAATAACTCTGTCACCACTACGGGAAATAACTCTGTCCGATACAGGAAAATAACTTTGTCACCACTACGGGAAATAACTCTGCCCGATACAGGAAAATAACTCCGTCACCACTACGGGAAAATAACTTTGCCAATAACAGGAAAATAAACTCTGGATACAGCTTCTCTGCCTATCTTTGCAGTAGCTAACTCCATCAATCAAATGGTAACAAAATACTGGTCCAATCTTCATATTTTTAGCGTGGACATGGCAGCAGATCTGAAAAGGACTCTACTGGGGATTTTCTGAACCCAAACTGCTAGACACCTACTTCGACATAGGCGGCAACTTCCAAAAATTGATTCACGAAATCTTTTGATACTGTCATAACAACAATTTTGAAGAAATACTCCGCTGGAAGGGTAAGAGAAACTAATCCAAGCAACTCTCTGGTGAATAAGACAAACATTACACGTCTCACGCCGAGACCTTGCTTATCTGGTAATTAATTTGAGCAGGAGCTCCCTCCACCTGCAGGGAAAACAACACTTGAAAACAAAAGGTTAACCAACCTGGCTTATGTTTCAAGATGCGTATGTTTGACAATGGCGTAATGCTCCATTCGACATGGAAATGCTACGCATGTGGGTAGATGCAAATATGACGATATATGCAAATGCTAACGCAGGCTCAAACTGCTGAGAAACACTCTGGTATGAAATGGCTAAGAACAAAACCAACTCCGCTGGGGATGATCGGGTATCACAAAGTATTCCGGAAAAATAAATGTCGGAAACAACAACCAACTCTGTTGGGGAGAGATCAAACATTTGGGAAGAAAACACAAGCCCTGCTGGGGAAAGATGCGACCCTTCTGGGGGAAGAACTACACTGTCGGGACACAGTCTACAAATTCAGAGCTACAAACTCAGCTGAGGATAATCATCCTGACGAAAGAATGACGACCTGCGGGGAAAGGGAGTAACCATCCTCTGGGGAGGCGTCCTCTGCAGGGGATATAGATTTTGACCTGCTGGGGATATCCTATGGACAACTTCCATGAGGATACTCTTCAGGCGACATTCCTGGTGATACTCTCTCGGGGAGGACAATTCCACATCTGGTAGGAATAAGCGCCGTCTCCACTCTCTGGGGATAAGATACGACTTGCTAAGGAACGACATCAACTGAAGCCAGGCCCTACATCAAGAGACTTTGGCTGGGGAATACAATTCCTGACCGTTTGCTTCAAAGGTAAGGACCCTACAAAACACAAACAAGACAAAACAAATCTACACAACAAAATCTATTCGAGTTAATATCCGTGACGTTTATTCAGTCAATTCGAAGTTTTAGCAATTATTGGCAAGGGCCAGCAAGTTTATGCAAGTGCAAGTTCATCAAAAACATCGGCGTTTTTCACAAACAAAACAGTAAAGAACAAGCATCAAGTACTGAATAACATGCTTTATTGACAACGGGCATGTAAATAAGAAAAGCTTTGTACACTAGATGTAACTCCTGAAAAGAGGAAGTTACGCACAAGCAAAATACAAATATCACAGAAATACAACGAAAATTTGTATACATGTCGGAAACGTGGTACAGACGAACACCATGAGCTGATCCTCCTATGACTCGCCTGACTCTGACGCTTTCCCGATACTCGATCTTCAGAAGAGATTGTTTTGGATGAACGACCCTCAGGTATTCCCAAACCACCAAGCAATGCAGTATCAAACTCGGACCGTAGTCATTTTCTTTTTCAATCCCTAACTTTTGTGTGAATCGCCCTTTGCGGGTTTTCAATTCACCGGGATACCCTTTTTTGCCGAAGCTGCCCCTTTCAGGTTTTCAACTTCGCGGGTGTACATTTTTTCAATTTTATCCCTAACTTTTTCCCGAACCTTTTATTCCTTTTTTATGGTTCGCCGGGATGCCCCATTTTTGCCTGGACTCTCTTTTTTCTGTCCAGCGGGTCACTTTAAGCAAAGTATTTTTTAACTGCGTCCGAATTCACAGGAGACGTAAAGTCCTCACCATCCATGGTGGATAACAACAAGTTTCCTCCAGAGAAAACCTTTCTGACGACATATGGACCCTCGTAGTTGGGAGTCCATTTGCCCCTGTGATTCGATTGTGGTGGGAGAATATTTTTCAACACAAGATCGCCCGTCTGAAAGCTTCGAGGGCATACCTTCTTATCGTAAGCTTTCTTCATCCGACTCTGATATAACCGACCATATGCGAGAGAAGCCAATCTCTTTTCATCCATTAAACTGAGCTGATTCAGTCTATCTTTTACCCATTCTGCCTCATCAAGTTGGACATCGCATAAAACCCTCAAAGAAGGAATCTCAACCTCCAATGGTAACACTGCCTCCATGCCATACACCAATGAGAAAGGGGTTACGCCGGTTGACGTGCGTACCATCGTACGATAACCGTGCAAAGCGAAAGGCAACATCTCATGCCAGTCCTTGCAAGTCATAACCATCTTCTGAACAATCTTCTTTATGTTCTTATTGGCCGCTCCGACAGCGCCATTCATCTTGGGCCGATAAGGAGAAGAGTTGTGATGCTCGATCTTGAAATTCTGACACAGCTCTTTCATCATCTTGTTATTCAAGTTTGAGCCGTTGTCGGTGATAATCCGCTATGGGATTCCATATCTGCAGATAATATCTCTTTTGATAAATTTGGCTACCACTTGTTTGGTGACATTAGCATATGACGCTGCTTCCACCCTGTTGCACCCCAAAATTTTCCCAACCTTTTTAACCTAGGCTTATGTTTCAATTGCATAGTCATTTGCATTGTCATTGTGTATAGGGCATTCATCTGCATTGCATAGCATAGGCAAGCTACCTTTATCAGGGAATCAAGTGCTATTATTATCTCAAGAGGTATATCCAAGGGTTTCATTCATATTCAAGACTACTCAGGTCATCAGGGAAGAATTCGAGCTTTGAAGAGCTGACAGGTTGATCAGTGAATTCTCTCCTATCTTGAGGCTAGTTGGGGATCATCAGAGGAAGTGTGAGCTATGAGCCAAGAGCATGAGGTGTGTATGGATATTATGAAGAGTCTAGAGAATCATTTTTGAGGAGAACCAAGTCATTTGAATGATTGCAAGAGCCTCAGTTGAAGTCAGTCAACACTGGGTCAACACTGGGTCAATTCTAGGTCAAAGAAGTGTTTTGAAGGGCATCAAGGGTCATTTGGAGAATGTGGGATTCATTATTTGCTATATGGATATGGATATTATGTTGTGATAGAGAAAAATCAAGAGGAGTCAAAGAGAACTGGAGTTACTAAATTAGGGTTTCAGTGTAAAATCCCCTAATTTAGGTCAAACTTCAAAGCAGTGTAGCTCAAAATGCAAGCTTCATATGAATTCTTGGTCCACATGAAACTTGTACAGTATCTTCATAGCTTTAATTTGAGTGGTGGAAGTCATCAAGATGATTTGTAGAACTCAAGTTATGGCTCTTGCAAGTTACAGGTCATCTGAGGGCACTGAAATTTGTCTGTGAAAATTGTCTGTCTTCCAAGCAACTTTTGACATTAAAGGGTACTTCAAATGGATTTCTGGCCAACATGAGAATTGTTCCTTATTGTCTTAGCTTTCTATAATGGTATGGTATGCCTTCATATGATTTGTGTAACTCTACTTATGGTCTTGGCAAGCAAAGGGTATTTTGGTCATTTAAGGATTACAGGTCATTCTTAGCATATGCCTAAAACTCATACAAGGAAGCTTCAAATGAAAAACTTCACAACATCAAAGTTGCTCAAAATGTCATTTTAAGTCAAGAAAAGAAGTCATGGAAGTTTGGAAATGCATAGAATGAGACTTGACCAAAGTTGGTGGAAAATGACCTAAAAAAGGCATATAAGTTGAAAAAGTTGAAATGAAAAATTGGTTTGAGAGATCTACAAATCCAATATGGGTCATCCAATATACCAAATTGATTCCAAACATCATTTTAAAGACATTGGTTCAGCCACTTTTTTGAGTTAGGGCTTAAAAATGGGACTTGCTTTGTAAAATTGTTTCTTGCATCATAAGGCAACTTGGTAAAACTCAACACAAGGCAAAGAAAGGATTGGTTTTTCACACATACACTCCCAATATCTCATGAAAGGAGATTTTAACACAAGTTTGGAAGGTTGTATGCATGAGATAAGAGATATTCAACATGTCCTTAAGTGAGAAGTTCATGAATTTTCCACAACTTTCTAGAATCCTCTAGGATCAATCTAGAAACTTCTCAATCTGTTAATCATCATCTATATAATGAAATGAAGCCATTTGTGCAAGAGGTTGGTGCATTGAGGGGGAGAATAGAGAGAATTAAGAGATTGCTTCCATTGTAAGAAAGTGAGGATTCATTGATAACACTCCATTTCTGTCCAAGTTTCTTCTTCATATTCAATCTCTGGATCATAGTGAGGGAGAAGAAGCATGCTTAGAGGTCCATTAATGGCATCTTGAAGAGTTGGCATTGAAGATTCAAGAACCTACACCAGAGTTGCAGTCACCATTATAAGTTTCTTCATCCTTTTCCTTTGCATACAGTAGGATCAACACCTCCCAAGGATCATTAGTGAAGCTTGCCAGGCCTTGAAGTGCACGATTCCACAACTGTTCCATCAAATTTCAAGGTATGCATCTCGATCTACATCTCTTTATCTAGGTAGTATTAGATGGAATGGTTAGGATCAAAATGCTTAGAGACCATAGGGGATTGATTCCTGAAGATTAGAGAGGATTCTATAGGGTTTCATAACAGGATGTTGAAACTTTGGTGATAAAGTTTGGTTAGGTTAATGAGTGTTAATCATCGTGTATTGGCTTGATGAGATCAGTGTAGCATGGTGAACAAGATAGGACAGTTAAATTGGAGAATTGTGAGGCTCCATTGATGAGTGCAGTTAGTATTCTATGAGGTTCCACCTGTCGGGTTTTATTATGGGGTTAGTTTCAGTCCAAACTAAAAGCATGGTCGTGTAGAGGGGAAGAAATGGAGTGAGTTTGGTCTTTACAAGTCTTGGTTTCATGGGCTATGGGGAGAGAACGAAGAGCATGAAGATTCCTGCATGGACATGAATTTCTGAGTTTAGGGTTTTGATTTGGGGACGATGAAGCGTGTCCGTCCGATCGTGCCAAATAATGGACCTTTTCATCTGATCGTATGGCTGATATTCAAATTGAAAACGGAGGGAATTGACCAAAGTGAAACGCAGCGTTTCACTAAACGCGCGTCTGGGCTGGATCTCAGATTCCTATCCCCACCCCCCAATTGATAAGCCCATTGAATTACACATGATTTTACTGCTTTTCGCACCGAGGTTTTATCATTTTCTCTTTTATTTTTTTATTCATTTTTCTGAGCGCGCTGGGCCTAGCATTATTGTTATCTGCACCCCTGGTTTCATGGCCCATCTGAGATTTGAACTAGGCGCCTTTGCTTATGGCACCCCCTCCCCCTTTTATGTCTATTTTGTGTTTTTATTTTCCTTTATATTTTTAATACCTTTAAAAAATCATAAAAAAATGGAAAATGGCTTGTTTTAATTAGTTCTTTTTGCTATAGGTCAATAATTCTGCCTAGAAAAATACCAAATAATAAAAATAGCATTTTATTTTGTTTTACTATTTTTTGTGTATTTTTCTTGTAAATAGCATTTTAATGGATTTAGTTTGATACTTGAATTTGTTAATTTTAGTTCTCATAGGTCCCCTTAGATTTAGGGTTCATTCTTTTTAGAGTGATTAGCATAGGACTTCAACTTGTGCATAAGATTTAATTCACAATTTTAGGATTAATTTTTAGGTGATTTGGTTAAGTGTGATTAGTGTGATCAAAATTAGGGTTTTAAATGTGCATAGGTGGAATAGATTAATTCTTTTAGGAGATTTTCATTTGATTTTTGGGGTATGGGACTATAAGGGTTATGGGTATAGGATAGATCCCTTAGAAAATATTAGGATTCCCCTACTGCTATTAGTATATTGCTTGTATTTGATTAATTGTGTGGTGTGCCCTCTTTAGGGTTATCTTTTTGTCTGTGTGGGGTATTGGGTTTGTTTGGGATTTGGGGAGAGCTGAAGACCTGAGATGATGAAGCCCATTTGAAGATCAGAGACTGAAGACCAACTTCCAGAGTTGATGAGGAGTATCTCTTGCTGGCAGCTGTAGAAGTTTGTAGGATCTAGGAGTTAGGCAGAGCTCTAGAGTAGTAAACTTGATTCTCAAACATGGAAGGCCTTGACTGCCTCCATTCTTCTCTGTGATGCAGAGTCTCCCTAAGACACTCACCCCCTTCCTTTGGAAGGCTTGGTGCTAATATCTAAGGGATAGAACTCTTGAGAGAAATATTATTTGTGTTGATAGCAGTCTGTTTGCCACCCTTGGTGGTCAACTACTTGCTTAACACCCAATTTATTCCTGTGATTGATTCCTCAGCTTGGAGGTTAGGACTTGAAGAAAAGCCATTGGGAGATTGAGGATAGAAGACTGGTGTCTGCTTGAAGCTTGAAGATTGAAGCCAGATGCTGATGAAGACTGCTTTGCTGTTTAGTTTTTGCTGTTTTAATTTTGATGTATTGTGTGAATTTCCCGGATTGTATTGTTTGCTGTTTAATTTGCTGGGTTGAAAGTGAATCCTGTTCACTTTTGCCTATTGTTTTCTAGGTTCGAGGGTGAGTGGGACTTCCTTGCCTCGCTTGTACTGTTGCATCCATGCATTTTACTGCTTTATTGTATATATCTGCTGTTTCTGTTTCCGTCTATTCCCGTAGGATCTCTGTTTCTCTCTGCGCAAGAGAGGAGCATGATAGACATTAGGAGTTAACCCATGCATGATGACATTAGGGTAGATTTTATTCCCCTTTTTCAACCCTAGGATTTTTAGAGTGTCATCTCTTCTTCCTTCAAAATAACAGAAAAACATTAATAAAGGTTATAGCAGAGATTAATTCATTTCTTCCGTCAAAAGATTTGAACAAACATCAACCTTTTTGCAATAAGAAAACCCTTGTTTAAGGTGAGATTTTTCACAAAAGACACTTGAACAGCTTGTGTCGTGCGTAGTTAGGCGAACTATGTTTGCTCTGATCTTCCAGGCTGTGTGGAAGTACGTAGGCATAGGATGCGATATCCTAGCGAGCAATCTTCACCCATCCTCCCCCGTAGTTAGGCGAACTACGTTGACTCTGATTTCTCGTTCCAGACGGGAATACGTAGGCATAAAGTGCGATGCTTTGCCAAGTCATGTTTTCTTTTCTTTTCAGACCTCATCCTTTAGTTTAGATAGAAATGTAATCCGTATAAACCAGACAAGCGTGGATCCCATCGAGTACGATGGACGTGAGGGGTGCTAATACCTTCCCCTTGCGTAACTGACTCCCGAATCCAGGTTTTGGTTGCGATGACCATACCTTTCCTCGTCTTTGCGTTAGGTTTACTTCGAGTGTTTCCTTTCCCTCCTTTGGGATAAATAACGCACGGTGGCAACTCTTCTGTCAGCCGGCGCCGATTTTTGCAGTAGCGACAGCTGGCGACTCTGCTGGGGACCCAACGTCCCCTGGCTGCTAAGGACTGCGATAGTTCTTATGCATTTGGGATCCAACGTCCCTTTAGAGAGTCAATCCTAGCGCTTGTTTGCCCGTCGAGGAATTTGTATGGATTTACATTTCTGTATTTACCTTTCAGCATTATATTATCATTATTATTGTTGTACTGTGGGGCGTGATGGGTGTTCTATGATTGAGAGATAAGTCGGACCTGGGCTTGAGTGCACCTAGACTTAGAGTAGAGATTAGTGGGCGCGCACGTGCTTTGCATGTCCTAGTGTCCCGCGAAATCTACACTCAGACGAGGTTCTTCTGGTTGGCCTCCTGTCCTGCCCTTTGTGTGGCTCGGGTTGCTGGTTAGTTGGATTGTCGACTCTGGGGACCGATCATTTGGAAGTTGGCTAAGTGAGGCCTCTTCAGGATTTGATGATGCCACTCCTTCTGGGAATCGTATCATCAACCCTGAAAGTCTGTGACGCCGACGACCGCATAGGATGCCATACCTTTGTCAGTTGCTAGGACATCCACCTGTGAGAGGGTTTGGGGTTATGCAGGTAACTAGACCTTCAGATACCGATTATTTCTTGATCAGAGATCCTGGGTATTTATGGATGTTTGTGAGGTCTATCAGAGACCGGTTGGAGTTATATTATGGGTCTATCAGAGACCGATGTTGGAGCTTTGTGTTGGGTCTATCTGAGACCAGGGATTGATGAGTATTGGAGGGTCTATCTTGAGACTTTTGATATGGTTCAGGCTTCTCAGCTATAGCACTTGGTCCCCGTTGCATGTTGCTTGCATTGCATTGTCTGCATAATCATTATCATTGCATCCCATTAACGTGTGTCTGTGCTGCAGGTGCATTAACATATCCCCCGGTTCTAGTATCTGGACTTCTGAGTATTGATCATGGCTGGTTTGAGGATGACAGTTGCTTATAAGCTGCCTATCCCTGATATTGCTCCACTCCTGGGTCTGATTTCTCTTGCTGATGAGGATGTCCGTCGAAGCTTCAGGCAGAGTTATGGACGGTTGTTGAGTCTGGTTCGCACATCCACTGATGATGAGTTGAACGGGCTGTACACGCTGATGCAGTTCTATGACCCGGCTTTGAGATGCTTTACATTTGCAGACTTCATTTTGGGACCTACCATGGAGGAGTATGTGGAGTTTACTGAGCTGCCAGTGCAGAATGCAGTTCCCTTTATTCACTCTGCCGCTGAACCTAAGTTGGAGGATTTAGCCAAAGCCTTGCACATGAATGCTTCTGAGTTGTTGATAACTTCTTGGCGAGGAGTTCCGGGTTTTTCTCTCCAGTTTCTGGTTGGTAAGGCTCAAGAGTACGCCAAGAATGGGTGTTGGGTGGTCTTTAACGCTATTCTGGCTCTATGCATTTATGGGATCGTGCGGTTTCCTAACTTCCCAAACTTCGTGGATATGGATGCGTTTCATCTATTTGCTGCTGGTAACCCGGTGCCAACACTGATCGGAGACTTCTACCATTCGATGCACTACAGGAATGAGAACAGGAGAGGCAAGAATGTCTCTTGTTGCGTGCCTTTGCTGTCCATGTGGTTCAAGAGCCATCTTCCTTCGAAGGGACCTTTTATGGATAATGCGACCACACCTGACTGGCCGGAGCGTATGATGAGGTTGTCTTCTACAGATATTGAGTGGTTTGATCGAGACCTGCTGGGGTCCGAGCTTATTTGCAGTTGTGCTGGGTATCCTAATGTCCCGCTGATAGGAAGAAAAGGGTGCATTAACTATAACCCATCTTTGTTCGTCCGTCAGTTTGGATATGCGCTGAAGAGCCCACCTCAGGAGGATGAAGTATAGGAATCTCTATACTTCACAGGTGATTTGAGCGGATATTTGCTAGCCAAGCTTCGGCATGCCTGGACGCGTATTAACAGGAAAGGGAAGCCACTGTTGGGGAAGAGTGATTGCCAGGCATATGCACCCTACAAAGTCTGGATTCAGGAGAGAGCCAGACGGATACTGATGCCATTTCCAGCTGCTCCGGTCCCTGTTCACATTCCGGTAGAAGAGCCAACCACTGTCACAAGGGAGGTCTACGAGCAGGTTGTGAAGGAAAAGGAAGCCTTGCTGAAGATTAATGAAGAGTTAGAGAAGGAGCTAGCTCAGATGAGGAGTGAAAAGAATAAGGTCGTCCGTTCTTTCCAACAGCAGATCGAACTAGTGAACAGGCTAGACGCTGAGTTGACTAAGGAGAAGAAAAAGCGCGAACGTCTGGGTCAAGAGTTCAGAAGCTCCCACGACATGCTAGAGGCCAAAAAGAAAGCACTTGACGCCGCTCACCGAGAGATCTCCTCTTGCAATAAGACTTGGAACGCGACGCTGACCAACAACAAGAAGAGGGAAGATAAGTTGAAGCAGCAAATTTCTGACCTCGAGAAGCAGTTGAAGGCTAGCATTGAGAAGTGCGAAGAAGAAGTGATGACCAGATACAGTCTCCAGAAGGCATTGAACAAAGCCATTGAGGGCAGGAACGAAGCAGTATCTCAGAAGCGGAAGCTAGAAGATCGCTTCGGAGATGGAGCAGGGGAGGAAACCGCTGGTGACGCGCCACGTGTTCTCAAGAGAAGAAACCAGCTTGTCGAAGGTCTGCTCACCCGACCAGGTCATCCAGAGACCAAGAAGTTGATAGAAGAGTACCGGGCTCATGGGAATACTTGATCATTTCATGTATTTGTACGCCTTATTTGCATTTGGGCTGACCATCACCAGGATTGTTGGTTGAGGTCATGCCATCTTACTGTATACCCTCGGTGATATTGTATTCTTGGATTTCTCTTCAATATACGAGGTTTTCTATGATTCGGCTCCAATCATTGTCTTGCTAGCACTGTCACTGCACTGGCACTCACACTAGAATCGGGGCATAATAATCCCTAATGCACAGACACACATTGCATTTTGCATACATACTCACATTTGCATTACAAGTTTGTGATCCAGGTATCTTATCTCTTGCATCTTTGAATCAGGTATTTTCAGGATTGCAGAAAAGCGGGTCCACCGTTACTCTACAAGAGTCAACCAAAAGAAGATCATGGACAACGTGCAGAGTGAAATGCAAGAGATGCGTGACAGGATGGCCCTGCTCATGCAAACCATGGAGACTATCGCCAAAGGACAAGAGCAGCTGCAGAATCTGGTTCAACCAATAGTCGCCCGGGCTGAGAACAACGGGACACCGCAGGGTGAAAACATTGCTGCTTCTCCCCGAGTTGAGAATCGTCAAGGTGCTGACGCTGTTCCCGTAACCGGTTTGAATGCTAGAGAAACTGGTCCTGTAGGTGGAGGTGGGAACACCGGTAATATGAATGTCAATACAGATACTGCTGGGGTATTTGTGGGCAACGTCAACCAGGGTTTCAATGGGGGTGTTGAGAATGTCGGAATGAATGGTATCAATGGTAACCAGGGCTTCAATGGTGTGAATATGGGGTATGGCAGCATGGCTGGCGCCAAGGCTGGGTTTGGTGGCTATGGTAATCTTGGATATGGAGCTGGTGCATACAACACTCAAGAGATGGGTAATCTGAGGTATGACCCCAGGTACGTTCAAACGGGTCCGGGCCGTGATACCGATTATGTTGGATATGATGCAGTACCTCGCTGGGAGGATCTCCAGGAGGATGTGTTCTCTGGTCAGAATGAAGGCTATGAAAGAGCCAGGGGCGACAACCATCGGATGAGATTGCTAGAAGAGAAGGTGAACGGGTTGGCCAACCAGAATGCTCTTGGGTTGGATATGTCGAATATGGGGTTAGTCCCAGGATTGAGGGTCCCGCTGAAATTCAAAGCGCCGTCATTTAATAAGTACAAGGGGGATACGTGCCCTAGGGTGCATGTGCGCGCATTTTACAGGCGCATGTCTGCATATTCTGAGGATGAAAAGATGCTAATGCACTTTTTCCAGGATAGCCTGTCAGGGCCATCGCTGGAGTGGTACATGAGCTTAGAGCCTACTCAGATCAGGAGTTGGAAAGAGCTGGCAGAGGCTTTTGTTCGACATTATCAATATAATAGCGATCTCGCCCCTAACCGAGTTCAGTTGCAAAGCATGTCTCAGAAGTCTAGTGAGAGCTTTAAAGAATACGCCCAGAGATGGCGAGATTTGGCTGCTAGGGTGCACCCTCCCATGGTGGAGCGCGAAATGATGGATATGTTCATAGGAACTTTCTCTGGAATGTACTACGATCGTCTGCTCAACTTTTCGATGAGTACTTTCTCTGAGCTGATTTTGATGGGGGAGCGAATTGAAAACGGGGTAAAGATTGGTAAAATTCAAGCAGGTGAGTCCAGTTCCGCAGGAGGTAATAAGAAGACGTTCGGTGGAAAACGTCAAGGTGACCCCAATGCTGTGTACGGTGCTCGACGAAAGAATAAAGGTCAGAATTGGCGTCAGCAATCGCAAGTGGCAAGTGTAACCATTCCAGGGCCTCCTCAGCAGCAGAGACAACAACCACCGCAGCAGGCTCAGTAGCAACCTAATAATCAGCGCAGATTTCAGAACCCACGACCGAGGAGAGTATTCGAGGTACCGTCGGTGTCATATGCAGAACTCCTTCAGACCTTGTTGAAATTGCAGCTAGTCGAGAAGAGGACCTTAGCACCACCAACCGGCCAGCTGCCAGTCGGATATGATGTTAATGAGCATTGTGACTTCCATTCGGGGGCACCAGGGCACAATATTGAAAATTGTCTAGCATTCAAGCATAAAGTACAGGATTTGCTTGATAGTACGGCTATTAACTTCGGGAAGGAAGGTCCCAATATCACGCAGCAGCCAATGCCCAAGCATGGTGGGGCTGGGGCCAATGCAATCATGGTAGATGATGAGTTGAACTTAGTTTCAGAAGTGAGCGAGCTGAAAACCCCTTTGAGTTTCGTAAAGCAGCGCTTGTTGGAAGGAGGCGTCTATCCCGGTTGCAGTAACGAGTGTGTTGACTGTTTGATTCAACCTAAGGGCTGTGAGAAGCTGAAGAGGGGAGTTCAAAGTTTGATTGATGAAGGGACTTTGCAGTTTGACAGGGCTGTGGGGCGAGAGAAGTCTGTTGAGACAGAATCTGTAGAAGAGCGCAGGGAGATTGCTACGATCACCATTCCGTTCAAATCAGTGACAATTTCGGCATCATCAAAAAGGCCGACCATTACTATTACCAACGCTAAGCCAGTCCCTTTTGAAAGCACAAAGGCAGTCCCGTGGTGCTACAGTGCTGAGGCGTATTGCAATGGGGAAAAGATTGACTTGAATGATCCTCCAGCAGGATCCGTTGATAACATAGTGGGAGCAGGTGGTATAACCCGGAGTGGGAGAATTTTCACTTCACCTGAGGTCGAAGCAGAGAGGCTCGCCAAAGGTAAGAACAAGGTTGTTGAAGGGGAATCTTCAGGGGGTAAAGAGAAAGAGCCGATAACCAAAGATGTGGAAGAATTCATGAGGTTAATCCGCAAAAGTGATTACAAGATTGTAGATCACCTGCAACAAACCCCGTCTAAGATCTCCATATTATCGTTGTTGTTGTGCTCTGAGGCGCATAGAAATGCCCTGTTGAAAGTACTTGAGACATCTTTCGTGCCGCAAGAGATTTCAGTTAATCAACTGGAGGGAGTTATGGCACATGTTAACGCTGGGCATGGACTGGGATTCACGGATTTTGACTTAATGCCTCGAGGGCGTGATCACAATAATGCTTTGCACATCTCTATCGAATGCCGGGGCACTGTGTTATCCCATGTGCTGGTAGACACTGGGTCCTCGTTGAATGTGTTACCAAAGAAGGCTCTGCTGAAGTTAGATACCCGTGGGTTGTTGTGCACACCTAGTGATTTGGTAGTAAAGGCTTTTGACGGAACCAGGAGGTCAGTATTCGGGTCGATAACGTTACCTATTCAGGTAGGTCCGGAGGTGTTTGATACAGTGTTTTACATCATGGACATACAGCCCGCATATAGCTGTTTGATTGGGAGACCCTGGATTCACGCCGCTGGGGCAGTAACTTCGACGCTCCATCAGAAGTTGAAATATATGGTTGAGGGGAGTATTGTAACGGTGTGTGGCGAAGAGGATATCTTAGTCAGTCATTTATCTTCTTTCAAGTACGTGGAGGTAGAGGGAGAAATTCATGAAACGTTGTGTCAAGCGTTCGAAGAGGTGAAAGTCAAAGCTCCAGTGAAGAGTGAAGGACTAGAGGCGGCTGTCTCCTCGTATAAAGAAGCCAAGGCGCTGGTACAAGCAGAAGAGACTCAGAAGTGGGGTCAAGTTCTGGACATTCCGGTAAAACAAGACAAGTATGGCTTGGGGTACCGCCCATCTTTCTCGCAGAGTGCGCCTAAGTACAAAGGACCTGTTGTGTTCACACCCGGAGGGGTTAGCTTTGAAAGGATCAATGTCGTGTCTGATACGGAAGAAGCGGATAGCGATTGCGACATGGACTCATGGATTCGACCCAACACGCCGGGGCAAAGCCTATGCAACTGGTCCATCCAGGACGTCATCCAAGTCACCAAACAGTAATGCATTGTTTTTTTCAATCATTGTACAATCACATGCCTTTCCCGGGGCATCGATGATCTTGTCTTAGGGCCTAACTGTTTACTTGTATGTTTGCATGATTAATAAATGACGGCGTTTTTACATTCAAATGTTGTGATCCTTTTCTTTCTGTTTTATTTTATTTTTTTTAATAAAATGGCAGCGCGGTTATGCATTTTGCTTGCACAGCATTTTGAAGCACTTAACTGTTTCCCTCGCAGGATTCATGAATTTTCAGATAACACCGACCAAAAACTTCCTATGACTCGTTTAGACTTCGAGCATCCGATCTTCCAAGCTGAGGAGGAGATTGTGGAGGATAGTGACTTACCAGAAGAGCTTAGTCGGTTATTAAAGCAAGAGGAGAGGGTCATTCTGCCTCACCAGGAAGAGATTGATATTGTCAACTTGGGGTCTGAAAAATGCGTCAGGAATATCCGTATAGGGGCTGCATTGCAAGAGGATATCAAGCGAGAACTTATTGAGATGCTGCGTGAATACAGTGATATATTCGCTTGGTCCTACGAGGACATGCCGGGTTTGGACACTGATATGGTTGTTCATCGTCTGCCGTTGAAGGAAGATTGCCCGCCCGTGAAGCAGAAACTCCGAAGGACTCGTCCTGACATGGCCGTAAGGATAAAGGAAGAGGTGCAGAAGCAATGGGATGCTGGGTTCCTGGTTGTTACCACTTATCCCACTTGGGTCGCTAATATCGTGCCTGTGCCAAAGAAAGATGGCAAGGTTCGAATGTGCGTTGATTATAGGGATCTAAACAAAGCGAGCCCGAAGGATGACTTCCCGCTGCCGCATATTGATGTGTTAGTTGACAACACGGCTCAGTTTTCAGTGTTTTCCTTCATGGATGGCTTTTCAGGGTACAACCAGATCAAAATGGCTCCGGAGGATATGGAAAAAACGACCTTTATCACCCCGTGGGGAACCTTCTGTTATAAGGTGGTGCCCTTTGGTTTGAAAAATGCTGGGGCAACGTACCAACGGGCAATGACAACGCTTTTTCACGACATGATGCACAGAGAGATTGAGGTGTATGTCGATGACATGATTGCCAAGTCTCAAACAGAGGAAGAACATCTGGTTAATTTGTTGAAGTTGTTCAAAAGGCTGAGGAAATTCAGGCTGAGGCTGAATCCTAATAAATGTACTTTCGGAGTAAGGTCCGGGAAGCTACTGGGGTTCATTGTGAGCAAAAAAGGAATCGAGGTCGATCCTGCAAAAATAAAAGCAATACAAGAAATGCCAGCACCGAGGACAGAAAAAGAAGTCTGTGGATTCTTAGGGAGGTTGAACTACATTGCTAGGTTCATCTCTCACCTAACGACCACGTGTGAACCATTATTCAAGCTGCTAAAGAAAGATCAAGCGGTGGTCTGGAACGATAATTGCCAAAGGGCATTTGAAAAGATAAAAGAATACTTGCAGGAACCTCCGATGTTGATACCCCCAGTAGCGGGACGACCACTGATTATGTATCTGACGGTTCTGGAAAACAGCATGGGTTGTGTTCTCGGTCAACATGACGAGACAGGGCGGAAAGAGCATGCAATTTACTACCTGAGTAAAAAGTTCACAGACTGTGAATCTCGATACTCTATGCTCGAAAAGACGTGTTGTGCATTGGCGTGGGCTGCCAAACGTCTAAGACAGTACATGCTGAATCATACAACCATGCTGATATCGAAGATGGATCCGATCAAATATGTGTTTGAGAAGCAAGCACTCTCTGGGAGGATTGCTAGATGGCAGATGGTATTGACAGAATACGACATCCAGTATGTTCCCCAAAAGGCCATTAAGGGAAGTGTTCTGTCCGAATATCTCGCCGAACAGCCAATTGAGGATTACCAGCCTATGAAGTTTGAGTTTCCTGATGAGGACATAATGTACTTGTAAGCTAAAGATTGTGATGAGTCGTTGCCTGGTGAGGGTCCTGAGCGGAGTTCCCGGTGGCAATTGATTTTTGACGGGGCTGTCAATTCGTACGGTAGCGGGATCGGGGCAATCATTACAACTCCCCACGGGTCGCACATCCCGTTCACAGCCAGATTAACTTTTTCAGTAACAAATAATGAAGCCGAGTATGAAGCTTGCCTTATGGGGTTAGAAGAGGCTATTGATATGAGGATTAAGAATCTGGACGTATATGGGGATTCAGCATTGGTGGTGAATCAGATTAAGGGAGAGTGGGAGACGCGCCAACCTAATCTGATACCGTACATGAATTATGCGAGAAGGTTGCTACCTTTCTTTGATAGGGTGGAGTTCCATCATGTACCTCGGGCGGAGAATCATATGGCAGACGCCCTTGCAACGTTGTCCTCGATGTATAAAGTCAACCGCTGGAATGAGTCTCCCAACATTGTCATCTCTCGCCTTGATAGGCCGGCCTTTGTGTTTGCAATTGATGAAACATCTGACGGTAAACCATGGTATTTCGATGTACAGAATTTCCTGAAGAATAAGGAGTATCCGGCTGGGGCATCCAGTCGCGATCAGAAGATCCTAAGGAGATTAGCAGGCAACTTTTATCTGAACCCCGACGGCGTTTTGTATAGAAGAAACCACGATTCGGTACTCCTCCGGTGTGTGGATGAGAAGGAGGCTAACTTACTCATGGAAGAGATCCATGAAGGAACTTTTGGCACACATGCTGGTGGGCATGCTATGACCCGAAAGTTGTTACGAGCAGGGTATTATTGGTTGACGATGGAAACTGACTGTTTCAAGTTCGCCAAGCGGTGTCACAAGTGCCAGATCTATGCTGATAAGATCCATGTGCCACCCAGTCCACTGAACGTTATGGCTTCTCCGTGGCCGTTCTCCATGTGGGGAATTGATATGATCGGAAAGATTGAGCATACTGCTTCTAATGGGCATCGCTTCATTCTGGTTGCGATCGACTACTTCACCAAGTGGGTGGAAGCAGCATCTTACGCTAATGTGACGAAACAGGTGGTGGCCAAATTTATCAAGAGGGATATAATTTGCAGATACGGTGTTCCTGAACGGATCATTACTGATAATGGTTCGAATTTGAACAACAAGATGATGAAGGATCTGTGTCGGGATTTCAAGATCGAGCATCATAATTCATCTCCTTACAGACCCAAGATGAATGGCGCTGTTGAAGCGGCTAACAAGAACATAAAGAAAATTGTTCAGAAGATGGTGGTAACGTATAAGGATTGGCATGAGATGTTGCCATTCGCTTTGCACGGTTATCGTACTACAGTGCGTACATCAACCGGGGCAACACCGTTTTCACTAGTATATGGCATGGAGGTTGTCCTGCCATTGGAGGTTGAGGTACCGTCCTTGAGGGTTTTGCTTGATGTCAAACTGGACGAGGCAGAATGGGTGAGCAGTAGATTGAATCAGCTGAGCTTGATAGATGAGAAGAGACTGGCATCCATTGCACATGGTAGGCTGTATCAGAGCCGGATGAAGAAAGCGTTCGACAAGAAGATTCGACCTCGAAGCTTTCAGACGGGTGATCTTGTGCTGAAGAAGATTCTCCCCCCGCAATCGGATCACAGGGGCAAATGGACTCTCAATTACGAAGGTCCATATGTCGTGAGAAAGGTCTTCTCCGGAGGAGCCTTATTGTTATCCACCATGGATGGTGAAAACTTTTCGTCCCCTGTGAACTCGGACGCAGTTAAAAAATACTTTGCTTAAAAAAAAAATTGACCCGCTGGACAGTAAAAAGAGAGTCCAGGCAAAAATGGGGCATCCTGGCAAACCGAAAAACAGAATAAAAAAGGTTCGGGCAAAAGTTAGGGATAAAATGAAAAAATGTACACACGCGAAGTCGAAAACCTACACTGGGCGGCTTCGGCAAAAAAGGGTATCCCGGTGAATCGAAAACCCGCAAAGGGCGATTCACGCAAAAGTTAGGGATTTGAGAAGCAAATGGTTGCGGTCCAAGTTTGATTGTTAGCGGTTTGGGAGCATCTGGGGTCTATTATCCAAAGCAGTTTCTTCCGAAGACAGGAATCAGGAAAGCGTCAGAGTCCGACGAGTCATAGGAGGATCGGTTCATGGTGTTCGTCTGTAACACGTTGCCGACATGTGTACAAATTTTATTTTGTATATTTGTATACTTCTGCATTTTGTTTGTGCGTAACTACCTCTTTTCAGGAGTTGCATCCGATGTACAAATTTTGCCTATTCTCAGGCTGTTATCAATAAAGTGTTTATTCAGTGTAGTGTGTGACTTTGGTTTTAATTTTTTTACAGTTTTGTTTGTAAAAAGCGTCGATATTTTTGATAAGCTTACATGCGCGTAACCAGGCGGGCCTCGGCCTATGATTATTAAAACAAAAATTACCTGAATGGTTGTCGTGGGTGATTACCAAGATGTTTCTGTTTGCATAGACTGCCTTGTGTTTGCTTGTTAACTTTTGCAGGTATTCAAAAGCTCTCAAAGTTCCCCGCCAGAGTCCATGGCAGGCTGGTACCCCTTCCAGAGGATGAACGTTGTGTCTTCCCCAGTGAAGTCGCTCCAGGCAAAACTGAATGTTGTTTCCCCAGCGAAGGTCAAGATGAATGTGATTGTGCGGTGCAAATCAGAATGTATAGTTCAGTCCCCAGCTCAGTGATAGCAGGATGATTTCCACAGCTCAGTGATAGCGGAATGATTTCCCCCAGCTCAGTGATAGCAGGAAAGGTTCCCCACAGAGTGTGATCAGGTGGTTGGAGCTGCTGAAAGGAGTTTCCCCGAGCAGGGTTGTCCTTTCTTTTCCCAGCAAGTCGCTCTTCCTCGTCAGGAGGACCTTTTCTCAGCAGATTTTGGAGTTTTGAGTTTGTGAACTACTTTCCCAGCAGGATGGTTATCCCCAGCGGAGTTAGTTCATCTTTCCAATATTTATTTTGTTGGAAGCGTATCGGTGGTATTCCGGTCATCCCCAGTGAATCCAGCTTGTCTTCAGCATTTATTTTGCTGAAGCAACTCTTTGCATAAGCATGCATCATCATACTTTGCATTTTACCTAAATACGTAGCATTTCCATGCAGTATGGAAGCATTGCGTCATTATCAAACGTGCATTTTTGGAACATAAGCCAGGTGGTTACCTCTTCAGTTTCAGATATGTGGTTCCCTGCCGATAAGAGAAATCGTGATTCAGGAGGATGCTATTTCGTATCATTTTGGGGGTTCATGCTGTAAGGCACACAGTGACCGTGTTGATCTTGGTGTGTTGATTTGTGGTCCCAGTACGCAGTGATCGTATTTGTACCATTTCCGGGGTTCATATTGTAAGACACGCAGTGATCGTGTTGATTTTGAGATGTGGATTTGTGGCCCAAGTATGCAGTGATCGTATTTGTGCCAGGACACGCAGTGATCGTGTTGATATTGGTATGTGTATCTATGGTCGAATGGCGCAGTAATCGTATTCGTCCCGATCTAAGGAGATTTCTTTGTAAGGCACGCAGTGATCGTGTTGGTATCATCTTGGGGTTTATAGAGCAGGACACGCAGTGATCGTGTTCATCATGTTGGTGGTCGATATGCGCAGTGATCGTATTCGTCCGTTATACAGTGGTTATAGGTTGACGCGCAGTGAATGTGTTCATCTGGTTGTTTGTGGCCGAAGTACGCAGTGATCGTATTCGTTCCATATTTGAAGTTGTGTCACAAGATACGCAGTGATCGTGTTTTCTCCAGTCAAGAGGGCCGTGACATGAAGTGCGCAGTGATCACGTTCACCCTATGTACGATTGGAATATGCAGTGATCGTATTCGTCCAGTTATGTGGGTTAGTTGAGACATATAACACGCAGGGATCGTGTTTTCTCCAGTCAAGAGGATCGTGGCTCAGAATGCGCAGTGATCGTGTTCAAACACGCAGGGATCGTTTTCAAGATACGCAGTGATCGTATTCGTGCAGCATGCAGTGATCGTGCTGATAATACCATGGGAACTTGTGATGCGGGGCACGCAGTGATCGTGGCTATCGTATCAGTTGGTTTTGTCGGTCGATATACGCAGTAATCGTATTCGTCCTATTACATGGGTTGGTGGCGTACGCAGTGATCGTGTTGACATTATTTTGGGGGTTCATTGGTTAGTACACGCAGTGATCGTGTTCATCTTGTCGGTATCTCTGGTCAATACACGCAGTGATCGTGTTTGTCCTACTGCAGCACACAGTGATCGTGTTTATCTCATCCGGTTGGATTTGTGGTTGATGTGATTTTGGTGGTAATACAGCGCGCAGTGATCGTGTTTTCTCATGACAAGAGGATTTTGGTGTAGAATGTGCAGTGATCGTGTTCATCTTGTTACAGAGGGTTGTTGTGCCGGACATGCAGTGATCGTGTTCGTCATGTCATGCTCCCCCTAGCAGAGTTTCTTGGTCAAGCAATTCTCTTTCTCCCCAGCCAAGTCCTTTCTCAGAGGGCTGTAGAAATAGCAGGGTGCAGGTTTTGGGTGGTTGCCCACAGTTTCCCCAATAGAGGTATAATCCCCAGCGGGGTGATCTTCAACGAGATACTTGGTTAAGTTCCTCGTAGTCTCCGTCAGAGTATCCTTTGACAAGTCGCTTGGTTAAGTTACTTGTATTCCCCATCTAAGTCTTTCTCAGGATGCTGTGGAGGCAGTATTATGAGGCGGTAATGCAGATTTTTGGGTGGTTACCCGTAGTTCCTCCAGCAAAGTTAGGTGCTCCAGCAGGATGTCACGTCAATGAGTGACTTGGTTAAGTCCCTCATAGTCCCCGGCAGGGTGCTCACCACAGGAGTTGTTTGGTTAAATTCCTCGTATTTTGCAACAAGGGTACTTGGTTAAGCTTCCCAAGTTCCCCAGCAGGTGTTTGACGGCCGTCGTCAGAATTGACCTCAGAGTTGCTTAGTTAAGTTTCTCTCTTCCCCGCAGAGTCGGTTGTTCATGTCTTCGAACATTGCCCCGCTTGGTTAAGCTTTTGCTCGTTTCTTCAGGATACGAGAGGTTGATCAGTGAAGTCAACAGGACAAGTGAAGTCAATATTTTCCCGCTGGTTAGCGTGTGCTCAGTTGATAAGTGAGATCAACAGAGGTTGATAAGTGAGATCAACAGAGGTTGATAAGTGATGTCAACAATTTCTCGTTGTGTGGTGCATGCTCATTTCTTCGGAATGGAGTGGTCTGCGGACAACATCAGATTGACAGATAGATGGCTAGTTGTTGCTGTGACAACAGAAGTCATTTCCCTGTAGGGTTTTCCCAAGCAGTAGTCGTATTCGCAATTTATTTTTGCGGTTGGCAAATTTCCGGGTTCTTTCGTATTCAACCGTCTCGTACCACGAATGTCTGAAAGCTGCGCGCTCTTCAGCCAGTCGGGTCCAAGTCGCTTGAATAGGGGCAGCTGTTGCACCCCAAAATTTTCCCAACCTTTTTAACCTAGGCTTATGTTTCAATTGCATAGTCATTTGCATTGTCATTGTGTATAGGGCATTCATCTGCATTGCATAGCATAGGCAAGCTACCTTTATCAGGGAATCAAGTGCTATTATTATCTCAAGAGGTATATCCAAGGGTTTCATTCATATTCAAGACTACTCAGGTCATCAGGGAAGAATTCGAGCTTTGAAGAGCTGACAGGTTGATCAGTGAATTCTCTCCTATCTTGAGGCTAGTTGGGGATCATCAGAGGAAGTGTGAGCTATGAGCCAAGAGCATGAGGTGTGTATGGATATTATGAAGAGTCTAGAGAATCATTTTTGAGGAGAACCAAGTCATTTGAATGATTGCAAGAGCCTCAGTTGAAGTCAGTCAACACTGGGTCAACACTGGGTCAATTCTAGGTCAAAGAAGTGTTTTGAAGGGCATCAAAGGTCATTTGGAGAATGTGGGATTCATTATTTGCTATATGGATATGGATATGATGTTGTGATAGAGAAAAATCAAGAGGAGTCAAAGAGAACTGGAGTTACTAAATTAGGGTTTCAGTGTAAAATCCCCTAATTTAGGTCAAACTTCAAAGCAGTGTAGCTCAAAATGCAAGCTTCATATGAATTCTTGGTCCACAGGAAACTTGTAGAGTATCTTCATAGATTTAATTTGAGTGGTGGAAGTCATCAAGATGATTTGTAGAACTCAAGTTATGGCTCTTGCAAGTTACAGGTCATCTGAGGGCACTGAAATTTGTCTGTGAAAATTGTCTGTCTTCCAAGCAACTTTTGACATTAAAGGGTACTTCAAATGGATTTCTGGACAACATGAGAATTGTTCCTTATTGTCTTAGCTTTCTATAATGGTATGGTATGCCTTCATATGATTTGTGTAACTCTACTTATGGTCTTGGCAAGCAAAGGGTATTTTGGTCATTTAAGGATTACAGGTCATTCTTAGCATATGCCTAAAACTCATACAAGGAAGCTTCAAATGAAAAACTTCACAACATCAAAGTTGCTCAAAATGTCATTTTAAGTCAAGAAAAGAAGTCATGGAAGTTTGGAAATGCATAGAATGAGACTTGACCAAAGTTGGTGGAAAATGACCTAAAAAAGGCATATAAGTTGAAAAAGTTGAAATGAAAAATTGGTTTGAGAGATCTACAAATCCAATATGGGTCATCCAATATACCAAATTGATTCCAAACATCATTTTAAAGACATTGGTTCAGCCACTTTTTTGAGTTAGGGCTTAAAAATGGGACTTGCTTTGTAAAATTGTTTCTTGCATCATAAGGCAACTTGGTAAAACTCAACACAAGGCAAAGAAAGGATTGGTTTTTCACACATACACTCCCAATATCTCATGAAAGGAGATTTTAACACAAGTTTGGAAGGTTGTATGCATGAGATAAGAGATATTCAACATGTCCTTAAGTGAGAAGTTCATGAATTTTCCACAACTTTCTAGAATCCTCTAGGATCAATCTAGAAACTTCTCAATCTGTTAATCATCATCTATATAATGAAATGAAGCCATTTGTGCAAGAGGTTGGTGCATTGAGGGGGAGAATAGAGAGAATTAAGAGATTGCTTCCATTGTAAGAAAGTGAGGATTCATTGATAACACTCCATTTCTGTCCAAGTTTCTTCTTCATATTCAATCTCTGGATCATAGTGAGGGAGAAGAAGCATGCTTAGAGGTCCATTAATGGCATCTTGAAGAGTTGGCATTGAATATTCAAGAACCTACACCAGAGTTGCAGTCACCATTACAAGTTTCTTCATCCTTTTCCTTTGCATACAGTAGGATCAACACCTCCCAAGGATCATTAGTGAAGCTTGTCAGGCCTTGAAGTGCACGATTCCACAACTGTTCCATCAAATTTCAAGGTATGCATCTCGATCTACATCTCTTTATCTAGGTAGTATTAGATGGAATGGTTAGGATCAAAATGCTTAGAGACCATAGGGGATTGATTCCTGAAGATTAGAGAGGATTCTATAGGGTTTCATAACAGGATGTTGAAACTTTGGTGATCAAGTTTGGTTAGGTTAATGAGTGTTAATCATCGTGTATTGGCTTGATGAGATCAGTGTAGCATGGTGAACAAGATAGGACAGTTAAATTGGAGAATTGTGAGGCTCCATTGATGAGTGCAGTTAGTATTCTATGAGGTTCCACCTGTCGGGTTTTATTATGGGGTTAGTTTCAGTCCAAACTAAAAGCATGGTCGTGTAGAGGGGAAGAAATGGAGTGAGTTTGGTCTTTACAAGTCTTGGTTTCATGGGCTATGGGGAGAGAACGAAGAGCATGAAGATTCCTGCATGGACATGAATTTCTGAGTTTAGGGTTTTGATTTGGGGACGATGAAGCGTGTCCGTCCGATCGTGCCAAATAATGGACCTTTTCATCTGATCGTATGGCTGAGATTCAAATTGAAAACGGAGGGAATTGACCAAAGTGAAACGCAGCGTTTCACTAAACGCGCGTCTGGGCTGGATCTCAGATTCCTATCCCCACCCCCCAATTGATAAGCCCATTGAATTACACATGATTTTACTGCTTTTCGCACCGAGGTTTTATCATTTTCTCTTTTATTTTTTTATTCATTTTTCTGAGCGCGCTGGGCCTAGCATTATTGTTATCTGCACCCCTGGTTTCATGGCCCATCTGAGATTTGAACTAGGCGCCTTTGCTTATGGCACCCCCTCCCCCTTTTATGTCTATTTTGTGTTTTTATTTTCCTTTATATTTTTAATACCTTTAAAAAATCATAAAAAAAATGGAAAATGGCTTGTTTTAATTGGTTCTTTTTGCTATAGGTCAATAATTCTTCCTAGAAAAATATTAAATAATAAAAATAGCATTTTATTTTGTTTTACTATTTTTTGTGTATTTTTCTTGTAAATAGCATTTTAATGGATTTAGTTTGATACTTGAATTTGTTAATTTTAGTTCTCATAGGTCCCCATAGATTTAGGGTTCATTCTTTTTAGAGTGATTAGTATAGGACTTCAACTTGTGCATAAGATTTAATTCACAATTTTAGGATTAATTTTTAGGTGATTTGGTTAAGTGTGATTAGTGTGATCAAAATTAGGGTTTTAAATGTGCATAGGTGGAATAGATTAATTCTTTTAGGAGATTTTCATTTGATTTTTGGGGTATGGGACTATAAGGGTTATGGGTATAGGATAGATCCCTTAGAAAATATTAGGATTCCCCTACTGCTATTAGTATATTGCTTGTATTTGATTAATTGTGTGGTGTGCCCTCTTTAGGGTTATCTTTTTGTCTGTGTGGGGTATTGGGTTTGTTTGGGATTTGGGGAGAGCTGAAGACCTGAGATGATGAAGCCCATTTGAAGATCAGAGACTGAAGACCAACTTCCAGAGTTGATGAGGAGTATCTCTTGCTGGCAGCTGTAGAAGTTTGTAGGATCTAGGAGTTAGGCAGAGCTCTAGAGTAGTAAACTTGATTCTCAAACATGGAAGGCCTTGACTGCCTCCATTCTTCTCTGTGATGCAGAGTCTCCCTAAGACACTCACCCCCTTCCTTTGGAAGGCTTGGTGCTAATGTCTAAGGGATAAAACTCTTGAGAGAAATATTCTTTGTGTTGATAGCAGTCTGTTTGCCACCCTTGGTGGTCAACTACTTGCTTAACACCCAATTTATTCCTGTGATTGATTCCTCATCTTGGAGGTTAGGACTTGAAGAAAAGCCATTGGGAGATTGAGGATAGAAGACTGGTGTCTGCTTGAAGCTTGAAGATTGAAGCCAGATGCTGATGAAGACTGCTTTGCTGTTTAGTTTTTGCTGTTTTAATTTTGATGTATTGTGTGAATTTCCCGGATTGTATTGTTTGCTGTTTAATTTGCTGGGTTGAAAGTGAATCCTGTTCACTTTTGCCTATTGTTTTCTAGGTTCGAGGGTGAGTGGGACTTCCTTGCCTCGCTTGTACTGTTGCATCCATGCATTTTACTGCTTTATTGTATATATCTGTTGTTTCTGTTTCCGTCTATTCCCGTAGGATCTCTGTTTCTCTCTGCGCAAGAGAGGAGCATGATAGACATTAGGAGTTAACCCATGCATGATGAGATTAGGGTAGATTTTATTCCCCTTTTTCAACCCTAAGATTTTTAGAGTGTCATCTCTTCTTCCTTCAAAACAACAGAAAAACATTAATAAAGGTTATAACAGAGATTAATTCATTTCTTCCGTCAAAAGATTTGAACAAACATCAACCTTTTTGCAATAAGAAAACCCTTGTTTAAGGTGAGATTTTTCATAAAAGACACTTGAACAGCTTGTGTCGTGCGTAGTTAGGCGAACTACGTTTGCTCTGATCTTCCAGGCTGTGTGGAAGTACGTAGGCATAGGATGCGATATCCTAGCGAGCAATCTTCACCCATCCTCCCCCGTAGTTAGGCGAACTACGTTGACTCTAATTTCTCATTCCAGACGAGAATACGTAGGCATAAAGTGCGATGCTTTGCCGAGTCATGTTTTCTTTTCTTTTCAGACCCCATCCTTTAGTTTAGATAGAAATGTAATCCGTACAAACCAGACAAGCGTGGATCCCATCGAGTACGATGGACGTGAGGGGTGCTAATACCTTCCCCTTGCGTAACCGACTCCCGAACCCAGGTTTTGGTTGCGATGATCATACCTTTCCCCGTCTTTGCGTTAGGTTTACTTCGAGCGTTTCCTTTCCCTCCTTTGGGATAAATAACGCACGGTGGCGACTCTTCTGTCAGCCGGCGCCGATTTTCGCAGTAGCGACACACCCATTTGGTGAATTAATCAATAGCTACCAAAATGAACCGGTGTCAGTTTGATGCCGCGGGCTCAATCTTGCCAATCAAATCAATTCCCCATATCGAGAAAGGCCACAGTGATGACATAACATTTAAAGGGCTCGGAGGCACATGAATTTTGTCCGCATAAATTTGACATTTATGACACCGCTTCGCGAACTTGAAACAATTTGTTTCCATTGTTAGCCAGTAGTAACCTGCCCGTAACAGTTTTCTCGTCATTGCATGTCCACCAGCATGCGTACCAAATGTACCTTCATGGATCTCTTCCATGAGCAACTTAGCCTCTTTCTCGTCCACACATTGCAACAACACCAAGTTGTGGTTTCTCTTGTACAGGACACCATCCGGATTCAAGTAAAAATTGCCAGCCAATCTCCTAAGAGTCTTCTGATCTCGACTGGACGCCCCAGCCGGATACTCTTGGTTCTTCAGGAAATTCTGGATATCGAAATACCACGGTTTGCCATCGGATGCTTCCTTAATGGCGAATATGAAGGCGGGCCTATCAAGGCGAGAGATAACAATCCTGGGAGCCTCATTCGAGAAGTTAACTTTATACATTGAAGACAACGTCGCAAGAGCGTCGACCATCTGATTTTCTGCTCGTGGCACGTGATGCAATTCTACTTTGTCAAAGAAAGGCAACAATCTCCTTGCATAATTCATATAGGGTATCAGATTGGGCTGACGCGTCTCCCATTCTCCTTTAATCTGGTTGACCACTAGAGCAGAGTCCCCGTATACATCAAGATATTTGATTTTCAAATCAATAGCCTCCTCAAGACCCATGATGCACACCTCATATTCAGCCTCATTATTGGTAACTGGAAAGGTCAATCTGGCAGTAAAGGGAATGTGCGTCCCTTGAGGAGTAGTGATAATTGCCCCTATTCCACAACCGTAGGAGTTAACAGCGCCATCAAATATCAATTGCCATTTGGAACCCACCTCTGGACCTTCATCCGGCAAAGGCTCATCACAATCTTTCATTTTCAAGTACATGATATCCTCGTCAGGAAAATCAAACCTCACTGGTTGATAATCTTCAATTGGCTGCTCCGCTAGGTACTCTGACAGAACACTACCTTTGATAGCCTTTTGAGAAACATATTGAATATTGTATTCTGTCAGCACCATCTGCCATCGAGCAATCCTCCCGGAGAGTACTTGCTTTTCAAATACGTATTTGATCGGATCCATCTTTGAAATTAGCATGGTTGTATGGTTTAACATGTATTGTCTCAAACGTTTGGCAGCCCAGGCTAGCGTACAACACGATTTTTCGAGCATTGAGTAACGGGATTCACAATCTGTGAACTTTTTACTCAAGTAGTAAATCGCATGCTCTTTACGTCCAGTCTCGTCATGTTGACCGAGAACACAACCCATACTTTCCTCAAGAACCGTCAAATACATAATCAATGGTCTCCCGGCTACTAGGGGTATCAATATTGGAGGTTCCTGCAAATATTCTTTTATTTTTTCAAACGCCCTTTGACAATCTTCATTCCAGGTCACAACCTGATTCTTTTTCAACAATTTGAATAATGGCTCGCATGTAGCGGTTAGGTGAGATATGAACCGAGCAATGTAGTTCAACCTCCCTAAAAACCCACGCACTTCTTTTTCTGTTTTAGGCGTTGGCATTTCTTGTATTGCTTTTATCTTAGCAGGATCAACCTCAATTCCTTTTTCGCTCACAATAAACCCCAATAATTTACCGGATCTCACCCCGAAGGTGCACTTGTTAGGATTCATCCTTAGCCTGAATTTCCTAAGCCTCTTGAACAATTTCAGCAGATTAACCAAATGCTCTTCCTCCGTCTGAGATTTGGCAATCATATCATCAACATAAACCTCGATCTCTTTATGCATCATGTCATGAAAGAGCATCGTCATTGCACGTTGATATGTTGCCCCAGCATTCTTCAAACCAAAGGGCATCACTTTGTAGTAAAATGTTCCCCATGGGGTAATGAAGGTTGTTTTCTCCATGTCTTCTGGCGCCATTTTTATCTGATTGTAACCCGAGAAGCCATCCATGAATGAGAACACGGAGACTTGAGTAGTGTTATCGACCAGCACATTAATATGAGGAAGCGGAAAGTCATCCTTTGGGCTCGCCCTATTCAAATCACGATAGTCTACGCACATCCGTACCTTACCGTCTTTCTTTGGTACCGGTACTATATTGGCGACCCATGAGGGATAAGTTGTAACAGCAAAGAAACCAGCATCCCACTGTTTCTGAACTTCCTCCTTAATCTTCACAGGCATATCTGGTCTGGTTCTTCTGAGTTTCTGCTTAACAGGCGGACATTCTTCTCGCAATGGCAGACAATGAACAACCATGTCAGTATCCAATCCTGGCATATCCTCATACGACCAAGCAAAGATATCACTGTACTCTTGCAACATCTCAATCAGACCTTTCTTGATGTCGCTTTGCAGCGCAACCCCTATCCGGATGTTCCTGACAACTCCCTCGGACCCCACGTTGATAATCTCAATCTCTTCCTGATGAGGCAAAATGATTCTTTCTTCCTGTTTCAACAGTCGAGTCAACTCCTCTGGCAAGTCGCTATCCTCAATAATCTCTTCCTCAGCTTGAAATACCGGGTGCTCGAAGTCAAAGCGAGTCATAGGAAGTTCGTGTTTGGTGTCATCTGAAATATGAATCCTGCAAAGGAAATGGTTAAATGCTTCAAATGAGTGCAAACAAAGCTCATAACCACGTTGCCATTTATTGTTAAAATAAAAACAGGAAAAACAGGGAACACAAAATATGTATGAGAAAAACGCCTTTATTCAATGATTAAACAGTGCATACACATAAGCAGGTGGCCCTAAAACAAAATCATTGTGCCCCGGGTAGGACACAGGATTATACAATAATCAAGAAAACAAATCATTATTGTTCTGTAGTCACTGGGACAATTTCCCGGATGGACCAGTTGCAGAGACTTTGTCCTGGTATGCTAGGCTTGATCCACGCGTCCATATCACAATCACTATCTCCGTCTTCAGAGTTGGAAACAGCATTAATCGTCTCAAAGCAGACTCCCTTTGGAGTAATCACCACTGGTCCTTTGAACTTGGGTGCTTTCTATGAAGAAGATGCTAATGTTGGGCGATACCCTAGTCCAAACTTGTCCAGCTTGACAGGAATTTCCAGCACTTGACCCCAACCCTTGGTCTCACCAGTCTGAACCAACGCTTGAGCGTCTTTGTACGAAGCCACGGCAACCTCTGGCCCTTCGCTGGGAACACTGGACTTGTCTTTGATTTGCAACCCTTCGAAGGCTTGGCAGGGTGTTTCGTGGATTTCTCCATCCACTTCAACGTACTTGAATGATGAGAGATGACTGACCAAGATGTCCTCTTCCCCACAAATAGTAACGATACCACCACCGGCTTCAAACTTAAGCTTCTGATGCAGCGTGGACGTCACAGCCCCTGCAGAGTGTATCCATGGACGCCCAAGTAAACAGCTATAAGTTGGATGAATATCCATGATATAAAATTCAGTGTCAAATATTTCCGGCCCGACCTGCAACGATAATGTTATCGATCCAAACACTGACCTTCTCGTTCCATCAAACGCCCTCACAACTAAGTCACTTGGCGTGCAAATAATTCTGCGGATATCCAACTTCATCATAGCCTTCTTAGGCAATACATTCAGAGATGATCCGGTATCCACAAGACCGTGCGACATTACGGTGCCCCGACTTTCCACCGATATGTGCAAAGCCATATTATGCTCTCGGCCTCTGGGTGTTAGATCAAAATCATTGAAACCCAAACTATGTCCAGCATTGACATGCGCCAGTACCCCCTCTAGCTGGTTGACAAAAACCTCCTGAGGTACAAATGACGTGTCCAATATCTTCAACAAGGCATTTCGATG
This sequence comes from Lathyrus sativus, assembly GCA_963859935.3. Classification (NCBI taxonomy): domain Eukaryota; kingdom Viridiplantae; phylum Streptophyta; class Magnoliopsida; order Fabales; family Fabaceae; genus Lathyrus; species Lathyrus sativus. Next base: position 431,953,135 of record OZ012740.1, read on the forward strand.
AGCCTCGGAACAAAGCAACAAAGATAGGATTGAAATTTTTGAGGGTGTCTATTGTAAGTGCTCAACAATTTTATAATCGCTCTTGCGAATTAGCCTCATGAACTCTTCTACGTCCTTGAGCGACGTGTCTTTCTCTTTCAACTGGGATGGTCCACTTTCATTCACCTTAGCCTTGCCTTTAGTAATCTTCTCTGCTTCAACTTCAGGTGCGGTGAAGATTCTTCCACTACGGGTCATGCCTCCCGTTCCAACAACATTGTCAACTGCCCCTGTCGGCCGGCTATTCACCTCAATTTTTTCTCCATTACAGTATGCTTCTAACCCATATGTCCATGGAACAGCTTTTGTACTCTCAAAAGGAACGGGTCCTGCTTTTGTTATTATGATAGTCGGCCGCTTAGCGGGCGCCGATATCGTAATAGTCTTCCTTGGGATCGTAACAGTTGCAATCTCATCCTGCTTTTCAAACAATGCCTCAACAGGCTTCTCAACATTAGTCCGATCAAATTGCAAAATCCCCTCATCCATCATGGCTTGGATACCTCTTTTCAAATCAGCGCAACCCTCTGGTTGGATCCAGCAATCCAGACAATATTCATCACATCCAGGGAATACTCCCCCTTTCAACAGTCTGCTTTTAACACAACTCAACGGTGTCTTCAATTCATTCACATCCATAACCAAGTTCAAATTCTCTTCCGTTATGATAGCATTCACTCCATGATTCGGCATGGGTTGTTGTACAATATTGGGACCATCCTGACCAAAGTTAATGGCCTTACTATCAAGAAAATCTTGAACCTTATGTTTGAAAGCATGACAACCTTCAATATCATGTCCGGGCGCCCCAGAATGAAAATCACAATGTTTACCAGCGTCAAAACCAAATGGAGGAGTGCCCGTCAACGGGGCCATCATTCTCTTTTCAACCAAATTCAAACCCAACAGTGTTTGAAGAAGTTCGGCATAAGTTGAAGGAGGTGCTTCAAATACTCTCTTCGGCCTACCCTCTTGAATTCTACACTGAGCAGGGTGCATTCTCTGTTGTTGCGGCTGTTGTTGTCGTTGTTGTTGTTGTTGTTTTTGCTGAGGTATCGGGATAGTAACACTAGCAACTTGCTGTGGCTGATACTGATTCCTACCTCTTCCACGACCTCGACCACCATATACCGCACTGGCGTCGCCTTGTCTCCTTCCACCAAAGGCTTTCCTTACACCTCCAGCTGAGGTGGATTCACCTGCCTGAATCTTCCCAATCTTAATTCCGTTTTCAATTCGTTCTCCCATGAGAATCATGTTAGAGAAACTACCCATCGAGACATTGAGCAACTTGTCGTAATACATTCCAGAGAAGGTTCCAATAAACATATCAATCAACTCTCTTTCAACCAAAGGGGGATGAACCCTAGCCGCAATATCACGCCAGCGCTGCACATACTCCTTGAAACTCTCACCATTCTTCTGAGACAAACTCTGCAACTGGACCCTGTTTGGCGCCAAGTCACTATTATATTGGTAATGTTTAACAAAAGCATCAGCCAATTCTTTCCAGCTTCTAATTTGGGTGGGCTCCAGTCCCATGTACCATTCCAGTGATAGTCCCGATAAACTGTCTTGAAATAAATGCATAAGCATCTTCACGTCGTCAGAGTATGCAGACATTCTTCTGTAATAAGAACGTACATGAACTCTAGGGCATGTATCCCCCTTATACTTGTCAAATGTTGAAGCTTTGAATTTCAAAGGCACCCTCAGCCCAGGCACTAGTCCCATGGTAGTCATATCTAACCCAGCAGAGTTCTGATTGGCTATCCCTTTGATCTACTCTTCCAGCATTTTGAACCTCCTATCATTATCATTAGGCCTTTCAAATCCCATGCCTTGTCCGGAGAAAGCGTCTTCCTGGCGATCCTCGCCCCAGTTCAGATTCTCATTGCCATATCCCTCATAACCAGCGTTACGGCCATATCCCTGTTGATTGAAAACAGGATCCCGTCCTCTGTTACCAAATCCTTGATTGACCCCACCTAGTCTATAACCGGTGTTGAAAGGCACCATCCCAGCACCGTTGTTGTTCATGTCACCAAAGCCAACATCACCATATCCATACCCTTGATTGTTGTTACCATAGCCATCGTAGCCAAAGCCTTGATTGTTGAAACCAAAATTACCATCATGATTACCAATGCCAAACCCTTGGTTATTGTTTCCAAAACTAGTGTTGTCACCGAACCCTTGATTAGCATCTCCAGCATTTCCAGTATCGTTAACAACATTCCCATCACCATTTCCAGCATTTCCAGTACCAGTGTTACCGATACCAGTGTTACCATTACCAGCACCAGCGCCAGTATTTCCATTACCATTGCCATCACCGGCACCAACTCCACCACTTGTGGGAACGACCACTGTAGGTATCCCATCCTCCCTGAGAGGAGTTCCAACAGAGTGATAATCAGTATTTCTATTCGCCCGCACCAGCAGCGGTTGCACCAGAGTCTGGAGATTCTCCTGGCCCTTGACCACAGTTTCCATTGCTTGCATGAAAAGTGCCAACTTCTCACGAATTTCCGGCATCTCGACTTGAACTTGATCCATGATTCTCTTGCAGTTGTTCCTGGTAGAATAACGATGCGTTCTCTGGTTGTCAATCCTAAAACCTGTGAGAGGCAGGAAATAAGATACAGATTCAAAAAAAAAAATGGTCATGCAATATGAGTATGCAGATGCAAATGTATAAATATGCTACAGGTTGTCTTCCCCCCTCCCCCCCCCCCCCCCCCCCGATTCTAGTTTCAGAGAGAAGGCCATCACGACAATGGAGTCCCAATCAAGCAAGCAAGGAATCAGAAAATCCTCATACATAAACAAATGCCAAGAGGAAAAGTACAAAGATATAACTGAATATAGCTGAAAAGACCTCGGCCAACAAGTCTGGCGATGGTCAAAATACAAGTACAGATAACAAAAGCAAAGCAAAGATAAATCAGGCCAAATGGCACGCTCTGACATCTTCCAATATCCTCAACGTCTCCGAATGACCTAGTTTGGAGATTAGCTCCTGTATCGGTAATGCATGTCACTCAACAGTGGATCTCAGCTTTTTGGCGTCATCCTTGCAGGTTCCTTCACCAAAACACTCGTCGAGTCTGCATCTCTTGAAGCCGGCCTTCAATTCACAACCTCTCAGCTCCTTGCCAAGGTCACTCACTCTAAGCTCAACAGAGCTCCTAAGTGATGTCTCTTCAGCAATCTTCGCATCCTGGGCTCTAATCTGCGCCTCTAGCGTGGAAATCTGCAGCTTCAGCTTATCCTCACGCTCCTTCTGCTTGGTAAGCGTGGTATTCCATAATGTTTCCCACTTGCCGAGTCGGGAATAAGCTTTGTTTAAGAGTTCCTTCTTGGAAGCAAGCACCTTGCTAACACCGTTCAAGGCTACTCCCACTTTTTCCCTCTTGTTGGTCTCTTCAGTCAAATCTGAACCCAACCTATTAATCAACTCAGTCTGTTCCTTCACCGTGAAGGTAGCTTCATTCTTCTCATGACGCAACTGGAAGATCTCTTTCTCTAACTCGTCATTGGCTTTCTTCAATTCTTCATTTTCAGCCAACAATTTGTTATACTTCTCAATCTCTACCGAAGTAGGTACCTCAATCACTGGAAGATACAAGGGTTCCACAACAGGATATAGCATCAAGGAAAAACTAGCTCTCTCGTGGATCCAAGCCAAATAAGGATCATAAACTTTGCTATTGCTCTTACCAAGCAAAGCTTTCCCTCTCATATGGATGTTAGCCCATGCATGTCTCAACCTGATCAAAAAAGCCTCGTCTAATAAGCCCGTGAGATACAGAGATTCCTGTATCTCAACCTCAATAGGAGCATCTCTCAAGGCATAACCAAACTGTCTCACCAACAGAGAAGGGTTATAGTTGATACAACATTTCCGTCCAATCAAAGGGACATTCGGAAAGCCAATGCAACTATATATAATATCAGAGCCAAGCATGCTCCAATCAAACCAAATGATGTTCTCAGCAGACAGCCCCATCAACCGGGAAGACCAATCTAAAGTATCAACAGCATCAACAAAAGGCCCTGTCTTCGGAAGATGTCCCTGGAACCACCTGTACAAAAGAGGAAGACAGCAGGAAACATTCTTGCCACGACGTTTCTCATTCTTATAGTGAATAGAATGATAAACATCACCCAAGAGAGTAGGAACTGGATTCTTCGAGGCAAGAATCAAGAAGGCATCTGAGTCAACAAAATTTGGCACATTGGGAAACAAGACAATCCCATAGATGCAGACAGCTAGAATGGCACGGAAGGCAACCCAACATCCACTCTTCACGCACTGTGTAGCCTTCTCAACCAGGACAGACAGGTGAAAACCATAGGCTCCGTTCAGCTTGACCAACCCTCCAGGGAACTCAGAAGCGTCTAAACTGACAATCTCAGCAAGTGTAGCCAACTCAGGCTCGGCATCAACATGTATAAAGGGCATCTGGTCTAACACAGGAACTCCCAACATAACAGAATACTCCTCCAAAGTGGGTACCAGAATATAGTCGGGAAACAGGAAGCATCTCAGCTGAGGCTCATAAAACTGCATCAAAGTATACACCCCAGTCGTCTCAAATGCTGAAGGTTTGCCCTGTTTCGAATCCAAGCCACATAAGGAGCATAAGTTTGGCTGTTGCTATTACCCAACAGTGCTTTCCCTCGCCTGCTGATGGCGTTCCAAGCATGCTTGAGCTTGGCTAACATATCCCCATCTAGAAGCCCCGTGAGGTATAGAGATTCCTGCACCTCCTTGTCCTGCGGTGGACCTCTCAAGGCGTATGCAAACTGCCGGACAAGTATTGAGGGATTGTAGTTAATACAGCCTTTTCTTCCAATCAGGGGAACATTAGGAAAACCACTGCAATTGTATATGACTTCAGTACCCAGCATATCCCGATCAAACCAGATGATCCTCTCCGCTGATAAACCCATCGGGCGTTCAGACCACTCAACTGTGGCTGCAGAGGAAACAAAGAGACCCTTCTTGGGCATGTGGCTATCAAACCATCTGTAGATTAAAGGCGCATGACACGACGCATTTTTACCCCTTCTGTTTTCATTCTTGTAATGAACAGAATAATATAAATCACCAAGCAAGGTGGGCACTAGATTTCCCGCTGCGAAGATATGGAAGGTGTCCAAATCTATAAAGTCTAGCAAGTTGGGAAACAAGAAGATGCCATAGATGCAGAGGGAGAGAATAGCGTTGAATACGATCTAAGAACCGTCTTTAGCGCATTGTTGGGCCTTCCCAACCAGAAACTGTAGAGAAAATCCAGGAACTCCATTCCATTTGGTCAGAAGCAGCTCTGAAGCATCCAGGTGAATAGCAGCAGCTAGGTTAGCCAAATTAAGCTTAGCATCCATGTGAACAAACGGCATCTGATCCTTAATAGGCACACCCAACAGCTCAGCATACTCTTCTAAGGTAGGCGCAAGAATGAAATCTGGAAAAGTGAAGCACCTCAATGGAGGGTCATAGAACTGTAGCAATGCATACAACCCGTTCAACTCATAGACTGAAGGTTTACGGACCAGACTGAGCAACTTCCTATACGATTTCTTGAATTCTCCTCTTACTGTACTATCTGTCAAGGTAGTCAAACTAAGCAGCGAAGCAAGGTCTAGGGTAGGGAGCTTGTAAGCCACATTCTTCTTCACTGATTCCATGCTAGCAAATAGAGGGCAAGATTATTGGAACCGGGGGATAGGATATACACTTGCAACACAGACACACGTTAATGACATGCACATGGGTATGCAACAAATGAAAGATGCAATCATGCAGCAGGAGATCAAGAGTGTGCTGCTGGGGAGACCAAGGCTATGTTTCAACAAAATCACAGCACTGTCCTGACAATAAGACCCTGATGTCAATAATACTGATTCATACTGTCAAGAAAACCAGGTTGTCTGAAGGTCAAAGTTTCCTGCACAACTCAACCCCGCTCACAAGTATGAATCCTATCCACTGACAAGGTATGGCATCCTATGTGTTTCCCAGTGTCACAGACTTTCACAAAATGATGATACATTCACCATTTCTGATTTGGCATCATCACTCCCTGAAGAGGCCTCACTTAGCTGAGTCATAAATGATTAGTTCCCAGAGTCGACAACTCTCCAGACCAACAACCCCTCAAGCCCAAAGGGCTGGAAAAGAAGTCAACCAAGAGAATCTCGTCTGAGCGTGGATTTTGTGGGACACTAGTACATGCAAAGCATGCACGCGCCCACTACTTTCCACAACTAATGCTAGGTATACACTCAAGCCTGGTTCTGGCTTATCACTCATCAGAGCCCCTTCCACAACAGCACAGCAAATAATCATATTATAGAGAAAATAAAATGCGGAAAGTAAAGTGCGATAAATAAACGCAAACCCAACAAGTAAACAAATAAGCGTTAGGATTGACTCGCATAGGGAACCGTTGGAGTCCCCAGCAGAGTCGCCAGTTGTCGCTACTGCGAAAATAAGGTGTCGACAAAGACCGAAGAGTCGCCACCTTTCGTTATTTATCCCACAGAAGGGAGAGGAAACGATCGGAACAAACCTAACAAAAAGGTATAAGACAAGGTCATCGCAACCAAGTCTGGGTTCAGGAGTCGGTTACGCAAGGGGAAGGTATTATCACCCCTCACGTCCGTTATACTGAACGGGATCCATGCTTGTTATGTTTATCTGATGGGTTGGTTTAACTATCTACCTATCAAGGCTGGCTCAAAAGAAAAAGAAAATTGACTCGGCAAAGCATCGCGCTCACTTAGCTGAATCCCAATTGATAGGTCCCCAGAGTCGACAATCCTCGGGTCATACAACTTGTCGATCCCTAAGGGCCAGGCAAGAGCATCAAAGAGAATATCGTCCGAGCGTAGATTTCGCGGCTAGCTGGTGCGAGCTAAGCAAGCAGGCTAACCACAACTCTCTACTTCTAAGTCTATGTGCAAACTCAAGCCCAGGTCCGGCTTATCTCTCAATCTAACCCTCTTCCCAGCACAACAACAATAATAGAGTACTGAAAGTAAAGGCAGAAAGGTAAATACATACAAAACCCCCAGACGGGAAAACAAGCGCTAGGATTGACTCGCATAGGGAACCGTTGGAGTCCCCAACAGAGTCGCCAGTTGTCGCTACTGCGAAAATCGGCGCCGGCTATGACAGAAGAGTTGCCACCGTGCGTTATTTATCCCACAAGAGGGGAAGGAAACTCTCAGAGTAAATCTAACGCAAAGAGGGAAAGGAATGGTCATCGCAACTAAATCCTGGATTCGGGAGTCGGTTACGCAAGGGGAAGGTATTAACACCCCTCACGTCCGTCGTACTCAACGGGATCCACGCTTGTTTTCTATCTAAAGGTGTGTTATTCTATCTACTCTAAAGGTATGGGTTAAAGAAAAGAAAATGACTCGGTAAAGTATCGCACTTTATGCCTACGCATTCCCGTCTGAAATGAGAAATCAGAGTCAACGTAGTTCGCCTAACTACGGGTTAAGGGGGAAAGGTTGTTCGCCAAGATATCGCATCTTGTGCCTACGTACTTTCATACGGCATGAAAGATCAGAGCAAACGTAGTTCGGGCTACGGAGGACACCAGCTTGTCTGACAGTTCTTTATCTCCTTAAGAAAGGGTTTTCCTGATTAAGAGTCCAAGCGGACAAAAATGACATTTTGAAATTTGTTTTCAGTTTTTAACGAAAGAACTGTTTTTTAGTCTGTTTGCAACTTGTACTGTACTAAAGACTTGTGATCTGAGAGTGACTACGTCGCATGTCACCCTAAGGGTACCATACTAAGCAGCCAGATTACTAAAGAGTGGCCCTCCAGCAACCTTTTTCTCAAATAGCTTAAGGCTCGTAACGTACAGCACACGTTATCCTTATTACTGTGTTTTTGAATTGTTTTGAGATGAGAAGAGAAAGACGCTCTAAAAAGCCTATGGTTAAAAGGGAAACTAACCTAATGTTATCATGCATGGGTCAAAACCTAATGTCTGTCATAATTTCCTCTTGCACAGAGGAAATCAGAGATCCTAGGGGATAAACAGCAAAAGACAGCAAGCAATTACAGTAAACAGTAAAATGCATGCAATGCAGCAATATAAGAGAGGCAAGAGAGAAAACAATAGACAAGAGGAGACAAGCCTCACCTCAAACCTAGAGGTAATCAACACAAGCAACAGACAATACAGAGAAAAACAAAAGACACAGAGGAGGCAACCCAAGCAGCAGCAACAAACTCCTACAGCAGACAACAACAGCAAGCTCTAAACAGCACAGTTGAAAAGACAACAACGTTGACAGCAAGGGCTTCATCTTCAAGCAAGCTTTTACCTTCAAGCTTCATCAATCTTCAAGCTCCAACAAGCACACTCCAAGAGAAGGATTAATCATCAAGATCAAGTTATAATGTTAAGAAACTTAATGACAACCAAAGGAAATCACTAAGAACTCAACATTGCAAATGAAAGGTATCCTCAAAGTTCTACTCACTTGGGCATACCACTCATCCCTCCTAAGGAGAGATGGAGCTTCCCAAGGAGGACTTTATGTCATTGGATAGAATAGAGGCAAACAATGCACTCCATGTTTGAAGAAAGAATCAAAACTAGGTCTAAGGCACTTCCTAAAACCCTAATTTCCTAAGCTCCTAAAAAAAACTCCACAAGAGGAAAAGCCTTCAACTCCAAGCTCCAATCTTCAATTCCAAGCATCTTCAATGAATCCAGAAGCTCCAACAAAAATAAATCAAGCCTAAACCCACTCCAAAGCAGCCAACCAAACCAAACAATCCAAAGCACTCAAGAGAGGGAACCACAAACACAAGCAACTTGCAGAATACAACTAAAAATAGAAATTGAAGTTGCAAAATTCTCATAAAATTTCTAGGGGAACATACATGTTTTAACAACCTAGTGTAAAAAGATTGAAGCCTAAATAAACTTCTAAGTTATCTAAACAATTCCTACATTGAGATAGGTCAAAGGAATCCACAAGTTTGGGAGGGTCCTAATCTCAATACCTAAAACAGAACCTAATGTTGTTCTAAAATTCTAATAAAAATTCTAGGGGAACATACCCTAAAACATACTAAAAAATCAAAGCCAAACTCATCACCAATTGGAAGAACAAAATTCAACAAAACAGATGGTCAAATATGCAAAATTAAAAGAATTAACCAAAATAAGAAAAATCAAATTAAATTTAAAAATGCATGAAATTACCTTTTGTTAATCCCAGAAAATCATAAATTCCATCAGGATCATGAGGATATTTTTAAAATAATTTTTGGATCAAAAATGGAATTAATATGAATTTAGGAACTAACAAAGCAATTAAAATAACAAAATGAAATAAAAATTGAATCAAAGCTGTGAAATAATGAGAGCCATAGGATCAGTCAACTGGTCAATCCATCCAAGCGCGCTGGTGATGCCACGCCATTTATTTAAACAGCTGCGTTTTGTTATCAGAAATTCAAAAACCAACTTTAAGTCGTGGCCATTGGATTGAGGCTGTGGTCAAGAGTCAAGCAATGATCTAACAATGATGAAGTCGTCTCCTTCACAAAACAGGTCATCAGAGTGGAGACACAGGGCGGTGGTTGGTAGTGACTGGAGAAGACTCTGGTTGTCTTCTCCGGCGAAGGTTCAAGCTCAGGCATCCAGAAATGACAAACTATTTATCAATCTTGACCAGAATTTCACGTACATTCCAAATATCTCATCAAAATCCTCTAGATCGTGCTAGGTTTCAAATACGAATCCATTTTCAGAAATCATGTCAACTTTGATCATCACTAAAATCCAAACTATTGGTATAGAAATCATCCTCATGTTTCCTACATCATCCTGATCTAAACATCTAGCATTAACTCCTCATGAATCAAGAGATTCAGGTCCAAACAGATCTTACATGTCATCTTCGATCATCATCAATTACTTCCAGATCAAGCCTAAAACGATCTATGTCTTGTGTAGATCCTAACCACAGGTCTAAATCTAATCATCTCATGCTAAATCATGCTAGAAGTTGAATGTTACTAACCTGGTATAGATCTTGAAATAGAGGTACTTAGAGCTCGTGGCTTGCTTCCAAATGCTCCAGACAGCTTCAATGATCCACAAGGAAGAGATTGCACACTTCAATTTTGCTTGAATTGGCTCCAAACTCAGAATCCGATTTGAACTTGCAGTTGAGAAAATTCACTTGCTCTTGCTTGCTCTGGTGCGAAATAATGCTCAACCTTGATATGAACACACTCTAATCAATATATAGAATCATTTCATGGGCTTTTGGATCCAAATTGAAGCCCAAAACAGTAGTTTGCATTTTCTGGTTTTTCATCCAAATTCACTATGACAGTCGTGTATTGCAAGCTTTCCATTGGTTCTAGAAGTTTCTCACACCTTGCACATGTCATTTAGAATGAGTTTGAATTGGTAGAATGGCCTGTTATGCATTGTGTGATGATTTGGTCATGTAACTTTCAAGTGAAGCAACCACATGACAACTCTCAAAATTTGGCTTAAACTCAAAATTCTGGTATTGCCAATGCTCTTAGAATGTGATTTCCAATCAGAAAATGTACCCACTTGCTTGGTTTGAGGCATCTAGCACAAAATCACATTTTTCCCTCCTTTAATCATTTGAATTTTCTTCCATTTCAAGCCATTTTAAGTGACTTTTTGATATGAGCCAAACCAAAATCTCATGACCACTTGGTTGCACTCAAAATCTCATTTTAAGCAAGTTCCATGTTTAACAAATTTCCAATTGAAGCTTGCAAGTTGGAGATATGGACCTATGATTGAAAATGACCTATAATCTCAATTTCCCAAAATACCCCTGACTTGTAAACCTCATAACTTGAGTTCTACAAATCAGATGGAGGACTTCTAGTACAATTTAGAAATCTAAGATCATGAGGAACAACTTTCATGCTGACCAAAAGTTCATGTGAAACCTCCTTATAGGTCAAAAATAGCCTTGAAGTCAGATGATTTTCACAGACAAATTTCAGAAGCATCTGAGGACCTGTAACTTGTCTGGATCATAACTTGAGTTCTATAAATCCCCTGGAGGACTTCTAGTACTCAAATTAAAGGTATTGAGATACTCTACAAGTTTCATGTTGGCCAAAGATATATTTGAAACTTGTATCTTTACTTATGTGGCCTTGAAGTTACGCACTAAATAGGGTAATTTGCACTGAAACCCTAATTTAGCAACTTCCTACATTCTTGATTATTCTTGATTTGATCTTGGAAAAACACCAAAAATGTCTTATCACATCATTTCATGAACTCCATGACCTAAAAGTAGGCTTTGATACTCTTCAATTGCATAATTGACCTAGGGTTGATCCAGATGAAACCCTAATTGCTTGCACCTCAACTGTGGCTCTTGCATTTGACACAATGACTTGATTTAGCTCCAACATGGCTCTCTAGGAACCCCATGAGCTCTATACACATCTCATATTCACACCTCATGCTTCACATCACATTGATGGTCCTTAGCTGATCAAGACCATCCCACCACCTCCTGATGACTTGGATGACTTCTCAAGCTTGGATAAGATTTCTTGCTAGGCTTCTCTTGATAATAATCACACTTGATCCCCTGTTGGATGAATGATATGCCATGATATGCAAATGATAGAACTATGCAAATGATAATGCAATGAAACATAAACCAGGTAAAAGATGTTGAGCAAATTTTGGGGTGCAACAAGGATGAATCCTCCTCCCCACCAGAGTGGTTTCGTCTCCTTGACAGGAGGATTTTCTCTTCATCATTTATTTTACTTGATGGGGTCATAAGATTTTGCATGATTGCATAGCATTTACCCTAAAACGTGTAGCATTTCCATCGTGTGGAGCATTACGCCATTGTCAGGCATACGCATGTGAAACATGAGCTAGGTCGTTACCTTTCTTGTTGTGCAGGTGTTCCTCAACAGAGTTATTTGTTCAGGATGATTCTTGAGTTCCTCAACAGAATTGTTTGCTCAAGATGATTCTTGAAATCCCCAGCGAAGTTATTTGTTCAAGATGATTCTTGATTTCCTCAACAGAGTTTATTCGTTCAGGATGATTCTGAAATCCCCAGAGCAGAGTTACTTGACAGTTCTCCAGATTCCCCAGCGGAGATGTGTCATCCCCAGCAGGTTCCAAACAGAAAAGTTGAAATTTCCTTGAAGACTTGATGATTGAAGTCCGGCAGCAATGCCAAACTCCTCCTGACTTACTGATGAAGTCCAATTGCAATGTTAAAGCAGTTCTCCTAGCTAACGAGAAGTGCCTGACAGCAAAAGATAAGATATCCCTATAGGTTCATGACTGACCTCGGATTCTATTTTTAACTTACTGACGAACTCTGGCTGACGCCTGAGAGTTTCTTTGAATGCCCGACAACATAATTAACTTGATTGTCGAAAATTCCTAATGGCCTGATGAGTCCAGAGGAACTCTTCTGCTGCCGTGCCGCAGAATGCCTGACGGCAATATCAGCTATGTATCACCATTTACCGTGTAACCAGTGATCCCTTGATGACTTGAGGAAGAAGTTGCAGCAAAATCTGATGATCATCCTGACGGAGATTTGAGATTAGTCGCTCACCAGCCAATTGTCGTGCAACTATCATTTCAGATTTCGAAGATTGTCCTACCAATCAGAGTATCGTTTACTTGTGCGGTTGGCAAGTCACCAGTTGTCGTGCAACCAGTGATCCCTTATTGACTTACTGATGGAGTCCGACAAAGATATTGTCGAACGTTCCTAGCGACCTAACAAGTCCATAGGCGGTGATAAGGAATTCTTCTGCTACGGCGCAGAATGCCCGACGGCATAGTCGACCATCCTTCACCAGTTACCGTGTAACCGGTGATCTCTTGATGACTTGAGGATGAAGATCTATAGTGAAAGCAGATGATCATCCTGACGGAGATTTGAAGTTAAGCATTCACCAGCAAGTTGTCGTGCAACTATAAATATCAGCTATCCTTCACCAGTTACCGTGTAATCGGTGATCCCTTGATGACTTGAGGATGAATTTCTACAACGAAATCATATATGTCAGATCAGTAATTCTCCAGCTAGTTGCCATGCAACTATCATTTCAGTTTCCGAAGATTTGTCCCCATCAGAGTATCGTTTACTTGTATGGTTGGCAAATTTCTGGGTTTATTGGTATTCAACCGTCTTTTACCATGATTGTTTGAGAGTCGTTCGCTTCTCACCCAGTCAGGTCCAAGCCGTTTGAATAGGAGCAGCTGTTGCACCCCAAAATTTGCCTAACATTTCTTTACCTAGCTTGTGTTTCATTGCATTCATTTTAGCATTTTCATTTGCATTGCATTGACATGTGTGCAGGAGATCAAGAGGTATGACTACCAATTAAGGGATATTAAGGCTATGAAGCTAGCTAAGAGGTTTATTCAAGTATTCAAGGGTTGATATCCTCACCAGAGAAGCCAAAGATCCTCAGAGAAGGGGTTGGATATAAGAGTGTATGCCTCATAACTTGAAGGTTATGGGAAATTCATCAGATGATTCTGAATCCATGGAGTTGGACTTGAAGCCTTGAGAAAGATTGAAAGAAATTTTGAAGCCTAGACAGGTTATCATGTAAAGGATAAGAAGCTACTACCAAGATTGGTGCAATTAGGGTTTCATCTGGTCAACCCTAGGTCAACTGCTGATTTGAAGAAGGTTGAGACCTAATTTCAAGGCCATATGATCATGGATTGATGTATTAAGAGTCCTAAGGGATGATTCTAAGGTCAACTCATCATGAATAAAGAGTGTGAGGAGTTCCTAAGCTAGGGTTGCTATGCTTGACAGTGTAAAATCCCCTGGTTTAGTGCCTAACTTCAAGACCACATAACTCAAGATGTGATTTTCATCTCACCTTGACCCTAACATGATTGTTGTAGAGCATGATTATAGCTTTAATTTGAGTACTATAAGTCCTTGATAGGGTTTATAGAACTCAAATTATGAGTCAGACAAGTTACAAGTCTTCAGATAAATGTGAATTTGGAACTTGAAAGTCAACCAACTTGCATGAAACTTTTGACCTAGAAAGATGATTCTCATGAACTTTTGGCCAACATGAATGTTGTTCCTTATCTTCTTACATTTTCAAAAAGTACTAGAAGTCCATGATTGGATGTGTAGAACTCAAGATATGAGCTTTACAAGACAAGGGTGTTTTGGGAAGTTGAGATTATAGGCCATTTTGATTATGGGTCAATTTCACCAACTTAAGCACCTCAAATGAAAGTTTGCCCAACTTGAAAGTTGTTCATAATGATGTTATTTGTCCAACCATGCATTAAGAATCCATTGATATGGGTTAGAATGAGAAATGTGTGAAGAAAAATTCATGAATGAATCATTAAAGGAAGCTTGAAAAGGGCCAATTCAAATCAATTCATTTTTGAACCAAAGCATGTCATATTTGTGCTTGTTTTGAGTCCAAATTATGTTTTAAGAACATTGGAAAAATAAGAAGTCAAGTTTGAATTCATTTGCTATGCCAATTTCATGGTTTCTTCACCAAAAAGCAACAAATGCAAAATCAACCATCCATTCCATTCCAAGGCCTCAATACTATCCACACATCTTCCTTACATCATAAGAAACTATAGTGGATCAATTTGCAGGTTGTTTAGCTTTGGTCTCACCATGACATAAAAGCTTCAAACTTGGAATTTTGGATTTTTGAATTGGACATTTGTGGGCTTCCAATGGGCTTCAAATCACTCTAGGTACATTGCATATAACCTCTTGGATGATTCCTAACTACCAGAACAGATTTTGGTGGAAGATAACAGAAAAAACAGTTAGAAAAAGCTCAAGAAAAATTGGAATTCGATTTCTGCGATTGAAGGGTTTTCAGGCCAAATCAAGGATTGCAGAAGCTCAAGGGTGGATCAGTGAAGGATTCTGCAGCTTCTCCACAAGTTTGAGCACCATTTGAAGACCCATTGGAGGTGCTCCAATAGGTAACTTATTTTTCACAATTACTCTCTGTTCTTGGTACAAACGCATGCCATTTTTATGAATTCACATTCCCCTAAGATCATAGATGGATTTAGGATAGATTCCATGGCCATTCGTGAGAATTCTTGACAGAGCATGTTTTATTGTTAGCTTCGGTTAGGGATCATTATTGACTAAAAACGAAAACAAATCATGCCATGGTGATCTAGTAAGAGAGACGAGTTGTTTCGTATAAGAAATCACGAGTTTTGTTGAGTTTTGTGGGAGGCTACTATTCACGTCACGAGGTAGAAGATGACCGGCGGAAGGCCGGCCACCGTCTGGAATTCCCAGCCACCGTGCCTGTAATTTTCCCCCTTTTCCATTCAAATTGCCAGATTGAATGTCATCCGTTAGATTAGGCTATCCACGTGACTTGGTATCCTCATGGAATGACTAGGATTCACGCGGAACACATGACACTTCCCATAAGTCAAAACGCTGAGTTTCATTAATTGAAACTCAGCTGGGCCTAAAACATATTGCTACCAGCACCCCCCCCCCTTCCTTCGCAACCCAATGTGAATAGCACGCGTAACAAGTACTTCCTGCACCCCCAGCCTGTTTCATTTTATTTCTTTTTTTCTTTTATTTTTCTATTGGATAGCTATTTGATTTTAATTCAGAAAAAATATTAAATGAAGTCATAAAATCATGAGAAAAATATTGGAGATACTTGAATATGTTCTTTACTTTGTCACATTTTTTAATTGCAATTTTAATTCTTTTTCCAATAAATTTTGTATTTTTCTTTTATGTGCTTTTCCATGAATAGAAATAATGCCATGTTAGTTTCTAGATTTTTGTTTCCATATCAATGCTTGGATTTAATCTCTGATTTTTTACATGGTGAATGTTGATACCTTGTAGGATATTGTATGATTTTTCTTTTTTTCTTTTAGAAGCTTTTAGGTGTAGTTTTGAGATAGATCTTTAGGATCATTCCATGATGGATTCCCTTTAGAACACCCTTTGAGTTTATATTTTATTAGAACCTTTAGAATTAGGTTTTGCCCCTGGTTTTTGTACCATAGATTCTTAACACATTTAGGATCATATAGGATTTTTCTTAGGATTTTTGGAATTGATTTTCTATTATTCCCACATTTTACAAGTTGATCATGGTTTAGGTGACCCTAACTAGGCTTACTTCATAGATTAGTCTTTAAAGTGACCTTTAACTAATTCTAAGCTTCAAATTCCTTCCTTTAGGATAGAAATTAGATAAATACCTCTCTAGAACATTGATTAGGCCTTGATAGAGCTTGTGAGTCCCTTTAGTTTAGGTGATCCTTAGGATGTAATTATTGAGGTTTATTAGAAGTTCAAATTAGGTGGATGATTCTTCCTATAAGTTTAGCTTCCCTCAAAATCTTCCTTGCCTAACTAGGATCCTCCTTGTGAGCATGATTCCTCCTGTGGAGGAATTCATTGCATTTTCACAAAGGAGATGAATCTATGTAAGCTTTCTGAGGTAGTGGAGTTGGTTGAGTGCCTGTGGTAAGTTCCTGTGGACCTTACCCTGCTTCCCATCTTCATTATCCTAATCTTACCTTATCCAATCATCCTAGGAATCTTCTTGGGGTAGCATAGTCCCTCCTATGGGGGAACTTTGCACATCTCCTGAAGGAGTCAAACCTCTAAAACTTTCCAAATCCATTGAGTTGGTTGAGTGCCTGTGGTATGTTCCTGTGGACCTTACCCTTGCTTCCCAACATTCGATTCCTTTTGTTAGGATAGATGCCTTGTTTGATTAGTTGTGGAATGAATTCCTTATTTGTCATAACTCCTTTCCTTCATTCATGATTGAGTGTTGTGTTGCATTAGGGTAGCTCATGTTTAGGATAGTCTAAGTATAGGTGCATGACTGCATTAAGAGGTGGAGTGGGTCTCCCTCTGCTTGCTTGCATTAAAGGTTGAGGTGATCCTCCCCTTGCTTGTGTGTTGTTTTACTCTTTCTATATGATGTATTTGCATTGAAAGGTTGAGGTGACCCTCCCTTTGCTTGCCTGTTTTTGATTGTTTTCTTTGCTTGATTGCTTAGAGGTTGAGTGGCTCCCTCTGCTTGTGTTGCTGCATTTCATTTGCATCCTTGTTGTTTACTTGTCTGTTTATCTACTTTAATGATTTTTTGCAATTTGTTTCTGTTTCCCATTGACATGATCCCCTAGGACTCTCACTTCCTTTGATAAGGAAGTGATGATAGAACTTTAGGTTGAAACCTTTGCATGATAACGTCTAGGAGTTCCCTGTTTCAAACTCAACCATAGGATGAATCCTTGGCATGATAATGTTAGGACTTGACAGTTTCCCCTGTAGAGTTCGTTCTCTTCTCATCTCCAAAACAACAGTAAAAAATGTAATAAAGGCAAGTTGGTACAGTGCGTTACGAGCCGAACTACGTTGACTCTGATTTCTCGTTCTCTGACGAGAATACATAGGCACGAAATGCGATGCTTTGCCGAGTCAATTTTCTTTTTCTTCTGAGCCAGCCTTGATAGGCAAGTAGATAAACCAACCCGTCAGATAAACACAACAAGCGTGGATCCCATCGAGTACGATGGATGTGAGGGGTGCTAATACCTTCCCCTTGCGTAACCGACTCCCGAACCCAGACATGGTTGCGATGACCTTGTCTTATACCTTTTCGTCAGGTTTTTCCGATCGTTTCCTTTCCCTTTCTATGGGATAAATAACGAAATTTGTTGCACCCCAAAATTTTCCCAACCTTTTTTGTAAATTGGCTTATGTTTCATTTCATTTTGAATTTGCTTCCGCATACCGCGTACATTGCATTTCGATAGCCAGTCTGATTCTATCGGGATTACAACCCTCTTCTCGCGCTTCAGACAGTTCAAACCATTTCGAGTAAGGAGGTTTATTTTGGGAGTGGTGCTCCTCCCGGTGTTTTCAGCTTTTGCTGTTGTTTTTGAGGATATTTCGGTGTCCGTATTTTTACCGGTTATCTCGTTGCATTCTTGCAGTTTTGTTCGCCGATTTAATTGATGTTCATTGTGTTTTTCCTCATGGAGTTATTATCAATTTTTTTGAGTTTATTTTGTTAAATTTTAGCATAGAAATAGTTGCTAGATAGCTTCTATCCTTTATTTTCTATTTTAGATGTTAGAGTTTAATAGACTTTTATTTCTTTTTCTACTTTTTAGAGTTTAGTAGAATATTGATTTCTAGAACTTCTTTTGAGTTTTAGTAGATTTTAAATAATGTAGATTTTAATTGATTTCTAGAAATTATTTGATTTGTTTAGAATATAATAGGTTTTATTTTCTAGATTTAATTCTTTTTAGAAATTAATAGATGTTAATTCTTTTTAGAATAATTGATTTGTTTTAGAAATTAATAGATTTTAAATTCTTTTTAGATTTAATTCTTTAGGTATTATTAGATTTTATTAATCTAGATAATTAGGATTAAATGATTAGAATATCATTAGGTTTAGCTTAGTTAATAATCAGTTTTAATAAAGATTTTAATTGATTCTTTTCTATTAATTAGTGTCAGCCTTAACCATTTTTTGTTGCAGCTTTAATGCATGTTAATCCATGTTTAATTCATCTTTAGTCTTTAATTAGTCTTAGCAGTTAATTGACTCCGTTAATTGAGTCCAATTTTTGTCCATTTTCGTGGGCCAGATGTCCACATTTCAAGCCCATGATCTAGTTCTCGCCACTTGTCATTATATAAGCATCTCCACGTTTCTCCTTCTCTCTCTTCCACCTGTCCTCCACTCACACACCACCTACGCTTGCATGCGCAACACATCCCTACACGGCCATGCAACACGCCACGTTTCGTTTTCCCACCTGGCCACGCGTCCCACTTCGCCTCATCACCGCCGGCCATGCAAACACGCCGGGAGGCACGCCAGAGAAATCTCACGGCGCTCCCCACGACCAAAATTTCATCGGAAACTTCAAACTTCTCGCCGGTAACTTCATCTTATCGATCCGTTTCCAGAAGTTCAATAAACTTTAAAAACCTTCAACAACTTTTTCCGGCGAGATCATATATCATCTTGTTGATCTGTTTCCAGAGGTTCGTATACCTTCATCCTTGTTCATGCAATTTTCCAGATCCTCAAGAACCTTCATCTCGTTCATCAAGATTCCCCAGGAATTCGTGCAAACCTTCATCCATATTCATTAAAACCTCAAGATTCATCAACCTTCATAGAACTCGTAACCGTTTTCCCATAAATTCTTCAAACTCGTTTTTCAAGAACATGCATCCGTGTTCATCCGTTCTTCCAAGAATCTTCAAGAAACTTCATCAACACCGTAACCGCTTTCCAGATTTCTTCTTCAGATTCATTAAACCTTCATCAATATTCATATTTCCCATAAATCGTCATAAGCTCATAGTGTTCATCACGATCTTCTTCCCATATTCATCTCGTCTTCCAGAAGCACACAAACATGCATCGAGTCTTCAGCTCATGTTCATCTGGTTCTTCAGATTGTTCATCTGCTCAAGTTTGTTCCCAAAAGGTTCAAGAATGTTCAAGAAAGATTCGTTGGATGGTTCATCGGTTCTTCACCGTATTCATCGGTTTGTTAGAAATCGTCCAGCTGTTTTTCGATCTCCATCGTCACTTTCCCAGAATCAACAACAACAACTTCAGAGGGTAAAGAAGAGAGAACGAGGAAGCAGATAACACGATAAGTGAAAAGATCCAGAGGAGTCTTTGTCCCTGAGCAGCGTCTTTGATTTATCGTCTTTGGAGGTAAACATCGTCTTCACCGTGTTTTTTTTATTCGACCCCTTGCGTAATAAGAACCATTTTCGATCTGTCGCGCGAGGAAGTGATATATGTAAGCAATCTTTGACGCGTTCAGATTGAGGATGAAGGTCTAGGTGTAAAACATCATCGACGACGCCATTGGTGAGCGGTGAAGTATGTGCGATGATGTAAAAATGTAGGGGAAGAACCAGAGTTTTAAGACGGAGAGAGGCCGGAGATATGAAGACGGCGGCAGAAGTTGAGGGGCTAGGGTTTTGGTTTCAGATGGAAGAGGGAAGAGCCTCACGGATCCTTTGTGGGTTAATTGGGCCGTAGGGCCCCAACTGTTCATTTTCAGTGCATACACCCCCGTATCCCAATAATGCACCTCCCTTTCTGTTTGTTTTTTTTCATTGTGATTGTGGGTTCAAGGCCCACTGTGTGATTTTTTTTGTACCCCTGGCCTGGCTAGTGCACCCCCTGCTGTATTTTCTTTTTTTTAAAAACATTTTAATACTTTGTATTATATTTTGTATAAATGTTTTAGTATTTTGTTTTAGGAATTTTATTTTCTTATAATATTATGCATATATTTTTACATAGAATTTTCTATTCTCTTTAGATATTATTTCTTAGAATATTGTATATAGATTTTATATTCTAGTTTTATATTCTATTTTTCTTTTAGGATATATAGAGTTTTATATAGAATTTTCATTTTATTTTCTATATTCAATTTCCTTGTAATTTCTTTAGAGTTTTCTATTAGGAGTTTATCGCCATTTTTAGGAGTAGAATATTATTTTCATTTGTTATTGGATTTCTCTCCTCATTTCTCTTCTGCTATCTAATTTTACTTTGATCTCATTCTGTGTTGGCCGTGTGACATGATTCAATTGGAGAATGATTCTCAATATCATTTCTCTATCTTGTCTTTGACACGGATATCAATACGCTACCTCTTAGAGCTTGATTTCTCTTATAAATCGAACCATCACGGTTTAGCGTTACATTGGTTCTGATTCGAAACTTCATCATCAAGGATCCAGAGAGGAGAAGATTGGAATGGAGCTTGCGCACAATGTCGAGGGCCAACGGAACCGCTTCGTTCGATAACATCTTTCTTATTCAAGGATTTATGCAACCGTCGAGTGGTGTGAGCTGTAGCATTAGATACGTGGGAAATGACAATTGAGCGGTCTCCCCTCAATCGTCTAGAGTGTTTAGTATAGCACCCTTTGGGTGATATACGATGCATTCACTCCTACGCCTTAGGTTCTTGCGTGTGTGTCCCGAGTTCCTTCCTGTTTAGGCGTGTTAGGCCTGCATCCTCTTTGTTCTCGCCCCCGTGCGATCGAAACCCTTGTCTCTCGCATCCTGGCGATTGAGACCCCTTCTCTTGCTCCTGTGCAATCGAGACTTGTTTTCCGCATGCACCGAACTACGTTTGCTCTGATCTCTCGTACCAGACGAGAGTATATAGGCATAGGATTGCGATAATCCTAGCGAGCTGACTTTTCCCTGTTGTCTATAGTTGGCTGAACTACAGCTGCTCTGATTTCTCGTACCAGACGAGAATATGTAGGCATAGGATGCGATATCCTAGCGAGCACACTAACAACTAACTTCTCTGTTCTCTCGCTTCCGTGCGATCGAAACTTTCCCGCTGACGACTAATACTCTTTCTCTTTCCCTATCGCAATTGAGACCAGACCGTAGTTCTAGTTCCCGTAGGTTCCCATACCTTTAAACCCCTACATACTATGTTTGTTCTACCGCAAACAAGTAACGCATAAGTCTCCAATGGTCGAGCAGCAATACACCTAACTGCTAGAATGCGTACGCTAGTATCGTCAATCCCTTCTCTCACCCCTGTGTGATCGAGAACACCCTGTGTTTTGTTATCCCGAACCACGTAAGCTCTGATCTCTCATATTTGTTGAGAGTATGTAGGCACAATACTGACGTATTGGCGAGTCACCTTCCCTCATCACCCGTAGTTAGCCGAACTACGTTGACTCTGATTTCTCGTTCTCTAACGAGAATACGTAGGCACAAAGTGTGATGCTTTGCCGAGTCAATTTTTATTTTCTTTTTCAGACCAGCCTTGACAGGTAGATAGTTAAGACCAACCCGTCATATAAACACAACAAGCATGGATCCCATCGAGTACGATGGACTTGAGGGGTGCTAATACCTTCCCCTTGCGTAACCGACTCCCGAACCCAGACATGGTTGCGATGACCTTGTCTTATACCTTTTCGTCAGGTTTTTCCGATTGTTTCCTTTCCCTTTCGGTGGGATAAATAATGAAAGGTGGCGACTCTTCTATTTTGCCGGCACCTTATTTTCGCGGTAGCGACAGACACTATAGTAGGTTCTTCAACCACGGGATGGCAATCTTGCTTAACAGGTGGAAAAGGCATCCATACTATTTTTGCCCTGCTTCGAATCCAAGTCACATAAGGAGCATAAGTCTGGCTGTTGCTCTTACCCAATAGTGTTTTCCCTAGTCTGCTGATTTCGTTCCAAGCATGCTTGAGCTTGGCTAACATATCCCCATCTAGAAGCCCCGTGAGGTACAGAGATTCCTGCACCTCCTCGTCCTGCGGCGGACCTCTCAAGGCGTACGCAAACTGCCAGACAAGTAATGAGGGATTGTAGTTAATAGAACCTTTTCTTCCAATCTGGGGAACATTAGGAAAACCACTGCAACTGTAGATGACTTCAGTACCCAGCATATCCCGATCAAACCAGATGATGCTCTCCACTGATAAACCCATCAGGCGTTTAGACCACTCAGTTGTGGCTGCAGAGGAAACAAAGAAACCCTTCTTGGGCATGTGGCTATCAAACCATCTGTAGAGTAAGGGCGCACAACACGACACATTTTTACCCCTTCTGTTTTCATTCTTGTAATAAATAGAATGATATAAATCACCAAGCAAGGTGGGCACTAGATTTCCCGCTGCGAAGATATGGAAGGCGTCCAAATCTATAAAGTCTGGCATGTTGGGAAACAAGACGATGCCATAGATGCAGAGGGCGAGAATAGCGTTGAATACGATCCAACAATTGTCTTTAGCGCATTGTTGGGCCTTCCCAACCAGAAATTGTAGAGAAAATCTAGGAACTCCATTCCATTTGGTCAGAAGCAGCTCTAAAGCATCCAGGTGAAGAGCAGCAGCTAGGTTAGCCAGATTAGGCTTAGAATCCATGTGAACAAACGACATCTGATCCTTAACAGGCACACCCAACAGCTCAGCATACTCTTCTAAGGTAGGCGCAAGAATGAAATCTGGAAAAGTGAAGCACCTCAACGGAGGGTCATAGAACTGTAGCAATGCATACAACCCGTTCAACTCATAGACTGAAGGTTTACGGACCAGACTGAGCAACTTTCCATACGATTTCTGGAATTCTCCTCTTACTATACTATCTGTCAAGGTAGTCAAACTAAGCAGCGAAGCAAGGTCTGAGGTAGGGAGCTTGTAAGCCACATTCTTCTTCACTGATTCCATGCTAGCAAACAGAGGGCAATATTACTGGAACTGGGGGATAGGATATGCACCTGCAACACAGACACACGTTAATGACATGCACATGGGTATACAAAAAATGCAAGATGCAATCATGCAGCAGGAGATCAAGAGTGTGCTGCTGAGGAGACCAAGGCTATGTTTCAACAAAATCACAGCATTGTTCTGACAATAAGACCCTGATGTCAATAATACTGATTCATATTGTCAAGAAAACTAGGTTGTCTGAAGGTCAAAGTTTCCTGCACAACCCAACCCCGCTCACAGGTATGAATCCTATCCACTGACAAGGTATGGCGTCCTATGCGTTTCCAGTGTCACAGACTTTCATGAAATGATGATACGTTTACCATTTCTGGTTTGGCATCATCACTCCCTGAAGAAGCCTCACTTAGCTGAGTCACAAATGATCGGTTCCCAGAGTCGACAACTCTCCATACCAACAACCCCTCAAGCCCAAAGGGCTAGAAAAGAAGTCAACCAAGAGAATGTCGTCTAAGCGTGGATTTTTTGGGACACTAGTACATGCAAAGCATGCACGCACCCACTACTTTCCACAACTAATGCTAGGTATACACTCAAGCCTGTGTCTGGCTTATCACTCATCAGAGCCCCTCCCACAACAGCACAGGAAATAATCATATTATACTGAAAATAAAATGCGGAAAGTAAAGTGCGACAAATAAACGCAAACCCAGCAAGTAAGCAAACAAGCGTTAGGATTGACTCGCATAGGGAACCGTTGGAGTCCCCAGCACAGTCGTCAGCTGTCGCTACTGCAAAAATAAGGTGCCGGCAAAGACAGAAGAGTCGCCACCTTTCGTTATTTATCCCACAGAAGGGAAAGGAAACGATCGGAACAAACCTAACAAAAAGGTATAAGACAAGGTCATCGCAACCAAGTCTGGGTTCGGGAGTCGGTTACGCAAGGGGAAGGTATTAGCACCCCTCACGTCCGTTGTACTCAACGGGATCCACGCTTGTTGTGTTTATCTGACGGGTTGGTTTAATTATCTACCTATCAAGGCTGGCTCAAAAGAAAAAGAAAATTGACTCGGTAAAGCATCACGCTCCGTTCCTACGTATTCTCGTTAGAAAATGAGAAATCAGAGTCAACGTAGTTCGGCTAACTACGGGTAAAGGGAAGGTTGCTCGCCAAGATATTGCATCTTGTGCCTACATATTCTCATCAGAGAAATCAGAGCGAATGTAGTTCAGGGTAACTACACAGGTTTTGATTCATCTGTTTTACCCGAGTGAAGTTAAACAACAGTTCCAGCAGTTAGGGACAAAGCCTGTTTGCGGTAGAACTGAGGTTTAACAACACTGTTTTCATCAGAAAAGGTTTTCCTTGAATTACGGGCCCACGGGGGGAAAAGGGGTTTGAAGGTTTGTTTTTTGAGTCTTTTACGAAAGAAGTGTTTTCTATAGATGTTTGTAGTTCGTACTGCACTAGAGACTATGACTTAGGAGTGAAGGCGTCGCATGTCACCCAAAGGGTACCATACTAAACATCCTGATTACTGGAAGGAAACCCTCCACTAACCATTTCCTAAGTGGCGTAAGGCTCGTAACGTACTGTACCAACTTGCCTTTATTACGTATTTTACTATTTTTTTGGAGATGAGAAGGAGAAAGAACTCTACAGGGGAAACTATCAAGCATCCTATTGTTGTCATGCAATGGATTCATCCTATTGGGTGAGTTTGAAACAGGGAACTCCTAGATGTTATCATGCAAAGGTTTCAACCTAAAAGTCTATCATCACTATCCTTAAACAAGGAAGTGAGAGTCCTAAGGGAACATGTGAGTGGGAAACACAGACAAACAACTACTAAAATCAATAAAAACAGATAAAACAGAAAAGCAAACAGTAAAGATGCAAATGTAATGCAGCAATACAAGCAGAGGGAGAAACTCAACCTCTAAGCAAACAAGCAAAGAGAACAAACAAAAACAGACAAGCAAAGGGAGGGTCACCTCAACCTTTCAATGCAAACACATCAGTTAGAAAATGGAAAATAACACTCAAGCAGAGGGAGAACACTCAACCTCTAAAGCAAACAAGCAAAGGGAGCTCAGCTCAACCTTTCAATGCAGTCATGCACCTAGCCTAAAATACTCTACACATGAGACTATCCTAATGCATCAAGCAATTCTCAGTCAATCATGATGAAAGAAGAAGGGATGAACAATATGACATGTAAGGAAATCATTCCAAAAATAATCAAACAAGTCATCTAACCTAGAGAGAAGGAAGTTGATGGATGGATGCATGCATGATGTAAACCAAAGGAATACATCAAGGCATTCAACCAAAGATGAAATTTGATAATGGGAAGCATGATGTATACCAAAGGTATCCATCATGATACTCAACCATTCATGGGAGAATTGAATAATGGGAAGCATGATGTATACCAAGGGTATCCATCATGACACTTAACCATTCATAGAAGAATTGAATCATGGGAAGCATGATGTATACCAAGGGTATCCATCATGACACTCAACCATTCATGGAAGAACTGAATCATGGGAAGCATGATGTATACCAAGGGTATCCATCATGACACTCAACCATTCATGGAAGAATTGATTGAATGCAAAGCATTCAAGGAAGAGTCCTCTATCTAAAGGTTCTAATGGAAACCTAATGATTAGTTCTAAAGATTAACCATCTAAATGAATTTTAGAAGCTCTATCAAGGCTTAACAATTGTTATAAATAGGTATCAACCTAAGCTCTATTCTATCAAGAAGGAATTAGAAGCCTAAAGTTAGCTAAAGTTCACTTTAGAAGCTAAACTATGAGGTAAGCTAAGTTAGGATCCACCTAAACACAATCAACTTGTAACATCTAGGAGAAATATTAAAATCAATCCTAAAAGGCTAGGAAAAATTGTAAGGATTCCTAAGTGTGTTAAGGAATCATGGTACAAAATCTAGAGCCAAGACCTAAGTCTAAAGGTTCTAAACAAATTCTACACTTAAAGGTATGCTTAAGGGAATCCACAAGGGAAAGGTCCTAGAAATCTATCTCAAACCTATACCTAAAAGTTTCTAAAAAACCAAATAAAAATCATACAACTCTATCAAGATGTCTAAAGCATTCATGCAAAAATTCAGAACTAAATTCAAATCCATGAGATAGCACAAAAATCAGAAAGAAAATCATGCATTTTTAACATTTTTAATCAACTAATAAAAATGGAAAAATGATATTAAATGGAAATTCAACCAAAAATTCAATTAAATTCCAGACAAAAATCAGGGACATGCCAAAGATCAATCATGATTTTTTCTATAATTTTCTAACAAATATTCCTATTTTTAATGAATTAAAAATGATAAAATGAATAAAAGAAAATCCAAAATGAATTAAAGAAAATACAATATGCTGGAAAATATCATGACCATCAGATCAATGGACCAGTCAACCTATCCTATGCTCACAAGCCTGCCACGCGCGCTCGGAAGGGATTTAATGAAACGATTCATTTCATGGTTATTCATGTGTGGTTAGTTTGACTAGGGTACATGGTAGTCTCTAATCTTGCACGTCCATTCAGAAAGTAATTAAATCTGATGCTTCACGCCTTGCCACATCACCAGGTCAAAGGTCAACATTCTTCAGAAGCAATCACACGCCTTGGATTGAAATACTCAGTCAACTGAGTCAAGATGATCTAACGGCCCAAGCATCGTCTTCCTCATTTGAACTGGTTAGAAAGGGAGGGAATCTCACGGTGGCCGGAGAAGACTCTGGTCGTCTTCTCCGGCGAGGGGAAAATGACCAGAACACCAAACTCAATAAAAATTGCACAAATCTCTTCCTCTACTCACGAGGATCACCATGATACATGTAACGCCCCGATTCTAAATTTCCCATTTTTTAAAGTCTTTTAATTTATTTTAATTGATTATTCTTTAAATGTGGAATTTGAACATTAACATTTTGTGTGTGCTTATTATGTTATTTTATTATTCGGAGAGTTTTAGGAATTAATTAGAGGGTGTTTTAGATAATCCTTAATTAGTAGATGTTTGAGAGAAATATAATAGAAAGAGTATAAGTGGAAATAGAGAGAAAAGAAATGAGGTAGAAAGAAATAGAAAGGAAAGAAGAAGAGAAGAGAGAAGAGAAAAGAAGAGGGAGAGGAGAAAACCTAGAACCATCAAGAATCAACTTCTAAGCTTCGATTAATCGGGTAAGGGTGTGAAACCTTATTATTCTTTCGATGTATGTGATTATGTATGTTTCTATTGGTTTGCTTTTGGATTGGGGAGAGTTTTGCTCATTTTCTGTTTTAGGTTGAATTCGATTTAATCGTTAGAACCCAAGTTTTAACGGTTGAAAATGAGAATAAGTGGTAGAGTTTAGTCGAGGGATGTTGGACTAAAGCTGATAAAACGAGTTGGGATTGAATCAGGTAAATTTCGATGAGTTTCATAGTTTTTGGACAGTGGAGATTCTGATTTCGCAGACCCTCGCTAGCATGTTCGTTAGGCGAGCAGGTCGCGAGCATTCGCTGTGGCGAGCCAGTAGCGAACAGTCCCAGACTTGGGCAGAATGGTTTTTGGAGTTCTTCGCTGGTAGCGAAAGGGGTAGCGAGTGACTCGCTAGGCCTTCGTTGAGCGAGTGTGGTAGCGAACCAAGTCAGAGGCTTCTGTTTGCCCTCGCGAGCTTGTTCATTAGGCGAATAGGTAGCGAGCACTCGCTAGGAGCTCGCTAGGCGAACTGGGTAGCGAGCGTAGCAGGATGTTGTTTTCTGGTGTTTTCATTTCCATGTTGATTCTTCGATTCAAGTGTGATTAACCCTTTCTTATTATGCATATTTGTGTGTGTGATATGAAATGTTGTGGGTAGCCGTATGGCGCGAATCCTAGACTGTGAATCGTGAAGTGTGAAATGTGGCCGTTTGGAAATTTTGTGCAATTGTTTGAATTGAGTGAAAATGCATGATTATATATCCGTGTATGTGTATGCATTTCAAGAATGTATGGAGTCGTTTTGTTTGTGAAGCATCATGATTGCATTCTTGTGTGTCTGATCCCGCGTAGGATCTACAGAAACCTCGTGTGCCCTTGTGGGGTGTGAGCGATGGTTTGTCTTTGATCCCTAGGAGGATCTGCAGAAACGATCGTGTGCCTTTGTGGGGTGTGAGCAATAGTTTATTTTGATTCTGTGGAGAATCTGCAGAAAGATTGTGTGCCCTTGTGGGGTGTGAGTAATCGGATTGTGTATCCGTGTGGGGTGTGAGCAATATTGAAACATCGTGTGCCCATGTGGGGTGTGAGCGATGGGTGAACATCGTAGTCTCGACGGGGAGTTACTTCGGTAACGAGCGATGGTTCCATTTGGTTCTTCAATTGAACCTGCTGAATGAGTTGGTACCGTATTTGCATCTGCATAGAGTCGTGGGTCGGTCTCTATGAGTGCATTATTATCTTCATATGATATATTGGTGTAGTGAACATAATTGTGTATGTTTATATGAAATATGTGAATGATTGGTGAATTATATATGCGTTGCGATGTATGTATGATTGAACTTTGATGCATTGCGGTGAGAAATGTGTTACGTGTATTCTATGTTGATATATATATATATATATATATATATATATATATATATATATATATATATATATATATATATATATATATATATATATATATATATATATATATATATATATATATATATATATATATATATATATATATATATATATATATATATATATATATATATATATATATATATATATATATATATATATATATATATATATATATATATATATATATATATATATATATATATATATATATATATATATATATATATATATATATATATATATATATATATATATATATATATATATATATATATATATATATATATATATATATATATATATATATATATATATAAATAATATGCATTGTTTGTTATGATAATGTTTCTCACCCTTCTGCTGTTTTATGGTGCTCTATGAGGCATTGCAGAGTAGTTTTGCTGGAGGTCTTTTGCAAAGCGGGGCTTCGTTCTTTTTGGTCGGTTGGCTCTGATATGTAGCACCGGGTAGATAGGAATTCTTTTGGTTCTTTTGTGATACATCTGTGAATGTATCTGCTGGTGTATGTTTTGTAAACATGACTTATGACTTGAATTGAATTGTTTATGTATACAATGTTCATATGAATGAAGTGATTCAATGTTTAGATGTTTCCGCTTTTATTCTAAATATTGATGTGTGGGTTTTGAGGACTAAGTTCCTTTGTGTTGGTTTACCCTTTGTTGCATATCTTTATGAGAAGGTGTTGTATGTGTTTTGAATTTTCCTGGATATTGTGACGTACCTCTTTTATACCATGCGTTAAGTTATACTCTGATGAAATTTTATTAAAGTGCTTAAATGATTTAATTGTTTATTTGGGGGTATAGAAAGGGGGTGTTACAATAAGTGGTATCAGAGCCAGTGTTGAGTCAGTTGTGTTTGTCTTGTTGTTGTGTTGGTTGAACGGTTGTTTAACCTTGTTGTTATTTTTGGGAATCATCAGAATATGGGTGGTCATAATGACACTGCTATGACTGCGGCGTTGGAGGCTATGGCTAGGGCGGTGCAAGGTGCACCGAATTCGAACGCTAATGATGAGTTTAGAAAGAATCAGCCGTCGGTATTCAAAGGGAGGTTTGATCTGGACGGTGCTCAGATCTGGTTGAAGGAGGTTGAGAGAATCTTTAGAGTTATGAGGTGTGCTGAAGGAAACAAGGTGAGACTTGGAACTCACATGTTGAGAGAAGAGGTCGACGACTGGTGGGTCGGTATGAGACAAGTTCTTGAGGTAGATGATGAGGAAATAACCTGGGATTTATTTTGCACCGAATTCTTGAGAAAGTATTATCCTGAGAGTGTAAAGGGGAAAAAGGAAATGGAATTTCTTGAGCTGAAGCAAGGCAATATGTCGGTGGTGGACTACACGGCTAAGTTTGTGGAATTAGTTCAGTTTCATCCACATTATGCGGAAGTTACGGCGGAGTTCTCTAAGTGCATTAAGTATGAAAATGGCTTGCGTCCTGAGATAAAGCAAGCGGTAGGATACCAAAGGATACGAAGATTTTTGGACTTGTCCGAATGTTGTAGGATTTTTGAAGAGGACAGTAGGGCTCGATCTACTCATTATAAGAGTTTGAGTGAGAAGAAAGGTAAGCAGCAAGTAAGGAGTGGACCTTATATGACGTCTGTTGATAAAGACAAGTATAAGGGAAACTTTGATAGGAGACTCGGAGGAGGAAGTTCTGGTTCAGTCAAATGTTACAAGTGTGGCATGTTGGGTCACAAATCTTTTGAATGTGGGAAGTCTGTGGATAAGTGTGCTAATTGTGGAAGTCTTGGACATGCCACTTCTGGTTGTAGAAGGAATGTGGTAAAGTGTTTTACTTGTGGGGAAGTTGGTCATATTAGCACCAAGTGTACCAAACCAAAGCAAGCTCAGTCGGATGGAAAAGTATTTGCATTAGCAGGTTCAGACACTACTAATGCGGATCGCTTGATTAAAGGTACATGCTTTATTAATGATATGCCTTTAGTTGCTATTGTTGATACCGGAGCGACTTATTCGTTCATTTCTCTTGAGTGTGCTAAGCGTTTGGCTTTGTGCATTGTTTTTTTGAGTGGAGACATGGTTATTGAGACTCCCGCTTCGGGGTCGGTAACTACTTCTTTGGTGTGTGTAAGTTGTTCTTTGACCATGTATGGTAAAGACTTCATTATGGATTTGGTGTGTTTGCCGTTGGAAGGTTTAGACGTGATCTTGGGTATGAACTGGTTGCAATTTAATAAAGTTCATTTAGATTGCTATCACAAGTTAGTAAGTTTTCCTTCTTTGGAAGACGATGAAGGTGAGAGTTTTCTATCCACTAAAGAGTTGAAGAAACTTTTAGCGGACGAAGCTCAGTTGTTCGGCTTGTTTGCATCGTTGTCTGTGGAGAGCGAAGTTGAGCTTGATGTGTTTCCAGTGGTGTGTGATTTTCCAGAAGTATTTCCGGAGGAGATTACGGATGTACCGCTGGAAAGAGAAGTTGAGTTTTCTATTGATCTAGTTCCCGGTACTAGACCGATTTCGATGGCACCATATCGTATGTCAGCATCAGAGTTGGTAGAACTGAAGGAGCAGTTGAATGAATTATTGGATAATAGATTTATAAGACCAAGTGTTTCTCCTTGGGATGCGTCGGTATTGTTAGTAAAGAAGAAGGATGGAAGTATGCAGTTATGCATTGATTATCGGCAGTTGAATAAGGTAACAATTAAGAATAAGTATCCGCTTCCAAGAATTGATGATTTGATGGACCAATTGGTTGGAGCGCGTGTTTTTAGCAAGATTTATTTGAGATCGGGTTATCACCAGATTCGGGTTAAGGAGGAGGATATTCCAATGACGGCTTTTAGGACACGGTATGGTCATTACGAATATTCTGTGATGCCATTTGGAGTTTCTAATGCGCCGGGTGTGTTTATGGAATACATGAATCGTATTTTTCATGAGCAGTTGGATCGTTTTGTGGTTGTGTTCATCGACGAGATTTTGATTTACTCTAAGTCTCAAGAGGAGCATGAAGAACATTTAAGGATTGTGTTACAGATTTTGAAGGAGAAGAAATTGTATGCCAAGTTGTCAAAGTGTGAATTTTGGTTGTCGGAAGTGAGTTTTCTCGGGCATATTATTTCTGCTATTGGTATCAGTATGGATCCATCCAAGATTGATGCGGTAATGTTATGGGAAACTCCTAAATCGGTTATGGAGATTCGAAGCTTTTTGGGCTTGGCAGGCTATTATAGGAGGTTTATTAAAGGATTTTCGAAGTTGGCACTTCCGTTAACGCAGTTGACTTGTAAAGGAAAGGCTTTCATTTGGGATGCTGGTTGTGAGGAGAGTTTCATTGAGTTAAAGAGAAGATTGACAACATTGCCAGTCTTAATTTTGTTGAATCCTACGGAACCTTTTGTGGCTCATTGTGATGCTTCTTTGTCAGGTTTGGGCGGTGTGTTGATGCAAGAGGGAAAAGTTGTGGCTTATGCTTCGAGACAGTTGAGAGTGCATGAGAAGAATTACCCTACGCATGATTTGGAATTAGCGGTCGTGGTGTTTGTTTTGAAAATTTGGAGGCATTATCTTTATGGAGCAAGATTTGAAGTTTTTAGTGATCACAAGAGTTTGAAGTATTTATTTGACCAAAAGGAATTGAATATGAGGCAAAGGAGGTGGTTAGAGCTTTTGAAAGACTATGATTTTGGTTTGAATTACCATCCGGGTAAGGCAAATGTGGTGGCCGATGCATTAAGTCGGAAGTCGTTGCACATGTCTACATTGATGATGAAAGAGTGGGAACTTTTGGAGAACTTTAGAGATTTGAGTTTGGTTTGTGAAATGACGCCGAGAAGTGTGATACTTGGTATGCTTCGTATTACGAATGATTTTCTTGCTACCGTATGTGAAAGGCAAAAGTTGGACTTAAAGTTCGTTGACTTGATGACGAGTGAGAATGAAGATTTCAAAGTTGATGATTTTGGAGTTTTAAGATTTCGTGGTCGTATTTGTATTCCCGACGATATGAAATTGAAAAGGATGATATTGGAGGAAGGACACTGGAGTAACTTGAGTATTCATCTGGGAGCGAATAAGATGTATCAAGATTTGAAGAAAATATTTTGGTGGTCCGGATTGAAGAGAGATGTAGCTCAGTTTGTGTATGCGTATTTGACTTGTCAGAAGTATAAAGTAGAACATTAGAAGCCTAGTGGATTTATGCAACAATTGGACATTCCAGAGTGGAAATGGGATAGTATATCAATGGATTTTATTACGAGATTGCCGAATACGCAAAGAGGTCATAATGCTATTTGGGTGATTGTTGATAGCGAGCATAGCAGGATGTTGTTTTCTGGTGTTTTCATTTCCATGTTGATTCTTCGATTCAAGTGTGATTAACCCTTTCTTATTATGCATATTTGTGTGTGTGATATGAAATGTTGTGGGTAGCCGTATGGCGTGAACCCTAGACTGTGAATCGTGAAGTGTGAAATTTGGCCGTTTGGCAATTTTGTGCAATTGTTTGAATTGAGTGAAAATGCATGATTATATATTCGTGTATGTGTATGCATTTCAAGAATGTGTGGAGTCGTTTTGTTTGCGAAGCATCATGATTGCATTCTTGTGTGTCTATGAGGCATTGTTTGTTATGATAATGTTTCTCACCCTTCTGCTGTTTTATGGTGCTCTATGAGGCATTGTAGAGTAGTTTTGCTGGAGGTCTTTTGCAAAGCGGGGCTTCGTTCTTTTTGGTCGGTTTGCTCTGATATGTAGCACCGGGTAGATAGGAATTCTTTTGGTTCTTTTGTGATACATCTGTGAATGTATCTGCTGGTGTATGTTTTGTAAACATGACTTATGACTTGAATTGAACTGTTTATGTATATAATGTTTATATGAATGAAGTGATTCAATGTTTAGATGTTTCCGCTTTTATTCTAAATATTGATGTGTGGGTTTTGAGGACTGAGTTCCTTTGTGTTGGTTTACCCTTTGTTGCATATCTTTATGAACAGGTGTTGTATGTGTTTTGAATTTTCCTGGATATTGTGACGTACCTCTTTTATACCATGCGTTAAGTTATACTCTGATGAAATTTTATTACAGTGCTTAAATGATTAAATTGTTTATTTGGGGGTATAGAAAGGGGGTGTTACAATACACTTCTTTTTTCATTTTCCTCAAGGATCAGCTTTAACCGAGTCCAAACAGAAATGGCACACTTAGGCAAATCATCACCAAACTCCAAATTCTTTCCACTAATCTCTTATACACCTAACACTGATCAAGAATCCATAAATAAATCTTGATATCAACCAAGAATAAGCCTAAACCGACCCTTCCAAGTTTTCATCCATCATCAAGAAACTTCACAAATTTCTCCAAGATCAAACCTAAATCCATCTAGGACCTAAGTTCTACCTAACCACATACAAGAACTACTCTAATTCATTAGCAATTGAGAGTAATGGTGAAGAGAAGAAAACCTGGTAAAAGCTTCAACAGTGGATGATTCAGCCACCAATCTTTATCCAAAGCTGTGCAAAATCACTCAGTGATGATGGTAGAAGCTTCTTCAACCTTCAATTTCTTCAGAAATGGCTCCAATGGTGAAACTCGAATTTCACTTGTAACTGACTTTTTTCAACTGTGTCTTACCTCTGCAAGCTCAATCCATCACCAACCTTGATCTGAACTCATTCATGAGGTTATATAGAACTGATCTGGGCTGAAATGGGGGCCCAAACTTGAATCTATGATCCAATTCCATTTTCACATTTCCTTCACTTTTTCTTCATGACAGTCCACGAATACAACTCTGTTTCCAGCTCCAAATTGCTCAAATTCATCGTTTGCATGGTGGTGAGGATGAAGGGTCAAGATTAACTCCTTAATTCTAATCAATGGTGTGTGTAATTGATGTCACTTAAATCTTAAGAAACCTTGGATTTGGCCATGAAACAAGCTCCAATTTGAAATTATACCAATGCCAATCTATTCCAAATACCATTTACCTTCAAAAAATGCACAAACTTGCACTATTTTGAACCAATATGAATAAATTTGGAATTTTCTCATTTAGTGCCTTTTAATGATTCATTCATGAAAATTTCTTCACACACTTCTCATTTTAATCCATATCAATGAATTCTTGCTGCATGGTTGGACAAATAACATCATTTTGAACAACTTTAAAGTTGAACAAAATTCCATTTGAGGTGTGTAAGATGGTGAAATTGACCCATAATAAAAAAATGGCCTATAATCTCAACTTCCCAAAATACCCTTGCCTTGCCAAGCTCATATCTTGAGTTCTACAAATCCAATCATGGACTTCTAGTACTCTTTGGAAATCTAAGAAGATAAGTAACAACATTCATGTTGGCCAAAAGGTCATATGAAACTTCCTTCTAGGGCAAAAGTGTCATGCAAGTTGGTTGACTCTCAAGTACCAAAATCACATTTATCTGAGGACCTGTAACTTGTCTGACTCATAACTTGAGTTCTATAAACCATATCAAGGACTTTTAGTACCCAAATTAAAGCTATTATCATGCTCTACAACGATCATGTTAGGGTCAAGGTGAGATGAAAATCACATCTTAAGTTATATGGTCTTGAAGTTAGGCACTAAACTAGGGGATTTTACAATGTTAAGCTTAGAAACCCTAGCCTAGGAACTCCTCACACTCTTGATTCATGATGAGTTGACCTTGGAATCATACCTTTAGCATCTTAATACATAAATCCATGATCACATGGCTTTGAAATTAGGTCTCAACCTTCTTCAAATCACCTGTTGACCTAGGGTTGACTAGATGACACCCTAGTTGCACCAATCTTGGTAGTAGCTTCTTATTCTTTGTATAATGACCTGTCTAGGCTTCAAAATGACTTTCAATACTTCTAATGAGCTCTCTCAAGGCCTCAAGTCCAACTTTATGGATTCAGAATCATCTGATGACCTCTCACAACCTTCAAGTTAGGAGGCATACACTTTTATATCCAACCCTCTCTCTGAGGAACTTTGTGGCTTCTTTGATGAGGATATCAACCCTTGAATACTTGAATAAGGACTCTTAGATGGCTTCATAACCTTGGTAGCCTTTTATTGGTAGTCATACCTCTTGATCTCCTGTACAATGTCAATGCAATGCAGATGATAATGCTAAAATGAATGCAAGGAAACACAAGCTAGGTAAAGAAAAAAGGTTAGGCAAATTTTGGGGTGCAACAGCTGCCCCTACTCAAACAGCTTGGACCTAACTGGGTGAGAAGCGAATGGCTTTTAGACAATCAAGGTAAAATACGGTTGAATAACAATAAACCCAGAAATTTGCCAACCGCACAAGTAAACGATACTCTGATTGGTAGGAAAATCTTTGGAAACTGAAATGACAGTTGCACGGCAACTTGCTGGTGAATGATTAATCTCAAATCTCCGTTAGGATGATCATCTGATTTTGCTGTAGAACTTCGTCCTCAAGTCATCAAGGGGTCACTGGTTATACGGTAACTGGTGAAGGATAGTTGATATTGCCGTCAGGCATTCTGCGTCACAGCAGAAGAATTCCTTAACGTCACCTCTGGACTCGTTAGGTCACTAGACGTTTGACAATCTCTGTCGGACTATGTCAGTAAGTAAATAAGGGATCACTGGTTACACGGTAACTGGTGAAGGATAGTCTATTATGTCGTTGGGCATTCTGCGTCACAGTAGAAGGATTCCTTAACGTCACCTCTGGACTCGTCAGGTCACTGGACATTTGACAATCAAGTCAATTATGCCGTCGGGCATTCAAGGAAATTCTCGGGCGTCAGCCGGACTTCGTCATCAAGTCGAAAATAGAATCCTTAGTCAATCATGAACCAATAAAGACATCTAATCTTTTGTCGTCAGGCACACCGCGTCAGCTAGAGGAGCTCTTCGACATTACAGTCGGACTTCATCAGTAAATCAGGGAATAGAATCCTTAATCAATCATGAACCCATAAGGATATCTAAACTTTTGTCGTCAGGAACTCCGCGTCAGCTAGGAGAACTGCTTCGACGTCACAGTCGGACTTCATCTGTAAGTCAGGGGGAGTTTGGCACTGCTGTCGGACTTTAATCATCAAGTCTAAAAGGGAAATTTCAACTTCTCTGTTTGAAACCTGCTGAGGATGACACATCTTCGCTGGGGATCCTGGAGAACTATCAAGTAACTCTGCTTTGGGGATTCAGGAATCATCCTGGATGAACAAAACTCTGCTGAGGAATCCAAGAATCATCTTGAACAAACAACTTTGCTGAGGAACACCTGCACACAAGAACGGTAACAACCTAGCTCATGTTTCATATGCATATGTTTGACAATGGCGTAATGCTCCACACGGTGGAAATGCTACGCGTTTAGGTTAGATGTTATGCAATCATACAAAATGCTACGAAACCAAATCAGCAAAATAAATGCTGAAGAGAACACCCTTCTGTCAAGGAACCATTCTGATGGGAAGAAGGAATCATCCTATCGAGGAGAAGAGATCACACCAATCTCAATTGGACTTAACCTGGGGAAACAAAGTTTTACGAGAACCTGTACTTGCTCAACTGGGTATACGAACCACAAACTGTTGGGGAAACGATATCAATCATAGAAATAAACTGCACGGCCTTCGCAGATAGAATCTTCCTAGAGATACGGATTCCGATGGGGAAGTATAGCAACAGATATTCGATACTTTCTTTCCTGCTAGAGAAGACAAACAATGCCTTGAACGGCTTCCAAGGACTCGGCTCTCTTGGAGGACTGCTAACTCGGCTAAGGACATGTAACCAGACACTGGAATAACTCCTCCCTGTCGGGGAGAACATAACTCTGTGGGGAATCTCAACTCTGCCGGAGACTTCAGTCTGAACTATGGAGATCTGAACACTTACGAATAGTCTTCTACGAGAAAACTGCACATTGACCCACTGCTAGGAATGAGTATACACCTCTGCACATGACTCAGCTGGGGATATGATGACCCTGCCTAGGATACATCTTGGCATACTTCCTGGAGGGTGACGGCCCTGCAACAAAGTAAACAAACAGACAAGATACCCTTCTCAAAGGGACCTATCAAGGTTATCATCTGTGACGATTTTCAGGTAATTCAATGTTTTAACAATTATCGGCCTAGGCCAACAAGTTTATGTATGCGCATTTTAACAAAAACATCAGGCGTTTTTTCGCAAACAAAACAGATAAAAAGCTAAAACAAACAAACATAAATACTGAATAGTATATGTTTATTGATAAACGAGCCTGTAAATAGGAAAAATGTTTTACAACAGATGCAAGCTCCTGAAATGAGGAAGTTACGCAAGTATATACAGAAATATACAACAATATATAGACAAATGTTGGCAATGTTGTGTAGACGAACACCATGAGTTGATCCCTCTATGACCCACTCGACTTCGATACTTCTCTGACGCTTCAGCTTTAGAAGAGATTGATTTGGATAAACGGCCCTCAGGTCTCCCCAAACCACCAAACAATGAAAGTTCACACGTGGAACGCAGTCATTTGCTTTTTTAATCCCTAACTTTTGCCTGAACCGCCCTTTCGGGTTTTCGATTCACCGGGATACCCTTTTTTGCCAAAGCCGCCCTTTCAGGTTTTCGACTTTGCGGGTGTACATTTTTTCATTTATATCCCTAATTTTTGCCCGAACCTTTTTCTTTTTTATGGTTCGCCGGGATGCCCCATTTTTGCCTGGATATTCTTT
Source organism: Lathyrus sativus (assembly GCA_963859935.3). Lineage (NCBI taxonomy): Eukaryota > Viridiplantae > Streptophyta > Magnoliopsida > Fabales > Fabaceae > Lathyrus > Lathyrus sativus. Next base: position 431,991,889 of record OZ012740.1, read on the forward strand.
TTTCTTTCCAGCGGGTCATTTTTAAGCAAAGTATTTTTTGACTGCATCCGCGTTCACAGGGGATGCAAAACCTTTGCCATCCATCGTGGATAACAGTAAGGCTCCTCCTGAGAAGACCTTGCTGACGACATATAGACCTTCGTAGTTAGGAGTCCACTTGCCCCTGTGATCGGAGTGTGGCGGGAGAATCTTCTTCAGGACGAGATCACATGTCTGAAAGTTTCTAGGACGCACCTTCTTATCATAAGCTTTCTTCATTCGGCTTTGGTACAGATGACTGTATGCGATGGACGCTAACCTCTTCTCATCCATCAGCCTGAGTTGATTCAATCGGTTCTTAATCCATTCTGCCTCATCGAGTTTTACGTCAACTAAAACTCGCAAAGAAGGAATCTCGACCTCCAACGGTAGGACAGCTTCCATACCGTATACTAGTGAGAAAGGAGTTGCCCCGGTTGACGTGCGTACAGTCGTACGATAACCGTGTAGAGCAAAAGGCAACATTTCATGCCAATCTTTGTAGGTCACAACCATCTTTTGCACTATCTTTTTGATGTTTTTGTTGGCCGCTTCAACCGCACCATTCATCTTCGGCCGATAAGGCGATGAGTTGTGATATTCAATCTTGAAGTTCTGGCATAACTCCTTCATCATCTTATTGTTTAAATTCGAACCATTGTCAGTAATGATCCGCTCGGGAATTCCATATCTGCAGATGATGTCCTTCTTTATGAATCTAGCTACCACTTGCTTGGTCACGTTAGCGTACGAGGCTGCCTCCACCCACTTGGTGAAATAGTCGATAGCTACCAAAATGAAGCAATGTCCATTAGATGTTGTGGGCTCGATCTTGCCGATCATATCAATACCCCACATGGAGAACGGCCACGGGGATGACATGACATTCAACGGGCACGACGGTACATGGATTTTGTCTGTGTAGATCTGGCATTTGTGACATCTCTTCGCGAATTTGAACCAATCTGACTCCATCGCCAGCCAGTAATATCCTGCTCGTAATATTTTCCGTGTCATAGCATGTCCGTCGGCGTACGTACCAAATGTGCCTTCATGGACCTCTTCCATAAACAATCTAGCTTCTTTTTCATCCACACATATGAGTAGCACGAGATCGTGATTTCTCTTGTACAGAACTCCATCAGGGTTGAGATAGAAATTTTCAGACAGCCTCCTTAGAGTCTTCTTATCCTGGGTTGACGCTCCTACTGGATACTCCTTAGTCATAAGGAAGTTCTGGATATCGTAGAACCATGGCTTGCCATCGGAGGCTTCCTCAATTGTAAAGACGAATGCAGGCCTATTGAGGCGAGAAATGACAATTCTTGGAGCTTCATTCTAAAAATTGACTTTGTACATTGAAGCCAACGTGACTAAGGCATCAGCCATCTGATTTTCAGCTCTAGGCACATGATGGAATTCCACTCGATCAAAGAAAGGAAGCAGCCTTCTGGCATAATTCATGTAAGGGACCAAATTCGACTGACGAGTCTCCCACTCCCTTTTTATTTGGTTAACAACGAGTGTCGAGTCACCGTATACATCTAGGTTCTTGATTCTCAAATCAATGGCTTCTTCTAAACCCATGGTGCATGCCTCATATTCCGCTTCATTGTTAGTGACCAGAAAAGTCATTCTGGCAGTGAACGGGATGTGGGATCCCTGGGGAGTCGTAATGATTGCCCCAATTCCACTTCCGTACGAATTAACTGCACCGTCGAATATCAATTTCCACTGGGACTTCCTATCTGGCCCTTCATCTGGCAATGGTTCTTCGCAGTCCTTCATCTTAAGGAACATGATATCCTCGTCAGGGAATTCAAATTTCATCGGCTGATAGTCTTCGATAGGTTGTTCGGCCAGGTACTCAGACAAAACACTTCCCTTGATGGCCTTTTGGGAAACATATTGAATATCATACTTCGTGAGTACCATTTGCCACCTGGCAATCCTGCCTGAAAGCGCCTGCTTCTCGAAGACGTACTTGATTGGATCCATCTTCAAAATTAGCATGGTTGTGTGATTGAGCATATACTGTCTTAAACGTTTGGCATCCCACGCGAGTGCGCAACACGTTTTCTCCAGCATTGAGTAACGGGACTCACAATCTGTGAACTTTTTACTCAAGTAATATATGGCATGCTCCTTTCTGCCAGTCTCGTCGTGCTGACCGAGAACGCAACCCATGCTATTCTCAAGAACCGTCAAGTACATAATTAGAGGTCTTCCGGCCACTAGGGGAATCAAAATTGGAGGTTCCTGCAGATACTGTTTTATTTTGTCAAATGCCTTTTGGCAATCCTCGTTCCAGATAATCGCCTTATCTTTTTTCAACAGCTTAAACATCGGTTCGCATGTGGCCGTGAGTTGAGATATGAAACGAGCAATGTAGTTCAATCTCCCCAGAAAGCCACGAACTTCTTTTTCAGTCTTTGGCACAGGCATGTCTTGTATTGCTTTTATCTTGGCAGGATCAACCTCAATGCCTTTTTCGCTCACAATAAACCCTAGTAGTTTTCCGGACCGTACTCCGAAAGTACATTTATTAGGATTCAGCCTCAACCTGAACTTCCTAAGTCTCTCAAATAGCTTCAGCAAATTGACCAGATGTCCCTCCTCCGTTTAGGACTTCGCAATCATGTCATCAGCATAGACTTCAATCTCATGGTGAATCATGTCATGAAACAAAGTGACCATCACCCGCTGGTAAGTGGCCCTTGCGTTCTTCAGACCGAAAGGCATTACCTTGTAGCAGAACGTCCCCCATGGTGTAATGAACGTGTTTTTCTCCATGTCTTCCAGCGCCATCTTAATTTGGTTATAGCCGGAAAAGCCATCCATGAACGAAAACACGGAAAATTGAGATGTATTGTCGACCAATACGTCAATATGAGGGAGCGGGAAATCATCTTTAGGGCTCGCCTTATTCAAATCCCGATAATCAACGCACATCCGCACCTTACCGTCCTTCTTCCGTACAGGTACTATGTTGGCGACCCACGGATGGTAAGTAGTCACAGCCAAGAATCCAGCATCCAACTGCTTTTGGACCTCTTCTTTGATTTTGACGGCCATGTCTGGTCGTGTCCTTCTAAACTTCTGCTTAACTGGAGGACAATCTTCTCGCAGTGGTAGATGATGAACCACTATGTCAGTGTCGAGCCCGGACATATCTTCATACGACCAAGTAATGATGTTACTATACTCTCGAAGCATCTCGATCAATCTTTGCTTGACGTCGCTCTGTAATGCAGCCCCTATCCTGACATTTCTGATAAGTTCTTCAGAACCCAGATTAATAATCTCAATCTCTTCCTTGTGAGGAAAAATGATCTTATCTTCTTGTTTCAGCAATCGAGCCAACTCTTCTGGAAGGTCTTCATCCTCCTCAATCTCTTCTTCAGCTTGATATATCGGGCAATCAAAGTCGAAGTGAGTCATAGAAGGTTCAGGGTCGATGTCATCTGTAGTGTGAATCCTGCAATAAAAATGGTTAAGCTTAAAAAGAGGATATGCAGGTCAGCACAAACCATATTGCCATTTTATTATTTTTCAAAACAAAAAATAAAACAAGAATAACAGAGATCACAAAATTTGGATGCAAAGAAAACGCCCTTTGATTTATTGATAATATGTACATACATAAGCAATCAAGGCTCTGGCAATAAAACTGTTATGCCCCGGGTAGAGCATAAGGTTGTACAATAATTGGAAAAGACAAAGCATTACTCTTTACACGTCACTTGGATGACATCCTGGACGGACCAATTGTTGAGGCTCTGGCCTGGCTTGCACGGCTGAATCCAGAAATCCAGGTCACAATCACTATCCTCGTCGTCGTCAGACACGGCGTTGACATTCCCAAATATTACTCCATCCTTGGTGAACTGAATCGGCCCCTTGATGCACGGCGTACTGCGAGAGGATGAGGCCGCAGAAGAAGGAGAATACCCTAACCCAAACCTATCTTGCTTGTTAGGGATATCCAGGACTTGCCTCTAGCCCTGGGCAGAACCAGCTTGAACAACAGCTTGAGCTTCCTTGAAGGAAGAGAGGGCCACCTCAGGCTTTTCGATCATCGTTGGAATCGCATGCTCGACTTTAACGGCCTCAAACGCCTGGCACAAAGTTTCGTGGATCTTGCCATCCACCTCGACATACTTAAAAGATGACAAATGGCTCACCATTATGTCCTCTTCTCCACAGACGGTCACGATGCTGCCACACACATCATACTTCAGTTTCTGGTGCAATGTGGAAGTTACTGCGCCCGCAGAATGGATCCAAGGCCGGCCCAACAGACAGCTATAGGCAGGCATGATATCCATGATATAGAAAACCGCGTCAAAAGTTTCTGGCCCAACCTGAATGGGCAGAGATACTTCTCCAAAGACGGACCGCTTAGTCCCATCAAATGCTTTCACCACCAGATCACTGGGTGTACATATCAGCCCTCTTGTATCCAGCCTCATTAGAGCTTTCTTAGGGAGAACATTCAGAGATGATTTCGTGTCCACGAGCACATGGGACATGATCGTTCCTCGACATTCTATCGAGATATGCAAGGCACTATTATGGTTCCTTCCTTTATGCGTCAGCTCTAAGTCAGTAAACCCTAATCCATTACCAGCATTCACATGAGCAACCACTCCCTCTAGCTGGTTGACAGAGATCTCTTGTGGTACATAGGCTGCATTCAGAACTTTCAGCAAAGCGTTGCGGTGTGCCTCGGAACACAACAACAAATTCAGAATAGAGATCTTAGACGATGTCTGATGAAGATTATCAACTATCTTGTAGCCGATTTTCTTAATCAGTCTCATAAATTCTTCGGCATCTTTCACCAGCAGGTCTTTTTCTACCTCACGGGAGGTTTCTTCGATGACATTACCTTTACCTCTGCCAGTCTTCTCGGCCTTGTCAGCTCTATCAGCTACAGTCTCCGATGAAGAGAATACTCTTCCACTACGCGTTATTCCCCCAGTCCCAACTAGGTTGTCAACAGATTGGCCGGATGTATCTAACTCTAACTTTTGTCCATTGCAGTAGACATCTGCCCCATAGTGCCATGGAACGGCATTAATGCTCTCGAACGGTATAGGACCAGCCTTTGTTATGGTGATTGTAGGTGGTCTTGATGCAGAGATGGTAATTTTTTTATGGGGGATGGTGATAGTGGCAACCTCATCCTTCTGCTTGAGCATTACCTCTCCCAATTCATTCTCAGTCTTCCGACTGAACTGCAGAATTCCTTCGTTCATCAAGCTCTGGATCCCTGCTACCAACTGATCACAGCCGTCTGAGCAGTTCGCACAATCCATACAGAACTTCCCACAGCCCGGAAAAATACCTTTCTTCATCAACTTGGCTTTAACGAAACCAAATGGTGTCTTCAGGTCTTTGACATCAGTCAATAAGTCCAAATCTTCCTCTTCAATGATGGCGCTAACCCCATCTCCCCCGTGGTTAGGCATAGGGTTCTTCGTAACATTTGGAACATTATCAGAAAAGTTGATTATCTTGGTGTCAACCATATCCTGTACTTTGTGCTTAAATGTTTTACAATTGTCAATCGAGTGTCCAGGTGCCCCCGAATAAAACTCGCATCTCACATTCACATCATAGATAGGTGGAGACGCCCTTGTCAAGGGAGCCAAAGTTCTCTTCTGAATCAGCTGCAACTGAAGCAATGTCTGCAATAGCTGGGCGTACGACATAGGTGGGGTTTCAAGGTGACGATTTGACAATGGTGTTTTACCCTGGTACCTCCAGTACCCTTGCTGGTTCTGTTGCTACTGCTGCTGAGGTTGCTGGACAGCAGGAATAGTAATACTAGCGACCTGCTGGCGCTAGCCCTTTCCTTTTCCCTGAGCATTAGACACTGAGCTTGTTTCACCTTCGTGTCTTTTACCACTGAAAGGCTTCTTTCCCCCTCCAGCTGAAGGTACATCTACACCCTGAATCTTTCCAAGCTTGATGCCATTCTCTACATGTTCTCTAGTGATTATGAGGTCGGAGAAGCTTCCCGACATACCACTGACAAGTTTCTCGTAATACACACCTGGAAGAGTAGCCACGAACATCTCGACAAGTTCTCGCTCAACCATCAGTGGTTGAACTCTTGCTGTCAGTTCACGCCACCTCTGGGCGTACTCCTTAAAGCCTTCGTTATTCCTCTGAGACAAATTTTGTAGCTAAACCCGGTTGGGAGCCAGATCGTTGTTGTACTGATAGTGGCGCACGAATGCTTCATCAAGGTCTTTCCAACTATGTACACTTGTGGGCTTCAAACCCATATACCACTCTAGCGAGTGGCCTGACAGGCTGTCTTGGAAGAAGTGCATCAGCAACTTCTCATCATCTGAATGTGCAGACATCTTTCGATAATAGGACCTCAGATGGACACGGGGATAAGTGGTGCCCTTATACTTCTCGAAGTCAGGTACCTTAAACTTTGGAGGCACCTTGAGGTCTGAGATCAGCCCCATCTTGGTCATATCAACGCCCATGGAATTCAAGCTCTCAAAACTCTTCATCTTGTCCTCGAGCGCTTTGAATCTTAAACGAGCTTCAGAATTCAGTTCGCCCTCAGCTCCTTTCATCGAGAATAAGTCCTCTTGACGATCCTCATGCCAAGGCTGATGGCTATTACCATGAGCAAAGCCAGCAGCATCAAGACCATACAGATTACCAACACCAGCGTTCCCAGCATTACCCGTTCCACCAGTATTGCCATTGCCCATACCAACATTACCACTGGCCTCAAAGTTGCCATTTCCGGCTCCAGTTGTATTCCCATTAGCTCCAACATTGTAACAACATTACCATTTCCACTCTCATTCCCTCCAGTAACAGGGATGTCAGTATGTGGGGTCTCAACAAGCAGAGGGTTTGCAGCATTCCCACTGTGCAACACGATGTTGCTGTCAACGCGTGCAATCAGAGGTTGCACCAGAGTTCTGAGTTGTTCCTGGCCATTGGCGACCACTTGCATAAGATCCATAAAACGGTCCATCCTCTCCCTGAGCTCTTGAACGTCAGCTTGAACCTGTTCCATTACTCTGACCTAATTTGCTCTAGTAGAATACCGGTGAATCTGCCTTCGCTCAATCCTGAAAACAAACCTGCAAGCACAAAGGGTTAGAAAAACAGCTCGAGGTACCTGTTATGCAAATGACTCATGCAAATGCAAACGTGTGTTTGTGCCTTAGGGAGATTTCTCCCCCGATTCTAGTGCCAGAGTGCCAATGATGATAATAAGAAGTCCAGATCCAGTCGTGGAGATAACGTCTCATATATATATATATATATATATATATATATATATATATATATATATATATATATATATATATATATATATATATATATATATATATATATATATATATATATATATATATATATATATATATATATATATATATATATATATATATATATATATATATATATATATATATATATATATATATATATATATATATATATATATATATATATATATATATATATATATATATATATATATATATATATATATATATATATATATATATATATATATATATATATATATATATATATATATATATATATATAAAGCCTAACAAGGCAGCATACAATGTCACTGAGTACATGTGGAATCAATAGCATGACCTCGACCAACAAGTCTGGTGATGGTCAGCATACAGCAATGATCAGAAAATACAAAGGATTACAAGGTAGTCAAGTGCGGCAACGAGTGCGAAACTCTTCTAGCAACTCCTTCGTTTTGGGATGATCAGGCTGAGTGAGTAACCCCTCGACAAGTAATTCCCTCCGTACAATGGTGTACTGAAGACCTTCGATGGAGTCCTTCCATTCTTCCTTGCCAAAACAGTCTTCTAATCTTCGCTTCTTAGACTCAGAAATCTGCTTGCGATCCTTCAGTTTTGTAATAGCCTTGTTCAACAAGTCTTGAGTGGCATACCTACGAGCAGTTTCATCGTCAAACTCCTTATCACTGGCCTTCAACTGAGCCTTCAACTTGGAGATTTGTTGCTTCAGCCTGTCCTCCCGCTCTTTGTTGTTGGTCAGAGTGACATTCCACTGCTGGTTGAATTTGGAGATCCTCAAGTAAGCATTATCCAAGTCCTGCTTTTTGGTGACAAGTACATCGTTGACGGCCTTGAAATCCAAACCTAAACATTCACGCTCAGCCCTCTGTTTGGTCAAGTCTGTTCCTAGCCGGTTCATCAGCTTCGTCTGTTTTTTGAAGGAATAGACAGCTCCATTCCTCTCGCTTCTAAGCTGAACCAGCTCTTTTTCCAACTCCTCGTTGGCTTTTTTCAACTCCTCCTTCTCAGCCAATACCTGGTTGTATTTCTGAATGGACACTGTAGTAGGTTCTTCAACCACGGGATGGCAATCTTGCTTAACAGGTGGAAAAGGCATCCCTACTATTTCTGCCCTACTTCAAATCCAAGTCACATAAGAAGCATAATCCTGGTTGTTGCTCTTACCCAACAGTGATTTCCCTCGCCTGTTGATGTCATTCCAAGCATGCTTGAGCTTGGCTAACATATCCCCATCTAGAAGCTCTGTGAGGTACAGAGATTCCTGCACCTCCTCGTCTTGCGGCGGACCTCTCAAGGCGTACGCAAACTGCTGGACAAGTAATGAGGGGTTGTAATTAATACAACATTTTCTTCCAATCAGGGGAACATTAGGAAAACCACTGCAACTGTAGATGACTTCAGTACCCAGCATATCCCGATCAAACCAGACGATGCTCTCCACTGATAAACCCATCAGGCGTTCAGACCACTCATCTGTGGCTGCAGAGGAAACAAAGAGACCCTTCTTAGGCATGTGGCTATCAAACCATCTGTAGAGTAAGGGCGCACAACACGACACCCCTTCTGTTTTCATTCTTGTAATGAACAGAATGATATAAATCGCCAAGCAAGGTGGGCACTGGATTTCCCGCTGCGAAGATATGAAAGGCGTCCAAATCTATAAAGTCTGGCATGTTAGGAAACAAGATGGTGCCATAGATGCAGAGGGCGAGAATAGTGTTGAATATGATCCAACAACCGTCTTTAGCGCATTGTTGGGCCTTTCCAACCATAAACTGTAGAGAAAATCTAGGAACTCCATTCCATTTGGTCAGAAGCAGCTCTGAAGCATCTAGGTGAAGAGCAGCAGCTAGGTTAGCCATATTAGGCTTAGCATCCATGTGAACAAATGGCATGTGATCCTTAACAGGCACACCTAACAGCTCAGCATACTCTTCTAAGGTAGGCGCAAGAATGAAATCTGGAAAAGTGAAGCACCTCAACGGAGGGTCATAGAACTGTAGCAATGCATACAACCCGTTCAACTCATAGACTGAAGGTTTACGGACCAGACTGAGCAACTTCCCATATGATTTCTTGAATTCTCCTCTTACTGTACTATCTGGCAAGGTAGTCAGACTAAGCAGCGAAGCAAGGTCTGGGGTAGGGAGCTTGTAAGCCACATTCTTCTTCACTGATTCTATGCTAGCAAACAGAGGGCAAGATTACTGGAACCGGGGGATAGGATATGCACCTGCAACACAGACACACGTTAATGACATGCACATGGGTATGCAAAAAATGCAAGATGCAATCATGCAGCAGGAGATCAAGAGTGTGCTGCTGAGGAGACCAAGGCTATGTTTCAACAAAATCACAGCACTGTTCTGACAATAAGACCCTGATGTCAATAATACTGATTCATACTGTCAAGAAAACCAGGTTGTCTGAAGGTCAAAGTTTCCTGCACAACCCAACCCTGCTCACAGGTATGAATCCTATCCACTGACAAGGTATGGCATCCTATGCGTTTCCCAACGTCACAGACTTTCACGAAATGATGATACGTTCACCATTTCTGGTATGGCATCATCACTCCCTGAAGAGGCCTCACTTAGCTGAGTCACAAATGATCAGTTTCCAGAGTCGACAACTCTCCAGACCAACAACCCCTCAAGTCCAAAGGGCTGGAAAAGAAGTCAACCAAGAGAATCTCGTCTGAGCATGGATTTTGCAGGCCACTAGTACATGCAAAACATGCACGCGCCCACTACTTTCCACAACTAATGCTAGGTATACACTCAAGCCTGGGTCTGGCTTATCACTCATCAGAGCCCCTCCCACAATAGCACAGCAGATAATCATATTTTACTGAAAATAAATACGGAAAGTAAAGTGCGATAAATAAACGCAAACCCAACAAGTAAACAAACAAGCGTTAGGATTGACTCGCATAGGGAACCGTTGGAGTCCCCAGCAGAGTCGCTAGTTGTCACTACTGCGAAAATAAGGTGCCGGCAAAGATAGAAGAGTCGCCACCTTTCGTTATTTATCCCACAGAAGGGAAAGGAAACGATCGGAACAAACCTAACGAAAAGGTATAAGACAAGGTCATCGCAACCAAGTTTGGGTTCGGGAGTCGGTTACGCAAAGGGAAGGTATTAGCACCCCTCATGTCCGTTGTACTCAACGGGATCCACGCTTGTTGTGTTTATCTAACGGGTTGGTTTAACTATCTACCTATCAAGGCTGGCTCAAAAGAAAAAGAAAATTGACTCGGCAAAGCATCGCACTCCGTGCCTACGTATTCTCGTCAAAAAACGAGAAATCAGAGTCAATGTAGTTCGGCTAACTACGGGTAAAGGGAAGGTTGCCCGCCAAGATATCGCACTTGTGCCTACGTATTCTCATCAGAGAAATCAGAGCGAACGTAGTTCGAGGTAACTACACAGGTTTTGATTCATCTGTTTTACCCGAGTGAAGTTAAACAACAGTTCCAGCAGTTAGGGATAAAGCCTATTTGCGGTAGAACTGAGGTTTAACAGCACTCTTTTCATCATAAAAGGTTTTCCTTGAATTACGGGACCACGGGGCAAAAAGGGGTTTGAAGGTTTGTTTTTTGAGTCTTTTACGAAAGAAGTGTTTTCTATGGATGTTTGTAGTTCGTACTGCACTAGAGACTATGACTTAGGAGTGAATGCGTCGCATGTCACCCAAAGGGTACCATACTAAACATCCTGATTACTGGAAGGAAACCCTCCACTAACCATTTCCTAAGTGGCTTAAGGCTCGTAACGTACTGTACCAACTTGCCTTTACTACGTATTTTACTGTTGTTTTGGAGATGAGAAGGAGAAAGAACTATACAGGGGAGACTATAAAGCATCCTACTGTTGTCATGCAATGGATTCATCTTATTGGGTGAGTTTGAAACAGGGAACTCCTAGATGTTATCATGCAAAGGTTTCAACCTAAAAGTCTATCATCATTATCCTTAAACAAGGAAGTGAGAGTCCTAAGGGAACATGTGAGTGGGAAACACAGACAAACAACTGCTAAAATCAATAAAGCAGATAAAACAGAAAAGCAAACAGTAAAGATGCAAATGTAATGCAGTAATACAAGCAGAGGGAAAAACTCAACCTCTAAGCAAACAAGCAAAGAGAACAAACAAAAATAGACAAGCAAAGGGTGGGTCACCTCAACCTTTCAATGCAAACACATCAGTTAGAAAATGGAAAATAACATTCAAGTATAGGGAGAACACTCAACCTATAAAGCAAACAAGCAAAGAGAGCTCATCTCAACCTTTCAATGCAGTCATGCACCTAGCCTAAAATACTCTACACATGAGACTATCCTAATGCATCAAGCAATGCTCAATCAATCATGATGAAAGAAGAAGGGATGAACAATATGACATGTAAGGAAATCATTCCAAAAATAATCAAACAAGGTATCTAACCTAGAGAGAAGGAAGTTGATGGATGGATGCATGCATGATGTAAACCAAAGGAATACATCAAGGCATTCAACCAAAGATGAAATTTGATGATGGGAAGCATGATGTATACCAAAGGTATCCATCATGACACTCAACCATTCATGGGAGAATTGAATAATGGGAAGCATGATGTATACCAAGGGTATCCATCATGACACTCAACCATTCATGGAAGAATTGAATCATGGGAAGCATGATGTATACCAAGGGTATCCATCATGACACTCAACCATTCATGGAAGAATTGAATGAAGGCAAAGCATTCAAGGAAGAGTCCTCTATCTAAAGGTTCTAATGAAAACCTATTGATTAGTTCTAAAGATTAACCATCTAAATAAATTTTAGAAGCTCTATCAAGGCTTAACAATTGTTCTAAATAGGTATTAACCTAAGCTCTATTCTATCAAGAAGGAATTAGAAGCCTAAAGTTAGCTAAAGTTTGTTGCACCCCAAAATTTGCCCAACTTTTCTTTACTTGGCTTATGTTTCATTTCATTCACATTAGCATTATCATTTGCATTTCATTGACATATATGCAGGAGATCAAGAGGTATGATTACCAATTAAGTGCTACACAAGACTTTGAAGCTAGCTAAGGAGGCTTATTCAGGTGTTCAAGGGTTGATATCCTTGTCAGAGAAGTTAAAAGATCCTCAGAGAGAGTGATTGATGCCAAGAGGGTGTGTCTCCTAACTTGAGAGTTGTGGAAGCCATCAGAGGATTCTGAAGCCATGAAGTTGGACTGGAGTTCTTGAGAGAGCTCATGAGAAGTGTTGAAGATCACTTTTGAGGCCTAGACAGGTCATTGTGCAAGATTAAGAAGACTCAGCCATGAGTGGTGCAATTAGGGTTTGACTGGGTCAACCCTAAGTCAACTGATGATTTGAAGGAAGTTGAGACCTAATTCAAGAGCCATGTGATCATGGATTGATACATTGATATGTTATAAGGATTATTCCAAGGTTAACTCATCATGATTGAAGAGTTTGAGAAGTTTCAGGCTAGGGTTTCTAAGACTTGACAGTGTAAAATCCCCTAGTTTGACCCTTGTCTTCAGGCCATTTAACTCAAGATATGATTGTCATCTCATCTTAACCCCAACATGATTGTTGTAGAGAATGCGTTTAGCTTTGATTTGAGTACTAGAAGTCCTTGATAGGATCCATAGAACTCATGTTATGAGGCAGACAAGTTACAAGTCATCTGAGGCATGTGAATTTGGAGCTTGAAAGTTACCCAACTTGCATGAAACGTTTTCCCTAGAAGGATCATTCCTATGAACTTTTGGTCAACATGAATGTTGTTCCTTATTCTCTTAGCTTTCTAAAGAGTACTAGAAGTCCATGATTGGATTTGTAGAACTCAAGTTATGGCTTTGATAAGTCAAGGGTATTTCGGGTATTTGGACATTACAGGTCATTTTGAATCATAAGTCAATATTGCAAGCCTCAAATGGATTTTTGTTCAACATGAAAGTTTCTCAAAATTATGTTTTTAGCTTAGCCAAGTACCAAGAGTGCATTGATATGGATTAAAACAAGCATTGGTTGAAGAAATTTCACAAAAAGACCATTTTAATGAATTAAAAGGTGAAAATTCAAAACAATTGGTAATTGAATGATTTCAAGCCAAATTTGTACTCATTTTGATTGGAAATGATATTCTAAATACTTTGGCATTATTAGAATTTTCATTTGGGGCTTGGTTCATGGTGTTCCAATTTGTGACTTCATGAATAAGCTACATATCCCAAAATCATACCATTAAGCTCCAAACCAATTTTCACAAGTCAAAGTCCAAAACTTACCTTGGGATCTAAGCCTAAGGAGTACTTAAGGGATCTACTCCAAACCAAAAAAAAACTCCTCACAATTTTCATTTTTCATTTTCAAGAATTCTCTCACTCTCTCAATTCTCTCAATTTTCTTCATTCTCTAAACCCTCACCCATAGCTCCTTGTCATTGGATCCATTGATTTTTTATTGAAATCAATGGAATCTTGAGCATAAACCTACACTCATCATCATTATCGGATCAAGATTCATAATCAATTTTCGTGCAAATTGAATTTGGATATTGGAGTGTAAGTTGGAAGCACTTATTCGGAGCAATTCGGATTCGAAGTGTTCGATCTTCATCTTCTTGCAAGAACTATTGTGGATCTTGAAGTTTTCCATATAATCTTGTTCGGATCTTTTCAAATTCACTTGATCAACGATCACCGGATCAAATCTCCGATCCGTAGGTTGGTTTTCCGATTTAATTTAACCATTTGATTGTTGTTTTTTAATGGCATTAAAATTCTGTTTTGTGTGCTATTTGATTTTAATTCATATAAAATAGAAAAAATGATTAGAAAAATATGAGAAAATTCTGGGATTATCCTTATCATGTCTATGAACTTTGTTCAAAATTGTATTTTAGTTTCGTTTAATTTTCAATTTGATTTCGTTTTTCTCCTTTAGTTGGATAATAAATGTCAAAAACTGCATAGTTTCTTGCCGATTTTTTTTCTGGAGTTTGGTAAAGAATTTGGACTTAATTCTTTGCTGGTTTATTATAGACATATTAAGTAACTCCCAGAAATTTTTAGGTTAATTTTTAGGTAGCTTTAGGTTCTGTTTTGAACTAGATCTTTAGAGGCTTCCCTACTTGATTTCCCTTTTGACCATTTTTGGTGTGTGATTTCTTTAGTGCCTTTAAGCATAGTTTTAGGCTCTGGTTTTTCTACTATAGATACCTAACATGCTTAGGTTCCCCTAGAAATTTTCCTAGAATTTTAGAATTAGTTTTGGTATTTTAGATCGAATTAATACTTAGGCTAGTATTAACATGTTCATAACATAGTCTTTCCTTTTGATTGATTTCATTGATAACTTTTAGCATGGGATAAACTTTTCATTCCTTTTGATTGTTGTTATATACATATTGAGGTTGCCTTGTGATTTTTGTCATGATTTTTAAATGATTTTAAAAATGCTTTTAGTATAGTTGTTTAGGAGCGATTTTTAGTGGATCTCTTTAGTGATACCTTTCAACTTAGGATTTTATTGGAGAACTTAGAGATTGAATTAGGTCCTGATTTTTTAACTATAGGTTATTAGTGAATGCATGTTCCCATAAAAAAATAATAAGATTTTTAGAATGTGTTTTGGTATTTTTGATAGAATATTCTACTTGTTTGTTCATTTGGTGTTTCAATTTTGGTGATTGATGTGGAATGGACTCAAAGTTGGGCTTCCTTGCATAGTGGGCTTCTAGATCTCATTGGAAGATATCATGGACATGATTAGGCTTGTGTGAAGTGGCTGGTGGAGCTTGGATTGGATTTTTACCTTCCTTTTTGTTATCTTTGTGTAGCTTAGGAAATTAGGGCTTTAGGAGAGAGCTTTAGAAATATATATTTCTTCAAGTAATGGTTGGTTTTGTTCCCATTCCATTCTCATCCTATGATTCAAAGTCCTCATGTTAAAGTCTCATCTCTCCTTTGGAGGGATGTGTGACATTTACAATGAGTAGAACTTTTGAGGATGTCTTTCTCTGATGACTAGTTGAGTGTCAGATAGGATTCCTTTGGTTTCCTGTCTGCTTCCCATTATCAAACAACCATCTTATTGATTCTCTTCATTCTTGGTGGAGCCTATTGAAGATTGAAGATTTAAGATGGATTATATTTCATTCTCTTGAAGATGATGGACTTGAAGAACAGTTACAGACTGTGGACTGAACTGCTGTCAGAAGATTGCTTTGCTGTGAAGCTGGGGAAGCTGTTGATTTGCTTTCTTGACTGTCTGTTTTATTTTTGTGCAACTGTATTGGTGTGACTTGTTTGATTTGCTTGATGCATTAGAATAAGTTCATATTTAGATTGATTTAATCTAGGAGCATGATTTCACTAGAGGTTGAGTTGCTCCCTCTGCTTGTATTTTTACTGTATGGCTTTGCTTGCGGGTATTCGGTAGAGCCCTGCTCCCTTGCCTATGTGGTTTGTGTTTTGCTTGATAGCATGTTATTTCCTTTGTATGATTACAGTTATTCATATTTGGCTTGAGTTTGAGATGAGCTTGTGGAGGCTGATGTCCCACACACATTTCCTCCCTGACTTGCATTGCATGCATTTTTCAGTCGTTTACTGTTTACTGTTTAAGCTGATGTTTTATCTGTTTCTGTTTATCATTGGCATGATCCCCTAGGAATCTCACTTCCTTTGATAAGGAAGTGATGATTAGAACTTTAGGTTGAAACCTATGCATGATAACTTCTAGGAGTTCCCTGTTTCAAACCTCAACTGTAGGATGAATCCTTGGCATGACAACATTAGGACTTGATAGTCTCCCCTTAGTTGAACCTATTCGTTCTCTCTTCTCATCTCAAAACAAATCAAAATACAGTAATAAAGGTTAACTGATGTCGTACGTTACGAGCCTTAAGCTATCTGAGAAAGGATTGTCGGAGAGTTTCTTTTCGACAGCTTGGATGTTTAGTATGGCACCCTTTGGGTGACATGCGACGCATTCGCTCTCAGGTCATAGTCTCTAGTGCGATATTGGTTGCAAACATCCATAAAAAAATAGTTCTTCCGTAAAAGACAGAAAACAAACTTCAAACCTTTTTGCCCCGTGGGCCCATAATTCAAAGGAAGCTTTTTTGAAGAAAAGAGTGTCGTTAACTCCCAGTTCTACCGCAAACGGTAACGCCTAAGTCTCCAAGGGTCGAGCTGCGTACACCAAACTGCTGGAACTGTTTGTTAACCCTACTCAAAAAAATAGATGAATCTGAATCCCTAAAATCAGTATTATCCCGAACTACGTAAGCTCTGATCTCTCATACCTGTTGAGAGTACGTAGGCACAATACTGACGTATTGGCGAGCCACCTTCCCCGTAATCCGTAGTTAGCCAAACTACGTTGACTCTGATTTCTCATTCTCTGATGAGAATACGTAGGCATAAAGTGCGACGTTTTGCCGAGTCATTTTTCTTTTTCTTTTGGGCCAGCCTTGATAGGTAGATTAGATAAAACCAACCCGTCAGATGAACATAACAAGCGTGGATCCCATCGAGTACGATGGACGTGAGGGGTGCTAATACCTTCCCCTTGTGTAACCGACTCCCGAACCCAGACAATGGTTGCGATGACCTTGTCTTATACCTTTTCGTCAGGTTTTTCCGATCGTTTCCTTTCCCGTTCTGAGGGATAAATAACAAAAGGTGGTGACTCTTCTGTTTTGTCGGCACCTTATTTTCGCGGTAGCGACAGCTGGCGACTCTGCTGGGGATTTCATAGTTTCCTGGGAATCCAACGTCCCTTATGCGAGTCAATCGGGGGATCCAACGTCCCTGTACGAGAGTCAATCCTAGCGCTTGTATGTTTACCTGTTGGGTTGTGTTTATTTATCGCATTTAATTTCCGCATTTTACTTTCAGTATGATATGATTATCTGTGCAGTTGTGGGAGGGGCATTCTGATGAGTGAGAAGCCAGACCCAGGCTTGAGTGTACCTAGAATTAGTTATGGAAAGTAGTGGGCGCGTGCTTGCTTTGCAGGTACTAGTGTCTCATGAAATCCACGCTCGGACGAGGTTCTCCCGGTTGACTTCTTTTCCGGCCCTTTGGGCTTGATGGGTTGTTGGTTTGGAGGATTGTCGACTCTGGGGACCGATCATTTGTGATTCAGCTAAGTGAGGCTGCTTCAAGAGATGATGATGCCACAACTTCTGGGTTTCGTATCATCGCTCTTGAAAGTCTGTGACGCTGATGACCGCATAGGATGCCGAACTTGTGTCAGTTTAGGTCCATACCCGTGAGTGGGAGGGTTTTTTTGCAGGAAACTTGACTTCCAGCCTACCCGGTATTTCGGTTTTCTCTCGTCAGAGCAAACTTATCCCGTCAGCAGCGCAGCAATAATCTGAGCTTTGTGGGGGCTGTGATCCCATGTTTGCTGCATCTTGCATTGCATTTGCATATTCATCTTTGCATCATATTGCATATCATTATCCAGCTAGCCAGAGCTCTTATCCAGCCTTTGTTTTGCTTCAAAGGGTGATTCTCCGGTGTTTGGTTTGAGCACGTGTTGATTGTTAGAAGACGACCAAGAGGTTGAAGCAGATTGAGCAGAATCAAGTAGTGAAGTCAGTTGAAAGTTATTGGTAGTTATGTCAGAGAGCAACTTCCAGTTTGTTGATACCTTGTCAAGTTTCACTATTACGTCCAATCCTTTGTATGGTTCTATGTCTGATGAAGACTTTCCGCAAGTGAACAACCTTACTGCAGCTCGACTTGTACAGCCTTCTGTTGAAGACCGAGATCTACATGAGCAGTTTGTTGTCCAAAGTGAATGCTTTCCTTCTATTGATACCTCATACTATTAGGGTGTTGTTTTCCCTGTGCCAAATTCCCGAAGAGAGGTCCCGATAGCAAATACTGAAGATCCATTAGCCCTCGTGTATGCTAAAAGGTTTCGTGCGTTGGATGAAAGATTCAAAGCCTTGGAAGTTAAACATGATGTTAACCCCAATGCTGCAGACATGTGTCTGGTTTATGGCCTAGTGTTACCTCCGAAGTTCAGAGCACCGAGGTTTGAAAAGTACAAAGGAGTTAGTTGCCCGAAGCAACATCTGGTGATGTTCTGCCGAAGAATGACTTCGTTTGTGCACGACGACAGGTTGATGATTCACTGCTTTCAGGACAGTCTGATTGGGGCATCTCTGAGTTGGTATATGCAGTTAGAGAGTAATCAGATCCGATCATGGGTGGATTTAGCCAATGCTTTTCTGAAACAGTACGACTATAACCTAGACATGGCTCCTAGTCGCATGCAGCTGCAAGAATCGTCTCAAGAGAACAATGAACCTTTCAGGAAGTATGTTCAGAGATGGAGAGAATTTGCTGCTAGAGTGCAACCACCGCTTCTAGACCGAGAGTTAAAAGGCATGTTCGTAAACTCCTTGCAAAGCCCGTACTTCGAAAGAATGCTTGGAGTTGCACCGAATTTCTCTGAATTGGTAAGGGCAGGAGAGCGCATCGAGTATGGTGTAAAGACTGGAAGAATTCAGAATGTTTCAAGCAGCCAGGATGGTGAAACCGAATCTCTCTGTAGCTTTCAAGCTGAAGATCAAATTATGGTCAATGCAATCATGACAGATGATGGGTATTCTCAAGACGAATCGGTGAAATCTGTTGGTTCTTCGTCTTCTCAGCGGTCGGTATCCTCTGTGTCTCGTTATTCTGGACAGACAATTGTGCCTAGGGCACCACATCGAGAACCTTATGTCGCTCCTCTTGCAAATCCACGAGCCTGTGGCTGAAGTTATCAGAATCAGCGTCAGAACCAGAACCGACCTCGTAACAACTTGGAATGAAGGAATGCTCCTTCTCATCTAGTGCATGTGCCGTATAGCCAGATTCTGCCACATTTGATTCAAAATTCTTTGGTGGAACCTAAAGCTCTTAAGCCCGTGCCAGAGCCTTACCCTCCTGGGTATAATCCCCATGCTCAGTGTGGATATCATGGTGGATCCCCGAGGCATTCAACTGAAGATTGTAAAGCTTTTCAGGCAAAAGTGCAATAATTGATCGACAAAGGGTGCATTTCCTTTCTAGAAGGAGTTTAGGTTGTGCATGACAACCTCTCAGCTGTCTGAGCTCGCAGATTCAGAGGTTTATTTCCAGAAGCCAATGGTCCAGACGGGCAGACGTCCTCAGCATTGGCAGTCCTCAGACTTTTTATCATTTGCATTTGTAGTTTCCTTTCTGTTAGTTACTACTTGCTGTTAAACATTGTTTGTTTTGAATGGTAATATTGATAAAGTGACTATGCATTTTTCTGAATTAATCATGTCGCTGTCACTCATTTATTGCATTACACTGACACTTGCATTTTTTACTCCACTTTATCACTATGATTAGTAAAGATTGGAGGGAGGATGACGAAACTGAATACTCATAACCGAGGATCGTATGCTTTCGGATAAAACCCTGCCTATGATGTACAGGCATTGTTTCAAATCCCCTAAACACTGGAGATATAAGGAGTTAGTCCCTCGTTAGCCACTTCGAGCCGAGAAGTAGGAGTTTCTTTCGGACTTTTAAACCCTCTCATCTTAACCCGGGGCAGGGTAGTCGTCAGTTAGCTTGACCAAGCATTCAAGTCTTATAGAGGAGTGTTGCCTTTTGAGGACCAATCACAGTTTATTCCTCTCAAGAGGTCGTACCTCGTCAACCGCAATGGTTAAACCTCACCAGTCAGGAGTGAGACAGTTACAACCCTTTCGGAGCAAGCAAGACAACCAGTGTCACACGACTTGTTCCAAGCAAAAGAAAAATAAAAAAGAGAGTGCCCGCTAAGTAAAAAGAAAAGAAAAGCTGGAAAGCAAATACTTAGGCAAAAAACCAGGGCATCCCGCTAGACTTCAAAAGAAATCAAAAAGAACTCAAAAGAGTCAGTCCATGCAAAAATTAGGGAATCAAAAGAATAAAGTGAAAGGATCTCAACAGAAAAATCCTCAAACAAGGACAAAGTCGTGTGGATACAGACACTGAAAACGAAAGAGGAGTAACTGTCACTTCGAAAATCTTGTGAGTTCCTTAACCATTGTTCCTAACATTCCTCGAAGAGGCGAGCGCCTGTGCCAGGTTAGCTGAACATTAGGATCAGAGATCATCACGTAGAAGGGGTGGGTACGAATCATGACTTGAGCCTAATATCCCTTGTTTCACGAACTGTGAACCCGACCACGATACAACCCTTAAAAGACCTAATTGAGGCAGGGTTTATTCTGAAAGCGCATTACGATAAGGTTGAGTAACTTGACTCCTACATGATTTGCTAATCATATCCTTGTTGTATTTTTCACTGATCAAATTAGCACTACGTTTGAACTGTTGGTTCATTCGTCACTCACTACCATGACACGTAAATGAGTGACAACATTTTTTCAACATCTGCATGAACACTGAATTAAAATTACCATTCGTGAATAAACAATTTTAATTGCAGGTCAGTAGTTGATATGAAGGAATTCCAACAGGGAATACTCAATCAGGACTGAATCGTTAGCAGTCTGGATCAGAATGGTATACTTCGAAGCCCTGTGAATCTGGGGCATTGACTTCCAGTGAGTTTGGAATCAGTTGGTCTGAGGACAGGTCCCAAAGCATCGGTTGATTATGGGACAATTTGTTCAAGAAGCAGTTGATCAGAAGTGAATCTTCTCGAGACCCAATCAGGGGAAATCATCCAGAACTCCTGTGATTTGAGGGCAGATCCCTCCAGTGTTCAATCAGGGCAGGTTAAGTCGCTCAACGCTCGTTCAGGGGCAAGCTACTTCAGGAGTATATTGAAACCAACCATGCTGAGAGTTGGTTAGTTGAGGATGAATCCTTCCGTTGTACAGATGTCGGGGAAAGCCATCTCGAGGTCGCCTCGCGGCAAGATGCTTTCTGTTCAGAATTAATTTTCCCAAGAGTCGGATTGGGGCAAGTTGAATTGCACTGGGGCAAGTTGTTCATACGAGTTTGCTCACCCCAGCAAGAGTTGAGTGTCGGGGAATCGTGTCATTACCCTACCAAAAAATCTAAACCTTCCGAAAAAGCCTTGCTGCCATTGGATTGTTATCCTACAGCCTAAACTTGTTACTTACCCTGTAACCAAGGTCATTTCTAAAGCCCAGTTCTCGCCTGGCAAACCTCCAAAGCCCAGTCCTCGCCTGGCAAACCTGTAACCAGTTCTCGCCTGGTCCACCTTTTTCAGAATACCAGTTCTCGTCTGGTGCGTGTCAGCTTTTAAACCAGTTCCCGTCTGGTCACCTTTTCCTCGACCCACTGTTTAACCAGTTCTCGTCTGGCTAACGCAGTTTTAAAGCCCAGTTCTCGTCTGGCAAACCAGAAATCAGTTCCCGTCTGATATCCAAAACCTAGAAGTCAGTTCTCGTCTGACGACTTAAACCCTTTTGCCACCAGTTCTCGTCTGGTAGTCTACCCTCGAATGCTAGTTCTCGTCTAGTATGTCCCCTTCAAATCCACTTTTGTTGGTAACCAGAAATAAATCCCTACCACCATAAACCTATCCCTAAACTAGAAACATCCTAATTGTACCCGGCCCGATATTCCCGGTGACATGTGCTATCACGTTCCCTGACACGAGGCTTGAATGATCTCAGTTCTCCATGATTGGTGTTCTGTATTCCCTTAGGGGCGATGTTGTTAAATCAGGAAATTTTCTTCAGCAGAGATGTGCAGTTAAGATCGACTTTCCTCAGCTGTTTGAGATTACAGCAAGTTGAGATGGAAATTGTCCTTTATCAGAGTATGGTCAAGATTATCCTCAGCAGGGCGAGATTGATATCCTCGGCAGAGTGTAGCCATCGTCGGCAAATTGATTGTACATTCCCAACGGTTTAGGATTGAAGTTCTCCCTGACAAGCTGATTTAGGTTTATTTCCCCAACACTGGGTCAGGGTACAGTTTCTCGTAGGAGACTGTTCACAAGTGTTCAACCCTCGATAGCGCAGACCGAAGTCTCCAGCGGAATTGAAAGTCCCCACAGAGTTGTATTTTCCCCAGCAGGTAGGAGCGATTCCAGCGTCCGGTCGCCATCCTCAGCCGAGTTTGCAGTCCCCCAAGAGAGTCGAGTCCTTGGAAGCCGTTCGGGCCATGATTGGTTTTCCCTAGTAGAATGTTGAATAGCCGATGTTGTATTTCCCCATCGGGGTCGTTATCTCCAGGAAAGTTTTAAGCCGAGAAGGCCGCGCAGTTTATTTCTGCGATTGACATTGTTTTCCTCAGCAGTTGTGGTTCGTATGCCCAGTTGAGCGGGTTCAGGTTCTCGTAGAGCTTTATTCCCCTGCAGCAGTCGACTGAAGTTCATTTCCCCAGGCGAAGTCCAATTGAGATTGGTGTGACTTCTTCTCCTCGGCAGGATGATTCCTTCCTCCACCAGATTGGTTCTTTCTCCTTGACATGAGGATTTTCCCTTCAGCATTTATTTTGCTGATGGAGTCGTAGCACTTTGCATGATTGCATAGCATTTACCCTAAAAGCGTAGCATTTCCACCGTGTGGAGCATTACGCCATGGTCAAACATATGCATACGAAACATGAGCTAGGTCGTTACCGTTCTTGTTTTGCAGGTGTTCCTTCGCAGAATGGTTTGCTCAAGATGATTCTTGAATTCTCCAG
The DNA here is from genome assembly GCA_963859935.3 of Lathyrus sativus. NCBI lineage: Eukaryota > Viridiplantae > Streptophyta > Magnoliopsida > Fabales > Fabaceae > Lathyrus > Lathyrus sativus. The sequence goes on from OZ012740.1 coordinate 432,014,906, forward strand.
TGAAGTTGTTTGCTCAAGATGATTCTTAAAATCCCCAATGAAGTCGCCATAGTTGGTTGCTCAAGTTGATGCTTAGAGTCCCCAACAGAGTGTTTGCTCATGATGATTCCTGAAATCTCCAGCATAGTTATTGGTTCAGGGTGATTCTTGAAGTCCCCAGCGGAGTTATTTGTCTAAGATGATTCTTGAAGTCCTCAGCAGAGTTTATTCAGGATGATTCATGAATCCCCGAAGCAGAGTTACTTGATAGTTCTCCAGAATCCCCAGCGGAGATGTGTCATCCCCAGCAGGTTTTAAACCGAGAAATTGAAATTTCCTTGAAGACTTGATGATTGAAGTCCGGCAACGGTGCCAAAACCCCTAACTTACTGATGAAGTCTCACTGCGAGGTCAAAGTAGTTCTCCCAGCTGACGCAGGGTGCCTGATGGCAAAAGATTATATATCCTTAGTGGTTCATGATGGATTAAGGATCCCATTTTAAGACTTACTGATGAAGTCCAACTGTGAGGTCGACGCAGTTCTCTCAGCTGATGCAGAGTGCCTGCTGGCAGAAGTTTGGATATCCTTATTTAGTTCATGATTGACTGAGGATTCTATTTTCAGACTTACTGACGAAGCCCGGCTGACGCCCGAAAATTTCTTTGAATGCCCGACGGCATAATTAACTTGATTGTTAAAAAGTTCCTAATGACCTAATGAGTCCCGAGGAATCCTTCTACCGCAGTGACGCAGAACGCCCGACGGCATGATCAACCATTCATTACCAGTTACCGCGTAACTGGCGACCCCTTGATGACTTGAGGAAGAAGCTGCAGCGAAATCTGATAATCATCCCGACAAAGATTTGAGAGTAGTCATTCACCAGTTACCGAATAGCCGGTGATCCCTTATTGACTTACTGATGAAGTCCGACAAAGATGTTGTTGACGTGCCTAGCAACACGATGAGTCCATAGGTGACGATAAGGAATTCTTCTGCTATGACACAGAATGCCTGACGGCATGATCAACCATCATTCACCAGTTACCGAGCAACCGGTGATCCCTTATTGACTTACTGATGAAGTCCGACAAAGATGTTGTCGACGTTCCTAGCGACATGATAAGTCCATATGCAACGATAAGGAATTCTTCTGCTATGACACAGAACGCCTGACGATATAATCAACCATTCATTACTAGTTACCGCGTAACCGGTGACCTCTTGATGACTTGAGGACGAATATCTACAGCAAAATCAGATGATCATCCTGACTGAGATTTGAGATTAGACCTTTCACCGGTTCTCGTGTGACCAATTCCCCAGCAGAGTTGTCGTGCAACTGTCATGCTCAGTTTTTGAAGATGTTCCTAACAATCAGAGTATCGTTTACCTGTGCGTGGTTGGCAAATCACCCGTTACCGTGTAACCAGTGATCCCTCGATGATTTGAGGATACAATGATATTAGATAAATCATAGAATCATTCTAAAGGAGGTTCAGATCAGTATTTCTCCAGCTAGTTGCCGTGCAGCTATTATTTCAGTTTCCGAAGATTTGTCCCCATTAGAGTACCGTGTACTTGTGCAGTTGGCAAATTTCCGGGTTTATTGGTATTCAACCGTCTTTTACCTTGACTATTTGAGAGTCGTTCTCTTCTCACCCAGTCAGGTCCAAGCCGTTTGAATAGGGGCAGCTGTTGCACCCCAAAATTTGCCCAACTTTTCTTTACCTGGCTTATGTTTCATTTCATTCACATTAGCATTATCATTTGCATTTCATTGACATATATGCAGGAGATCAAGAGGTATGATTACCAATTAAGAGCTACACAAGACTTTGAAGCTAGCTAAGGAGGCTTATTCAGGTGTTCAAGGGTTGATATCCTTGTCAGAGAAGTTAAAAGATCCTCAGAGAGAGTGATTGATGCCAAGAGGGTGTGTCTCCTAACTTGAGAGTTGTGGAAGCCATCAGAGGATTCTGAAGCCATGAAGTTGGACTGGAGTTCTTGAGAGAGCTCATGAGAAGTGTTGAAGATCACTTTTGAGGCCTAGACAGGTCATTGTGCAAGATTAAGAAGACTCAGCCATGAGTGGTGCAATTAGGGTTTGACTGGGTCAACCCTAAGTCAACTGATGATTTGAAGGAAGTTGAGACCTAATTCAAGAGTCATGTGATCATGGATTGATACATTGAGATGTTATAAGGATGATTCCAACGTTAACTCATCATGATTGAAGAGTTTGAGAAGTTTCAGGCTAGGGTTTCTAAGACTTGACAGTGTAAAATCCCTTAGTTTGACCCTTGTCTTCAGGCCATTTAACTCAAGATATGATTATCATCTCATCTTAACCCTAACATGATTGTTGTAAAGCATGAGCTTAGCTTTGATTTGAGTACTAGAAGTCCTTGATAGGATCCATAGAACTCAAGTTATGAGGCAGACAAGTTACAAGTCATCTGAGGCATGTGAATTTGGAGCTTGAAAGTTACCCAACTTGCATGAAACGTTTTCCCTAGAAGGATCATTCGTATGAACTTTTGGTAAACATGAATGTTGTTCCTTATTCTCTTAGCTTTATAAGGAGTACTAGAAGTCCATGATTGGATTTGTAGAACTCAAGTTATGGCTTTGATAAGTCAAGGGTATTTCGGGTATTTGGACATTACAGGTCATTTTGAATCATAAGTCAATTTCACCATATTGCAAGCCTCAAATGGATTTTTGTTCAACATGAAAGTTTCTCAAAATGATGTTTTTAGCTTATCCAAGTATCAAGAGTCCATTGATATGGATTAAAACAAGCATTGGTTGAAGAAATTTCACAAAAAGACCATTTTAATGAATTAAAAGGTGAAAATTCAAAACAATTGGTAATTGAATGATTTCAAGACAAATTTGTACTCATTTTGATTGGAAATGATATGCTAAACACTTTGGCATTATTAGAATTTTCATTTGGGGCTTGGTTCATGGTGTTCCAATTTGTGACTTCATGAATAAGCTACATATCCCAAAATCATACCATTAAGCTCCAAACCAATTTTCACAAGTCAAAGTCCAAAACTTACCTTGGGATCCAAGCCTAAGGAGTACTTAAGGGATCTACTCCAAACCAAAAAAAACTCCTCACAATTTTCATTTTTCATTTTCAAGAATTCTCTCACTCTCTCAATTCTCTCAATTTTCTTCATTCTCCAAACCCTCACCCATAGCTCCTTGTCATTGGATCCATTGATTTTTCATTGAAATCAATGGAATCTTGAGCATAAACCTCCACTCATCATCATTATCGGATCAAGATTCATAATCAATTTTCGTGCAAATTGAATTTGGATATTGGAGTGTAAGTTGGAAGCACTTATTCGGAGCAATTCGGATTCGAAGTGTTCGATCTTCATCTTCTTGCAAGAATTATTGTGGATCTTGAAGTTTTCCATATAATCTTGTTCGGATCTTTTCAAATTCACTTGATCAACGATCACCGGATCAAATCTCCGATCCGTAGGTTAGTTTTCCGATTTAATTTAACCATTTGATTGTTGTTTTTTAATGGCATTAAAATTCTGTTTTGTGTGCTGTTAGATTTTAATTCATATAAAATAGAAAAAATGCTTAGAAAAATATGAGAAAATTCTGGGATTATCCTTATCATGTCTATGAACTTTGTGCAAAATTGGATTTTAGTTTCGTTTAATTTTCAATTTGATTTCGTTTTTCTCCTTTAGTTGGATAATAAAATGTCAAAAACTACATAGTTTCTTCCCGATTTTTTTTCTGGAGTTTGATATAGAATTTGGACTTAATTCTTTGCTGGTTTGTTTTATACATATTAAGGAACTCCCAGAAATTTTTAGGTTAATTTTTAGGTAGCTTTAGGTTCTGTTTTGAACTAGATCTTTAGAGGCTTCCCTACTTGATTTCCGTTTGACCATTTTTGGTGTGTGATTTCTTTAGTGCCTTTAAGCATAGTTTTAGGCTCTGGTTTTTCTACTATAGATACCTAACATGCTTAGGTTCCCCTAGAAGTTTTCCTAGAATTTTAGAATTAGTTTTGGTATTTTAGATTGAATTAATACTTAGGCTAGTTTTAACATGTTCATAACATAGTCTTTCCTTTTGATTGATTTCATTGATAACTTTTAGCATGGGATAAACTTTTCATTCCTTTTGATTGTTGTTATATACATATTGAGGTTGCCTTGTGATTTTTATCATGATTTTTAAATGATTTTAAAAATGCTTTTAGTATAGTTGTTTAGGAGCGATTTTTAGTGGATCTCTTTAGTGATACCTTTCAACTTAGGATTTTATTGGAGGACTTAGAGATTGAATTAGGTCCTGATTTTTTAACTATAGGTTATTAGTGAATGCATGTTCCCATAGAAAAATAATCAGATTTTTAGAATGTGTTTTGGTATTTTTGATAGAATATTCTACTTGTTTGTTCATTTGGTGTTTCAATTTTGGTGATTGATGTGGAATGGACTCAAAGTTGGGCTTCCTTGCATAGTGGGCTTCTGGATCTCATTGGAAGATATCATGGACATGATTAGGCTTGTGTGAAGTGGCTGGTGGAGCTTGGATTGGATTTTTCCCTTCCTTTTTGTTATCTTTGTGTAGCTTAGGAAATTAGGGCTTTAGGAGAGAGCTTTAGAAATAGATATTTCTTCAAGTAATGGTTGGTTTTGTTCCCATTCCATTCTCATCCTATGATTCAAAGTCCTCATGTTAAAGTCTCATCTCTGCTTTGGAGGAATGTGTGACATTTACAATGAGTAGAACTTTTGAGGATGTCTTTCTCTGATGACTAGTTGAGTGTCAGATAGGATTCCTTTGGTTTCCTGTCTGCTTCCCATTATCAAACAACCATCTTATTGATTCTCTTCATTCTTGGTAGAGCCTATTGAAGATTGAAGCTTGAAGATGAATTATCTTTCATTCTCTTGAAGATGATGGACTTGAAGAACAGTTACAGACTGTGGACTGAACTGCTGTCAGAAGATTGCTTTGCTGTGAAGCTAGGGAAGCTGTTGATTTGCTTTCTTGACTGTCTGTTTTCTTTCTGTGCAACTGTATTGGTGTGACTTGTTTGATTTGCTTGATGCATTAGAATAAGTTCATATTTAGATTGATTTAAGCTAGGAGCATGATTGCACTATAGGTTGAGTTGCTCCCTCTGCTTGTATTTTTACTGTATGGCTTTGCTTGCAGGTATTCGGTAGAGCCCTGCTCCCTTGCCTATGTGGTTTGTGTTTTGCTTGATAGCATGTTATTTCCTCTGTATGATTACAGTTATTCATATTTGGCTTGAGTTTGAGATGAGCTTGTGGAGGCTGATGTCCCACACACATTTCCTCCCTCACTTGCATTGCATGCATTTTTCAGTCGTTTACTGTTTACTATTTAAGATGATGTTTTATCTGTTTCTGTTTATCATTGGCATGATCCCCTAGGAATCTCACTTCCTTTGATAAGGAAGTGATGATTAGAACTTTAGGTTGAAACCTATGCATGATAACTTCTAGGAGTTCCCTGTTTCAAACCTCAACTGTAGGATGAATCCTTGGCATGACAACATTAGGACTTGATAGTATCCCCTTAGTTGAACCTATTCGTTCTCTCTTCTCATCTCAAAACAAATCAAAATACAGTAATAAAGGTTAACTGATGTCGTACGTTACGAGCCTTAAGCTATCTGAGAAAAGGTTGTCGGAGAGTTTCTTTTCGACATCTTAGATGTTTAGTATGGCACCCTTTGGGTGACATGCGACGCATTCGCTCTCAGGTCATAGTCTCTAGTGCGATATTGGTTGCAAACATCCATAAAAAAACAGTTCTTCCGTAAAAGACAGACAACAAACTTCAAACCTTTTTGCCCCGTGGGCCCATAATTCAAAGGAAGCTTTTCTGAAGAAAAGAGTGTCGTTAACTCCCAGTTCTACCGCAAACGGTAACGCCTAAGTCTCCAAGGGTCGAGCTGCATACACCAAACAGCTGGAACTGTTTGTTAACCCTACTCAAAAAAACAGATGAATCTGAATCCCCGTAATCCGTATTATCCCGAACTACGTAAGCTCTGATCTCTCATACCTGTTGAGAGTACGTAGGCACAATACTGACATATTGGCGAGCCACCTTCCCCGTAACTCGTAGTTAGCCGAACTACGTTGACTCTGATTTCTCATTCTCTGATGAGAATACGTAGGCATAAAGTGTGACGCTTTGCCGAGTCATTTTTCTTTTTCTTTTGGGCCAGCCTTGATAGGTAGATAGATAAAACTAACCCGTCAGATGAACATAACAAGCATGGATCCCATTGAGTACGATGGACGTGAGGGGTGCTAATACCTTCCCCTTGCGTAACCGACTCCCGAACCCAGACAATGGTTGCGATGACCTTGTCTTATACCTTTTCGTCAGATTTTTCCGATTGTTTCCTTTCCCGTTCTAAGGGATAAATAACGAAAGGTGGTGACTCTTCTGTTTTGCCGGCACCTTATTTTCGCGATAGCGACAAAGTTCACTTTAGAAGCTAAACTATGAGGTAAGCTAAGTTAGGATCCACCTAAACACAATCAACTTGTAACATCTAGGAGAAATATTAAAATCAATCCTAAAAGGCTAGGAAAAATTCTAAGGCTTCCTAAGTGTGTTAAGGAATCATGGTACAAAATCCAGAGCCAAGACCTAAGTCTAAAGGTTCTAAACAAATTCTACACTTAAAGGCATACTTAAGGGAATCCACAAGGGAAAGGTCCTAGAAATCTATCTCAAACCTATACCTAAATGTTTATAAAAAACCAAAGAAAACTCATACAACTCTATCAAGATGTCTAAAGCATTCATGCAAAAATTCAGAACTAAATTCAAATCCATGAGATAGCACAAAAATCAGAAACAAAATCATGCATTTTTAAAATTTTTAATCAACTAATAAAAATGGAAAAATGATATTAAATGGAAATTCAACCAAAAAATTCAATTAAAATGCACACAAAAATCAGGGACATGCCAAAGATCAATCATGATTTTTTCTATAATTTTCTAACAAATATTCCTATTTTTAATGAATTAAAAATGATAAAATGAATAAAAGAAAATTCAAAATGAATTAAAGAAAATACAATATGCTGGAAAATATCATGACCATCAGATCAATGGACCAGTCAACCTATCTTACGCTCATAAGCCTGCCACGCGTGCTCAGAAGGGATTTAATGAAACGATTCGTTTCATGGTTATTCGTGTGTGGTTAGTTTGACTAGGGTACATGGTAGTCTCTAATCTTGCACGTCCATTCAGAAAGTAATCAAATCTGATGCTTCACGCCTTGCCACATCACTAGGTCAAAGGTCAACATTCTTTAGAAGCAATCACACGCCTTGGATTGAAATACTCAGTCAACTGAGTCAAAATGATTTAACGGCCCAAGCATCGTCTTCCTCATTTGAACTGGTTAGAAACGGAGGGAATCTCACGGTGGCCGGAGAAGACTCCGATCGTCTTCTCCGGCGAGGGGAAAATGACCAGAACACCAAACTCAATAAAAATTGCAAAGATCTCTTCCTCTACTCACGAGGATCACCGTGATACACTTCTTTTTTTCATTTTCCTCAAGGATCAGCTTTAACCGAGTCCAAACAGAAATGGCACACTTAGGCAAATCATCACCAAACTCCAAATTCTTTCCACTAATCTCTTCTACACCTAACACTGATCTAGAATCCATAAATAAATCTTGATATCAACCAAGAATAAACCTAAACCGATCCTTCCAAGGTTTCATCCATCACCAAGAAACTTCACAAATGGCTCCAAGATCAAACCTAAATCCATCTAGGAACTAAGTTCTACCTAACCATATACAAGAACTACTCTAATTCATAATCAATTGAGAGTAATGGTGAAGAGAAGAAAACCTGGTAAAAGCTTCAACAATGGATGATTCAGCCACCAATCTTTATCTAAAGCTGTGCAAAATCACTCAGTGATGATGGTAGAAGCTTCTTCAACCTTCAATTTCTTCAGAAATGGCTCCAATGGTGAAACTCGAATTTCACTTGTAACTAACTTTTTTCAACTGTGTCTTACCTCTGCAAGCTCAATCCATCACCAACCTTGATCTGAACTCATTCATGAGGTTATATAGAACTGATCTGGGCTGAAATGGGGGCCTAAACTTGACTCTATGATCCAATTCCATTTTCACATTTCCTTCACTTTTTCTTCATGACAGTCCATGAATGCAGCTCTATTTCCAGCTCCAAATTGCACAAATTCATTGTTTGCATGGTGGTGAGGATGAAGGGTCAAGATTAACTCCTTAATTCCAATCAATGGTGTGTGTAATTGATGTTACTTCAATCTTAAGAAACCTTGGATTTGGCCATGAAACAAGCTCCAATTTGAAATTCTACCAATGCCAATATATTCCAAATACCATTTACCTTCAAAAAAAATGCACAAACTTGCATTATTTTGAACCAATATGAATAAATTTGGAATTTTCTCATTTAATGCCTTTTAATGATTCATTCATGAAAATTTCTTCACGCACTTCTCATTTTAATCCATATCAATGGATTCTTGGTGCATGGTTGGACAAATAACATCATTTTGAACAACTTTCAAGTTGAACAAAATTCCATTTGAGGTGTGTAAGATGGTGAAATTGACCCATAATCAAAAATGGCCTATAATCTCAACTTCCCAAAATACCCTTGCCTTGCCAAGATCATATCTTGAGTTCTACAAATCCAATAATGGACTTCTAGTACTTTTTGGAAAGCTAAGAAGATAAGGAACAACATTCATGTTGGCCAAAAGGTCATATGAAACTTCCTTCTAGGGAAAAAGTGTCATGCAAGTTGGTTGACTCTCAAGTACCAAAATCACATTCATCTGAGGACATGTAACTTGTCTGACTCATAACTTGAGTTCTATAAACCTTATCAAGGACTTTTAGTACTCAAATTAAATCTATGAGCATGCTCTATAACAATCATGTTGGGGTCAAGGTGAGATGAAAATCACATCTTGAGTTATGTGGTATTGAATTTAGGCACTAAACTAGGGGATTTTACAATGTCAAGCTTAGAAACCCTAGCCTAGGAACTCCTCACACTCTTGATTCATGATGATTTTACCTTGGAATCATCCCTTAAGCATCTTAATACATCAATCCATTATATCATGGCTTTGAAATTAGGTCTCAACCTTCTTCAAATCACCTGTTGACCTAGGGTTGACCAGATGACACCCTAGTTGCACCAATCTTGGTAGTAGCTTCTTATTCTTTGTATAATGACCTGTCTAGGCTTCAAAATGACTTTCAATACTTCTCATGAGCTCTCTCAAGGCCTCAAGTCCAACTTCATGAATTCAGAATCATCTAATGACCTCTCACAACCTACAAGTAGGAGGCATACACGTTTATGTCCAACTCTCTCTCTCTGAGGAACTTTGTGGCTTCTTTGATGAGGATATCAACCCTTGAATACTTAAATAAGGACTCTTAGATGGCTTCATAACCTTGGTATCCTTTTTTTGGTAGTCATACCTCTTGATCTCCTGTACACATGTCAATGCAATGCAGATGATAATGCTAAAATGAATGTAAGGAAACACAAACTAGGTAAAGAAAAAAGGATAGGAAAATTTTGGGGTGCAACACCATCTTCACCCCTCCCTGTCCATATTAATTATTACTTAAGTTTTTTATTAATTATTACTTAAAGTTTTTGTTAATTATCACTTAAAACTTTTGTTAATTATTACTTAAGATTTTTTTTAATATTTTTTCATGACTTATTTTAATAATTTTTCATAATTTGTTTTGATATTTGTTTCATAGTGATTTTGATTAATTTTTGCATGATTGTTTGAAATTTTCTTTGATTAATATTTGATGACTTTAATTTTTCTTGATTTCTTTCTATGGATTAATTCTGATTAGAGCTTTGTTAATTTTGATTAGTCTTGACATTAATTGTGGTTTAGTCATGATATTAATTTTTGTTTAAATTCTTGGCATTTATTTTGATTAGGATTCATTAATAATTGTTTATTAGTTCTTAATGATTGTTGTTAGCTTCTTGTTAATCTTTGACTAAGAGTTTTCGTTCATTATCAAAATTAGAAGTTGTTAATAATTGTTGATTAGGAGTTTTGATAAATTATGATTAATTATTGATGCCTTGATTTTGATTAATACTTGACGTTGATCCTTGGTATTACTCTTGTTTAATCTTGATGCTTGCCTTGTGATTGATACTTTGACATGACATAAATTTCTCTTTGTGCATGAGTCTCACTTGTGCTTGAGCCTTGTTTTGTGTTTGATTCTGGCTTGATGATTGAGATTCTTTATGTTTAGTTGTTGTTCACTTTGCACTCATATGTTCCCTTAGGATCTCCTAGTTCAACTTAATTTTTGATTAAGATTGAAGTAGGATAGATTTTAGGTTCTTAATCCAAGCATGATAACGTTAATTAGGTTTTCCCTTTAACCTCAACTTTAGATCCATCTTCCATGATCACATTAGGATAGATTTCCCTTTTATCTCAACCTTAGGACCACTTTACATAATAATATTTAAGGTCAAGTCTCCTTTAGATTTTTCTTTCTTTTGCATCCAAATATTTTTCACAATCAAAAATCCAAAAACACTTAATAAACACGATGCATGTAATACGTCACGAGCCTTAAGTACATGGGAAAAGATGAGAAATAGTTTTTCCTTACCTCTTCTTAGAGTATTTTGTATGAGAGACACTTGGATTTTCTATGCAAAATATTTGCTCCTACTGTCATAGACTTTAGTACAATACGCGTCTCAAACTCTTTTCAAAAACCTTAACAAAAGCACTTCAACAAATCCAAATCTTTTCGTTCTTTAGGATTTCCTCTTAAACATTTTCAGAAAGGGCATGTTATTTCCGTTCTAATGTAATACAAGTAACGTACAAAACTCCAAGAGCAAGCGGTAAATACCTAACTGCTAGAACGCGAACGTTAGCATCGTCCATAAAAAACACCAACAAACTGTAGTCCCACGAACTACGAACGCTCTGATTTCTCGTTCCTGTTGAGAATACGTAGGCACAAGGGAACCAATCCTTGGAGAGAAACCTTTCCTTTTTCACCATAGTCCGTGAAAATTGGTAAACAACTTTTGGTCTCCAAAAAAATGGTTTACTTGCAGAATCAACCAATGAATCTTAAAACATGGCTATCATTTAAACTATTTCTAGAAATATCAAGAACACTTCGACAGTGCTCATGCTTGTTAAAGATTATTTAAATTTTTGAAAAGGTAAACTTTGCAGAATTGTAAATAAATGTGCAATAAAGAAACTTTAAAGTAAAATTGCAATGAAGGAATAAAACTTAAAATAACTTTCAATTGAAATAAAACATGGTGTTTCATACGTACATTCTCAGTGAAAACTCTTTTCTCAATTGACTTAGATACTTTGAGTGATTTTTTTTAGTATTGTACAACAATTGAACACACGGGAATCCTATGCACTAAGACCCCTATTTATACTATGTCAAAATAACTGTCATTAACAGTTATTCCTCCAGAAAATGACATGTTTTGCTCTGCATGTCTTTAGTTTGCCACAACCTTCCATGTGTCACTTCCAAGAAACAGATAAGAAGAAAAGATAATTATTATTCTTATTTGAAATTCAAATATTTTGTAGAAAGTAAGCCACATATAGCCTCCGTCGAAATTGCCATCCAGACTTAGAAATATTTCTAAATCTCGCTTCAACACATCCTTCTCATAAAGGACCTACATTTCGAATGGAATTTGCAATAGCACTCCCGCCGAAGTTAAAAACATTTCAACAATGTTTTAATTTTCTTATCATATTCAAATCAAAACCTTTGGCTTTGAAATTCTAAACTAACAAATTGTCCCCCAAAAATATCGTTTTCAACTAAATAGAGAAAATAACATCTTTTGAAACTCACTTTCGACGCCAGAAACCAGTTGTCTGCTATGATGTCACAATTATCATGATAACTTTTCAAACGTCTCCTGAAACCCATGCGTGAATGTTTTTAATCATCACACACCTAGTCCCTAGAAGATCGTGGGGTAGCTTAGCTGCCACTGTCTCATCACTCGCTTTTCCGACTGGCACATGTCCTACTATGTCTTTCAACCATTAATTCTTGAAGCAAACCGTTTCACTTCTTCAGTCTATAAATAGTGAAAAATCACCACTTTTAACCTTTTCCACTCTCTAAACTTTATATTAAGAACAAATTTCTTCTGAAATATTCATCTTCTATACAAACACCAACCATTTTCTCAACTTCATCAATGGCATCTTCTACTAAAAACTCCAAGGATTCAACTAAGAATATCAAAGATTCAAAGAAATCTGAACTTGCTTTAGTCTAAAAGATCATGAGCCCAACAATTATGGATAACCAACAATACGTTCCTGAACCTTCACTTGAAGAAGAGAAAATGAGAATCTACCAATCCCATGTATTAATTCCTATCGCTGTTACTGGTAAGACGCATGCCATGTTAGGTCCTTAACCAGATCCTTCCATTAACCCTAATAAACTTAAGGACTTTTTCTCAGTATACCACCACTACAAACCCATAGCCAACGGAAAAAGACCTAGGACTAATGAGGAGATTGAGGCTGATGAGAAACTGAAAAATGATAACCAAGGTTCCCCTTCGACTGAGGTTTCTAAAGAACCCATCCATCTAGAATACATGAATAACTTTAGGGTATTTAGATCATGTCCCTTATTAAAGATCCCTCAGATTACCTAGCTTAGTTAGGAAAAATAGAAAAAGATAAATCTCAAGTTTGGAAAGGGATGGGAATCTTCGACATGATCCAATTTTTGAAGATAGGACCCGGCTATTGCCAATCTATACTAATAGCCTCTTTTTACTTCTGGGATAGTACCCACAAAATTTTTCATTTTCCTTGTTGAATGATGACCCCAACCCTTTTCGACATTACTGCCATAACCGGGCTTAAGCCAACTGCTAAAACCTATGACCCTAACTTCATGGTTGAAGATTCTATAGGCTTCGATACCAACAAAGTAGCTTTCACTACTTACATTGCTTATTACCATAATAAGGATTCTGATGAAGTCTCTTATCAAGATCACATTGCCTTCCTTGATCTATGGTTATCTCGTCGCTTATTTTGCTCGAGATTGCTCCAAGTGGCGAAGAGATATTTAACCATGGTGAACCAATTTCATGTTGAACACAGACTTTGTCTCAGCAAAATGATTCTGGCCAACCTCTATGAGTCTTTAGGGGAAGGATTTACAACTATCAAAACCCCTAAATCCAAAGGCAACTTGATACTCCCTACCCCCTTCTAGTTATTACAATTATGGTTGAATGCTACCTTTGAAGCATCTCTACCAGTTCGTAACCCTATCAACACAGAAGCTGACGAAGTGGAAAAAAAGAGTCGAAGGAACAAGACTTGCTTTACTGACCCCATGAAGGGTTAAATCTCCATCAAACCTTCACTAACTACGTGATGATGTTCGTCAAATGCTACAATTTTACACTAAGCATGGCCCCTTTTGCTCATAGAAAGCATGGCCCTGAGTTTTTTACAAGACAATTCCATGCCCCGTCGAAGGAACAAGAAGGAGAGTCCCTTGCTACCTGGGAAACCTTTCTTACTCATAGGCTCTTGTCCATAAGACTTCGACCTTCTAGACTCCAATTCACCCTCATTAACTATCAACCAAATCTTGTCTCTTGATGATTTGGTCTTATTCAGATTAAACCATAACCATTTTTCAACAAGAAAAATTATTTGATTATTTATAAAATGATTCACAACGAAGCACAGTGCAACAAAGAAATGGATAAATACATTGGCCTCACGCAACTTAGCCTTATTTCCTTTAGAACATCTTTCCTTTGTACTCAAGAGTTTGACATTTGGTGGAAAGAATATTACAACAGAGAAGTTTTCAACGTTGCTACTTTTACCTTGCAACTAACCCGTGTTTTGGCTTCTGTGCAAGAAAAAGTTAAAAAAGGTACTTCGACTCACATCAAGGAAATTCAAGCATTACGAAAGTACTTTGAATGTGCCTATAGACCTGATGATCTTATTCGAACCGTCCACGAAGCAGCAGTCACCTTGAAAGAAAAATTTACAAAGAAATTGGAGGATTTAAAACTACCTTCGTATGTTAGACCTGAACAACGATATGAAGTAGCTTTTAACCATTATCCCCCAAAATTTCCTCGACTGCCAAGTGCTGAATTTGGTGTGGCTTTTAGCCCTCCATTTCCATACTAGTTCGTCTGTGGGGATTTTGTAAAAATCCTTTGACATGAATCTCAAAAGCACGCCAAGTGGGTGGTTCTAACTAAGCATACTTTAGATAATTTCAAAGGGTATCTTCATATTGGCATAGAACACGTTTGTGTAGAGTCTCCAATATATGAAGGTGTGGAAATGGAGGTTTCTCGACTCACCCCTTTTATCAATTCCTTATTTCCCTTTTACTTGTAATAACTATGTTGATTCTTTTAAGCTGTGAGGATTCCTGCAAAGAAATCCACTACAGAGAAAGGCGTCATCAAAGAAAAAGACGAGGAAAAGTCCTCTAAAACACCATCAAAGGTAGACTTCGCCTGTTATTACCATTATTCTTTTAAAGATTTATTTTTATATCTTGACACTTGAGATAACTTTTCTTTTCAGGCCAGTCGAAGAACACCACCAACTCCAAAGAAAAGGAAAGAAAAGGAACCTGAAGTCCAGGTAATTGAATTAGATGACAAGGACCATTCTCCCGACACCTCCAGACAGCCAAAAAAGAAAAAAAACCAGGCAGACAAAGATATCTGATGCCTGTTCTCACCCTAAACCTAAGGTTATCAAACCTCAGGCGAAGAAAACATCCACTTCTAAAGTAGTTGAAGCTGATCCAGACCCAACCACTAAGGGTTAGACTGCAAAGACAAATCCTGATGGTGTCGAAAGCGACAACTCTAGCCCCGGGGCTGAAGGTTCTAAGGTAAAAATTCTACCTTATTCTCTTGGATTGTTAATTGCTTTATATATTAAATTTCGACTAACCCATATTTGATTTTTTTAGGGTGTCACAGAGTGTACAAAACTAACAAAAGTCAAATAGGGCATGCTGTCACTACTGCGAAAATCGAGGCCGGCAATGACAGAAGAGTCGCCACCGTGCATTATTTATCTCAAGAGAGGGAAAGGAAACACTCAGAGAAAACCTAACGAAAAGAGGGATAAGATCGGTCATCGCAACCAAATCTCGGGTCCGCGAGTCGGTTACGCAAGGGGAAGGTGTTAGCACCCCTCACGTCAGTCGTACTCGACGAGATCCACACTTGTTGTCTATCTAAAAGGGTGATTTTAAAACTATCTAGCTAAAAGCTAAAGGACAAAAGAAAAAGAAGTGACTCGGCAAAGCAACGACACTTTGTGCCTACGTATCTCATCTGAAGTGAGAAGTCAGAGTCAACGTAGTTCGGCTAACTACAGGTGAAAAAGGGGGGAAGGTTGCTCGCCAAGACATCGCGTCTTGTGCCTACGTACTTTCATCTGGTATGAAAGATCAGAGCAAACGTAGTTCGGGCTAAAAGGGAACACAGGTTTGTTCAACTGTTTTACCCGAGTAGGGTTAACAATCAGTTCTAGCAGTTTGGTGTATGCAGCTCGACCATTGGAGACTTAGGCGTTACCGTTTGCGATTGAACCAAGAGTTAACAAAACTCTCCTTATGAAAATGATTTTCCAAGATTAAAGGCCCCAAAGGGAAAAAAAGAAGTTTGAATGATTTGTTTTTTGTGTTTTTTAGAGAAGAAGTGTTTTTGAATTGTTCGCAATTCATATCACACTAGAGACTATGACTTAGGAGTGAATGCGTCGCATATCACCCAAAGGGTGCTACTCTAAACATCCAAGCCATTGAAGAGAAACTCATCATCAACCCTTTCCTAAGTGCTTAAGGCTCGTAACTCACAATAATCATTAACCTTTATTAGGTGTTTTATGATTGTTTTGAGATGAGAAGAGAAAGAACACTAAAAGGGGGACTAAACTCAAACCTAAAGTTGTCATGCAATGGTGATCCTAAGATTGAGATAAGGGAATGCTACCTAATGTTATCATACATGGTTAAGATCCTAATGTCTATCATAACCTCCCCTGAACAAGAGAGATTAGAGATCCTAAGGCAAAGGAGACATAAGAGAACAACATAAATGTGCAAGAATGCAAACATGGAATGCAAGTGAGGGAGGAAATTGGTGTGGGGAAGTAGCCTCCACAAGCTCATCTCAACCTCAATCAACAATATGAAAAATGCAAGAGATGAAAGTAAAAATAAATGCATCAAAAGAAACACACAAGTGCACTAAAATGGGAGGAAATGGCCTAAATCATTCAAATATCAACCACAATGCCAAAACCCAAACACAAATGAAAGGCAAAGAAGTCCTAAAACAAAGTGAGGATGGGAGGCTATATGAGGACAGCAAGGAACTCATAATATGCACTCAACCATGAGCATCACAAGAAAGGTGCAAAAGAAAGCACAAAGAAGTCCTCATGGATTCATCATTTTAGGCATGCTTGAAGTACCTCCAAAGGAGGGACCAAGCCACCTTAATCGAGATTCCAAAGTCATTGGACAGCAAGGGAAATGAAATAGAAGTGATCAAAAGCAAAAGCAAATAAACCACAAGGAAATGCAAGTAAATTCCTAAAGGAAAACAAGCATGTTTCACATAGAAACCCTAATTGGGAACTCAAAAGTAAACAATCAAATGAACAAGCAAAACACAATATAATGACCTAAAAATGAGCAAACATCATCCTTAACATGTTAGCAACATGAATCAAAAGGCATTGAAGGCTCAAAGGATCTAAATGTCATATCCAAAGCAAACTAGGTCAGTGTGTTTGTATGAACCTCCCTTTGGGGTAACTTGACTTGCAAGTTACTCTAAAATTAGGAAAATGATTCAAAAATAACCAAATAAAATGAAAAAGGCACATAAGCATGTTGGCAACCAGAGGCCAAGAGATTACAATCAAAGTCACTTCACAACATCGCCATAGAAATTGATTCACAAGGGTGCTCCATTGTGAAGGAGGATTGTTGAGGGTCAAATGAAATGCTATCAAAACCAAACCAAAACTCAACAAAACAGGGGCAAAATGGTCCTCAAAAATCAATCAACTCATCATTGATATGAGGATTGATTTTTACTCATTGGATCCAAAGGAAATGGAAGAAACAAAATCAAGAACAAAACATGTCAAGATTTAACTCAAATAAAACACTTCCATATTTAATTCCATTTTTAATTGAAAATAAAATCACAAAAAATTCTAAAAATAATAGACATCTCAAGATGTCCAAAAAATATTTTTGTGGAATTTTTACATTGTTGGAAGTATTTTAAGTAAAATTAAATCAAAACAGATTCAAAAAAATAAATAAATAAATAAAAGAACATAAAAGTAAACAAGGGAGTGGTGTAAACAGCAATCCAGCAACATGTAAAACTCAATGGGCCAACTCAGGGGGGTTTCAATAGCAAGCCTAGTCCATAAGTAAAAATAAATAAACGAACGTGTGTATTGGGTGTGGTGAGTCAAACAGAGGTCCATGATGGAAAGCACTCTGGACAGTTGGATCAAAAAGTATGTCAATCCAAAGGCACACTGTTGCACCCCAAAATTTGCTCAACCTATTTTTCTTTATCTAGCTTATGTTTCATTGTGTTTCATGGCATCCGCATTTTGCATAGCATTGGTTCTCGAGGCAGGGGATCGAGGTTCCCGTGGCTCAAGTCACCCCGTGCAAGCAATTGAGCAGCGAGCATCAGAAAGGCATTTATTTTGCCCAGCGGTCGAGCAACCGATTTTTATTTTGCAGGGTATGCTCAGATCAGGAGACAATATTCAGTCTATATCCAGCACTATCACAATCACATCATTCAAGAGCAAGTGTCGGAAGCTTACCAGAGCTCAAAACAGCGAGAAACAGGCAAACGGCTAAGTTTCCCTCCAAAAGGCGCCAAACTCAAATTTTTGAAGGTGTTAATCGGTTAACACATATGGTTAACCGATTAACCATTGGAGAATCAGCCCAGAATTCAAATTTTAACAGTGTTAACCGGTTAACGCATATGGTTAACCGGTTAACCATATCAGATTTTTCCCTGTACGTGATTTTGCAAGCTGTTTGCACTTGGGGTCCAAATTTGATCACATTGAAACTCATTTTTACCAAAAGAAGGATCTAGAATGCTCTTGAAAGTTGGTTATTTCAATTTTCCCTCCAAATTCCCATGCCTAGCTCCAAACCAACTTTCAAATCCAAAGTTCAAACCCCACCTTTGGGATCCAAACCTAAATCATATTTAAGTGATCTGCTCCAAACCAAAAGAAGTCATTTCTCATTTCTCACATTCATTTTTTCAGAATTGATCAAATTCTCTCAACTTCTCCATAACCAAAACTCACTCAAAGCTCTTTTTCATTAGGGTTCATTGATTTTTCATTGAAATCAATGGATTCTTGAGCATAAACCTTCATCCATTCTCATCCTTGGATCAATCTTCATTATCAATTTTCAAGAAAATTGAGATCTGATTTTTGAGCTTGAGTTGGAAGTGATTATTCGGAGCGTTTCGACTCGAATTTGGTGGATCTTCGTTCGTACAACTACAATTGGCTTGGATCTCGAAGTTTTTCGGGTTTCTATTGTTTGAACTACTCGAATTCTGTTAATCAACACTAACCGGAGCAAATCTCCGCTTTGAAGGTTGGAGATTCTATATCCATATCTGTTTTTGAGCTTATTTGCATTTCCATGATGATTTTCATATTCGATTGAATTTTGTGAATTTGATCCGTGTGAATTGCGATTGTGTTGTATAGACATGTTTGCATGTCTATTGGTTTTCTATTTGCGGGTGTAATTTCGTGCTTATTTGATAAGTTGATCTGTTGGATCACTTGATTAAGTGATTTTGTGCATTAAGTGCTTTTTCTGTTGCTGTTTTTCACTTCTGGTACAGTGTTAACTGGTTAACGTATATGATTAACCGGTTAACCAATTCAAATATTCAAATTTTTCAAAGTTTTCAGGGTGTTAACCGGTTAGCGCCTGGTGTTAACCGATAAACACCTATGAATTTCCAGATTTTCACTTGTTTTACACAGGTTAACTGATCAACAGTATGTGTTAATCGATTAACACTGCACCAGAATGCCATGTTTGTTGTTTTGTTTGCATGTTCGCATACCGGTTCAATTCGAATCATCATAGATCAATGTGATGCATTATGATTGAATTGTTTTGGTTGTTTTCCACTGTTTATGGTTGATTAATCATGATGTTGTCGATATGTATGATCATTTTCCAATTGTTTGCATGCTTGTATGTGGTTCGAATCAAGTTTCGTTTGCATGTTTAATTG
Organism: Lathyrus sativus; assembly: GCA_963859935.3. Lineage (NCBI taxonomy): Eukaryota > Viridiplantae > Streptophyta > Magnoliopsida > Fabales > Fabaceae > Lathyrus > Lathyrus sativus. Next base: position 432,034,385 of record OZ012740.1, read on the forward strand.
CTTGCATGTCTCGCTTTTATCCATATGTTTGCATCATTCTTGCATCGCTGTTAAGGTCGAGACGCGCTTGTGGCGGCTGCTACCCCGCACACTTTTTCTCCCTCCCACCATTCTAATTGTGCATTTTCGTGTTTGCATTTCTCTACTTGTGATTGATTGTTCCTTTGTTCTTCTTGTGCTTTCTTGCCATGATCCCCATAGGATTCTTATTCCCTCCGTTTAGGATGGGAGTAGGAGAGATATTAGGCATTCAATCCAAGTATGCTAACATTAGGGTAGATGTTTCCCCTTTCAATACAAACTCTAGGATCACTTTGCATGACAACGTTAGGGCCGAGTTTCCCTTAGACCTTTTGTGCGTCTTCTCTTCTCATCTTCATACAATCGTAACACACTTAATAAAGATAATGGATATTGTGTCATGAGTCTTATACTTGGGAAATGGTGATTGAGGGGGCTTATCCTCAATTACCTAGAGTGTTTAGTATACGTCCTTAGGACGATATGCGACGCATTCGATCCTAGGTTCTAGACTTTAGTACAATATACGTTATAAACACTCAAATTCAAAACATTTCCTCCGGTAAAAAAACACAAAACAAATCCAAATATTTTTTCCTTCGGGATTAATCAAACTTCTTTTTAGAAAAGAGTGTTGTTAAACTTCGGTTCTACCGCAAACAGGCTTTTTCCCTAACTGTTGGAACGAATGTTTAACTCTACTCGGATAAAACACTTAATCAACTTGTGGTTTCGTGTTCGCCTGAACTACGTCTGCTCTGATCTTTCATGCTAGATGAAAGTACGTAGGCACGAGATGGCGATATCTCGGCGAGCAACCTTCCCCCCTTCTCTCTCGTAGTTAGCCGAACTATGTTGACTCTGACTTTCCCATTGCACGAGGGAATACGTAGGCACAGAGCGGAGATGCTCTGCCGAGTCACTTATTTTTCTTTTTCTTTTTGTTCTGAAGCCTGTAGCATAGATAGATAAACAACCCTTTTAGATAGCAAACAAGCATGGATCTCGTCGAATACGACAGACGTGAGGGGTGCTAATACCTTCCCATTGCGTAATCGACTCCCGAACCCAGGACTTGGTTGCGATGACCTCATCCTTTCCTTTTCGTCGGGTTTTTCCGATCGTTTCCTTTCCCACTCTTTGGGATAAATAACGAAAGGTGGCGACTCTTCTGTTTTTCCGCCGGTTGTTTTTCGCAGTTGCGACAGCTGGCGAGTCTGCTGGGGACTCTGGTTCCCTATGCGAGTCAATCCTAGCGCTTGTTTGGTTATCCCTTTGGGTTTTGTACATGCGTGTTGTGCTTTATTTACTTCTGCACTTTATTTTCCCGCATTTTATTTTCAGCATATATTATTATTATTGTACTGTTGTGGGGAGGGAAGTTCTGATGAGTGAAAAGCCAGACCCAGGCTAGAGAGCAAACGTAGCATTAGAGTGGAGATTAGTAGAGGACCTGTTTGCTTAGCAAACACCAGTTTCCATGAAATTCACACTCAGATGATATTATCTTTGATGATTTATTTTCTAGTCCTTAGGATTGGAATTGATTTTGGATCTGAGGATTGTCGACTCTGGGGACCGATCATCTGTGACTCAGCTAAGTGAGGCCTCTTCAGGAGGTGATGATGCCAAACCAAAAATGGTGAACGTATCATCATTTCTTGAAAGTTTGTGAGGCTAAGAAACACATAGGATGTCGTACCTTTATCAGTGGATTAGGTCTATACCTGTGAGCGGGACTGGGGTTATGCAGGAAACCTTTACCTTCAGACTACCCGGTTTTCTCTACAGTTTGAATCCGATTTACTGGTCAGAGGGTCCTATCATTAGAGCAGTGTTATGTTCTTGTTGAAACAAAATTTTGGTCATTCTCACCCAACAGCACAGCAGCCTTGATCTCATGCCTGCATCCTTAGCATTTGCATCATTGCATTTTCATGTTGCATTTCATTAACTTGTGTCTGTGTTGCAGGTGTGTATCTCTCCCTGATTCTAGTGGTCTTGTTCTGTATTTCTGATATGGAGACTTTGAAGAGGACAATTGCGCATACAGATTTCCCACTCCAGACGTTGGTCCCATACTGAAGTTGATAGCCCTGGCTGGTGGTTCAGTAACGGAAGACTTTAGGAAATCATATGGGAGGTTGTTGAAATTTGTTTGCAAGCCTACCGCACACAAGATCAGTGATCTGTATACTCTGCTGCAGTTCTATGATGCTCCATTGAGATGCTTTATGTTCCCAGATTATGTTCTAGCACCCACTCTAGAAGAATACTCCGACTTGCTAGGCATTCCCATCAAGGATCAAATGCCTTACCATCATGTTGACACTAAGCCTAATCTGGCCAATCTTGTTGCTGCTTTACACTTGGATGAGTCTGAGTTTAAAGGAGGATTGACTCAAAGGAATGGGATGTATGGTTTTCCTCTATCTTTCCTAGTGGAGAAGGCTCATAAGTTTGCCAAGGAGGGTTGTTGGATCGTGTTCAACGCCACTTTAGCTCTTTGCATATATGGTACCATACTGTTTCCTAACTTGCCAGACTTCGTGGATGTAGACGCTTTCCATATTCTAGCCTCGGGGAATCCAGTACCTACTCTTCTTGGAGATGTTTACCACTTTATCCATTATAAGAACAAGAGCCGGAGAGGGAAGATGGTGTCTTGTTGTGTTTCCTTGCTATACAAATGGTTTGCCAACCACATGCCTAAAGCGGGTCCCTTTGTCTCTTCTATGGGCACTTTAGATTGGTCTGAGCATCTAATGGGTTTAACGGCAGAGAATATCACTTGGTTCGACAGGGATGTGTTGGGTACAAAAATCGTCTACAGTTGCAGTGGTTTTCCTAATGTTCCTCTGATCGGGAGAAAAGGGTGTGTCAATTATAACTTGTCATTGTTGATCAGGCAATTCGGTTATGAATTGAAGGAGGCTCCCAAAGAAGACAAGATACAGGAATCTCTGTATCTCACCGGGCTGTTGGATGGTGATGCATTGGTTAAGCTTGAGCATGCTTGGGAAAATCTTCACAGGAAAGGTAAAGCAATGTTGGGGAAGAGCAACAACAAAGCCTTTGAGCCATACCTGATTTGGATTCGTGAGCGAGCCGCGAAATTTCTAATGCCTTATCCTGCTGCCATACCGTTATATCCTCCTGTGGTTGAGAAGCTCACTACAATTGACATTCAAAAATACAACCAGGTGCTGCAAGAAGAGGAAGAGTTGAAGAGAGCCAACGAAGAGCTAGAGAAAGAAATTACTCAACTCCGAAGCGAGAGGAGTGAAGTTGTGTACTCCTGCAAGAAGCAAACCGAGTTGATAAACCATTTAGGTACCAGCTTAACTAAAGAGACCGATGCTCGAGAGTGTCTGGGGTTAGACTTCAAGGTCGTTAATAGCGTTCTGGCTACCAAGAAGCAAGACTTGGACATGGCATATCTGAAGATCTCCAAATTCGAGGCATTGTGGAACACTAATTTGACTAATCATAAAGAGCGAGAAGAGAAGCTAAAGCAGTAGATCGCCAAGCTGACGATTCAGCTCGAGGCCAAGAACGAGAAGATTGAAGCTGAAGCATCTCTCAGGCGTAACTCTGAGTGCAAGTTGAAAGCAACTTTGGCAAACCTGAAGGAGTGTAAACCAAGGGTTGATTCCAATAGGCGCAGGTTGGAAGACTGCTTCAGAGAGGGAGCCTAGGAAGACTTTGTTGAAGATATTCAGAGCATCATCGGCCAGAGAGAGCTACTTATTTGAGGATTGCTCACCAGGCCTAATTACCCAGAGACAAAGGAATTATTGGAAGATTTCTGTGCCCGCTGCCGCACTTGATTTCTTTTGTATTTCTTTGTAGCTTTCTGTTGTATTGTTGACCACATCCAGGCTTGTTGGATGGGGTTTGTCGTACCTCGAAAAATACGATCCTCGCGATGGACGCGGAAAATACTGTTCGAAACAGAGTCGCCACCGAACTTTATTTATTCCAAGGCAGGAATAGGAAAATATCGATAAAACCTTTAAGGAGATAAGAACATGGTCATCGCAACCGATATTCTAGGTTCGGGAGTCGATTACATGAGAGGAAGGTATTAGCACCCCTCATGTCCGTTGTACTCAACGGGAACCTCTTGATCGATTCGAGAGTAAAGTTAGCTACGCTTGTCTGTTTTCTTCTAAGGTTTCTCCTATAGGGGGGAATGGGTGGTTTTAAGATAGGGTGCTCATCAAGGATTGGGGCCCTTGTGCCTACGTATCTTCACTTGTAAGAAGTGGAAAATCAGAGCAATCGTAGTTTGTGGGACTACGGGAAAAAGAGGGGATTGTGCTCGCCAAGATCATCGCAGTCTTGTGCCTACGTATCTTACATTCGGAAGAGAATGAAGAATCATAGCAGCCTTAGTTTGGCTAACTACGGTAAAAGGTTTGTGTTTGGAATGAACGAGAGTTTAAGTCGCATTCTAACTGCTAAACGTTGGCTTGTCTGCTCGCTAGGGGAGGCTGAAGCACTAGTTTGTTATACGCGGAAGAAGGGAATAAACAATGTTCTTGGTCAAAGGTGTATGAGTTGAACGAGAGTTTAGGTCGCATTCTAACTGCTAAACATTGGCTTGTCTGCTCACTAGGGGAGGCTGAAGCACGAGTTTGTTATGCGCGGAAGAAGGGACTAAACAATGTTCTTTGAGAAGAGTTGTTTGAGTTGTAGGGATCGCGCAAGGGCGAGGGATTAGGTTTATCGCATTGGATGTTTTGGTTAGAGGATATATTTGAATAGGTTTAAGGTTTCAATCGCACGGGGGCGAGAAAGAGGAGTTTGGTTAGGTAATTTGATGGAGAATGACGACTATTCGATAAACGAGACGCCAGCCTCGCAATCAATTAATCGGGATATTATTGGAGTGCTAAATTCCAACGACACCTTTTTCATTTGAACAACTTCGAAATTTGTGTTTGAGAAAGTTTCAATCGCACGAGGGCGAGAGAAGAGAGTTGGATTGAATATTTTAAGGGAGAATGACGACTACTCGATAAACGAGACGTCGGCCTCGCAACCAATTAATCGGGATATTATTGGAGTGTTGGATCCCAACAACACCTTTTTCATTCAATTAATTATGAAACTGTATTTAAATGGACAATGGCGATATTTTTCCAAATAGTTAGGGCATATATTTTATAGACGAAAGGTCGAGTAACCCACAACCTAAAGCGTACGCCCCAAGAGTGTTTACTCAAGAATTCAAGGAGTGCGAGACTCCAAGAACTCAATTCTTTCGTAATTTAATCAAGAAAATAGTTTGGATTTGACGTATGGTTTAGAAACATACTAGGGTTTAGACTCGATCGCACAAAGGTGAGGAACGAGATTAGATGGTTTGAAAAATTAGGAGGAATGACGACTATTCGATAAACGAGGCGTCGGTCTCGTAACCAATTAGTCGGGACATCGTTGGAATGCTAGATCCCAACGACATCTTTTTCATTTCGTTAATTATGAAATATGTTTGTTGGACAGTGAATACTTGTACAAATAATTAGAGGAGGTATTTTAGGAAAGAAAGTTTGAATGACACACTATACAAGGCGTACGCCTCAAGAGTAATCATTCTCGAATTCAAAGAATGCACGACTCCAAGAATTCGATTCTTTCGTAATTTTAATTTAAGAAAATAATAACGTAGGTGGGTTAAACTACGGTGAGCATATCGTTCGTATTAGGGTTTGCCTAGTTTGAGAGGTTTAAACAAAGTTGAGGTGTTTTATCGATGAAAGACGAAACGACTACAACTCAAGGTGTACACCTTAAGAGTAGTTGTCTAAGGATCCAAAGAGTGCTAGACTCCAAGGATCCACCACTTTCATAAGAAAATTATTAGTCGTTTGTATTAAGAAAATAATTATTCTCATGACTCAGTTAAATTATATATATATATATTATTTAGTATTTAATTAAATTTAAGAAATAATGTACGATAAATACTTATTCTGAATAAATAGTTAATAACAAAAATTTGGTTTAGAGGTAAGGAATTTATCAATTACGAACCTATTACTAGGTGAAAATAAGTTTCTCTTTTTTGTCCCAATCTTAATTAACTATTAATCTCTAACCCAATTGTAATGTACTTGAACTAAATGGATATAAGATAAACTACACATGCTCCTACAACCTACTGCGCGACAGATGTCACATACTAACACTCAGCGGGTATCACATGCTAAACCATCTCAAGGAACTCACAATTCATATACCCTATCCACATTTTCTTTCTATGTATTTACATATATATAAAAACAGAATAAAGATAAATAAATAAATAAATAAAAGATTTTAAAAGATAACTACAGACCCTTGAGTCTTACACCTGTTGGAGATAGCCGCAACAATCCCCACTTTTCATTTTCAGTCCATTAATACAGATACTAAAACCAAACACATGACTCGATGTACTTAGTTCTTCACAGCAAAAATTAAACAAGTTTTATATATTACCCAATACCAAGTGAAAAGCAATGAAAACTCTTCCCTTTCTATCATCCGTGCTTTTCGCCTCCCTCTCTCATCTCATACCCACTGAGTTTCTCTCTCGATTCACAACCAAACCTTATTCTTTCTGAATCCTAGCCCCAAATCAATTTCTAAATCCCTAATCCTAACTCGCATCTAACAAGCACACTCATAATCACAAATCAAAACCAAATCAAAACATATTTCAACGGATAAATCACAGTGCTCAAATAACGACGAGCGAAAATCAAATGAAAAGGGAACTCACCAGCTTCGACCTACTCCAATGGCGAATCTTGAGGTAACTGGTTTGTGCTGTATATTTCTTCACCTTTCTCTTCTTTGCTTGTGCCCTGTTTCTGGATTTGAGTGATACTGCTAGGTTCAAGTTGGCTAGAGCTTCAATGTGAAGCTCTATCAACCTTTTGACAGAACTTTGGAGTGATTTTAGGTATTGTGAGGATCGAATTTCGCCGAGCTTCGCTAGGTTTTTTTTGTGTGTCTTTTGCAAATGATTGGGGTTATATTTATAGGGGATTTTTCGGGTTTTTGATACGTGTGGAAAAATCAAATTTGCTGATGAAAAAACGCTTGATTCGTGTGAGGTAGGACGATGAGGTGTATTTGGTGGTACAATTCTGTTATGTGCTATACCATGATTTCTGCTTTTCTGGGATTTGGGTGATAGTGACCTTTGTGTTTATCTGTAGTGAGCTAAAAAAAATCTGCTTTTTACCCTACTTTTTTTACCGTGTGAATTCTGGGGATTTTTACTGCGCTGATGTGGCTTTTATTTCATCTTACACAACATTACTTTCTGGTATGCTAGTTATTTGTATCACTTCCATTTTGCTCATGCTAATAAAAAATTCTCATCCTTTTTCAGGTGTATTCTACAAACTTGGCCTTGAACTGATCATGAACTGGCACAAGACTTGGTGTAATGCTGCAGTGATGAAAGCTTAGAAGAAGCACATTGATGAGACTTCAGTAGCATAATCATAAGAATCAAAACACTACTTGTTGTAGATTTCGATTTGCGAGGTTTTCTTGAACTTCTCTTGTTCTACGACATGATGGTAAATACACTAACAGTGTTAGCAACCATTATCTCTATTTTGGTAGTCATAGCAATATCACTATTTTTGTGAACTGATCGCATCCTGTTTTGATTCCTACTTGGTTTTAAGTTGTATATTCATCTTTGAAAACCATGCGTGACATGCTTCTTGCCTTGTTTTTTTGTTGCTGCATGTATACACCTGTATTGCTTGGGACTTTTGTTGGCGTGCTTGTAATCCTAGTATTTCCTTCATGGTCTTGCGCCTTTGGAGTATTTAGTGCAGGTTGGGTTCACTATGAATTGCGTGATACTTCTTTGTATGCCGTCACTGATGAATTGTATTAACCGTTTCTTGTTTCTTCTTCTTTTTTATGCGAATGGATCGGGCTTGATTTTTGTACTGCGGTGAAAAGGGGAATGGAGCTTGGACGAGTCATGTTTGGAAACGGTGTACGCAGCGTGAAAGCTGGATCTCTGTGGAAACAAAGTTGTATTTACGGCTTGGTTTGGAAGTTGCCTGGCAAGAAAGTTAATTCCAAGGTTTTGTATTGTGATTTCAGTTATTTAAGTTTCCTTAAAAAGCTACCTGTGACTTTTTCTTGTTTTGTTCTTGAACTTTATGTGGCTATTCTTCTCTTGTGGCAGAGCTTGAATTTGGAGACTTTGGTATGGACGGCAAGTACACGAATCATAGCTCAATACCTGGAATGACTTAGCCTATGGACAACTTTAAATAACTTGACAATCTGTTCACAACTCTGGTGTGAGAGCGATATTATGAGTCTCGGGGAAGACTTGCAGCCTCAGCTCTTGCGGTGATGCTCCTCTTCATCTTCCTAGTTGTTTTAATGTTGCCCAGACCAAACTCAGGTATTTGTTCTCGCAGTTGCTGTACAAGTTTTAGTGACAAAGAGCGTCCAGTTCCTTCATAACTATTAACAGTAGAAGACAGGAAGACCATGGGCCAAGTAAAGGCTTCACCATTGGCAGCGGAATAGCAGCTGCTTCAACAATAACCAATAATTCAACTTGCGAAACTCTGACTTGATTAGGATCAAATGGTAACAGCAGTACAAGCTTTGTGATATTGTCGTTGTTGCGGTGAAGATATTCAAAATAACTGTTGGGTCTGAGTGTTGCTCCAAATTTACAACGCAAATCTCTGATGCAGTTACGTCGTCACTGTTGCGCGTTCAAAAATTGCTATCGTGTTCGCAATACGCCTTTTAATGTTTGTATGGTAGTATCTACTGAATGGCCTAGCTGTGATGCTTGTAAATACGCAGGCCCGAGTAGCACAAACAAATGATATGCTGGAGCATCTGCCATCAATTGTAGATTATTTGGAGAATTCTTGTAATGTGATGCAACATATAAGGCCATCATTCGCACTGGCCTCTGTGCTCTTAGAGGTACATGTTTTTGCTCTTGATATGCATTTTCATGACATTGTATTTGCAAGTTTTTTACTTTGAATTTCTTACCATCTTAGTCCTTTAGTAAGATCTCCATAGGTGCACCGTCATTACTAATACTTTCCAATATGTTCTCTTCTCTTCCTTGAAATCAATTGCTTGCTTCTACGTGTTTTAAGATGCTTTTATCACCTGCTCATTGACATACTTCTATTTTCATGTGCATGATAGGAATGAAGATGGTCACTGGATTTGGAAGTTGTTATTACGGATCAGTGGATCTTTTGTGGTTCATGTCGCATTACTTTGGGCTGCCGCGCACATTACGGTTACCGCTGCACACATTATGGTTACTGCTGCATATGCGTGTTGGATGTTTCAATAAGTGGACCCGTAGCTAATGTTATCAAGCCAACAACTAATCCATGGTAGCTTTCCTTAAGTCGACTCTTGACTGCTAAAACCATAATTTCCTTCCGGTTTAATTGTTTTGTTCATTCTGCTATGAATCTCATCGTTAATACTGATGTGTATTCTTGCTGTTGAAAGTTTTCATGGTAGCTTTGTGTTTTTGTGTTGATTTTCATGTACCGACCTTAACTTGGTGTGGAGTGGTATGATGCCTTGCAATCTTGTGGGTGCAATCAAGGCTTGGCAGGTAATTCCAGGATTCAATCTTAAGCGTCTCATTGTGCATCCCTTACTGTTGTGGCCTATTCTTATTATTGACTTCTTGACAGAAACACATACCTCTTGTTATATCTCCTAATGCACTTTTCTCTTTTTGTGTGTTTCTTGGCTTGCTATGAATTTTTACCAAGTCTATGTATATCCAAGGCCAGGGTGCTTTTACCAACATTATACACAGGTACTCTTACTTGTTTTTTCTCTGTGTTATTATTATATTTCAATGAATCCTGAAAATTCCTTTGATTACAAGCTTCCAAGTTGTTTCCAATCTTCCCATGCTTGCTAAATGCTTCTCATTTGCTCTAGTTTGTGCAGTATGATGGTAGGCTCGTAACTTTGCAACCAGATTTGAGGAATCCTTGGCAGCTTCAACAAAAAGCACCTTTGGAGTAAATCATGACTACAACATCAACAGCAATGTGTTCCTTCACAACCTCACCATTTCATCATGATGTGAATATACTGGTGTTGTTTCCCTGAGCTGAATCTTCATTTGTTTGAAATAGATTGAGATATAACTTAAAAGATTTAATATTAATTTCACTGATTGGATCATCATTTGACTTGTATATTGTACCAACCATTTTTATTCTTATTTATGTATGCGCCCAGGGGGATTTGGCCTAACAACGGTTAGGTACGACAAGGAGAAATACCGATAATAATCCTGCACCAGCTTTCCCTTGTGTGTCTTAACCCGTCTGCAGATTTCTGTGGCTTTTCCTTTTGAATAATTGTTGAACTTGTCGAAACACACAACATCCATTTTGACGAGTGGCAATATCAAGTCAGAATTTCGTTCCGTTGCCGGGATAAGCTCGCCACAACAGCCATGTTGACGAGTAGCAATATCAAGTCATAATTTCGCCACCACACCGAGGATAAACTCACCATCTTGCACAGTGAATCATATTAAGCAACATTGTATGATATGATCTCCATTCATATATCTTGCCCTATGATTTATGTAACTTTAATTAGTGTGATGCTTTAGTTCATCACTTGGCAAGCACCTTTAGGATAAATTATCATTGTAACCTTTGTATTAGCTAAACTTTGTATCATAGTTCGTAAATGCAGAGAATTTACACATGTCATGGTTTTGGCTTGAGGCCTCTCACTATTTATTATTTTACTTGGCCAAGATTTGGTCCCGAACAACAACAAAACGCCAGGCGCACACCACATATGGGTTCTGTTTGATTATGGCTTAAAGAAAATTAAAACAAATCTGGTTTGAGCATGTGTATCAGCTTAAGGTTTATTCGACGTGATTTGAGGAGGAGAATTAATTCCCATTATCTTGGTTGTGTTGGGAAGTAATTCACATATATCTTAAATCACATTAAAACCGCCTTGGTTTCTAGCCCCAAAGACCAATTTAAACTTAGCTAATCCAAAGTCAAACATACTTGAGACCGAATCTCGAACAACAAGATTCAAAAATGAACTTTCCACCATTTAAGCATTAAAATACATTAATCACACTTCATGGATTGTGAATTACGGAAAGCGAGCATTGTCTTAGCTAACTACTCACTAGGAGGAGAGTATGTGCTTTCCATTTCACCAAGCATATATTTAATCATATCCATATCAATGAGAATGGCCTTGAGACTGCTGAACTTGCATAATAAGGGCGATCCATTCTTCAAACATAGCTCGTATGGTTATGAACTGATGCATTATACCATAAGCCTTTGAAATGAATCGAAATATCTTCGGGATGATTGCATCCAAAATCTAATTTAATTATGACCTGAAATTCGTGAGTCAAATTTAAGTTTGTCACAAACTGATGACTTGAAATTTGTTGGCTAAATCTAAGTTTGTCACAAACTGACTTTCTAATTCAATTATGTTTTGGAATTGGCAAGCTAAATCTAAGTTCGTCACAAACTGATTTAGAATCCAAACATAGCTTGACGCCTGCAATCAATTCGAACAAAGCCTGAGGCTAAATCAACCGTGTCCATAAGCATCATGTGAAGTATCCTTGAATTAACTTGAATTAAGTGCAGACCATAATAAGCAACTCGTAGCGAGGCTTTAAACAACTTTTAAGGAGAAGTTCGTAATCCAGTTGAAATAGGGTGTAAATTTCCTAAAACTGTGTGGCAAGATAGACTCGATCATGTACTTTATGTTATTGATCATATCATGTCTGTCTGATTGTGAGAATGAGGACATACATGAGTTTGGGTACAAGGGGCTGGAGGCGCGCTCCTCCACCAAGAATTCAGCATAAATTGCCAGGGATTATTACCACAATGAGTACACACAAAGTCTTTATAAACGAAGTCTTAGAGAATCATGGCCAGAAGTCATGTGGCAGTAAGACATTCATTAAATACCGAAGTAGGACAAATTTGGGGTATGACAGATGCCACTATCTAATTGCCTTAAACCTGAGAGAATGAATTACTGTATGGCGCTCATTTTAAGGTGGAAGTCAATTAGATATAAGAAGACCCCGAAATTTGTCCGATAAGCAAGTAAACTGCAATGAGAATTACTAGAGCAAGGTAGCAGGATGTAAAAGATAAACGAGATAATCTGACATTCTCTGGGTGGTCGAAGCAGTCTCTCATTCGTTAAGGTTCTTCGATGATACCAAAGCAGTATCTCTGAAAACTTGAGATTCTTTGGGTGGTCGAAACAGTACCTTATCCATTAAGGCTCTTCGATGATACCAAAGCAGTATCTCGAACAAAACTTGAGATTCTTCGGGTGGTCGAAGCAGTACCTTATCCATTAAGGCTCGTCGATGATACCAAAGCAGTATCTCGAACAAAACTTGAGATTCTTCGGGTGGTCGAAGCAGCACCTTATCCATTAAGGCTCTTCGATGATACCAAAGCAGTATCTTGAACAAAACTTGAGATTCTTCGGGTGGTCGTAGCAGTACCTTATCCATTAAGGTTCTTCGATGATACCAAAGTAGTATCTCGAACAAAACTTGAGATTCTTCGGGTGGTCGAAGCAGTACCTTATCCATTAAGGCTCTTCGATGATACCAAAGCAGTGTCTCGAACAAAACTTGAGATTCTTCGGGTGGTCGAAGCAGTACCTTATCCGTTAAGGCTCTTCGATGATACCAAAGCAGTACCTCGAACAAAACTTGAGATTCTTCGGGTGGTCGAAGCAGTACCTTATCCATTAAGGCTCTTCGATGATACCAAAGCAGTATCTCGAACAAAACTTGAGATTCTTCGGGTGGTCGAAGCAGTACCTTATCCATTAAGGCTCTTCGATGATACCAAAGCAGTATCTCGAACAAAACTTGAGATTCTTCGGGTGGTCGAAGCAGTACCTTATCCGTTAAGGTTCTTCGATGATACCAAAGCAGTATCTCGAACAAAACTTGAGATTCTTCGGGTGGTCAAAGCAGTACCTTCTCCATTAAGGCTCTTCGATGATACCAAAGCAGTATCTCGAACAAAACTTGAGATTCTTTGGGTGGTCAAATACCTTATCCATTAAGGCTCTTCGATGATACCAAAGCAGTATCTCGAACAAAACTTGAGATTCTTCGGGTGGTCGAAGTAGTACCTTATCCATTAAGGCTCTTCGATGATACCAAAGCAGTATCTCGAGTGATAATTTTGCTGAGGACTAGTTGAGCTAAAATTCCTATTAGAGGAACAACGTCGTCCAAACTCTGCAGGGGAGAAATCTTCAACAAACTCTCTAAGATAACTTCTACTTGGGGAAACCACCAGCGCAATAGTTGCTGAGGATTATCATCATCAACTGCATTGTTGAAGAATGACTTGCTGGGGAGTAGAATTCCCTGAACTCGTGGGGTCTTAAATCCTTTCAGAGTCACACTGCCAACTTCACTAGAGGACTGACCAAGATGCTTGCGAACTGATCCTGGATCCTGCTATATTGCTATGCAATGTTTTATGATGCCTAAACATGCAACTAAGATGCAACTGCTAGGGAGTGCAAGATGCGAATGCAAATGATATGTTAATGCTTGATATGATTATGATATGAGGCTGTATGTCATGCTTATGATAATGCAGCGACCAGGTATGCTGGGGGTGAAATCCTGTCGGGGACATCATCAGGGATTGGATTTGGTAGTTGCCAAATGGTTTTGGACTTTGGTTTCATGAGGATGCCATCGGGGTGGACTTTGGTAGTTGCCAAATGGATTGGACTTTAGAATGATTTGCCAGACGAGAACTGGACTTTAAAGGATTTGCCAGACGAGAACTGGACTTTGAAGGATTTGTTTCGGTTACAAAGCTCTGACAGGTATCAGGTCCAGGCCGTGGGGGTGAAACCCAATGACAGAGAGGCTCTTTCAGGAGGTTAAGGTTATTTGGTGGGGTGATGGCATGATTCCCCGACACTCAACTTTTGCTGACGAGAATAAACTTGCTTGAGTAACTGCCCCAATGTTGTTCAACTTGCCCCAGTTTGGGTCTATGAAGGAATTTTCCTTGAACGGAAATTGGAAGCAATCATACCATGAGATGAACTCGAGATGGCTTACCCCAGCATTCCAAGTCGTGAAAAGAAGTTGGAAACAATTGTACCATGAGATGAACTCGAGATGGTTTGTTCCAAAATTCTAAGTCATGAAAGGAATTCGGAAGCAGTTGTACCATGAGATGGTCTCGAAATGGTTGCCCCAGTATTCCAAATTTTAGTCAGGAAGGGTTTTGACCTTGATTAATTGACCCTTGGGGTAATTGGCTTCAAATTATTCTTGAGGTAGTCTGCTCTAGAATGAGCGTCGAAGCGACGTAACTTGTGTTGATTGAGCGTTGGAAGGACTCTCCCTTAATCAAAAGAAATTATGGGTAGTCTGCCCCTAGTTGGATCCTTTGCAGAAGTGGTATACTTGTTCTGGTAAGAACCTAGCTTCTAGCTGATATGTCATGACGGCTTACAAATGTTGAGCGTAGCGACTCATCCAAAGCATTTTGACTGTGCGAGCGCAGCGACTTAACTAACGTGTGTTAGTCGTGCGAGCGTAACAATTTAACCAATGCATGTTAACCGCGTGAGCGTAGCGACTTAACCAATGCGTGTTAGTCGTACTTTTGCTCTGCCCCAAGGCTTTTGACACTTGTTGGCCTCAACCATTGCCGATCTATGGCATGGACAGCTTGACCAATTTGAAAGCATAAAGTGGAATGACCCATGTTCAACTAATACGCCCCTGTTCAAATGGTCTGCCCCGAGTCTGCCGGGTATTTGAATGATTTCTTCTGGGGTGAGAACTTTGGCAGTGATTATACCAGGATAGAGTTTCAACCCATTTGCCCCAGTGTCTGAACCTTGTAGCAGTTTCCCCCTTGTTTAAACCTCAGAAGGACTTGCCCCAGATTCGTAGGGTTAGGAGAAAGTCTTAATTCAGGTCGACACCAATGAGTGATCAAGTTCCTCTTTGATTGCACTTTGTTGGAATTTCCATTATGCCAATTACTAATTTGCAATTAAAATCGTTCATTCAAAAATGGTAATTTTGATGTGACATTCATGCAAGTTATGAAAATATCATTTATTGGGAATAATGTGAAAACGTGTGACGAGCGGACTGTTAATCCAAACACAATGCTGATTTAATTGGTGTGAAAGATATAGCAAGAATATGACACCAATACATAAGATTATCAAATATGTAGGAGTCAGTTTACGCAACCTTGCTGTAGTTATGCTTTCAGAATAAAACTCTGCCTCAATTAGGTCTTTTGAGGGTTGTATCGTGGTCTGGTTCACGGTTATGAAAACAAAGGATATTAGGCTCAAAGTATTATTTGTACCCACCCCTTCTTCGTAATGATCTCCCTACCTACGTTCAGTTAATTCTGCACATGTTTTACCTTGACGGTGTAAAACTTAATGATTCAAGGTTTGCTCAAAATGGCAGCCACTTTATTTTGATGGATGTCAGTAACCCCTTGATTTGGGTGGCCACTGAATCTTATTTTGTTTTTATCGAGGGTTCGAGGACCTTTTTTTTTTTTTTGTTTTTGATCCCTAACTTTTGCATGGACTGACTTTGCTTGTCAGATCCATCGGGATTGCCTTGATTTTTGCCTAAGTCCCCTTTTGAGGTGTTCGACTTAGCAGGCTTTTGAATTTTTTTGAAGGATTTGTGACTGCCAAGTCATTGGTCATTGATGAACCGTCATGACTTTTGGATTTTGCCTCGTGATTCGAGTGCGTAATCAGGTTAACTGAACACTACCCTGCCCCAGGTTAAGCGTAAGGGTTTAGCAATCCGAAGGACACTCCTACTTCTAAGCTCTAAGTGGTTGACTAGGGACTAACTCCTTATCTCCCCGGTGTTTGGGGATTTGAAACAATGCCTGTACATCATCAGCAGAATTTTATCCAAAAGCATACCATCAACAATTATGGGTATTTCGTTTTCGTCATCCTCCCTCAAATCTTTGCTAAACAGCAGTGCGATGAAGGAAGTGGAGTAAAATTTTTTTTGTGATTTTGGAAATAAGTGAGAAAATGTGAGTGGATACGAATGGATTTGATCAAAAGCATGCATAATCATCACATTAACAATACCATTAATAAGAAGCAATGTCTAAAAGCAAGTAGCACTTATCATAAAGGAAACTACAAATGCACAAAAATGATAAGGAAACTGCCAGTATTGAGGAACTGAGCTCTTCTTCCTTGCTTCACAGTTGGGCTAATCTTCTGGCAGCTGTTTCATCTTGCCTTTTGCGTTGTTCTCGTCTTTTCTTAGCTCAACTTGATTCTGCCTCAAGTGTTCCATGGTCTTCCAGCACTAAGTCAAGTTCATTACTTGTGTCGGGAAATCAACCGCGGATTATGGATAAAGGGTGGATAGGCTTTTTGGTTTCGGAATGTGATATGCGATGCAAATGAAACGCAGATGCAGTGATATGCGAATGCAATGCAGGTGCAAACAGGATCCAAGATAACATAAGCAACTCAAAGCAACCTAACCGGTAGGCTATACCAGGCAAGTTCTAGATTCTTTACCCATAGACCCACTCACGGGATAGTTTCTATGTTGATGGATAAGGTTCCCAAGATCACGGACACCAATCGCATCAACATTATGCAACAGGCTAGCTGTATTATAACGAGAGTACGATAGGGTCTCTCCTGAGCGGAGTCCTCATGCTAGGCACACGAGGAGCGGGTCCTCGGAGATTAACATTACACGACCACCAATGCAGAAACTGGTTCTAAGAGTGGTTCCCAGAGTCACGGACCCTTCATGAATAAAATCGTGCAACAGGCTAGCTGTGTTACGATAGGATCTACGAAAAGGTCTATTCTGGAGGAGCTTTCATGCTAGGCACACAAGGAGCGAGTCCTTGGGGACTAACACTAATTACTACCAATTCTAAATTATGTTCTCTCTCTTCTTTTTCCAAAGCTCGGGTGTAGAGCTTTACTTGCAATGCTATCCCCGAATCCAGCAGGCAGATATAATAAACAACATACGATAGAAAGAGAGAACAAGAAATAAACAATAGGAGAAAATAGACATAAAGAAAACAGGTAAGCAAAAGGTTAGTACTCTCGAATCGAGTCAAGTTAGGCTTGACTCTCTCTTGCATAGGGCAATGCATGTCCCCAGCAGAGTCGCCATCTGTCGTACCTCGAAAAATACGATCCTCGCGATGGACGCGGAAAATACTGTTCGAAACAGAGTCGCCACCGAACTTTATTTATTCCAAGGCAGGAATAGGAAAATATCGATAACACCTTTAAGGAGATAAGAACATGGTCATCGCAACCAATATTCTAGGTTCGGGAGTCGATTACATGAGAGGAAGGTATTAGCACCCCTCATGTCTGTTGTACTCAACGGGAACCTCTTGATCGATTCGAGAGTAAAGTTAGCTACGCTTGTCTGTTTTCTTCTAAGGTTTCTCCTATAGGGGGGAATGGGTGGTTTTAAGATAGGGTGCTCGCCAAGGATTGGGGCCCTTGTGCCTACGTATCTTCACTTGTAAGAAGTGGAAAATCAGAGCAATCGTAGTTCGTGGGACTACGGGAAAAAGAGGGGATTGTGCTTGCCAAGATCATCGCAATCTTGTGCCTACGTATCTTACATTCGGAAGAGAATGAAGAATCAGAGCAGCCTTAGTTCGGCTAACTACGGTAAAAGGTTTGTGTTTGGAATGAACGAGAGTTTAAGTCGCATTCTAACTGCTAAACATTGGCTTGTCTGCTCGCTAGGGGAGGCTGAAGCACTAGTTTGTTATGCGCGGAAGAAGGGAATAAACAATGTTCTTGGTCAAAGGTGTATGAGTTGAACGAGAGTTTAGGTCGCATTCTAACTGCTAAACATTGGCTTGTCTGCTTACTAGGGGAGGCTGAAGCACGAGTTTGTTATGCGTGGAAGAAGGGACTAAACAATGTTCTTTGAGAAGAGTTGTTTGAGTTGTAGGGATCGCGCAAGGGCGAGGGATTAGGTTTATCGCATTGGATGTTTTGGTTAGAGGATATATTTGAATAGGTTTAAGGTTTCGATCGCACGGGGGCGAGAAAGAGGAGTTTGGTTAGGTAATTTGATGGAGAATGACGACTATTCGATAAACGAGACGCCAGCCTCGCAATCAATTAATCGGGATATTATTGGAGTGCTAAATTCCAACGACACCTTTTTCATTCAAACAACTTCAAAATTTGTGTTTGAGAAAGTTTCAATCGCACGAGGGCGAGAGAAGAGAGTTGGATTGAATATTTTAAGGGAGAATGACGACTACTCGATAAACGAGACGTCGGCCTCGCAATCAATTAATCGGGATATTATTGGAGTGTTGGATCCCAACAACACCTTTTTCATTCAATTAATTATGAAACTGTATTTAAATGGACAATGGCGATATTTGTCCAAATAGTTAGGGCATATATTTTATAGACGAAAGGTCGAGTAATCCACAACCTAAAGCGTACGCCCCAAGAGTGTTTACTCAAGAATTCAAGGAGTGCGAGACTCCAAGAACTCAATTCTTTCGTAATTTAATCAAGAAAATAGTTTGGATTTGACGTATGGTTTAGAAACATACTAGGGTTTAGACTCGATCGCACAAATGTGAGGAACGAGATTAGATGGTTTGAAAAATTAGGAGGAATGACGATTATTCGATAAACGAGGCGTCGGTCTCGTAACCAATTAGTCGGGACATCGTTGGAATGCTAGATCCCAACGACATCTTTTTCATTTCGTTAATTATGAAATATGTTTGTTGGATAGTGAATACTTGTACAAATAATTAGAGGAGGTATTTTAGGAAAGAAAGTTTGAATGACACACTATACAAGGCGTACGCCTCAACAGTATTCATTCTTGAATTCAAAGAATGCACGACTCCAAGAATTCGATTCTTTCGTAATTTTAATTTAAGAAAATAATAACGTAGGTGGGTTAAACTACGGTGAGCATATCGTTCGTATTAGGGTTTGCCTAGTTTGAGACGTTTAAACAAAGTTGAGGTGTTTTATCGATGAAAGACGAAACGACTACAACTCAAGGTGTACACCTTAAGAGTAGTTGTCTAAGGATCCAAAGAGTGCTAGACTCCAAGGATCCACCACTTTCATAAGAAAATTATTAGTCGTTTGTATTAAGAAAATAATTATTCTCATGACTCAATTAAAGAATATATATATATATATATATATTATTTAGTATTTAATTAAATTTAAGAAATAATGTACGATAAATACTTATTCTGAATAAATAGTTAATAACAAAAATTTGGTTTAGAGGTAAGGAATTTATCAATTACGAACCTATTACTAGATGAAAATAAGTTTCTCTTTTTTGTCCCAATCTTAATTAACTATTAATCTCTAACCCAATTGTAATGTACTTGAACTAAATGGATATAAGATAAACTACACATGCTCCTACAGCCTACTGCGCGACAGATGTCACATACTAACACTCAGCGGGTATCACATGCTAAACCATCTCAAGGAACTCACAATTCATATACCCTATCCACATTTTCTTTCTATGTATTTACATATATATAAAAACAGAATAAAGATAAATAAATAAATAAAAGATTTTAAAAGATAACTACAGACCCTTGAGTCTTACACCTGTTGGAGATAGCCGCAACAATCCCCACTTTTCATTTTCAGTCCATTAATACAGATAATAAAACCAAACACACGACTCGATGTACTTAGTTCTTCACAGCAAAAATTAAACAAGTTTTATATATTACCCAATACCAAGTGAAAAGCAATGAAAACTCTTCCCTTTCTATCATCCGTGCTTTTCGCCTCCCTCTCTCATCTCATACCCACTAAGTTTCTCTCTCGATTCACAACCAAACCTTATTCTTTCTGAATCCTAGCCCCAAATCAATTTCTAAATCCCTAATCCTAACTCGCATCTAACAAGCACACTCATAATCACAAATCAAAACCTAATCAAAATATATTTCAACGGATAAATCACAGTGCTCAAATGACGACGAGCGAAAATCAAATGAAAAGGGAACTCACCAACTTCGAGCTACTCCAATGGCGAATCTTGAGGTAACTGGTTCGTGCTGTATATTTCTTCACCTTTCTCTTCTTTGCTTGTGCCCTGTTTCTGGATTTGAGTGATGCGCTAGGTTCAAGTTGGCTAGAGCTTCAATGTGAAGCTCTATCAACCTTTTGACAGAACTTTGGAGTGATTTTAGGTATTGTGAGGATCGAATTTCGCAGAGCTTCGCTAGGTTTTTTTGTGTATCTTTTGCAAATGATTGGGGTTATATTTATAGGGGATTTTTAGGGTTTTTAATACGTGTGGAAAAATCAAATTTGCTGATGAAAAAACGCTTGATTCGTGTGAGGTAGGACGATGAGGTGTATTTGGTGGTACAATTCTGTTATGTGCTATACCATGATTTCTGCTTTTCTGGGATTTGGGTGATAGTGACCTTTGTGTTTATCTGTAGTGAGCTAAAAAAAATCTGCTTTTTACCCTACTTTTTTTACCGTGTGAATTCTGGGGATTTTTACTGCGCTGATGTGGCTTTTATTTCATCTTACATAACATTACTTTCTGGTATGCTAGTTATTTGTATCACTTCCATTTTGCTCATGCTAATAAAAAAATTTCATCCTTTTTCAGGTGTATTCTACAAACTTGGCCTTGAACTGATCATGAACTGGCACAAGACTTGGTGTAATGTTGCAGTGATGAAAGCTTAGAAGAAGCACATTGATGAGACTTCAGTAGCATAATCATAAGAATCAAAACACTACTTGTTGTAGATTTCGATTTGCGAGGTTTTCTTGAACTTCTCTTGTTCTACGACATGATGGTAAATACACTAACAGTGTTAGCAACCATTATCTCTGTTTTGGTAGTCATAGCAATATCACTATTTTTGTGAACTGATCGCATCCTGTTTTGATTCCTACTTGGTTTTAAGTTGTATATTCATCTTTGAAAACCATGCGTGACATGCTTCTTGCCTTGTTTTTTTGTTGCTGCATGTATACACCTGTATTGCTTGGGACTTTTGTTGGCGTGCTTGTAATCTTAGTATTTCCTTCATGGTCTTGCGCTTTTGGAGTATTTAGTGCAGGTTGGGTTCACTATGAATTGCGTGATACTTCTTTGTATGCCGTCACTGATGAATTGTATTAACCGTTTCTTGTTTCTTCTTTTTTTTATGCGAATGGCTCGGGCTTGATGTTTGTACTGCGGTGAAAAGGGGAATGGAGCTTGGACGAGTCATGTTTGGAAACGGTGTACGCAGCGTGAAAGCTGGATCTCTGTGGAAACAAAGTTGTATTTACGGCTTGGTTTGGAAGTTGCTTGGCAAGAAAGTTAATTCCAAGGTTTTGTATTGTGATTTCAGTTATTTAAGTTTCCTTAAAAAGCTACCTGTGACTTTTGCTTGTTTTGTTCTTGAACTTTATGTGGCTATTCTTCTCTCGTGGCAGAGCTTGAATTTGGAGACTTTGGTATGGACGGCAAGTACACGAATCATAGCTCAATACCTGGAATGACTTAGCCTATGGACAACTTTAAATAACTTGACAATCTATTCACAACTCTGGTGTGAGAGCGATATTATGAGTCTCGGGGAAGACTTGCAGCCTCAGCTCTTGCGGTGATGCTCCTCTTCATCTTCCTAGTTGTTTTAATGTTGCCCAGACCAAACTCAGGTATTTGTTCTCGCAGTTGCTGTACAAGTTTTAGTGACAAAGAGCGTCCAGTTCCTTCATAACTATTAACAGTAGAAGACAGGAAGACCATGGGCCAAGTAAAGGCTTCACCATTGGCAGCGGAACAGCAGCTGCTTCAACAATAACCAATAATTCAACTTGCGAAACTCTGACTTGATTAGGATCAAATGGTAACAGCAGTACAAGCTTTGTGATATTGTCGTTGTTGCGGTGAAGATATTCAAAATAACTGTTGGGTCTGAGTGTTGCTCCAAATTTACAACGCAAATCTCTGATGCAGTTACGTCGTCACTGTTGCGCGTTCAAAAATTGCTATCGTGTTTGCAATACGCCTTTTAATGTTTGTGTGGCAGTATCTACTGAATGGCCTAGCTGTGATGCTTGTAAATACGCAGGCCAGAGTAGCACAAACAAATGATATGCTGGAGCATCTGCCATCAATTGTAGATTAGTTGGAGAATTCTTGTAATGTGATGCAACATATAAGGCCATCATTCGCACTGGCCTCTGTGCTCTTAGAGGTACATGTTTTTGCTCTTGATATGCATTTTCATGACATTGTATTTGCAAGTTTTTTACTTTGAATTTCTTACCATCTTAGTCCTTTAGTAAGATCTCCATAGGTGCACCGTCATTACTAATACTTTCCAATATGTTCTCTTCTCTTCCTTGAAATCAATTGCTTGCTTCAACGTGTTTTAAGATGCTTTTATCACCTGCTCATTGACATACTTCTATTTTCATGTGCATGATAGGAATGAAGATGGTCACTGGATTTGGAAGTTGTTATTACGGATCAGTGGATCTTTTGTGGTTCATGTCGCATTACTTGGGGCTGCCGCGCACATTACGGTTACCGCTGCACACATTATGGTTACTGCTGCATATGCGTGTTGGATGTTTCAATAAGTGGACCCGTAGCTAATGTTATCAAGCCAACAAATAATCCATGGTAGCTTTCCTTAAGTCGACTCTTGACTGCTAAAACCATAATTTCCTTCCGGTTTAATTGTTTTGTTCATTCTGCTATGAATCTCATCGTTAATACTGATGTGTATTCTTGCTGTTGAAAGTTCTCATGGTAACTTTGTGTTTTTGTGTTGATTTTCATGTACCGACCTCAACTTGGTGTGGAGTGGTATGATGCCTTGCAATCTTGTGGGTGCAATCAAGGCTTGGTAGGTAATTCCAGGATTCAATCTTAAGCGTCTCATTGCGCATCCCTTACTGTTGTGGCCTGTTCTTATTATTGACTTCTTGACAGAAACACATACCTCTTGTTATATCTCCTAATGCAGTTTTCTCTTTTTGTGTGTTTCTTGGCTTGCTAGGAATTTTTACCAAGTCTATGTATATCCAAGGCCAGGGTGCTTTTACCAACATTATACACAGGTACTCTTACTTGTTTTTTCTCTGTGTTATTATTATATTTCAATGAATCCTGAAAATTCCTCTGATTACAAGCTTCCAAGTTGTTTCCAATCTTCCCATGCTTGCTAAATGCTTCTCATTTGCTCTAGTTTGTGCAGTACGATGGTAGGCTCGTAACTTTGCAACCAGATTTGAGGAATCCTTGGCAGCTTCAACAAAAAGCACCTTTGGAGTAAATCATGACTACAGCATCAACAACAATGTGTTCCTTCACAACCTCACCATTTCATCATGATGTGAATATACTGGTGTTGTTTCCCTGAGCTGAATCTTCATTTGTTTGAAATAGATTGAGATATAACTTAAAAGATTTAATATTAATTTCACTGATTGGATCATCATTTGACTTGTATATTGTACCAACCATTTTTATTCTTATTTATGTATGTGCCCAGGGGGATTTGGCCTAACAACGGTTAGGTACGACGAGGAGAAATACCGACAATAATCCTGCGCCAGCTTTCCCTTGTGTGTCTTAACCCGTCTGCAGATTTTTGTGGCTTTTCCTTTTGAATAACTGCTGAACTTGTCGAAACACACAACATCCATTTTGACGAGTGGCAATATCAAGTCAGAATTTTGTTCTGTTGTCGGGATAAGCTCGCCACAACAACCATGTTGACGAGTAGCAATATCAAGTCATAATTTCGCCACCACACCGAGGATAAACTCACCATCTTGCACAATGAATCATATTAAGCAACATTGTATGATATGATCTCCATTCATATATCTTGCCCTATGATTTATGTAACTTTAATTAGTGTGATGCTTTAGTTCATCACTTGGCAAGCACCTTTAGGATAAATTATCATTGTAACCTTTGTATTAGCTAAACTTTGTATCATAGTTCATAAATGCAGAGAATTTACACATGTCATGGTTTTGGCTTGAGGCCTCTCACTATTTATTATTTTACTTGGCCAAGATTTGGTCCCGAACAACAACAAAACGCCAGGCGCACATCACATATGGGTTCTATTTGATTATGGCTTAAAGAAAATTAAAAGAAATCTGGTTTGAGCATGTGTATCAGCTTAAGGTTTATTCGACGTGATTTGAGGAGGAGAATTAATTCCCATTATCTTGGTTGTGTTGGGAAGTAATTCACATATATCTTAAATCACATTAAAACCGCCTTGGCTTCTAGCCCCAAAGACCAATTTAAACTTAGCTAATCCAAAGTCAAACATACTTGAGACCGAATCTCGAATAACAAGATTCAAAAATGAACTTTCCACCATTTAAGCATTAAAATACATTAATCACACTTCATGGATTGTGAATTACGGAAAGCGAGCATTGTCTTAGCTAACTACTCACTAGGAGGAGAGTATGTGCTTTCCATTTCACCAAGCATATATTTAATCATATCCATATCAATGAGAATGGCCTTGAGACTGTTGAACTTGCATAATAAGGGCGGTCCATTCTTCAAACATAGCTCGTATGGTTATGAACTGATGTATTATACCATAAGCCTTTGAAATGAATCGAAATATCTTCGGGATGATTGCATCCAAAGTCTAATTTAATTATGACCTGAAATTCGTGAGTCAAATTTAAGTTTGTCACAAACCGATGACTTGAAATTTGTTGGCTAAATCTAAGTTTGTCACAAACTGACTTTCTAATTCAATTATGTTTTGGAATTGGCAAGCTAAATCTAAGTTCGTCACAAACTGATTTAGAATCCAAACATAGCTTGACGCCTGCAATCAATTCGAACAAAGCCTGAGGCTAAATCAACCGTGTCCATAAGCATCATGTGAAGTATCCTTGAATTAAGTGCAGACCATAATAAGCAACTCGTAGCGAGGCTTTAAACAACTTTTAAGGAGAAGTTCGTAATCCAGTTGAAATAGGGTGTAAATTTCCTAAAATTGTGTGGCAAGATAGACCCGATCATGTACTTTATGTTATTGATCATATCATGTCTGTCTGATTGTGAGAATGAGGACACACATGAGTTTGGGTACAAGGGGCTGGAGGCGCGCTCCTCCACCAAGAATTCAGCATAAATTGTCAGGGATTATTACCACAATGAGTACACACAAAGTCTTTATAAACGAAGTCTTAGAGAATCATGGCCAGAAGTCATGTGGCAGTAAGACATTCATTAAATACCGAAGTAGGACAATTTTTGGGTATGACAGGGTCAATCTGTTATTGTTGATTCAGTTGTATTCAGTTACTCCTGTATGCTGCCTGTGTGGGCTCTTTATATATCAGATGATGATTCGTCTCCGTGATTGGCTTCTTATTTTGTCTCGCTGGTATTCTGGAACTAGAATCGGGGGGAATTTCTCCTAAGGCACAGACACATGTTGCATTTGCATATCATCTTGCATAACAAGTACCCTGTGTAACATCCCTTTTCTATACCCCCAAATAAACAATTATATCACTTAGGCACTTAATAAAAATTCCATCAGAGTATAATTATAACATGGTATAAAAGAGGCGTGTCACATTATCCATGAAACGAAACATAAATAATACCTGCTCATAAAGATATGTAACAAAAGGGGTAAATCTCAACTAAAAACAAAGCATAGCGCTTAAAACCCACATATCAACATTTAGAATAAAGCGGAAACATCTAAACATTGAAATCACTTCATTAACATAAGCATCATATACATCATTCAGATTAATTCAATTTATCAGTTGAGTTTACAAAACATTCAGCAGCAGATGCATACACAGATGTATCACAAAAGAATCAAACCAATTTCTAACTACCTAGTGTTACATATCAGAGTCATCTGACCAAAAAGAAATGAAGACTCGTTTCATAAAAGACCTCCAGCATCCTACTCTGCAATGCCTCATAGAGCATTATAAAACAGCAGAAGGGTGAGAAAGATTATCATAACAAACAATGCATAAAATTATATATATCATAAAACACAATTATAACGTACACACAATTCACATTTCTCACCATAACTTGTTACAATACATCACAGTGTACACGCACATAATCAAGCACATTCACCAATTCATGCTTCACAAATCATAGCATTTCACATAAACATTTACAATTATGTTCATTTCACTAAAACATCATATAAAGATGATAATGCAACTCATAGAGACCGACTCACGACTCTATGTAGATGCAAATGCGATACCGACTCGTTCAGTAGGTTCAATTGAAGAACCAAAATGGAACCATCGCTCGTTACCGAAGTAACTCCCCGTCGGGCCTACGATGTTCACCCATCGCTCACACCCCACATGGGGGCACGATGTTTTAGGATTGCTCACACCCCACACGGGCACACAATCCGGTTGCTCACACCCCACAAGGGCACACAACTGTTCTGCAGATTCTCCATGGAATCAAAAATAAACCATCGCTCACACCCCACAAGGGCACACGATCGTTTCTGCAGATCCTCCTAGGGATCAAAGTAACTAAACCATCGCTCACACCCCACAAGGGCACACGAGGTTTCTGCAGATCCTACGCGGGATCAGACACACAAGAATGCAATCATGATGCTACACATGCAACACGACTCAATACACTCTTAAAATCAACACATGTTTACAACATATTCATGCATTCTTCATATTATACAAGTATATACAAATATATGCATTCTCGTTTAATCCAAACAAATGCACGAAATTGCCAAACAGCCACATCACACATTCAACAAATTACAATCTAGGATTCACGCCATACGGCTACCCACAACACAATATAACTCGGCACGATCGATGCCTCGAGCAAGAAAATAATCAAGTTAAGTCGGAAATCCGACCTCGAATGGAAACATTAAAGAAAACACAACCTGTCACGTTCGCTACCCTGCTCACTTAGCGAGCTCCTAGTGAGTATTCGCTACTTGTTCGCCTAGCGAACAAGCTCGCAAAGGAAAACAGAAGCCTCTGACTTTGTTCGCTATCTCGCTCGCTCAGCGAACCCCTAGCGAACCTTCGCTACCCCCATTCGCTACCAGCGAATACCACAACATGCATTCTGTCCAATTCTGGGACCGTTCGCTACTGCTCGCTTAGCGAACGTTCGCGACCAGCTCGCCTAGCGAACGTGCTAGCGAGTGTCTGCAAACTCAGAATTTCTCCATTGTTCTTCCACTCCAAAACTCTTGGATTCACCCGATTAAGTCCCAACTCATTCCAGCACTTAATCTAACATCACCCGACATAAATGCTACTACTTAATCTCACTTTCACCAGCGAAAACTCGGGTTTTATCGATTAAATCCATATTATGCCCTAGAATGAAAAATGAGTAAAACTCTCCCCAATCCAAAACAAAACCAACAAGAACACACATAATCATACACATTACAAGAATAATAAAGTTTCACACCCTTACCCGATCAATCGAAAGCTTAGAAGTTGATTCTTGATGATTCTAGGTTTTTCTCCTCTTCCTCCTCTTTTCTCTTCTCTTCCTTTCTTTCTCTTCTTTTTCTTTCCTTTTGGTTTCTATTCTCTCTATTCTTTCTCTTTTCCTCTTATACTCTTTCTATTCTATTTCTCTCAAAATAACTACTAATCAAGGATTATCTAAAACACCCTCTAATTAATTCCCAAAACTCTCCAAATAATAAAATACCATAACATACACACATAACATATTATTATATAATTCCACAATAAAATAACAATTAACCAAATAAATTAAAAGACTCGACAAAATAATGGGAAATTCAGAATCGGGGCGTTACACTGTGGACGTGTTTATCTGACCCCTGCGTTTTCTTTCGAAGGTGTGTTTCAGGATTGACTGCAGACCAATTCACCGCTACTCCACCCGAGCCAATCAACTCAGAGCTATAGAGCAAGTTCAGGCTGAAATGCAAGAGTTTAGGGAGAGGATGTCCCAATTCATGGACATCATGCAAGTGGTTGCCAGTGGGCAAGAGCAACTCAGAACTCTCGTACAACCTTTGATTGCACGCGTCGACACCAATGGGGTTTTGCACGGAGGTGAAACTACCAATCCTCCTCATGTGGAGACTCCCCGGGCTGATAATTTTGGGCCGACCGTGATCATTCCCAATGCTGGAGGCAATGGGAACGCTAGAATGGGCACTGGCAATGCTGAGGCTGGTAATGGCAACATCGGAGCTATTATTGGTAGCATTGGTACAAATGGTAACAACGCTGGAGTTAATGCTGGTAACGCTGGAAATGGAAACTTCCATGGACCCGAAGCTGTGGGAATAGTCCATGGAAATGTTCATCAACCCTGGAACAAGGATCGTCAAGCTGACGTATTCTCAATAAGAGGTGAGGAGGCTGAGCTACCTTCTGAGGCCAGCCGGAGATTCAAGATGCTTGAGGATAAAATGAAGAGCCTTGAGAATCTGAATTCCATGGGTCTCGATATGGCCAACTTGGGGTTGATCCCCGATCTCAAAATACCACAGAAATTCAAAGTGCCAGACTTTAAAAAGTACAAGGGCACCACCTGTCCTCGTGTCCACTTTAGATCTTATTACCGGAAGATGTTGGCGTACTTCGACGACGAGAAGCTGCTGATGCACTTCTTTTAAGATAGTCTGTCAGGACCTTCGCTGGAATGGTACATGGGCTTGGATCCTGTGAGTGTACGAAGCTGGAAGGATCTTGCCGAAGCATTCGTTAGACATTACCAGTACAATAGTGACCTGGCTCCCAACCGGGTCCAGCTACAAAATCTGTCGTAGAAGAGTGGGGAGTGTTTCAAGGAATACGCGCAGCGCTGGCGTGAATTGGCAGCCATGGTACAGCTGCCGATGGTTGAACATGAACTGGTATATATGTTTGTGGCCACCTTGCCGGGTTTTTATTATGAAAAACTAATCAACAGCATGTCAGGGAGCTTCTCTGACTTAATCATCACTGGTGAGCAAGTTGAGAACGGGATTAAGCTGGGTAAAATCCAAGCCAATGAAGGTTCCTCAGCTGGAGGAAAGAAGAGAGAGGGTGAAGCCAACTCTGTATCTGATTCCCGAAGGAACAGAAAGCCGACACAAAACCATCAACAACAGAGGGTCTCTAGTATCACTATCCCTACAGCTCCACAGCAGTAGCCGCAACCGCAGAACCAAAATTAGCAGGGATATAGAAAGTATCCAGTCCGACCAGCAAATAGACGACTTGAGACGCCGCTGATGCCATACTCTCAGCTACTTCATGCGCTACTGCAATTGCAACTCGTTTAGAAGAGGACGCTGGCTCCACTAACCGGACCACCTCCACCCGGTTACAATACGAACGCTCACTGCGAGTTCCATTCTGGGGCACCCGGTCACACCATTGAAGATTGTAAAGCTTTCAAGCACAAGGTCCAAGACCTGTTGGATAGCAAAGCGATCAATTTCTCCGACAACGTGCCGAATGTCATTCAGAACCCAATGCTTAACCACGGACAGGTTGGGGTTAACGCAATTATCGAAGATGAGGACTTGAATTTAGTGAAGAAGGTCGACAATCTAAAGACACCACTGAGTTTTGTCAAAGCTAAGTTGTTGAAGAAGGGTGTATTCCCGGGCTGCGGGGAATTCTATATTGAATGTACGAGACATATGGATGGTTGTGACCAGTTGAAGACTGGTATTTAGAGTCTGATTGACGAAGGAGTTCTACAATTTGATCGGAAGATTGAGATCAAGTCTGGAGAGGTGCTGACTAAGCAGAATGATGAGATTGCTACAATCACAATCCCGTATAAGACCGTCACCATTTCTGCTCCCAGGCCACCCACGATTACTATAACCAAAGCTGGCCCCATACCGTTCGAAAGTACCAATGTTGTCCCATGGAATTATAGAGCGGAGGTTTACTGTAACGGATAAAAGATGGACTTGAAATACCCACTGGTAGGGTCTATGGATAACTTAGTTGGATCAGGAGGGATTACTTGAAGCGGAAGAGTATTCTCGCCGCCTGAAGTCGGTGTCGACCGGGTGGATAAGGGTAAAGACAAAGCAGTTGTTGAAGACACCTATCGGGAGGTAGAAAAAGACTTGCTGGTAAAGGATGTTGAAGAGTTCGTAAGGTTAATCAAGAAGAGCGACTACAAGATAGTTGACCACCTACAGCAGACGCCTTCGAAGATCTCTATACTGAATTTGTTGCTTTGTTCCGAAGCTCACCGCAACGCCTTGTTGCACCCCAAAATTTGACCAACCATTTCTCGCAATTTGACTTATGTTTCGACTCATTTGGCATTTCGCATCCGCATATCGCATTCATTGCATTTTTCGGCCAGATTGATTTTATCGGGATTACAGCCCTCTTCTCACGTTTTTAGGCAGTTCAAACTGTTTCGAGTATGGAGATTTATTTTGGGAGTTGTCCCCCTCCCGGTGTTTTCAGCTTTTGCTGTTGTTTTTCAGGACATTTCAGTGTCCGGTTTTTACCGTTTATTTTGCTATATTCTCGCATCTTTTTTAATTGATTTAATTGGCTTTATTGCATTTTCTAGAATTTTTCCTTATTTTTTAACATTAGAAAATAGATTTTAAATAGGTTAATTCTTTTTCTAGAATAATTTTTAATATTATTAGGTATTAATAGTTTTTTCTATTTTTAATAGATTTAATTCATTTTCCTAGATATTAATTGAGTTTTTAGAATTTAATTGATTAGTGTTTAGATTTTAAATAGATTTGTTGGAATTTTAGATATCAATCTTTTTTTTTAGAATATTAATTATTAGATGTTAATTAGGATTTTAAGCATTTTAATTAGATTAATTAGCAGTTAATTAGGTTCAGTATTTCAATCAAATTTATTAAGCATTTTCGTTTAGTCTTTAATTGAGTCATTAATGCAGCTTTTAATCCTTCATTTTAGTTTAATCACCATTAAATGTTCATTGATGGAGTCAGAGTTAATTTGAGTCAGTTTGAATCTGTTTTCCGTGGGCCACTTGTCCAACTCCTGGAGGCCCAGTCCACTTCCGTTGCCACATGTCACTATATAAAGTCCCCACGTCTCTCTCTCTCTCTCTCTCTCGATGTGCATAGCTTCAACGTAGCCCCCACCTCATCCACCTCGCCACACCACAGGCCACACGTCCTCCTATCTCACCGCACACTGCCACGCGTGCCACCCATGTGTCTTCCCCTCAGTCACCGCATGCAAACAGCCGGAAGAACTCGCCGAAGAAATCATAACGGCCAAAACCCACCGTAACCACTCTCCGAAACCTGCAACTCGCCGGTAACTGCTAACCGTCACCGGAATCTGCAATCAACCTTCATCTTCTCCAGTTTTCCAGATCTCGTCTCACAACTTCACAAATTCATCAAGATCTTCCATGAGCTTCATCATTCTGCATCCATGTTCATCAGTCTCTCCAAGAGCGTTCCTCACCTTTCTCCAAAAATCGTTAACCGTTCATCATAAACCTTCATGTTCACGATCGCTTTTCCAGAAGATTCAAGACCGTCATCGTTTCTTCACCAGATTTTCGTGTTCTCCAACTTTTTTCCAGATCTTCAACCACCTCCGTCCAGATTCCTCAGAAGTTCGTGATGTTCATCATTATATTCATATGTTTTTTCCAGAAATCATCAACTGTTCCAAGAACCTTCATCAATCTTCGCCAGTTTTCCTAGCTTCTTTGCATGTTCATCCACCTTCAAAGAATCTTCTAGCTTCTTCGCATGTTCATCGACATATTCAAGGCTATTTATAACCGTTTTCAAGATCTAGTCAAGAGCTTCGTCAACCTCAAGTTTCTTCCAACTCCAGATCTTCGTCTTCCCTGAATCCAACCCCCAGAGTGCCATGGATCTTCAAAACCTCCAGAAACTTCATTAACATCCATGAACTAGTCTTCGTAAAACCTCCTCTCCATATCCGTTGAGCTCACGCGTATTGGATTTCATCTGTTTTTCCTTGATCTTGGTTGGTCTGTCTGGTTTTGTTAGGTGATGATGATTGAACGAGGTGAGAGTTTTGAGATGGAGACGAGGCGAGACATAGAGAAATGGGGAGATTAAGAGGTTGAGGATGAAGCAATGGCGGCGGCTGGTGAGGCTGAGTGAGAGAGAATAGGTTAGGGTTTCTGGTTAGAGTTTGGGAGAAGGAAGAGGAAGGATCCTCTTGGGCCGGTGTGGTTGATGGACCTTGGCCCAACGGTTTTTTTCAGTTCACACTTTCCATTTCCAAGCGCCCCCCTGTTTCTATTTTTGGTTGTTGATTGTAGTGGGCCTGAGCCCAACTGCTTTTCTGGACTTGCACACGTTGTATTTTCATATGCACACCCCTGCCCCTGTTTTTCTGATTGTGGGCTTCGCAAGCCCTAGGCCCAACAACAATGTTTTTTCCTGACTACACCTCCGTTTTTCCATACGCGCCCCCCTTCATTTTTGTTTGTTTTGTTTGGCTGTTGTATTGTGGGTTGGGCCCAATGGTGTTTTTTTCAGGCTTTACCCCCTGTTCTGCTGATGTACCCCCTTCCTTTTGATTTTTGCTTTTTTGTATTGGACATTTGTTTGTAATAGATTTTAGTTTTATTTTCTATTTTTTTTCTTCTTAGGAATTATAGTTTAGAATATTATTACATATTTTTAATATATATTTTATATTTTAAGATTTATATTCTATTTTTTCTTTTAGGATATTATAGAATATTATGCATAGGATAGAATTTTCATGTTATTTTCTTATATGCAATTTACTTAGAATTTCTTTAGGAGTATTTTCTATTAGGGATTTATTGCCTATTTTAGGAGTAGAATATTATTTCATTTGTTATTGGATTTCTCTCCTCTTTTCTCTTCTGCTATCTGATTTTACTGTTGATTTTATTCTGTGTTGGTCGTGTGACATGATTCAATTGGAGAATGATTTTCAATATCATTTCTCTATCTTGTCTTTGACACGGATATCAATACGCTACCTCTTAGAGTTTGATTTATCGTATAAGTCAAATCATGACGGTTTAGCGTTACATTGGTTATGATTCGAAACGTCATCATCAAGGATCCAGAGAGGAGAATATTGGAATGGAGCTTGTGCACATATCGAGGGCCAACGGAGCCGCTTTGTTCGATAACATCTTTCTTATTCAAGTCTTCATGCAACCGTCGAGTGTTGTGAGCTGTAGTGTTAGATACTGTTGCACCCTAAAATTTGACCAACCGGTTCCCATATCTGGTTTATGTTTCGACGCATTTAGCATTCGCATACTGCATGCATTGCAATTTTCTCAGTCAGGTTGATTTTATCGGGATTGCAGCCTCTGGCGTTTTAGGCAGTTCAGGCCGGTTTGAATAAGCGTATTTTGAGAATTGGTGCTCGTTCCCTGTGTTTTCAGGCCATCTCGGTGCCCGGGTTTCGTTATGGTTGTGCAATCGTTCTCCAATCGATTTAATCGGCCTCCTGGCATTTTTTAGTTTTTTCTCTTTTATTGTCTATATTTTTAATGCATTTAATAGATTTTTAATAGGGTTATTTGTTTTTTTTTAGATAGTAAATAGGTTAGTATTTTGTTTATAGAATTTAATAGATTTTCTTAATAGTTTTTTAGATTTTTAAATAAATATTCCTTTTTTTTATAGATTTAATAGATATAACTAGATATTAATTTTCTTTTAATAGAATAGATTTTATAAATAGGATTTAATGTTTTTTTTAGATTTTATTAGATTTTAATTGTTTTTTTTAGATTTAAATGGAATTTTTAATAGGTATTAAATAATCTTTTAGGTTAATTAGGATTAAGTTTGTTTTTAGGTTTAATTAGGTTTTTTTATCATTAATTTTCAGTTGGTTTTAATTAGATGTAATTAAAAGTCTGATTAGGTTTTATTATTAATTTCGTTTTGTGTTTAGGGATTAATTAGGTCTTAGTTAATCAGGGTTTATCCATTATTGGGCCATTATCCAGGTAGTCCATTATCCAAATCAGAAAAAGCCCAAAATTCTGCCACTTGTCATATAAATAAAGTGCCACGCGTGGGTCCACTCTTTCAACCACCTCATCCTCTCAGCATTGCCAACACACACTTCCATTATCTCCACTCTGAGCCAGCGTCCCCCTCTCCTTTCTCCCCACTCCCACGTGTCCTCCTCTCTCTTCCCTCTCTGCATGCACTTGCCAACTGTCCCTCCATTAACTCCCTCCACCGGAGTGCATGCAACCGCCGCATAACCACCGGTAACCGTCGCCGGAGCCGCCGCAACCGTCGTCGGAGAACTGCAAATTCGCCGAAAACTGCAAATTGCAACGTTTTTCATCAACTTCATCCAATTCTTCATAGATTCAACCGATCTTCACCGTTCTTCATCAACATCAACAACGTGTTCTCGCCGGTAACTGCAAGATCCACCGGAATCTTGCAACCTTCATCGGAAACTCTTCACCGTTCTTCATCTTTCTCCATCAGATTCGCCCAGAAATCGGTGGTGTTCATCAATCTTCGAGTGTATCCTTCATCCAATTCCAGGAAGATTCAACGATCAAGATCCATCTTCTTCGTTCATCAACATTTCCAGAAATCTTCAACGATCAAAGAACATTTATCTTCCTCCTCTCCAGATTTTCTAGAAACACGGCGCCTTCATCAATTCCTTCAAAAGCGTCTCCTCGATCCAAGAACGTCACCGTGTGCTTTCTTCAGTGAGCTCTCTTGCGGATCTTCTTCAAGACTCTTGTCAGAAGCTCCAGATCTCCGTCATCCGCAGATCTTCTCAGCGTCATCATCCAGGTTTTCGTCTTTCCTCTTCCATTTCCTTGCATGTTCATAGGTAGCTGGAGATTTAGGTGTGAATCTGAGAATCTGTAGGTTAAGATCTTCTGATTAGGTTGAATAGTGAGGGTTAGTGAGAGGGTTTAATATGGAGAGTTTTGTTCGGAGAATGTTTAGTGTTTAGTTCATGGTGATTTGGATTGATGGACTCCCTCATGACGAAGGATTTAGAGTGAAAATTGTTGAGGAGGTTTTGTTTCAGAAATGTTTCAGAGAGTTGAGGTGGGAGAGAGGTTCTCTGCGCCGTTTAGGGTTTCACTGAGAAAGGTGAACAGTAGCGAGGGGAATGTTAGGGGAATTAGGTTTTGCTGAGGCTGGGTTGGATTGAACTCAGGCCTTAAGCCCAAATGTGTAGTTTGATGATCCATCCCCCATGTTTCCCCAGGCGCCCCTCTCTCCTACTTGCGTTTTGGTCTGGGCCTAGCCCAGATTTGCTGTCTGCACCCCCCAGTCTGGGGTCCCATAGAATAACTAAGCGAATCTTCGTTATTCGCCCCCCCCCCCCCCCCCGTTTGTTTTTTTTCGTTTTTTTCTTTGGTGTTTTTCTGAAGCAGTCTGGGCCCAGCGCAGTGATATCTGCACCCCCCTCCTGGGCCCAATGCATTTCTGAAGTGTAAAAAATTGCTTTTGCCAACCCTGTTTTTAATTTTGTTTGAATTTTCATATTGTTTCACATTTGCATATAGTTTACTCAAAAAGTCATAATAAATTCAAAAATAGTCATTTTTACATGGGATTTTTTTTCTCATTCTCATTAATGTCTCAAGAAAATTATCAAAAAATAAAATTAGTATTTTAATCATTTTTTCTATTTTTGGGGAATTTCTACATTTAGTTACTTTTATTGCATTTTAGTTTGTATATCCATTTTGTTGAATTTTGTTTAGCCATTTCCTTTCATATTTTGATGTGATTCTTTTTCCTATGGTTAGATTAGAGTATTAAGTTCCCTTAGAGATTTATCTCACATTTTTGTGATTTAATCTTGTTTAGTTTTGAACCATCAACATTAGGGTGACTAGAGTTAGGGTTAAACTTGACATAGGTGCATCATAACACTTAGATTTTGGGTTTTTAGCTTGAATTAGGAGCTGGGAAATATAGGGTATGTAGGGTAGATGTATAAATCCCCTTAGAATTAATTTTAGGATTTTTAATAATATACTACTATTTTACTTGATTTTTGTAAATAGTGTGATTGTTTGGTGTGGCCATTATGGGCTTTTGTATTGTTTGCTTGGGGTTGGGCTTTGCTATGGGGTATGGGGCTTGGATTGGGGGCTTGAGGAACATGAAGGAGCATAAGAGAAGATTGAAGATGGAGATCAAAGTGGGATGCATGGATGTTCTTGAGATTGAAGATATTTTTGAAGACATAGGAAATAGGAATAAGTAGAGCCTTAGAATAGACCAAATTCTTTGTACAAGCATGGATAGCTTCTTGTGCTTCCATTCCTCTCTATAACATAAAGTCCCTCTAGGGTATTCACCTCCCTCATTTGGAGGGATAAGTGGCCTTAACTTAGAGGTAGAACTTTGAGAGAACCAGTCTTTCATGATGATAAACACTTATAGGCTTCCTTTGGTTGTCAATAAGTTGTTTTATCATTCCAACTTATTCTGTTAAGTGATTCTCTTCTGTAGTGCTTGCCTTGAAGATGGAGCTCACCTAAAGCTTGGAGTGTAGGGGATAATTGAAGAGTTGATTTTGGGGTTCATTTGAGGATGTTACTGTTTTGCTGTTAATCAACTGTCAGAGTTGGATGTTTTTCAGAGCTGCTGCTGTAGGAGCTGGGGGGCTGTTAGAGCTGGTTTTGGGGTTTTTATTCTTCTTTACTGTATTGTGTGTTAATTTTCCCCTTAGGTTTGAAGTGAAGTCGTTTCACTTTGCCTATTGTTTTCCAGGTTCGAGGTTGAGTGGGACTCCCTTGCCTCGCTTGTACTGTTGCATTCATGCATTTTACTGCTTTACTGTATATATGCTGTTTCTTTTCCGTTTATCCCCTAGGATCTCTGTTTCTCTCTGCGCAAGAGAGAAATATGACAGACATTAGGTGTTAACCCATGCATGACAACATTAGGGTAGTTTTGATTCCCATTTCAACCATAGGTTTTTTAGAGTCTTTCTCTTCTTATCTCGAAACAATCAAAAACACAATAACATTTCAAACATCATAAAAGACAGTTCTTGCGTAAAAAGACTGAAAACCAATCAAAGTGTCATTTTTGTCTGCTTGGACCCGTAATCAGGAGAAAACCTTTTTCAGAAGGATAAAAGATAAGCAGACAAATTTGTGTCTTCCGTAGCCCGAACTACGTTTGCTCTGATCTTTCATGTTGTATGAAAGTACGTAGGCATAGAATGCGATATCCTAGCGAGCAACCTTCCCCTCCTTTCCCGTAGGTAGGCGAACTACGTTGACTCTGATTTCTCGTTCCAAACGGGAATACGTAGGCATAAAGTGTGATACTTTGCCGAGTCATTTTCTTTCTTTTTAACCCTTGACCTGTAGAGTAGATAGAATAACAATCCGTACCAGAAAACAAGCGTGGATCCCGTCGAGTACGACGGACGTGAGGGGTGCTAATACCTTCCCCTCGCGTAACCGACTCCCGAATCCAGGATTTGGTTGCGATGACCATTCCTTTCCCGTCTTTGCGGTAGGTTTACTTTGAGCGTTTCCTTTCCCTCTGTTGGGATAAATAACGCACGGTGGCGACTCTTCTGTTCAGCCGGCGCCGATTTTCGCAATAGCGACAGCTGGCGACTCTACTGGGGACTCCAACGGTTCCCTACGCGAGTCAATCCTAGCGCTTGTCTTCCTGTCGTGGGTTTTGTATGGATTTACATTTCTGTATTTTACATTCAGCATTATATTATTGTGATTATTGCTGTGGGTATGAGGGGGTTCTATGATTGAGAGATAAGTCGGACCTGGGCTTGAGTGCACCTAGAATTAGAGTGGAAATTAGTGGGTGCGTGCTTGCTTTGCAGGCACTAGTGTCTCATGAAATCCACGCTCGGACGAGGTTCTTCTGGTTGACTTCTTTTTCAACCCTTTGGGTTGAGGGGGTTGTTGGTTAGTTGGATTGTCGACTCCGGGGACCGATCATTTGGAAGTTGGCTAAGTGAGGCCTCTTCAGGACATGATGATGTCACACCTTCTGGGTATCGTATCATCCGTCTTGAAAGTCTGTGACACCGACGACCGCATAGGATGCCGTACCTTGTGTCAGTTATTAGGACACCTACCTGTGAGAGGGGTTGGGACATGCAGGTAACTTGACCTCCAGATTACCGGTTTTCTTGATTGAGATTCAGTGGTGTGATATTTGAGGACAGTGTTATTGGTTCTGTCAGAGACCAGGTTGGAGCATTGTGGATGGTCTTGAGCAGTTTGTGGGTCTATTTGAGGCCAGTATTGTGGATTGGGCTTCTCATCCAGGGGCACTTGATCCCTTGTTGCATTGCTTGCATATTGCATTGTTTGCATCATCATGTGCATATCATTAACGTGTGTCTGTGTTGCAGGTGCATTTTCATACTTCCCGATTCTAGTGCTCTGGACTTCTATCTGTTATTATGAGTACTCTGAGGAAGACTGTTGCGTATAAGTTGCCTACTCCTGATGTGACTTCTCTGTTGGGTCTGATTTCCCTAGTTGACGATGATGTGAAGAGAAGTTTTAGAAAGAGTTAAGGGAAGCTACTGAGTTTGGTTTGCAGACCAACCACATATGAGCTGAATGGGTTATACACATTGATGCAGTTATATGATCCCTCCTTGAGGTGTTTTATGTTCCAGGACTTCATTTTGGCTCCGACCATGGAGGAGTACGCTGAGTTTCTAGAGTTGCCAGTTCAGAACAGAGTGCCCTTCATTCACTTTGATGATAAGCCTAAGCTAGAAGACTTAGTTGTTCCCTTGCATATGGATCCTGCAGAGTTATTGTTGACTTCCTGGCATGGAGTTTCTGGGTTTTCTCTCAAGTTCTTGGTTGGCAAAGCTCAAGAATATGCCAAAAGTGGCTGCTGGATTGTGTTTAACGTTGTTCTTGCCTTGTGCATCTATGGGATTATACTATTCCCTAATCTGCCTGAGTTCGTTGATTTGGATGCATTCCACTTGTTTAGTGATTGGGGATTTCTATCATTACTTGCATTATAAGAATGAAAACAGAAGGGGGGAAAATGTCCATTGTTGTGTACCATTGCTGAATATGTGGTTTGAGAGCCATCTGCCCAAGAAGGGTCCTTTTGTTGAGTCTGCCGATACAGCTGAATGGTCCGAGCGTTTAATGGGACTTTCTTCAGAAGACATTGTCTGGTTCGATAGAGATTTATTGGGGTCAGAGATTATCTTCAGTTGTGCCGGGTTTCCCAATGTTCCTTTGATTGGAAGGAAGGGGTGTATTAACTACAACCCATCTTTGTTGGTTCGACAGTTCAGGTATGCTTTGAAGAGTCCACCGAAGGAGGAAGAAATACAGGAATCTCTGTATTTCACTGGTGACC
Organism: Lathyrus sativus; assembly: GCA_963859935.3. Taxonomy (NCBI): domain Eukaryota; kingdom Viridiplantae; phylum Streptophyta; class Magnoliopsida; order Fabales; family Fabaceae; genus Lathyrus; species Lathyrus sativus. The sequence continues at coordinate 432,073,930 of OZ012740.1, forward strand.
TGAGTGGGGAATTATTAGCCAAGCTTCAGCACGCTTGGAATCATATCTGCAGAAGAGGGAAACCATTACTAGGCAAGAATGATTGTCAAGCCTATATGCCATACAAGATGTGGATTCAAGAGATGGTAAGACAGGTGCAGATGCCTTTTCCAGCAGTATCACGTCCCGTTCCCATTCTAGTTGAGGAACCGACTACTGTGGCTATTGAGGTCTATGAGCGGGTTGTGAAAGAAAAAGAAGACTTGATAAAGATCAATGAAGAATTAGAGAAGGAATTGGCTCAAATCCGGAGTGAGAAGAACAAAGTTGTGTATTCCTTCCAACAGCAGACTGAGTTGGTAAACCGGCTAGGTGCCAAACTGACAGAAGAGACAAAGAAACGTGAACGCCTGGGAAAAGAGTTCAGAAGCTCTCATGATATGTTAGAGTCCAAGAAGAAGTCACTCGATGCCGCCTACCAGGAAATTGCTTTGTGCAATAGAACGTGGAATGCTACGCTAACCAACAACAAAAGAGGGAAGACAAATTGAAACAGCAAATTTCTGAACTCGAAGATCAGTTGAAGGCTAGCAAGAGAAAGTATGAAGAGGAGGTTATGACAAGATATAGTCTTCAGAACTCATTGAACAAAGCCGTCGAGTGCAAGAAGGAGGCTGTGTCTCAGAAACGGAAGTTAGATGACCGCTTTGGAGAAGGGGCATGGGAGGAATCTACTGGTGATTTACGACGTGTTCTCAAGCGAAGAGACCTACTTGTCGAGGGTTTGCTTACTCAACCAAATCATCCCGAGACTAAGAGATTATTAGAGGAGTACCAGGCGTATGGTCGCACTTGACTATCTCATGTATTGATGTGTATGCTTTATTTGCATTGTGCTGGCCATCACCAGGATTGTTGGTTGAGGTCATGCCTCCTTATTGTACGCTCGTTAATATTGTATTCCTGACTTGATGGGATTTTCTGCAATGTATGAGATGTTTTCTATGATTGGGTTTCGAGCTTCTTATTGCTATCACTGTCACCGCACTGGCACATTGGCACTAGAATTGGGGAGTGATATTCCCTAATGCACAGACATGTGTTGCATTTGCATACACATTCATATTGCATTACAGGTAATTATCGAACTGTATCTCATTTCCTGCACCTCGCCAGGCTCCTCCAGGATTGAAAGTCAACGTCCTCACCGATACTCTACTCGTACCAACTGCAAAAGAGTCATGGACCAGATGCAAAGCGAGATGCAGGAGATGCGTGAAAAGCTGGCGCTGTTCATGCAGACGATGGAGACAATTGTGAAGGGGCAGGAAAACTTGCAAACTTTGGTGCAACCATTGTTGGCGAGAAATGCCGGGAATGGAAACGAAGACCACAATTTTGTACGTGTTGACACCATTCATGGGGATGGTACTCCTACGCCTGTAGCTCCACCTGTGGTCAATATACCTGTTGTGAATGTGAACAATGGCGCTGGCGCCGGGAATGGTAATACGGGAATTGGTAATGAGACTGTCATTAACAATGTTGGATTCGGAGACGCCAATCTGGGCGGTGATACCAATGGAGGTAATGGCTTTGGTAACAACGGACTCGACTATAACGACCAGGGGTTTGATTATGTCAACCAGGATGGGAAGTTCGGCTTCAACACCCAGAGTTTCGGATATGAAGGTTTTGGTAATGCTAATCAGGGTTATGGTGGATTCGGTAACGGAAATGGTGCTGGAATGATGCCTTTTGGATCTGCCGAGGTCGCTCAAGGGTATGGTAACAGAGGACGGGGCCCTATGATGAATCAGACTAGATTTGGTCGTAACAATGGGTATGATGGATACGGAAGTGAGAATGTTAATTGGATGGAAGACCAACAAGAAGATGCCTTCTCTGGTAGGGGTATGGATGGACCTGTGGATCCTATTCAGAGGATCAAAATGCTTGAGGAACAAATGAAGGGTGTAGTGAATCAGAATACTTCTGGTTTAGATATGACCACAATGGGCTTAGTGCCTGGCCTAAGGGTACCGCTGAAGTTTAAAGCTCCCACCTTTGATAAATATAAGGGAGACACTTGTCCGAAGGTGCATGTTTGCTCTTACTACAGACGGATGTCCGCTTACTCGAATGATGAAAGAATGCTGATGCATTTCTTCCAAGACAGCTTATCCGAACCGTCACTTGAGTGGTATATGGGGTTGGAGCCCACTCAGATCAAAACATGGAAGCAACTGGCTGAGGCGTTTGTGACTCATTACAAGTATAACAGTGATCTGGCACCGAACCGGGTCCAGCTGCAAGGCTTGTCGCAGAAAACCGGGGAGAGTTTCAAAGAATATGCGCAAAGGTGGCGCGACATGGCGGCAAGAGTGCATCCTCCTCTAGTGGAGAAGGAGATGAACGATATGTTCATTGGAACATTCATGGGGATATTCTATGAGAAGTTGTTTCCTGTTGCGTTGGGTAGTTTCTCTGATCTGATCTTGATGGGTGAAATGATTGAGAATAGTATTAAGGTGGGAAGGTTCCAAGCTGGGGAGTCTACTTCGTCAGGAGGTAATAGAAAAGCATTTGGTGGTCGACGTCAAGGTGATTCTAGTGCAGTGTTTGGTGGCTGGGGCAGGGGCTGAGGAAGACATCAGTATAATCAGTTGCAGCAGATAGCTAGTGTCACGATTCCGATTCCTCAACAGAGACAACAACAACAACCGCAGCAACAACAGCAGCAGCAGCAGGGGCAGAATGCTGGCCAAAGAAGATTTCCGAATGCGAAGCCGAAAAGAGTGTTTGAAGCGCCTCCTTCCACGTACGCGGAACTCTTTCAGACGCTATTGGGGTTGAATTTAGTTGAAAAGAGGACCTTGGCACCGCCCACAGGACCAACCCTTCCTTATGGGTATGATGTTAACAAACATTGTGACTTCCACTCCGGGGCACCCGGGCATGACATAGAGGCCTGTCATGCGTTTAAACATAAAGTTCAGGATTTACTGGATAGCAAGGCCAAAAGATTTGGACAAGCAGGTCCAAATATAGTACAACAGCCCATGCCCAACCATGGGGCAAATGCTATTTTGACTGAGGAGGATTTGAATCTGGTCATGAAGGTTGATGAACTGAAAACACCGTTGTGTGAAGTAAAGAGCAGGTTATTGAAAGGAGGTGTGTATCCGGGTTGCGATGAGTTTTGTCTAGAGTGTTGGACCCAAGTTGGGGGTTGTGCTGAATTGAAGAAGGGTATTCAGACCTTGATAGATGAAGGCACGTTGCAATTTGATAGAACGGCAGTTTAGAAACCTACAGAGGTGTTAGCTGATGAGCAAAGTGATGTTGCTACGGTGACAATTCCCCGGAAAACGATAACTATAACAGCGCCAGCCAGGCGGCCGACGGTCACTATTACAAAGGCCGGGCCAATCCCTTATGAGAGCACCAAGGCAGTACCATGGACTTATGGGCTGGAAGCATATTGTGATGGGGAGAAAATTGATATCAGTAAACGACCAGCTGAGGTTGTGGACAATGTCGTCGGGACTGGAGGGATGACAAGGAGCGGGAGGATTTTTATATTGCCTGAAGTAGAGGCTGAACGATTGGCAAAAGGTAATGGTAAAGTGAATGAGAATGCTCCTGTGCAGAGGAATGAAAGAGAAACGTCACTGAAGGACGTAGAAGAGTTTATGCGTCTTATCCGTAAGAGTGACTATAAAATTGTTGAGCACCTTCAACAAACGCCGTCGAAGATCTCCATATTGTCGCTGCTACTGTGTTCCGAAGCCCATAGGAATGCGTTATTGAAAATTCTGGACACGTCGTTCGTACCCCAAGATGTTTATGTGAATCAGTTGGAGGGGGTGATGGCACACGTGAATGCAGGCCATAGTTTGGGGTTTACGGATTTTGATTTGACCCCAAGGGGAAGAGAGCATAACATGGCGTTGCACGTCTCCGTTGAATGCAGGGGCACGGTCATGTCCCATGTGTTGGTAGATACCGGGTCTTCCTTGAATGTGCTCCCAAAGAAAGCAATGATGAAGTTGGATATCAGGGGGATCATTTGTACGCCCCAGTGACTTGGTGGTCAGGGCATTTGATGGTACACGGAGGTCAGTCTTTGGATCTATAACTTTGCCTCTGCAAGTGGGGCCGGAGGTTTTTGAAACTAAATTCTATATTATGGACATCCAGCCAGCGTATAGCTGTCTTCTTGGACGACCATGGATCCATGGTGCTGGGGCAGTTACATCTACCTTACACCAAAAGCTGAAGTACATGGTGGGGGACAGTGTGGTCACAGTTTGTGGAGAGGAGGATATATTGGTTAGCCATTTGTTGTCATTCAAGTACGTGGAAGTCGACGGCGAGATTCACGAAACACCCTGTCAAGCCTTTGAGGGGTTGCACATTAAGGACAAAGTTCCAGGGCCGAGTAAAGCATCAGAGGTGGCAGTGTCGTCGTACAAAGAGGCTCAGGCTCTAGTGAAGACCGGCGAGACCAAGGGCTGGGGCAAGGTTTTGGATATTCCCGTGAAAATGGACAGATTTGGACTTGGATATCATCCTTCATCATTAACGCCTGCTGCAGGGGCACCCCGTTTCAAAGGACCAATAACAATTACGACCGGTGGGGTATATCACGAGACCATCAGCGCTGTTTCAGATTCTGAAGAGGGAGACAGCGACTGCGACATGGACGCCTGGATTCAGCCGAGCGTGCCAGGACAAGGGCTTTGCAATTGGTCTATTCAAGAGACTGTTCCTTTGACAACTAAACAGTAATGCTTTGTTTTCTTAATTGTTGAACAATCCGGTGTCCTACCCGGGGCATCGTGATTTTGCTTAGGGTCATTCTGTTATGTACATTGCATTGTTCAATCGTTAAATGAAAGGCGTTTTCATGTACAAATATTGTGATCTCTGTTTTTCCTGTTTTTATTTTTACAATAAAATGGCAACGTGGTTATTTGCTTTGTATGTGTTTTGAAGCATTTAACCATTTCCTTGCAGGGTTACTATTTCAGATGACATCTATGAACCGCCTATGACTCACTTCGACTTTGAGCACCCGATATTTCAGGCCGAAGAAGAGATTGTTGAAGATACGATGTTCCAGAAGAGTTGTCTTGGTTGGTAAAACAAGAAGAAAGAATCATTCTGCCTCACGAGGAAGTCATTGAGATCGTCAATCTGGGATCGGAAAGGGTTGAAAGGAACATTCGTATAGGGGCCGCACCGCAGAGCGACGTCAAGCGAAGATTGGTTGAAATGCGCAAAGAGTATAATGATATTTTTGCTTGGTCGTATGAGGATATGCCTGGGCTGGATACGGATATGGTTGTTCACCGTCTGCCGCTAAAAGAAGAATGCCCTCCGGTTAAGCAAAAACTCCGAAGAACTAGACCGGACATGGCTGTGAAGATTAAGGAGGAGGTTCAAAAGCAGTGGGATGCTAGTTTCCTAGCTGTTACAAAATATCCCTCATGGGTCGCTAATATTGTGCCAGTGCCAAAGAAAGACGGTAAAGTGAGAATGTGCGTAGATTACCGTGATTTGAACAAAGCGAGCCCGAAAGATGATTTTCCACTTCCTCGCATCGATGTGTTGGTCGATAACACCGCTCAATTCTCCGTATTCTCCTTCATGGATGGATTCTCTGGCTATAATCAGATTAAAATGGCGCCAGAAGACATGGAGAAGACTACCTTCATTACGCCCTAGGGAACATTTTGTTACAAAGTGATGCCCTTCGGATTGAAGAATGCTGGGGCAACGTATCAGCGTGCAATGACGACTCTCTTTCACGACATGATGCATAAAGAGATCGAGGTTTATGTTGATGATATGATTGCCAAATCCCAGACGGAGGAGGAGCATTTGGTGAATCTGCTGAAACTATTCAAGAGGCTTAGGAAGTTCAGGCTGAGACTGAACCCTAACAAGTGCACCTTCGGGGTGAGATCAGGTAAATTGCTGGGGTTTATCGTGAGCGAAAAAGGAATAGAGGTTGATCCTGCGAAAATAAAAGCAATACAAGAAATGTCGACGCCTAAAACAGAAAAAGAAGTGCGTGGGTTTTTAGGGAGGTTGAACTACATCGCTCGGTTCATATCTCACCTAACAGCTACGTGTGAGCCATTATTCAAGTTGTTGAAAAAAGACCAGGCTGTAACATGGAATGAAATTTGTCAAAAGGCGTTCGATAAGATAAAACAATATTTACAGGAACCTCCTATTTTGATACCTCCAGTGGCAGGGAGACCCTTGATTATGTATTTGACGGTTCTTGAGGGGAGTATGGGTTGTGTTCTCGGTCAACATGACGAGACAGGGCGTAAAGAGCATGCGATATACTACCTGAGTAAGAAGTTTACTGACTGTGAGTCTCGATACTCAATGCTCGAAAAAACTTGTTGTGCGCTAGCCTGCGCCGCCAAGCGTTTAAGGCAATACATGCTAAATCATACAACTATGCTCATTTCGAAGATGGATCCTATCAAATACGTATTTGAAAAGCAGGCACTATCGGGGAGAATTGTCCGTTGGCAGATGGTTTTGACCGAATATGACATCCAGTATGTTTCAAAGAAGCCTATAAAAGGGAGTGTGTTATCGGAGCATCTAGCTGAGCAGCCTATTGAGGACTACCAATCGATGAGGTTTGATTTTCCTGACGAGGATATCATGTACCTGAAGATGAAAGATTGGGAAGAACCGTTGTCGGATGAAGGACCAAAGACGGATTCCAAGTGGCAATTGATATTTGACGGAGCTGTGAATTCCTATGGTAGCGGAATAGGGGCAATCATCACTACTCCACAGGGGTCGCACATCCCATTTACTGCTCGATTGACCTTTCCGGTTACCAATAATGAAGCTGAATACGAAGCTTGTATTATGGGGCTTGAAGAAGCCATTGATCTGCGAATCAAAAATCTGGATGTATATGGAGACTCAGCTCTGGTGGTGAATCAAATAAAAGGAGAATGAGAGACACGTCAGCCCAATTTGATACCATACATGAATTATGCAAGGAGATTATTGCCTTTCTTTGACAAGGTTGAATTGCATCATGTGCCGCAATCAGAAAATCAGATGGCTGACGCCCTGGCTACATTGTCTTCCATGTATAAGGTTAACTTCTGGAATGAGGCTCCCAGGATTTTTATCTCTCGGCTTGACAGGCCCGCATTTATATTTGCTATTGACGAAGCATCTGATGATAAACCCTGGTATTTTGACATCTAGAATTTCCTGAAGAACAAGGAGTATCCGGCTGGGGCATCCAGTCGCGATCAGAAGACTCTCAGGAGATTGGCTGGTAATTTCTATCTAAATCCGAATGGTGTCCTATACAAAAGGAATCACGACTTGGTGTTGCTACGCTGTGTAGACGAGAAAGAGGCGAAGTTGCTCATGGAGGAAATACATGAGGGTACATTTGCTACACATGCTGGTGGGCATGCTATGACCAGGAAGCTGCTGCGGGCAGGTTATTACTGGCTAACTATGGAAACTGACTGTTTCAAGTTTGCGAAGAGGTGTCATAAGTGCCAGATTTATGCGGATAAGATTCATGTGCCTCCGAGTCCTCTGAACATGATGTCATCACCGTGGCCATTCTCGATGTGGGGAATTGATATGATTGGAAAGATTGAGCCGACGGCATCTAACGGACACCGGTTCATTTTGGTAGCAATTGATTATTTTACCAAATGGGTGGAAGCGGCATCATATGCTAATGTGACCAAACAGGTGGTAGCCAGGTTTATCAAGCGAGATATCATTTGCAGATATGGAATCCCTGAGCAGATTATTACCGACAATGGTTCGAACTTAAATAACAAGATGATGAAGGAGCTGTGTCAGAATTTCAAGATTGAGCATCAAAACTCTTCTCCTTACCGACCCAAGATGAATGGCGTTGTCGAAGCGGCCAATAAGAACATAAAGAAGATTGTTCAGAAGATGGTGGTGACCTATAAGGACTGGCACGAGATGCTACCTTTCGCTTTGCACGGTTATCGTACGACGGTACGCACATCAACCGGGGCAACCCCGTTCTCGTTGGTATACGGAATGGAAGCGGTGCTACCATTGGAAGTTGAGATTCCTTCCCTGAGGGTATTACGAGATGTCCAACTTGACGAGGCGGAATGGGTTAAAGACAGGTTGAATCAGCTGAGTTTAATGGATGAGAAGAGGCTAGCTTCTCTAGCATACGGTCGGTTATACCAGAGCCAGATGAAGAAAGCGTATGATAAGAAGATACACCCTCAGAGCTTTCAGACGGGCGACCTTGTGCTGAAGAAGATTCTCCCGCCACAAACTGATCACAGGGGCAAGTGGACCCCCAATTACGAAGGGCCATACGTTGTCAGAAAAGTCTTTTCAGGAGGAGCTTTGTTGATGTCCACCATGGACGGTGAAGACTTCACGTCGCCTGTGAATTCGGACGCAGTTAAAAAATACTTTGCTTAAAATTGACCCGCTGGACAGAAAAAAAGAGAGTCCAGGCAAAAATGGGGCACCCCGGCGAACTAAAAACAGAATAAAAGGTTCAGGCAAAAGTTAGGGATAAAATTGAAAAGATGTACACCAGCGAAGTCGAAAACCTACACTGGGCGGCTTCGGCAAAAAGGGTATCCCGGTGAATTGAAAACCCGCAAAGGGCGGTTCACGCAAAAGTTAGGGATTTAAAAAGCAAATGACTGCGGTCCGAATTTGATACTACATTACGTGGTGGTTAGGAGAATACTTTGGGGGTTCGTTTATCAGATACAATCTCTTCCGAAAGATGAATACCGGGAAAGCGCCAGAGTCAGGCGGGTCATAGGAGGATCAGCTCATGATGTTTGTCTGCATCACATTGCCGACATATGCGCAAATTTGATTTGTCATTGTATTTATGCTTCCTGTGCATACTTGTATATTTGTTGTGCGTAACTTCCTCTTTTCAGGAGTTACATCCAGTGTACAAAACTCTGCCTATTCAGAGGCCTAATCAATAAAACATGTTATTCAGTATTTGATACTTGTTCCTTACTGTTTTGTATGTGAAAAACGCCAATGTTTTAATAAAATTAGCAGTTGCATGATGTTGCTGGCCCTTACCAACAATTGCTAAAACTTCGAATTGACTGGATTTGATTGTATAAACTTTTTTTGTCTCGTTTGTGGTGTTGCAGGGTTCTTGCCCATGTGAAGTGGACGATCAGAAAATTGTAGTCCTAACCAGAGGCTCGTGACAAAAAGACTTGATCATTATGAGAGGTGAATCCCCACGCAGGTCGCACTTCATTCCCCGAAGCCGAGATGACATTGTTCCTTACTAAAGAAGGATCAAGTTCCCCAGCTAGTCGCAGCTCATCCCCCAAAGAATATTCTCCAGCAGGTCAAGATTAATGCTCCCCACAGGATGTCTATCCTCAGTCCCGAGTCTGTATACTGTGGCCAGATGGTTTACTTTCCCCAATAGGGTCGTTTACCCTTAGCAGAGTTTGATAACTTTAGAAGTTTGTAAGCCGTACTCGGACAGTGGTGTTTCTCCAAAGGGATTCCTTATCCTCAGCGGAGTAGTTTAGTTCTCGTCGAATTGAGAATTCCAGGGTTGCAAAATGTGCCCAGACAGTTCATTATCCCCAGTAGGTTTGTTTATTCTCCCCAGCGGAGTCATTCCCTGTTTCCAGCGGAGTTGGTTAATATTCCCCGAGAGAGTCGTTTCTTCCCCGGCGGAGTTCCCTCTCCTCAGCAGGTGTTTTTCTTTCCACCCCGTGGAAATTGAAGGTTTAAAGCTCTCCCCGACAGAGTTGGTTGTATGTCCCAGCATATTTTGAGATACTCGATCATTCCCCCCAGCAGGGTGGTATCTGTCCTCAACGGCCGTGTTGAAGCCAGCTTACTAGAGTTCTCCGGCAGCCTGAACCTGCATTTGCATTTGCATGCATTATCATGTTTGCATCCATCCAGAAAACGCGTAGCATTTCCATGCTGTATGAAACATTACGCCGTTGTCAACCATGCGCATTGTGAAACATAAGTCCGGTTGGTTAACCTCTTGCTTTCAGGTGTGTTTCTCAACAGGAGTATGGAGCTCTAAAGCCCAGATGTCTTTTCAGACCATCAGGGTCTTGCCGTGGGACGTATGATGATGTGATTCAGTTTATCATCATCCCTACAGAGTTACTGACTGAGGTTTTCTCGTATCCGATCAGCGGACTGTTTTGTCAAGTTTGTTGCTGCAGTAGCATCTCAGGGTTCCATGAATCAAAATTTCAGAAGTGGTCGCTTGTTGTCAGAACGGGTGTCGGTCATTGGTTTTCAGAATATCCCCAGCTATGTTAATAGGATGTATTCGTGTTGACGAACTGCTCCCTCCGTGTTGACGAAATGTGCGTCCTGATGAGGACAATTTATGCCTATGTTGATAGGATTTCTTCGTGTTGACAAATTGATTTCCCCGTGTTGACGGAATATGGAGTCCTGATGAGGACAAGTTTTATTCCTTCGTGCCGACGGAATGTGAGTCCTGATGAGGACAATTTATGCCTATGATGATAGGATTTATTCGTGTTGACGAATTACTCCCTCCGTGGTGACGGAATGTGCGTCCTGATGAGGACAATTTATGCTTATGTGGATAGGATTTCTTCGTGTTGACGAAATGTGAGATCAGATATGTACAAGAATGGTATTCCTATGATGATAGGATTTATTCGTGTTGATGAATCTATTTTTTCCTCGTGTTGACGAAACGTGAGTCCCGACATGGACAATTTATTCCTATGTTGATAGGAGTTCCTTATGTTGATAAGACGTAAATAAGATGTCATTGCCTATGCTGATAGGATCTCCTTGTGTTGACAAGATGCGGACAGCTCATCCCCAATGAAGTCGCCGAGATTTCTCCGTGTTGACGGAATGCGGAGTCCTGTTGAGGACAAAGTTTGATTTCTCCGTGTTAACGGAATGAGGAGTCCTGATGAAGGCCAGTTTTATTCCTATGATGATAGGATTTCTTTGTGATAACGAATTTATGGCTTTTCGTGGTGACGAAATTTGAAGACAATCGTGGATAAGTTTTTCCTGTGATGATGGGATCTTTACTAGTGCTGACGAATTTGTTTCTCTTCTGGTGTTGACCAGGTTAGTCCAGTTATGGACAGAGGTGTTTTGCGAAGATAGTTCAGTACCTGTGGTGTTACATGGGTGGTGGGAGTCAAAATCAGAGTTATTCTCTAACGAATGACCGGTTGTTACCGTAACAATCAGGTTCACTCGACGAATGTCGTTCCCCAAGCAGTGGTGCAGTTTATTTCTGCGGTTGGCAAATTTCAGGGCTTCTTTGGTATTCAACCGTCTCGTACCTCGAATGTTTGAAGACCGTTCGCTCTTCACCCAGTCGGGTCCAAGCCGCTTGAATAGGGGCAGCTGTTGCACCCTAAAATTTGACCAACCGGTTCCCATATCTGGTTTATGTTTCGACGCATTTAGCATTCGCATTCGCATACTGCATGCATTGTAATTTTCTCAGTCAGGTTGATTTTATCGGGATTGCAACCCCTGGCGTTTCAGGCAGTTCAGGCCGGTTTGAATAAGCGTATTTTGAGAATTGGTGCTCGTTCCCTGTGTTTTCAGGCCATCTCGGTGCCCGGGTTTCGTTATGGTTGCGCAATCGTTCTCCAATCGATTTAATCGGCCTCCTGGCATTTTTTAGTTTTTTTCTCTTTTATTGTCTATATTTTTAATGCATTTAATAGATTTTTAATAGGGTTATTTGTTTTTTTTTAGATAGTAAATAGGTTAGTATTTTGTTTATAGAATTTAATAGATTTTCTTAATAGTTTTTTAGATTTTTAAATAAATATTCCTTTTTTTAGAGATTTAATAGATATAACTAGATATTAATTTTCTTTTAATAGAATAGATTTTATAAATAGGATTTAATGTTTTTTTTAGATTTTATTAGATTTTAATTGTTTTTTTTAGATTTAAATGGAATTTTTAATAGGTATTAAATAATCTTTTAGGTTAATTAGGATTAAGTTTGTTTTTAGGTTTAATTAGGTTTTTTATCATTAATTTTCGGTTGGTTTTAATTAGATGTAATTAAAAGTCAGATTAGGTCTTATTATTAATTTCGTTTTGTGTTTAGGGATTAATTAGGTCTTAGTTAATCAGGGTTTATCCATTATTGGGCCATTATCCACGTAGTCCATTATCCAAATCAGAAAAAGCCCAAAATTCTGCCACTTGTCAGATAAATAGAGTGTCACGCGTGGGTCCACTCTTTCAGCCACCTCATCCTCTAAGCATTGCCAACACACACTTCCACTATCTCCACTCTGAGCCACGCGTCCCCCTCTCCTTTCTCCCCACTCCCACGTGTCCTCCCCTCTCTTCCCTCTCTGCATGCACTTGCCAACTGTCCCTCCATTAACTCCCTCCACTAGAGTACATGCAACCGCCGCATAACCACCGGTAACCGTCGCCGGAGCCGCCGCAACCGTCGTCGGAGAACTGCAAATTCGCCGAAAACTGCAAATTGCAACGTTTTTCATCAACTTCATCCAATTCTTCATAGATTCAACCGATCTTCACTGTTCTTCACCAACATCAACATCGTGTTCTCGCCGGTAACTACAAGATCCACCGGAAGCTTGCAACCTTCATCGGAAACTCTTCACCGTTCTTCATCTTTCTCCATCAGATTCGCCCAAAAATCGGTGGTGTTCATCAATCTTCGAGTGTATCCTTCATCCATGTCGCACCTCGAAAAATCATTTTCGAACATACGACCCTCGCGCGAAAGGCGCGAAAATGCGGTTCGACAGAGTCGCCACCGAACTTTATTCTTCCCCAATAAACGGGAGAGGAAAATATCGAGAAAACCTCTTAAAAACGAAAGGATAAGAACAGGGCTGTCGCAACCAAGTTCCGGGTTCGGGAGTCGGTTACGTGAGGGGAAGGTATTAGCACCCCTCACGTCCGTCGTACTCGACGGGAACCTCTTAAGGTAATTGTGGGGAGTGTTGTTTAGGTTTACTTGCTTTCTTCTTGTTGTTAAAGGTAGAATTGGTAGGGTAAAAGGTTAAAGACGTTAAGGAGAGATGGGTGGTTAGAAGATAGGGTGCTCGCCAAGGATTGGGGCCCTTGTGCCTACGTATGCTCATTCGGACGAGAATGAGAAATCAGAGCGTCGTAGTTCGACTACGGGAAAAGATGGGGGGAAACGGAAGATGGAGGGGATTGTGCTCGCCAAGATCGTCGCAATCTTGTGCCTACGTATCTTATATTCAAGAATGAATAAAGAATCAGAGCGTCGTAGTTCGACTACGGGAAAAGATGGGGGGAAACGGAAGATGGAGGGGATTGTGCTCGCCAAGATCGTCGCAATCTTGTGTCTACGTATCTTATATTCAAGAATGAATAAAGAATCAGAGCGTCCGTAGTTCGTGGTAACAACCACGAAAAGATGAGGTTTGAAAAGGGTTGAAGAGTGAGTTTCAGACGAAAGGGTGACTGACAAGCAACCCAAGAGCGTGTCTCAAGAGCTTATCACTCAAGAATTCAAGAAATGCGAGATTTCAAGAACTCAGTTCTTTCGGAAATTGACTGAATAAGTTGAAGGTAAAGAGTTGGATGTTTTGAAATTGAAAGAATGAACTAATAACAACTCAAGGGCGCGCCTCGAAAGTTACTCATTCGAATATTCAAAGAATGCTAGATTCTGAGAATATCCCTCTTTCGTAAGTTTTGGAAATGTTTGTGAAAGGATCGAATCGAAGAATGGCACGCAAGGCCAACAAAGAAGTTGTTTTGAAATAGCTCGACGACGTGTCGAGGATATGATTGAAGATGGAACTGACTTGATGACGTGTCAAGGATTAGGATTGTGAGAAACGATATTAGTCCCTGAGGGTGCCCCTACTATCGAAACCACGAGGAGCCGTGAATGAAATGTGGGTTGCGAATGCGGACGAGCATTCGACTTAAGAGAATGTTTAAAAATGATTGAATTTGAAAGAAAGTCGAAAGGTTGAGCGAATAACAACTCAAAGGCGTGCCTTGAGAATTATTCACTCGAAGACACAAGGAATGCTAGATTCCAAGTATCTCCTTCTTTCGAAGTTTGATCGGGAAAGAATATTTTAAAAAAAGACTTGAAACGGAATGGGGTATGAAAATAAATTGTGAATGTGTGAGAAGTGAGAATGCGAGATTGAGTTTGAAAATATCGATATATTTAATAAATGAGACGTCGGCCTCACAACTAAATAATCGGGGTAATGCTAGATTCCAATAACACCATTTTTATCTGAAAAAATAATTGGATGAACAGCGGAAGTATCACACAGAATGCTGAATTCCTATGATATTTCCTTACCCAAAATAGCGTACTAAACGAATAATAGAATGACATATTATTTAAGGTGTACACCCCAATAATGTTCATTCGAAAACTCAAGAAGTGCTAGACTTCAAGAGTTTAATTTTTCGTAATTTAACTAAAAAATGATTTGATTAAACATGCTTAAAAAAAATATTATTGCTTAAAAGTTTTTCCTTTTAAAAGAAGATCTATTTCGAAATTATCTTATAAAATAAATTACTTAATAGATGATTTTGATTTGATTTATGAAATATTATAATAAACAACGAAAGTATCATGTGGAATGCTAGACTCCAATGACATTTCCTTGTCTAAATAATTAAAGGGCGTATTTTGAAAGTCGAATAATACATTATTTAAGGTGTACATCTTAATAATGACTGTCCAAAAATCCAAGAAGTGCTAGACTTCAAAGATTTAGTTTTTTTATAATTTTAATTGAAAATAATTTTAATGCTGAAAAATATGTTAAAATAGACTAGAAAAATAAATCAAGTTTTGGGAGTGATTTAATCAAGAAAATGAGTTTAAGATTAGGAAGAAAAAAAATAAATTTTAGCTAGAAATAAAATGTGAAATTTGAAAGAAGCCCTAAATTTTAATCAAAATCACCCATTAAATACTGTCAAGAAAAATATTACCCTCATGACTAGATTGCTCAAACTGCCAATAACCTGCCTCAACTCAAATAACATCAGACTATATTTTTTTGCAGAAATGATGCTTTAACCAAAGCAACCAACATAGATCCACTCACTGTTTGTGTAAAATGAAACCAACCTAAATTCAAATTTAAACCAAAACAATCTGAACTCAATATAGGTTTGAAATCATAATTAGAGTGTTTAACGCCATAAATATCTAACTGCTCATAGTTCATGAAGCTACAATCTTTAACACAGACAGTTAATATTATGCAGAAAATAAATCAAATTGTCGAACCCACCCAAATTCATAACTAAATTAGTTACGAATATTACCAAATGTGAGACTGTTACCGATGAAAACTTGTGTAATTGAAAGCGTCAGTTGCTACGTATCGCAAACGCCGACTGCGTTGAGTTTGCTATTGCAGTGCAGTCGTGAATCTGTTGTTGATGATGAAGGTGAGACTAAAACGTGGTGGAATGTTAAACGCACCACTACAGCTGCGAGTTGAATTGTGTTATGGCTGCGAAACAAAAACGTTGTCACAGACGGCGTTGTGATTTTGCTGGAAACGCTGCGCTGAACCTTGTTGTTGTTGTTAGTCGCTGCAGATTCTGTTCGCGTTGGTTGTTGAGAATCATACGATATGTTTTGCTCTGCGTTGCTGATATTTGAGGAAGTCGCAACAGGTTCCTGATGCCTTATTGTTGCTTCCTTCGGAAAATTGTTGTTATGCCGCTGAAGAAAGCCATGTTAGCTGGGGATGTCACATCCTAGCTAGTCGTAGCTTTAGTGTTCACGGCGAATTGCGGCGGCTCTGCAATCTGCACAGAAGAGATATAAAACAGAATATAAACAGAGTAGCAGAATATCCATTCGCGGGATTGCCACCATCCGTAAGGTTCCCCTGCTTCACTTCAAATGTAAAATAGGATATCCTCTCGTAAGATTGCTGTCATTCGTAAGGTTACCCTGCTTCACTTCAAATATAAAACAGGATATATACTTGACTTATATAACATGGGGAATGTTAGTAGCAGATTATACCAGTGCCATAAAAAGTGTGGCTTCAAAATTCAAAGTGATAGCAAGAGCCTTACATTGATAATTTGATATCATGTTTAAATGAGATGACAGAGATTCATGGCGATATGTATGGATACTAAGACATGGAACAGCACCAGCAATAAGGTATTATGGAGTTGATACCTATCTCAGTCATATGAATTCTAACCAAACAACACCAAGTATTACACAATACTGAAAATCTATGGCCAACGACTTCTCAAACACTGATAAATAATTAACGAACTCAAATGGATTATTGAAAAAAAATAAACAAACACCACCCTGATTCCAATTGGATAGAGATGAAAATATATTCACAATCACTGCTACCTGCTTACCTATCTTTGAAAAAAAAAAGCTTGCAAACAAATAATGCACATAAACCTCATACCAAATCGCTAACTCCAAAACATTACCGCAGTAGCACATTTCCAAATAGTAGAAATATAATTATGTCCACAGAATATCAGAACAAACTGCATCAGTATTATCGGGATCTCATAAACTAAAACCTAAAAATCAATCTATTGACAGCACCCTCATCAGCAAACAATGTATTTTACGTCAAAACGAACATATTACATAACAGCAATGTACTAGCATGTAACATGACAGACATTAATTATGTGAAATGCTCACCTAAATCTTACATACGAACACCATTATCATGAAGCGGTGAATCAAACCTTAAACCAGACTATACCAATATGTTTTCTTCCAACAGAAGCATGATCATGCCAACCATTCCGTAAACACCTTAATGACAGTAATTTAATAGGAACGAAAAAAGAATTCCAAAATGACCCAAAACAATCTCAGCAATACAAAATTTGTCTCAAGGGATTCGTAACATGAGCTACAAGAGCAAATAACTACACATATTGCGGGTTAAATCAGAAATAGCAGTTACCGCAAAAATCGATGTCAGCATTGAACGAAGACCTCCCTTGATATCACCATCAGTATCGCACTGACGAACTCCTCGTTGAGATGTCGCTAGGTTGTTAAGTCGAGTTGTTGTCGCTGTTGCCTATTGATGTCACAGTTGAACTCGTGAGCAAGAAACGCAAAAAACATCCTGCGTGAAGAAATCTCTGCACCATTGTTGCAACGGACTTAACATGTTTGAACTCGCGGATGACCTCATGGATTGTCTTGCGGTGAGTCTTTAATGATCCACATGGTGGTGTGAAATCGGAAGACGATAGTGATGTAGGAAGGAAATGGGATTTCGTCAGAAAAAGGGTTGATTGATGGTGGAACGGCGCCGATTTAAGGTTCCAAAGGGGATATCGAACAAAGCTTGATTGAGAGAGGGAGATGGTCGGAGCGGCGCCGTTTTGATGAAGGATTTGGGGTTTGATGATGGTTTGAGGAGAGTGGCGGCGGGTTAAGAAGAAAGGTTTTCTGGGGTTTTGGTTAAGGCTTCTAGCGGCGCCGAATTGCTGAGGGAAGAAGATCTTCTGCCATTCAAAATTTTTTTAGGGTTTTCTTCGGGGATGAGTTTCGAAAGGGGGGAATGAACAGTTCCTTAGGGTTTCTTTTTAATCAATTCTCCCTTTTCTCTTTATAACCCCAGCCGGCTCCAGCTTCTGAAGGGCTCCGCAATGGGCCTTCACTTACGGCCCCCAATCCAACTTACTAACCATTAGTTTTTTTCTTAACCAACTTCTTAGGTTCTTAATTAAATACCAATGCTTAATTAATAATAAATATTAACAAATAATAAATAAATAAATTAGTATTCTAACAACCATTTAATACAAATATTAACAATAATTATTAAATAAATATTAACAATTAACAATTAAATAACTATTAAAATATAAAAAACTAAAATATATATATATATATATATATATATATATATATATATATATATATATATATATATATATATATATATATATATATATATATATATATATATATATATATATATATATATATATATATATATATATATATATATATATATATATATATATATATATATATATATATATATATATATATATATATATATATATATATATATATATATATATAAAACGAGAAAATAATAACTAAAAAAAGAAATAATATTAATAACATTTAAAAGAGAAAAAAAAAAGAAAATAATATTCACACAAAGGTTGTTAGGCCACGTGTCACGCCTTGATTGGTCATAAAGATAAAATTTAAAAAAAAAAACGACCAATTGCGAGCGGACATGTGTCTAAATGGCGTGGAACAAAAGTAAAAATATTTTCAAAAAGGGTAGGACAAATTTAGGGTATGACAGATGCCCCTATCTAATCGACTTAAACCCAGGAGAATGAACTGCATTGGCGTTCACATTCCTGAGGTAGAAGTCTGTTAGATATAAAAAGACCCTGAATTTGTCCGAAAGAAAGAGAAATGCTTGAGAGTTGAAAATGTCGATAAATGTAAACCTCTGAGTAAGCTGTAAATAGCCGGCAAAAGTCGTCATCACCAAAAGGATAATGGGATGAAACATACACGAAGACATCGCACAATCTATCATAAATGACCATGATAGACCCCCCACCAAAAGGATGACGGAGCGAAACACGAAACAAAATACCGCACAATCTGACATCGACGAGATGCCAGACCCACCACCAAAAGGATGACGGAGCAAAACTCACACCAAAACATCGCACAATCTGATATCGACGAAATACCAGACCTACCACCAAAAGAATGGTAGAGCGAAACTCACACCACAACATCGCACAATCTGATATTGACGAAATACCAGACCTACCACCGAAAGGATGGTAGAGCGAAAACATCGCTCAATCTATCATTAATGACCATGATAGACCCCTCACCAAAAGGATGACGGAGCGAGAACACAAAATTCGCACAATCCATCATTAATGACCATGATAGACCCCCCCGCCAAAAGGATGACGGAGCGAAACAAAAATAAACACATCGCACAATCTATCATAAATGACCATGATAGACCCCCCACCAAAAGGATGACGGAGCGAAACACAAATAAACACATCGCACAATCTATCATAAATGACCATGATAGACCCCTCATCAAAAGGATGACGGAGCGAGACAAGCAAAATTCGCACAATCTATCACTAATGACCATGATAGACCCCCCATCAAAAGGATGACGGAGCGAGACAAGCAAAATTCGCACAATCTATCACTAATGACCATGATAGACCCCCCCCCCCCATCAAAAGGATGACGGAGCGAAACACAAATAAACGATCGCACAATCTGACATCGAAGAAATGTCAGACCCACCACCAAAAGGATGACGGAGCGAAACTCACACCAAAACATTGCATAATCTGATATCGGCGAAATACCAGATCTACCACCAAAAGGATGGTAGAGCGAAACACAAACAAAATACCGCACAATCTGACATCGACGAGATGCCAGCCCCACCACCGAAAGGATGGCAGAGCGAAACCCACACCAAAAAATCGCACAATCTGACATCGACGAAATGTCAGACCCACCACCAAAAGGATGGTAGAGCGAAAAACAAAACAAAACATCGCGCAATCTGATATCGACGAAATACCAGACCTACCACCAAAAGGATGGTAGAGCGAAAACATAAAAGGAATATCGTACAATCTGACATCGACGAAAGGCCAGACCTACCACCAAAAGGATGGTAGAGCGACAACATAAAAGAAATATCGCATAATCTGATATCGACGAAATACCAGACCTACCACCAAAAGGATGATAGAGCGAAAGCATAAAAGGAAAATCGCACAATCTGACATCGACGAAATGCCAGACCTACCACCAAAAGGATGGTAGAGCGAAAACATAAAAGAAATATCGCACAATCTGATATCGACGAAATACCAGACCTACCACCAAAAGGATGATAGAGCGAAAACAACACACAGGTCGCTATCACCAAAAGGATGATAGGACAACACAAATCTGAAGTTTACCAACACCAAAAGGATGCAGGCTAGGTTGAACTGATGAAGTTCGACTATCACCAAAAGGATGATAGGAGGGCAATTGACAACGGTCACGCTTGCTGAATACAACTCATTGGGGAACACCCAAGAGGAAAAATGGGTTGAAATGAATCAATGGGGACGACCACTGACTTGCTTGGAGATCATAGCTCTGCTGAAATAATTTCATGGTTATGTCCATGAATTCTGAAGAGGATGCCCCCGACTGGGCTGAGTTTGTCTTGATGCTTTGTCTTGCTCAACAAAAGGCTGAACAACCTCATGAGGAACGCTCACGGTCTTGTTGAAGATGCCCCTGCTCGGGTTGGATCTTGCACTGAACTTCTTGGATTTGCTCAACAAAAGGTTGAACAACTTCGTGGGGAACGCCTACGGTCTTGAACGGTATGCCCCCGACTAGGCTGAATGTTGATTTGCATATTTGATCAACCACGAGGTTGAAATTCTTCACGGGAGACGCCCATGGTATTGAAAAAGATGCCCCTGACTGGGCTGAATCTTGCTTTGAATGTCTTTGAATTTTTGGGAGAAACACCCAATTGCGGAAGATTGCCCCTGCCTGGGCTGGTGATTGCTTTGAAGCTCCTGAAAATCGTGGGATAAATCCACCATCTTGTGGAAGATGTCCCCGATTGGGCTGACGATGGTCTTGGAAATCTTCGGGATTGATCCTGGACCTTGACTTGCATATATGAATGTTGGATGATAAATAATACTCCACATGAGTGGACGTGCAAATGCAAATGCTGACAAGCGGAGATGCAAGAGTTGGGGAAGTATGATACGACTGGTTATGCAAAATGATGTAAAATGCTTATGACAATGCATGCAATGCGTATGATGCTGACAGGTGTTTGGAAATGCAGGTGGAGACGCCAACGTAGTGGGCTTTGGGTAGTTGACAATGCAGATTGGACTTCGGGTGGTGGGAGGGATTGACTTCCTCGACACGCAGTTTGTTGAAGACGTCACTATTGAAGCAGGAGATGATGCTCTGGATGCCCCAAGTCTGGGTACTTGGTGATTTGTTGTGAATTTCCTTCAGAGAAGGTTGCAGCTCTGCTTGTTGGTCAGGATGTCCTGGTCTTGCCCCAGTCTGAATGTGGTAATGGCCTGCCCCTGCTTGAGTTGTTGAATGATTTGCTCCAGCCTGTAGGCCTTGAAATAATCTTGCTTCATGTACGCCACTGAAAGTCAAGTTTCTCCTCGATTGCCCCTTGCTGGAGTGTCTTTGGATGCCTAGCACTGATTTGCAATTAAAATTGTATCTTCACGAATGGTAATATTAATGCAAAGTTCGATGCAAGATTTGAAAAAGTGTGTCATTTATTGAAGTGTCGTGATAGTGAGACGAATGGACTGCTAGCCCAAACGTTGTGCTAATTGATTGGTGCGAAAAGATGTTGCAAGCATAGTGACACCAATGTTAATGATTAGAAATCATGTGAGAAGTCAGGTTACGCAACCTTGCGATGATATGCTTTCAGAATAATCCTCGTCTCAATTAGGTCTTTCAAGGGTTGTAACATGGTCTGGTTCACGGTTATGAAAAAGGTCATTAGGCCCAAAGTATGATTTGTACCCACCCCTTCTTCTTAATGATCTCCAGTCCTACGCTCAGTTAATTCTACACTTGTATGGACGGTGTAAACTTGAAGGTTCAAGATTTGCTCGACGTGGCAGTCACCTTATTTTGGCTTTGATGAATGTCAGTGTCCCTTTGATTTGGGTGGCCACTAAATCCTCCTTTGTTTTTGTTGAGGGTTTCAGGGTCCTCTTTTGCTTTTGTTTTGATCCCTAACTTTTGCATGGATTGACTTCGTTTGTCAGATCCATCGGGATTGCCTTGATTTTGCCTAAGTCCCCTCTAAGGTGTCTGACTTAGCAGGCTTTTGATTTTTTTGGATTTTGTTGGGACTGCCATAGCATAGGTCATTGATGAACAACCGTCTTCTGGATTTTGCTTTGCTGATTTGAATGCGGAGTTGAATTAGCTGAACACTACCCTGCCCCCAGGTTGAGTGTAAGGTTTGAATATCCGAAGGAAGTTACTACTTCTAGGCTCGAAGTGGTTTACTAGGGATTAACTCCTTATATCTCCAGTGTTTAGGGGATTGAAGCAATGCCTGTACATCATTGACGAGGTTCGGTCTGAAAGCATACGATTTGCAATTATGGGTATCTTGTTTTCATCATCCTCCCTCGAATCATGCTAAACAACAGTGAATATAGTGGAATAAATAAATGTGTCGGTGATAAGTGAAAAATGGGTGAATACGACATAACTAATTCAAAACATGCATAAACGATACATTAATGAAAACCAAATACGAAATAGCAATTGTTCAAAGCATACAGTACTTAAATAAACAAAGACAAAACATAAGAAACTGCGAAATATGAAATGGCAGCATGACGGCCTTGAAGAGTGAACTTGACTGGAATCAATCTGACGTTGGCGCTAGTTGACTGGTGGCATCGGATTGTTGATGGTGTTTGGAAACTTCCCATTAAAGTTGATAGCATCTCTGTCGATCATGTCTTGAATTATGTGTTTGAAAGCCCTGCAGTCCTCAATGGTGTGACCTGGAGCGCCCTTATGAAACTCACAATGAGCATTTGCATCGTAATCGGCAGGAAGGATGGTTGGAGGAGCTAAATCTCTCGGAACAACAGCTTTCTTCTCCATCAACTGAGCAAAGATTTTGGCATATGGCATTGGTAGGCGATCAAAGACTCTATCTGGCCTCCATGTTCTCTGCGGACGCTGTGGGCGAGCACCCTGTCGTTGCTGAGTAGCTTGCATCTGGTGTTGCTGAGGAGGATACTGATATCCTTGCTGGTTGTAGGCTTGTTGCTGAGGAGCCTGTTGCCGTGGCATCTGAGCTTGCGCTGCTTGAACAGCTGGCTGATAAGGCATTGGAGCATATTGCGCAGCAGCAACATATGGATACTGATAGTAGGGAACTTGATAAGGCATAGGAGGAGCTTGTTGAGAAGCTTGCCCTTTCTGCACAAAGATGGCATTTGTTTCGCCCTCCTTCTTCTTGTATCCATTAAAAGGCCTCTTGGCATTAGCCTGGCTGTTAGAACCTCCTGGGATCTTCCCACTCTTCAGCCCTTCTTCAATTCTCTCACCTACGATCACCAAGTCAGAGAATCCAGCAGAGACACTACCGATCAGCTTTTCATAGTACTGGCCTTGTAAAGTACCCATGAAGATGTCAATAAGTTCACGGTCAACAAGAGGTGGATGCACCCTTGCGGCTAGCTCTCTCCATCGTTGCGCGTACTCCTTGAAGGATTCGTTATCCTTCTGAGTCATACTCTGAAGCTGAGTACGATTTGGAGCAAGATCGGTGTTGTATTTGTACTGCTTAACGAATGCATCGGCTAGCTCGGCCCAAGTGCGTACGCTATTACGCTCCAACTGCATATACCATTCGAGCGATGCCCCAGACAAGCTGTCCTGGAAGCAATGGATCATGAGCTTCTCGTCTCTGGCATAGGCAGCCATCTTGCGACAGTACATCTTCAGATGAATGTTTGGGCAGCTGAGACCTTTGTACTTTGAAAATTCGGGCACCTTGAACTTTGGAGGAATGACAACATCAGGCACCAAGCACAATTCCAGAGCACTGAAAGAACTTGAGTTATGCCCCTCCATGGCGCGGAGTTTCTCGGCTAGATCTCGGCACATCTTCATGGCTTCAGAATCCTGAGCAGCAACAGGACTGGCAATGGGGATAGCAGCATGATAGTTCTGAACGTCGTCATACTGATCCATCAGAGTATCTTCGATATGAGGAACCGGGATTTGCACAGCAGCAGGCTGGGCGTGCGGGATAACTCCAACGGTAACTCCAGGTGCTGGGATTGGCTGAGAAGTGTTCCCTTCGGCTGTGTTGTTGAAGTTCAACGGCATCCCATGAGAATTTGGAATTGGAACCAAAGGGATAGCAGTAGACCCTTGTCCATTGACGACAGCGGCGGCTTCACGCTGTTCTTCCTCTCTCCTGGCTGCGAGGATGGCTTCGAGGATCTGGTCGATCTTTCCTTTCATAGAATCCAACTCTTCCCTGAAGGCAACTTGCTCCTGTTGAATTTGCTCCATCATTCGTCTGGTATTGGCTCTAGTCGCGTATTGGTGTCGAGGAATCAGCTTGATTTACTGGAGAAGAAGGAACGGAGACATAAGATTCTGTTGAAGGACTGGAAATGCAAAATGCACAACATATGAAATGCAATGCAAATGATATGCAAGATGCAATGCAAGATACAAGATCCAGGATCACAGGATCACAATCAAACAATTTTGGAGCTGATAACTGTGATAGATAAGTAACCATAATTCCTGCTCAAAGAACAAAAACTGACAGGTACGACCTATGTCGGAAGATCTAAATATTCTACCCATAGACCCTCTTACGGGATGGTTTCTATGTTTGGTTCTCAGGATCACGGACACTAGTCGTATTAGTGTCACGCAACAGGCTGGCTGTATTACGACGATAATAACGATAAGGTCTCTCCTGAGCGGGGTCCTCGTGCTAGGCGCACAAGGAGCGAGTCCTTGGAGACTAACACTACACGACCACCAATATCGGAACTGGTGCTAACAAAAGGTTCCCAGAATCACGGACCCTTCATTAATCAAGTCGTGCAACAGGCTAGCTGTGTTACAACAAGATCTACGAATAGGCCTCCTCTGGAGGAGCTTTCATGCTAGGCCCATAAGGAGCAAGTCCTCAGAGACTAACACTACTCGACTACCAATTCTAAACTATGTGTTCTCTCTGCTTTTACCAAAGCTCGGGTGTAGAGCTTTACTCATGATGTCATCCCAAGAACCAACAGGCAACCCAGATAACAAGCACGAATAAAATCCACAAGAGAACAAATACAAAAAGAAAACAAATAAATAACAAACACTCCTCACAAACCAAAAGATAGGCTTGACTCTCTCTTTTCATGGAGCAAAATATTCCCCAGCAGAGTCGCCACCTGTCGCACCTCGAAAAATCATTTTCGAACATACGACCCTCGCGCGAAAGGCGCGGAAATGCGGTTCGACAGAGTCGCCACCGAACATTATTCTTCCCCAATAAACGGGAGAGGAAAATATCGAGAAAACCTCTTAAAAACGAAAGGATAGGAACAGGGTTGTCGCAACCAAGTTCCGGGTTCGGGACTCGGTTACGTGAGGGGAAGGTATTAGCACCCCTCACGTCCGTCGTACTCGACGGGAACCTCTTAAGGTAATTGTGGGGAGTGTTGTTTAGGTTTACTTGCTTTCTTCTTGTTGTTAAAGGTAGAATTGGTAGGGTAAAAGGTTAAAGACGTTAAGGAGAGATGGGTGGTTAGAAGATAGGGTGCTCGCCAAGGATTGGGGCCCTTGTGCCTACGTATGCTCATTCGGACGAGAATGAGAAATCAGGGCGTCGTAGTTCGACTACGGGAAAAGATGGGGGGAAACGGAAGATGGAGGGGATTGTGCTCGCCAAGATCGTCGCAATCTTGTGCCTACGTATCTTATATTCAAGAATGAATAAAGAATCAGAGCGTCGTAGTTCGACTACGGGAAAAGATGGGGGGAAACGGAAGATGGAGGGGATTGTGCTCGCCAAGATCGTCGCAATCTTGTGCCTACGTATCTTATATTCAAGAATGAATAAAGAATCAGAGCGTTCGTAGTTCGTGATAACAACCACGAAAAGATGAGGTTTGAAAAGGGTTGAAGAGTGAGCTTGAGACAAAAGGGTGACTGACAAGCAACCCAAGAGGGTGTCTCAAGAGCTTGTCACTCAAGAATTCAAGAAATGCGAGATTTCAAGAACTCAGTTCTTTCGGAAATTGACTGAATAAGTTGAAGGTAAAGAGTTGGATGTTTTGAAATTGAAAGAATGAACTAATAACAACTCAAGGGCGCGCCTCGAGAGTTACTCATTCGAATATTCAAAGAATGCTAGATTCTGAGAATATCCCTCTTTCGTAAGTTTTGGAAATGTTTGTGAAAGGATCGAATCGAAGAATGGCACGCAAGGCCAACAAAGAAGTTGTTTTGAAATAGCTCGACGACGTGTCGAGGATATGATTGAAGATGGAACCGACTTGACAACGTGTCAAGGATTAGGATTGTGAGAAACGATATTAGTCCCTGAGGGTGCCCCTACTATTGAAACCACGAGGAGCCGTGAATGAAATGTGGGTTGCGAATGCGGACGAGCATTCGACTTAAGAGAATGTTTAAAAATGATTGAATTTGAAAGAAAGTTGAAAGGTTGAGCGAATAACAACTCAAAGGCGTGCCTTGAGAATTATTCACTCGAAGACACAAGGAATGCTAGATTCCAAGTATCTCCTTCTTTCGAAGTTTGATCGGGAAAGAATATTTTAAAAAAAGACTTGAAACGAAATGGGGTATGAAAATAAATTGTGAATGTGTGAGAAGTGAGAACGCGAGATTGAGTTTGAAAATATCGATATATTTAATAAATGAGACGTCGGCCTCACAACTAAATAATCGGGGTATTACCGAAATGCTAGATTCCAATAACACCATTTTTATCTGAAAAAATAATTGGATGAACAGCGGAAGTATCACACAGAATGCTGAATTCCTATGATATTTCCTTACCCAAAATAGCGTACTAAACGAATAATAGAACGACATATTATTTAAGGTGTACACCCCAATAATGTTCATTCGAAAACTCAAGAAGTGCTAGACTTCAAGAGTTTAATTTTTCGTAATTTAACTAAAAAATGATTTGATTAAACATGCTTAAAAAAAATATTATTGCTTAAAAGTTTTTCCTTTTAAAAGAAGATCTATTTCGAAATTATCTTATAAAATAAATTACTTAATAGATGATTTTGATTTGATTTATGAAATATTATAATAAACAACGAAAGTATCATGTGGAATGCTAGACTCCAATGATATTTCCTTGTCTAAATAATTAAAGGGCGTATTTTGAAAGTCGAATAATACATTATTTAAGGTGTACATCTTAATAATGATTGTCCAAAAATCCAAGAAGTGCTAGACTTCAAAGATTTAGTTTTTTTATAATTTTAATTGAAAATAATTTTAATGCTGAAAAATATGTTAAAATAGACTAGAAAAATAAATCAAGTTTTGGGAGTGATTTAATCAAGAAAATGAGTTTAAGATTAGGAAGAAAAAAAATAAATTTTAGCTAGAAATAAAATGTGAAATTTGAAAGAAGCCCTAAATTTTAATCAAAATCACCCATTAAATACTGTCAAGAAAAATATTACCCTCATGACTAGATTGCTCAAACTGCCAATAACCTGCCTCAACTCAAATAACATCAGACTATATTTTTTTGCAGAAATGATGCTTTAACCAAAGCAACCAACATAGATCCACTCATTGTTTGTGTAAAATGAAACCAACCTAAATTCAAATTTAAACCAAAACAATGTGAACTCAATATAGGTTTGAAATCATAATTAGAGTGTTTAACGCCATAAATATCTAACTGCTCATAGTTCATGAAGCTACAATCTTTAACACAGACATTTAATATTATGCAGAAAATAAATCAAATTGTCGAACCCACCCAAATTCATAACTAAATTAGTTACGAATATTACCAAATGTGAGATTGTTACCGATGAAAACTTGTGTAATTGAAAGCATCAGTTGCCACGTATCGCAAATGCCGACTGCGTTGAGTTTGCTATTGCAGTGCAGTCGCGAATCTGTTGTTGATGATGAAGGTGAGACTAAAACGTGGTGGAATGTTAAAGGCACCACTACAGCTGCGAGTTGAATTGTGTTATGGCTGCGAAACGAAAACGTTGTCACAGACGGCGTTGTGATTTTGCTGGAAACGCTGCGCTGAACCTTGTTGCTGTTGTTAGTCGCTGCAGATTCTGTTCGCGTTGGTTGTTGAGAATCATACGAGATGTTTTGCTCTGTGTGATATTTGAGGAAGTCGCAACAGGTTCCTGATGCCTTATTGTTGCTTCCTTCGGAAAATTGTTGCTATGCCGCTGAAGAAAGCCATGTTAGCTGGGGATGTCACATCCTAGCTAGTCGTAGCTTTAGTGTTCACGGCGAATTGCGGCGGCTCTGCAATCTGCACAGAAGAGATATAAAACAGAATATAAACAGAGTAGCAGAATATCCATTCGCGGGATTGCCGCCATCCGTAAGGTTCCCCTGCTTCCCTTCAAATGTAAAATAGGATATCCTCTCGTAAGATTGCTGCCATTCGTAACGTTACCCTGCTTCACTTCAAATATAAAACAGGATATATACTTGACTTATATAACATGGGGAATGTTAGTAGCAGATTATACCAGTGCCATAAAAAGTGTGGCTTCAAAATTCAAAGTGATAGCAAGAGCCTTACATTGATAATTTGATATCATGTTTAAATGAGATGACAGAGATTCATGGCGATATGTATGGATACTAAGACATGGAATAGCACCAGCAATAAGGTATTATGGAGTTGATACCTATCTCAGTCATATGAATTCTAACCAAACAGCACCAAGTATTACACAATACTGAAAATCTATGGCCAACGACTTCTCAAATACTGATAAATAATTAACGAACTCAAATGGATTATTGAAAAAAAATAAACAAACACCACCCTGATTCCAATTGGATAGAGATGAAAATATATTCACAATCACTGCTACCTGCTTACCTATCTTTGGAAAAAAAAGCTTGCAAATAAATAATGCACATAAACCTCATACCAAATCGCTAACTCCAAAACATTACCGCAGTAGCACATTTCCAAATAGTAGAAATACAATTATGTCCACAGAATATCAGAACAAACTGCATCAGTATTATCGGGATCTCATAAACTAAAACCTAAAAATCAATCTATTGACAGCACCCTCATCAGCAAACAATGTATTTTACGTCAAAACGAACATATTACATAACAACAATGTACTAGCATGTAACATGACAGACATTAATTATGTGAAATGCTCACCTAAATCTTACATACGAACACCATTATCATGAAGCGGTGAATCAAACCTTAAACCAGACTAT
This sequence comes from Lathyrus sativus, assembly GCA_963859935.3. NCBI lineage: Eukaryota > Viridiplantae > Streptophyta > Magnoliopsida > Fabales > Fabaceae > Lathyrus > Lathyrus sativus. The sequence continues at coordinate 432,103,067 of OZ012740.1, forward strand.
ACCAATATGTTTTCTTCCAACAGAAGCATGATCACGCCAACCATTCCGTAAACACCTTAATGACAGTAATTTAATAGGAACGAAAAAAGAATTCCAAAATGACCCAAAACAATCTCAGCAATACAAAATCTGTCTCAAGGGATTCGTAACATGAGCTACAAGAGCAAATAACTACACATATTGCGGGTTAAATCAGAAATAGCAGTTACCGCAAAAATCGATGTCAGCATTGAACGAAGACCTCCCTTGATATCACCATCAGTATCGCACTGACGAACTCCTCGTTGAGATGTCGCTAGGTTGTTAAGTCGAGTTGTTGTCGCTGTTGCCTATTGATGTCACAGTTGAACTCGTGAGCAAGAAACGCAGAAAACATCCTGCGTGAAGAAATCTCTGCACCATTGTTGCAACGGACTTAACATGTTTGAACTCGCGGATGACCTCATGGATTGTCTTGCGGTGAGTCTTTAATGATCCACATGGTGCTGTGAAATCGGAAGACGATAGTGATGTAGGAAGGAAATGGGATTTCGTCAGAAAAAGGGTTGATTGATGGTGGAACGGCGCCGATTTAAGGTTCCAAAGGGGATATCGAACAAAGCTTGATTGAGAGAGGGAGATGGTCGGAGCGGTGCCGTTTTGATGAAGGATTTGGGGTTTGATGATGGTTTGAGGAGAGTGGCGGCGGGTTAAGAAGAAAGGTTTTCTGGGGTTTTGGTTAAGGCTTCTAGCGGCGCCGAATTGCTGAGGGAAGAAGATCTTCTGCCATTCAAAATTTTTTTAGGGTTTTCTTCGGGGATGAGTTTCGAAAGGGGGGAATGAACAGTTCCTTAGGGTTTCTTTTTAATCAATTCTCCCTTTTCTCTTTATAACCCCAGCCGGCTCCAGCTTCTGAAGGGCTCCGCAATGGGCCTTCACTTACGGCCCCCAATCCAACTTACTAACCATTAGTTTTTTTCTTAACCAACTTCTTAGGTTCTTAATTAAATACCAATGCTTAATTAATAATAAATATTAACAAATAATAAATAAATAAATTAGTATTCTAACAACCATTTAATACAAATATTAACAATAATTATTAAATAAATATTAACAATTAACAATTAAATAACTATTAAAATATAAAAAACTAAAATATATATATATATATATATATATATATAAAACGAGAAAATAATAACTAAAAAAAGAAATAATATTAATAACATTTAAAAGAGAAAAAAAAAGAAAATAATATTCACACAAAGGTTGTTAGGCCACGTGTCACGCCTTGATTGGTCATAAAGATAAAAATTTTAAAAAAAAACGACCAATTGCGAGCGGACATGTGTTTAAATAGCGTGGAACAAAAGTAAAAATATTTTCAAAAAGGGTAGGACAAATTTAGGGTATGACAATCCAATTCCAAGAAGATTCAACGATCAAGATCCATCTTCTTCGTTCGTCAACATTTCCAGAAATCTTCAACGATCAAAGAACATTTATCTTCCTCCTCTCCAGATTTTCCAGAAACACGGCGCCTTCATCAATTCCTTCAGAAGCGTGTCCTCGATCCAAGAACGTCACCGTGTGCTTTCTTCAGTGAGCTCTCTTGCGGATATTCTTCAAGACTCTTGTCAGAAGCTCTAGATCTCCGTCATCCGCAGATCTTCTCAGCGTCATCATCCAGGTTTTCGTCTTTCCTCTTCCATTTCCTTGCATGCTCATAGGTAGCTAGAGATTTAGGTGTGAATCTGAGAATCTGTAGGTTAAGATCTTCTGATTAGGTTGAATAGTGAGGGTTAGTGAGAGGGTTTAAGTTGGAGAGTTTTGTTCGGAGAATGTTTAGTGTTTAGTTCATGGTGATTTGGATTGACGGACTCCCTCATGACGAAGGATTTAGAGTGAAAATTGTTGAGGAGGTTTTGTTTCAGAAATGTTTCAGAGAGTTGAGGTGGGAGAGAGGTTCTCTGCGCCGTTTAGGGTTTCACTGAGAAAGGTGAACAATAACGAGGGGAATGTTAAGCCCAAATATGTAGTTTGCTGATCCATCCCCCATGTTTCCCCAGGCGTCCCCCTCTCCTACTTGCGTTTTGGTCTGGGCCTAGCCCAGATTTGCTGTCTGCACCCCCCAGTCTGGGGTCCCATAGAATAACTAAGCGAGCACACTAATAACTAACTTCTCTGTTCTCTCGCTGTCGTGCAATCGAGACTTTCCCGCTGACGACCGATCTTTCCCTTTCTCTTGCCCTAGCGCAATCGAAGCCAGACCGTAGTCCTAGGACCCGTAGGTTCCCATACCTTTAAACCAATGACATACTACGTTCGTTCTATCGCAAACAGGTAACGCCTAAGTCTCCAATGGTCGAGCAACATACACCTAACTGCTAGAATGCGTACGCTAGTATCGTCAATCCTTTCTCTCACCCCTGTGTGATCGAGGATACCCTGGTTACCCGTAGTTAGCCCGAACTACGTTTGCTCTGATCTTTCACGCCATGTGAAAGTACGTAGGCACGAGATGCGATATCTCGACGAGCAACCTTCCTTTTTTTTACCCGTAGTTAGCCGAACTACGTTGACTCTGATTTCTCGTTCCAGATGGGAATACGTAGGCATAGAACTGTTGTGTTCTACCGAGTCATTTTCTTTTCTTTTCAGACCAGACCTTTTAGCGTAGATAGATATAATCAACCCGTCAGATAAACACAACAAGCGTGGATCTTATCGAGTACGATGGACGTGAGGGGTGCTAATACCTTCCCCTTGCGTAACCGACTCCCGAACCCAGATATGGTTGCGATGACCTTGTCTTATACCTTTTCGTCAGGTTTTTTCCGATCGTTTCCTTTCCTGTTCTGAGGGATAAATAACAAAAGGTGGCGACTCTTCTGTTTTGCTAGCACCTTATTTTCGTGGTAGCGACACGCCTTGTTGAAGATCTTGAATGCATCATATGTACCTCAAGAAATTTCTGTCAACCAGCTTGAAGGAGTGGTTGCACGTGTCAATGCCGGTAATGGTTTGGGCTTCACTGATCGTGACTTGATGCCTAAGGGAAGAAACCATAACAATGCAATGCACATATTGCTGGAATGTCGGGGAACTGTTATGTCGCACGTGCTTGTAGATACCGGCTCTTCCTTGAATGTATTGCCAAAGAAAGCACTTATGAAGTTGGACACTCGTGGGTTGTTGTGTACACCCAGTGATCTAGTGGTGAAGGCTTTTGATGGGACCAAGCGGTCCGCGTTCGGAGAAGTAACATTGCCCATTCAGGTGGGGCCAGAAATCTTCAATGCAGTATTTTTTATCATGGATATCCAGCCCGCCTATAGTTGCTTGCTAGGTCGACCCTGGATCCATTTAGCGGGAGCTGTGACCTCTACGCCGCATCAGAAGTTGAAGTACGATGTGGGTGGCAGCATCGTCACGGTCTGCGGGGAAGAAGACATTATGGTGAGCCATCTGTCGTCTTTTAAGTATGTGGAAGTGGACGGCGAGATTCACGAGACGTTGTGCCAAGCATTCGAAACTGTCTAAGTTAAGGATTCGGTTCCAACCTCAAGCAAAGCACCTGAAGTGGCTCTCTATTCTTTCAAAGAGGCTTAAGTTGTGGTACAGACTGGTTCAACTCAAGGTTGGGGGCAAGTGCTGAACATCCCCAACAAGCAAGATAAGTTTGGCTTGGGGTATCATCCTTCTTCTGCTTCATCCTCTTAGAGTGTGTCGCGTTACGAGGGGCCGATTCAGTTCACTAAAGGTGGAGTCATCTTTGAACAGGTCAATGCTATGTACGACGGGGAAGAAGACAATGATTGTGATATGGATGCATGGATCCAGCCGTGCAAGCCAGGGCAGAGCCTCAACAATTGGTCCATCCAGGATTTCGTCCAAGTGACCAATCAAGAGTAATGATTTGCTTTTTCCAATTATTGTACAACCTTATGTCCTACCCGGGGCATAAAGGTTTTATTGTCTGGGCCTTGCTTGCTTATGCATGTGCATTTTATCAATAATTAAAGGGAGTTTTCTTTGCATTCAAATTTTGCGATCTTTGTTATTCTTGTTTTTGTTATTTTAAACAAATAAAATGGCGAAGTGGTTTGTGCTGCCTTGCACATTGTTTTTATGATTAACCATTTTTCTTGCAGGAATCACATTACAGATGACACCGATCCAGAACCTTCTATGACTCATTTCGACTTTGATTGCTCGATATATCAAGCTGAAGAAGGGGTTGATGAGGATGAAGACCTTCCGGAAGAGTTGGTTCAGCTTTTGAAACAAGAAGACAAGATCATTCTGCCTCACGAGGAAGTTATTGAAATTGTTAATCTGGGGTCTGAAGAAGTGGTCAGAAATGTCAGAGTGGGGGTTGCGTTACAGAGTGACATCAAGCAAAGACTGATCGAGATGCTTCGAGAGTATAGTGACATTTTTGCTTGGTCATATGAAGATATGTCTGGACTTGACACTGACATAGTGGTTCATCACTTGCCATTGCACGAAGATTGTCCTCCAGTTAAGCAGAAGCTTAGAAGTACACGACCAGACATGGCCGTTAAAATCAAAGAGGAGGTCCAAAAGTAGTTGGATGTCGGATTCTTGGCTGTGACTACTTACCCTCCGTGGGTTTCTAACATACTACCTGTACCGAAGAAAGACGGTAAGGTACGAATGTGTGTGGATTATTGGGATTTGAACAAGGCAAGCCCTAAAGACGCTTTCCCGCTCCCTCATATTGACATATTGGTCGACAATATTGCTCAACTTTCTGTATTTTCATTCATGGATGGCTTCTCCGGCTATAACCAGATTAAGATGGCGCCGAAAGACATGGAGAAAACTACATTCATTACACCATGGGGGACGTTCTGCTACAAAGTAATGCCTTTTGGGTTGAAAACGCAGGGGGAACTTACCAGCGAGCAATGGTCACTTTGTTTCATGACATGATTCATCATGAGATCGAAGTATATGTTGATGACATGATAGCAAAGTCCCAAACGGAGGAGGAACATCTGGTCAACTTGCTGAAGCTGAATCCTAACAAATGCACTTTCGGGGTGCGGTCCGGAAAACTTCTGGGGTTTATCATAAGCGAAAAAGGCATCGAGGTTGATCCTGCCAAGATCAAGGCCATTCAAGATATGCCAGCGCCTAAAACTAAAAAAGAAGTTCGTGGTTTCCTGGGGAGATTGAACTACATTGCTCGGTTCATATCTCAGCTCACGGCCACATGCGAACCAATATTCAAGATATTGAAAAAAGATCAGGCGGTTGTCTGGAATGAGGATTGCCAAAGGGCATTCGACAAAATAAAACAGTATTTGTAGGAACCTCCAATTTTGATACCCCTAGTCGCTGGACGGCCTTTAATCATGTATTTGACGGTTCTTGAGAATAGCATGGGTTGCATTCTCGGTCAACACGACGAGACTAGCAGAAAGGAGCATGCCATTTATTATCTGAGTAAAAAAGTTCACAGATTGTGAGTCTCGTTACTCAATGCTGGAGAAAACGTGTTGCGCACTTGCGTGGGCTGCCAAACGTTTAAGATAGTATATGCTCAATCACACAACCAAGCTAATTTTGAATATGGATCAGATCAAATATGTCTTCGAGAAGCAAGCCCTTTCAAGGAGGATTGTCAGGTGGCAGATGGTACTGACAGAGTACGATATCCAATACGTATCCCAAAAGGCCATCAAAGGAAGTGTTCTGTCTGAGTACCTTGCCGAACAACCTATCAAAGACTATCAGCCGATGAAATTCAAGTTTCCCGATGAAGATATTATGTTCCTCAAGATGAAGGACTGTGATGAACCACTTCCCGATGAAGGACCAGAGCTTGGCTCTCAATGGAAGCTAATATTCGACAGTGCAGTTAATTCCTACGGTAGTGGAATCGGGGCAATCATTACGACTCCCCAGGGATCTTACATTCCATTCACTGCCAGATTAAATTTTCCGGTCACCAACAATGAAGCAGAATATGAGGCATGCATCATGGGTTTAGAAGAAGCCATTGATTTGCGAATCAAGAACCTGGATGTATACGGTGACTCAGCACTCGTTGTTAACCAGATCAAAGGAGAGTGGGAGACCAGGCAGTCGAATTTGGTCCCTTACATGAATTATGCGAGGAGGTTGCTACCCTTCTTCGATTGAGTGGAATTCCACCATGTGCCGAGGGAAGAAAACCAAATGGTCGACGCTTTGGCAAACTTGGCCTCCATGTACAAGGTCAATTTTTAGAATGAAGCTCCCATAATTGTCATCTCCCGTCTCGACAGACCTGCATTTGTATTTGCAATTAAGGAGGCCACCGATGGCAAGCCGTGGTTCTATGATATCCAGAACTTCCTCAAAACCAAGGAGTATCCGGTGACGGCATCGACCCAAGATAAGAAGACTCTTAGGAGGTTGTCTGGTAATTTCTACCTCAACCCGGATGGGGTTCTCTACAGGAGGAATCATGATCTAGTGCTACTCAGATGTGTGGACGAAAAAGAAGCAAACTTGCTTATGGAAGAGGTCCGTGAAGGAACATTTGGTACGCACGTTGGAGGACATGCCATGACTCGAAAGATACTACGGGCAGGGTATTACTGGCTGACGATGGAGTCATATTGTTTCAAATTCGCGAAGAGATGTCACAAATTCCAGGTTTACACAGACAAAATCCATGTGCCGTTGTGCCCATTGAATGTTATGTCGTCTCCGTGGCCGTTATCCATGTGGGGCATTGATATGATCAGCAAGATCGAGCCCACTGCATCCAACGAACACCACTTCATTTTGGTGGCCATCGACTACTTCACCAAGTGGGTAGAGGCAGCGTCGTACGCTAACGTTACCAAGCAAGTGGTAGCCAGATTCATAAAGAAGGACATCATTTGCAGATATGGAGTTCCTGAGCAGATCATTACTGACAATGGTTCAAATTTGAACAATAAGATGATGAAGGAGTTATGCCAGAACTTCAAAATTGAATATCACAGCTCATCGCCCTATCGGCCGAAGATGAATGGCGTTGTCGAAGCGGCCAACAAAAACATCAAAAAGATAGTGCAAAAGATGGTTGTCACTTACAAAGATTGGCATGAGATGTTGCCCTTTGCCTTGCACTGTTATCGTACGATGGTACGCACATCAACCGGGGCAAATCCTTTCTCCCTAGTGTATGATATGGAAGTTGTCCTACCGCTAGAAGTGGAGATTCCTTCTTTAAGAGTTCTGGTCGATGTGAAGCTCGATGAGGCAGAATTGATAAAGAATAGATTGAATCAACTCAGCCTGATGGATGAGAAGAGGTTGGCATCCATTGCATACGGTCGATTGTACCAAATCCGGATGAAGAAAGCTTATGATAAGAAGGTGCGCTCTTAAAGCTTTCAGACGAGCAATCTTGTGCTGAAAAAGATTCTCCCGCCACATTCAGATCATAGGGGAAAATGGACACCCAACTACGAAGGTCCATATATCATCAGAAAGGTCTTCTCGGGAGGAGCCTTACTATTATCCATGATGGATGGTGAAGATTTTGCATCCCCTGTGAACACGGGCGCAATCAAAAAATACTTTGCTTAAAATGACCCGCTGGAAAGAAAAAGAATGTCCAGGCAAAAATGGGGCATCCCGGCGAACCAAAAAAAGAAAAGGTTCGGGAAAAAATTAGGGATATAAATGAAAAGATGTACATCCGCAAAGTCAAAAACCTGAAAAGGCGACTTTGGCAAAAAGGGGTATCCCGATGAATCGAAAACCCGAAAGGGCGGTTCAGGCAAAAGTTAGGGATTGAAAAAGAAAATGACTGCGGTCCACGTGTGAACTTTCATTGCTTAGTGGTTTGGGGAGACCTGAGTGCCGTTTATTCAAATCAATCTCTTCTGAAGACGAAGCGTCAGAGAAGTATCGAAGTCGAGTGAGTCATGGAGGGATCAGCTCATGGTGTTCGTCTACACCACATCGCCGACATTTGTACATGTTTTTGTATATTTCTGTATATATCTGCGCAGCTTCCTTATTTCAGGAGCTTGTATCCGTTGTAAAGCAGTTTGCCCATTTACAGGCCTGTCTTATCAATGAACATACTATTCAGTACTCTGTTCACCTCGTGGTTGTTTTAGCTTTTATTTGTTTTGCTTGCGAAAAACGCCCGATGTTTTTGTTAAAATGCGCATACATAAACTGGCTGGCCTAGGCCAATAATTGTTAACACTTTGAATTACCTGAACATTGTCACAGATGATAACCTCGATAGGTCCCTTCGTGAAGGGTATCTTGTCTGTTTGTTCATTTTGTTGCAAGATTGTGATCCTCGGGGCACGTTGTCAGAGATGAATCCTCGGCAGGAGCAACATACCCTTAGTTGAATCATGTGCAGCAATCCCTCTCCGGGGATGTTTCCCCACAGAGTCGGAACATTATGGATTTGTCTTCCCAAGTAGAGATAGGTTATCCCCAACCAGAGTCCATTCTCCAGCAGTTGGAGTTGGTGTCTCTATCCCCAGTAGAGTTATGTGCAAGATAACGAGAACAGTCAAGTCTGTACCCTTTGTCCTCGGCAGTTGGTCGGTATGCAGCCAACTCCCACAGATTGCAGGTATATACTCACTCCCCAGCAAGTCAAGATTAGGGTTCCTTCCACCAGGCAGGTGTGGCATTTTCCCTTGCAGCGAGTTAGCGCTTGGCTTTCTCCCGCAAGTTGTCTGTAAGCATTCAACTCTCAGCAGTTCAGACCGAGGTCTCCGACAGAGTTGATTTCCCCGCAGAGTTATCCTTCTCGGCAGGTAAGATCAATTCTAGCGTCTGGTTGTCTAGCCTCAGCCGAAGTTTACAGTTTCCCGAGAGAGCCATATCTTGGAAGGCCATTCGTGGCATTGTTTCTCTTCAGTAGGTGAAAGTGGCTTGTAGCAAGCTATTTTCTCCCCAGTTGGGTTCGTCAGTTCCCCCAGAAGAGTTCGTATTCCGGAAAGTCGGTCGTGGATTTTTCCCCAGCTGGGTTAGCCGTTTAGGTTTTGATCCTCAACATAAGTCCAATCGTCATTGGCACGCGCAACCTATTCCCAGCAGGATTGTTTTTCCCCAGCGGAATTGGCTTCGTCTCCCCAGCATTTATTTTGCTGGAGCGATTCCTTTGCATTTTGCATCGTGCATAGCATCTACCTAAATGCGTAGCATTTCCATTTCGTATGGAGCATTACGCCATTTTCAAACATCTGCATTCTGGAATATAAGCTAGGTTGTTACCTTTCCGATTTTAGGTCATTGTTATCTCCTACAGGTGATCTTCAGGTCCTGACTTCTCCGTTGAACATCCAGATTCCGGTGAATTTTCAATTTGAGACGCTTTGTTCCACCCGTGCAGTGCTCAGACTCCGATTGGTTATTATAATCTGGATGAACTTTGTGATGGTATTTCTGCTCTGTTTAATGGTTAGATTCCGGTAAGTGTTTAGTTCATGATGTATCCTTGTGACCGTTGATTTTCCAGACTCCGGTGAATCCCTAGTAAGGATTTGTTTCATTGAGGATTCTGCCTCTGGTTTGTTTCATCGAGGATTCCGCCTCTGATTTGTTGCATTGAGTGTCCAGGCTCTGATGTGTTTCATTAAGGGTCTTGCCTCTGATATTGGTTTCATTGAGGATTCTGCCTCTGGTTTGTTTCATTGAGGATTCCGCCTCTGATTTGTTGCATTTAGTGTCTAGGCTCTGATGTGTTTCATTGAGGGTCCTGCCTCTGATATTGGTTTCATTAAGGATTCCTCCTCTGGTTTGTTTCATTGAGGGTTCCGCCTCTGATTTGTTGCATTGAGTGTCCAGGCTCTGATTTATTTCATCAAGGGTCCGGCCTCTGATATTTTTTCATTGAGGGTTCCGCCTCTGATTCGTTTCATTGAGTGTTCTGGCTCTGATTTGTTTCATTGAGGGTTCCGCCTCTGATTTGGCGCATTGAGGGTTCCGCCTTTGATCTGTTCCATTGAGTACCCCAGCTCTGGTTTTTCTTGTTGAGCGTCTTGGCTCCAGTTCATATCGTTCGTTTCTCGTGTTGAGCGTCTTGGCTCTGGTTTGTTCGCTGATTTTTCTCGCATGAGTGTCTTGGCTCCGGTTCATATCGTTCATTTCTTCGCGTGAGTATCTTGGCTTCGGTTGGTTTGTTCATTTATCTCGTTGAATGTCTTGGCTCCGGTGTTATCTCGTTGAGCGTCTCGGCTCCGATTCGTTTCGTTTGGCTCTTGTTGAGTATCTCGGCTCCAGTTCGTTCGTTGGTTTCTCGTGTAAGCATCTTGGCTCCAGTTCATTTGTTGGTTTATTGCGTGAGCATCTTAGCTCTGGTTCTTTTGTTCGTCTCTCCTCGTGTGAGTGTCTTGGCTCCGGTTGGTTTGTTCGTTTATCTCATTTAGTGTCTTGCCTCCGGTTTCTTTCATTCGTTTCTCGCGTGAGTGTCTTGGCTCCGGTTTATTCCAGTTTATCCCGTTGAGTGTTCATACTCCGGCCAGTACCAAGTGATGATGTATTCCTTGTTGCGTTGAGCATCTGGGCTCTGACAGGTTTCGCCGATTTTTTGTGTTCATCGAATATCCAGATTCTGACAATTTTGACATGTTACTCTTCAGCCATGTGGCTTTCCAATCACGACACCAGTTGTATTACGGAGTTCCTCAACAGAGTTACTTGATTAGGTCTCTCTTCCCCAACGGAATGTTCGAGACGTTCATCATGTTCAATTTTGTGGTTGTCAAATTTCTGGGTTTCTTTGGTATTCAACCGTCTTTTACCTTGATTGTCTGAAAGTTGTTCGCTTCACACCCAGTTGATAACGCAAAATCATATCGTTTATTTGGCTTGATTTACATGCATTTATTTGTGACTTTTATTAATTTATCTTGATTTATGTTCTATTATATGATTAAGTTACTTCGTTTTGCAGATTGGGGAGAATTTGGACTAAAGAAAGAAAAGGAGAAGAAACAGATGAAAAACGGATGAAAAATAGATGAAAAACAGCAGATACAGATTCTGCTGCTGTGACGACCGTCACAGGTCTATGACGACCGTCATGCGTGTGACGACCGTCACATTTCATGACGACCGTCACGCAGACAAAAAACGCAGAATCAGAATTCACGATCAATCTCAACTTAAATCCTTCCTACACTTTCTCCACTCACTGCCCACTACTGGAAGTTACTACACTTTCTCCACTCACTGCCCACTACTGGAAGTTACTACCACTTTCTCCATATCTCACGCATGATCTCAGGAAGTTGAGATAAGAAACATCTCCTATAAATAGACAAGAGACTCACAGAGAAAGGTGTGGATTCTTCATCCCGAAGTTCTGCCAAAATTCCATCAAAGTTATTTATCGTTACTTTTATTTTCCTTTCCATTTTCCTTTAGTTCAGAATATTGTATTTTCTTCCTGTACCTTTTATTTCTCGCCAAAGTAGAATTCTGCCGACATTGTGGGGGACTACCCAAGGATTTGAGATCAGTACAATTTACAGGTTTTTATTAATTGAATTACTACTTTATTTCTGTTATGATGCATGCTTTATTATTCTGTTGTTTATGTCTATTTCCGTTCGCATTAATTATCATGTCTGGCTAAGTTAGTTTTATTGGTATGTAACCGAATTAGTAGGATAGGATTCGATAGTAACCGATATCTTCCCTTTTTACAAACAACCTTTCTGGCCGTAGTGTTTAAATTTATTTACTGAATAAACTTCGTCGCGAAAGCGAGAACTTATTTAAAAGTAGTTTTGCCACGAAAGTGGGAAATTAATTAAGGTACGAACCAACAAGCGAAAGCTGCGGCAAGACCAGATAGTAAACACTAGGCATTTGTTTTAATAACAGCGAAAGCACTTTAAAATGGATTAGAACCTAGAGATTTCCAAAAAGTAGTTTTAACCCTGAATGGGACAGCGAAAGTGTACATTCGGCCCTTAGAATTATGACTAGCGTCAACAACCATCGTGAGACGAAAGTCTTCAGATCACTATTTTCTTCTGAACAATGTTTGCAAAGAGTAAGAAGCATCGGTGACCTGTCGAATCCCAGATAACTAAGTCTTTGCATACCGATATCCTTTACCGCATTTCTTTAAACCAATTTTCTTTATTTCTTTTGCATTTAATTTCATTCGCATTCAATTTTCCTAATTCCAATAGCCTTAGCTTTACGCCGTAATAATAGATAACGGTAGATTGACATTGGTCTCTGTGGGTTCGACAATCTTTTACATTACTTCGATATTTCCGTGCACTTGCGGAGCGACCAAGTTTTTGGCGCCGTTGCCGGGGACCAACAGTCAATATTGTGATTCTGTTGTTGCATAGTATAGACTAAGGCACTTTTATCTAAATCATTATGTATAACCCATATTTCCCTTATTATTACCACCCTTCATATTATAACTACCACCCCCAATATTTCGAGGAACCACAAATTCCGCTTAAATCCGACCTCGAAATATTATTAGAAGATTTCAATACTACGCACTCTCACCCAAATTCCCTCTATGATGACGACTCCCAATGTTTTGAGGAAACGCAAGATTTTGATACATCCAACCTCGAACTACTACTAGAAGAATTCAATGAGACGTCTACTCACTCTAGGATAGAATCTATGATGGAGCGCTTTGTGGAAACACAAACTCTCCAAAACGAAGATTTTAGAAAACAACATCTCCAAATTAATGAAGACCTTAGGCAGATGAACATTATTGTCGATTCCCTCGCAACTCACAGCGAGACTTTGGAGACTCAAACCTCCCTGCTTAGACAAACACCTCTAGGACCCTTCCCAGAAGGACATGTGAATGTTGTAACAACCGTTAATGAAGAACAAATAGAAGACCCTAGGGAGATTGATGATGAGCCTGAGGAGAGTTTTGGTGAGAAAAGCATACATATTGAGAAAAATCCACCGACACTAACCGAAAGGGAGGTTGTCGAAGAGGTAGAGAAGGAAGCACGTATCGTTGCTCCTCCTCCCTATACCCCACCTATTTCTTTCCCACAAAGGTTTGCAGAAGTTAAGGTAGACTCCCAATCCAAAACATATGTGGAGGTATTGAAAAATATACACACCAATGCATCTTTGTCTAAGGCCCTTCATAGAAAAAGAAAATTCGAGGACCGTGAAACTAGGGTCATTATTACTGTTAAAAGGGTACGATTAACTTTTGAGGTGGTGGATGAAATAACAAAGCCCAAATTTGAAATGCTGATACGCAGAATAGATCCAGAACCACCACCACGTGTTCAAAACAAGAAACCACCCTGCAGAAGAAAGAAACGAAAAAGTGAGGGATATGAGAGATGGCTTGATAAGTGGCCATGGAAACCGAAGACTATTCAAAGTTCGATCGAGGAACCATTCTCGAAAGAACCACCATGAGTACTTGCACTCCTTAGCCGTCGAGCTATCAACGCTAAACAAAGCGCTGTGTGGGAGGCAACCCACAAGGTCTTTATTTTAATTTGTTTGTTTAAATTGGCAGAAAATAAAGAAATGTATCGCCTGTTACGCTTTAGCTATATCTAGGCGAAAACTCTCTAGATGACGATCTGAGAAGATGAGCTATGCCCACGGACATTCATACGAGTGTCGCTGCTGGTGGGAACACTGATAATGAGTACTTCCTCTTGACGCGAGCAACATGATGAGCTGGTTCGAGAATTACACAAACAAAGTATCTCAAAATGCCCGTCACCGAAGTAGAAGTGATCAACAAAGACAAGGATAGCAAGAGCAGTAGCATTCATACAGGTTCTATCTTTCCTTTTCCACCTTTTACTGAAACATTGAGGACAATGTTTGGTTTAAGTGTGCGGGAGGAACTCTATCGCTTTCATTTTATTGCCTTTTAGTTTGATTTATTGTTTTTATCTATTTTTAATGCTATGTCAAAATCTTTGCATGTGCTGTCGAGTCTTTATGAGTGGTTTTCGCCTGTTATTCAAACTTCCCCAAAATTTCAAAATTTCAAAATTTTAACCTCCAACAAAAACTTTTTGATTCATGACATGATACTCTGAAAGTATATAGGTTGTTTAGGCTATGTTAGAAAAACTTGGGAAAGTTTTAATAAAATTGATATCGTCCTGACAACCTTAACCCCCTAAATATGCAAAATAAATTTGAGTACCCAGTATGCTGAGACCTTAAAACTCCAGGTTCTTGTAGTAATCCCTAAGTAGTTTATTTAAGCAGTCAGCACCATCCTAAACATACTAAGTAAGAAACCGATGCAAATAAGTGTATGATCTCTAGGTTAAAATGAGAAACTAAGAAAGAAAAGAAAAAAAAATTATGAAGAAAAAGACATGTTCCTTCTAAGTTAGGTGCTCATCACCCGAGCACTTAGCCTAACGGTACAAACTCTTTAAGTTCAATTGATGCTTAAGCATATTTGCAGAAAAAAATGAAATAATAATGAGATCGTAGTCACTAACAGGTCTACTTACCATGAATGTGTATGGATAACGGGCTTAATGTGATTGCACTATAATGAAATGGGGTGAAAGAGAGCATTAGTTATAGGTTGAGTTATAATGGCATGATTCCGATTGGTTTGCATAAGTAGGGAGTTTTTGAAATTGTGTCGTTATGATATCCTTGGTATTAATATTTAGTACCTATCAATCTAACATTAGCCTAGAAGCCACGTATGATTAGAGTTTCGTCGTGACTTTGTTTCGAACTATGCTTATTTCTTTTTACTGTGTTGGTCGATTGCTTGAGGACAAGCAATGGTTTAAGTGTGGGGATGTTTGATAACGCGAAATCATATCGTTTATTTAGCTTGATTTACATGCATTTATTTGTGACTTTAATTAATTTATCTTGATTTATGTTCTATTATATGATTAATTTACTTTGTTTTGCAGATTGGGGAGAATTTGGACTAAAGAAAGAAAAGGAGAAGAAACAGATGAAAAACGGATGAAAAATAGATGAAAAACAGCAGATACGGATTCTGCTGCTGTGACGACCGTCACAGGTCCATGACGATCGTCATGCGTGTGACGATCATCACATTTCATGACGACCGTCACGCAGACAAAAAACGCAGAATCAGAATTCACTATCAATCTCAACTTAAATCCTTCCTACACTTTCTCCACTCACTGCCCACTACTGGAAGTTACTACACTTTCTCCACTCACTGCCCACTACTGGAAGTTACTACACTTTCTCCACTCACTGCCCATTACTGGAAGTTACTACCACTTTCTCCATATCTCACGCATGATCTCAGGAAGTTGAGATAAGAAACATCTCCTATAAATAGACAAGAGACTCACAGAGAAAGGTGTGGATTCTTCATCCCGAAGTTCTGCCAAAATTCCATCAAAGTTATTTATCGTTACTTTTATTTTCCTTTCCATTTTCCTTTAGTTCAGAATATTGTATTTTCTTCCTGTACCTTTTATTTCTCGCCAAAGTAGAATCCTGCCGACATTGTGGGGGACTACCCAAGGATTTGAGATCAGTACAATTTACAGGTTTTTATTAATTGAATTACTACTTTATTTCTGTTATGATGCACGCTTTATTATTCTGTTGTTTATGTCTATTTCCGTTCGCATTAATTATCATGTCTGGCTAAGTTAGTTTTATCGGTATGTAACCGAATTAGTAGGATAGGATTCGATAGTAACCAGCATCTTCCCTTTTTACAAACAACCTTTCTGGCCGTAGTGTTTAAATTTATTTACTGAATAAACTTCGTCGCGAAAGCGAGAACTTATTTAAAAGTAGTTTTGCCACGAAAGTGGGAAATTAATTAAGGTACGAACCAACAAGCGAAAGTTACGGCAAGACCAGATAGTAAACACTAGGCATTTGTTTTAATAACAGCGAAAGCACTTTAAAATGGATTAGAACCTAGAGATTTCCAAAAAGTAGTTTTAACCCCGAATGGGACAGCGAAAGCGTACATTCGGCCCTTAGAATTATGACTAGCGTCAACAACCATCGTGAGACGAAAGTCTTCAGATCACTATTTTCTTCTGAACAATGTTTGCAAAGAGTAAGAAGCATCGGTGACCTGTCGAATCCCAAATAACTAAGTCTTTGCATACCGATATCCTTTACCGCATTTCTTTAAACCAATTTTCTTTATTTCTTTTGCATTTAATTTCATTCGCATTCAATTTTCCTAATTCCAATAGCCTTAGCTTTACGCCGTAATAATAGATAACGGTAGATTGACATTGGTCTCTGTGGGTTCGACAATCTTTTATATTACTTCGATATTTCCGTGCACTTGCGGAGCGATCACCAGTCAGGTCCAAGTCATTTGAATAGGGGCAGCTGTTGCACCCCAAAATCTGCCCAACCTATTTTTCTTTATCTAATCCCCAAATTTGTTTAAGTTTTACCCTTAATAATGAAATGTTTTTTTTGCAAACACCTTAATCTCCATGAGTTAAACATTGTAGTGTTCTTGATGTCAGTTTGGAAATGTATAATCCTTTGAACTCAGAATGAATTTGTCATAATTTGGCATGAACTTGCAAATATTTGGCTTGAGCCATTTGAACTCAAATTTAGTAAGAAATAACAAATCCGCCGGAACATAAATTTTACTCTCAAAAATCCATAACATGACACTTATCTTGAATTGATGAAGTTTGCAATTAGATTATATGATTGGAACTTAGAGCTGAACTTCAAATCTTAGCATCCAAGGTATGAATCTTTATTTTGAAACTTAAGATGATATCAACAACGAATCCTCAAATCAATAATGTCCCATTGAGATCTTATAACAAGAAGTTGATTCAATATTTGCAACTTCATAACATCAACAAAATTTTCCAGTTCTATCTCTTAAAATCCTGAGACCATAATGATTCAAATTCCTAAGTAGGAACATGATTAAACTCGACCTTCAGTTGCAAATCCTCGGAAACCAACACAAACTAATCTGCTGAGGTTTTAACTCCTATGGTGGATTCAAACCATTCTCATGTCTCCTCTCAAATGTAAAGTACATAATCTTGTCAAAACCATATAATAACTCATGCCCTCAATAACCCTGCTTCAAGTTAATAAACATGAAAACTCTACTCTTCTGAGAACTCTCGAGAAACATTGTCCTTGTATTGATTAGAAGGTTATGAGAAGAAGGGTGTATCCTTCTTTTCTACCCACATAACTTGCAAAGGGATAATGTCCGGGTGGGAATATACACAACCTTCCTGACCTCCTGAACTTTCGGCAGTAAACCTAACTTCAAAAAACAAAACAAGCAAACTGGTTAAAACAGTTAATTATTGTCACATCGCTGCGAAGAGGGGCCGACAAAGACAGAAGAGTTGTCGTCGTTCGTTATTTATCCCAAAAAAGGGAAAGGAAACGATCAGAGAAAACCTACGATAACGGGAGAAGACAGGTCATCGTAACCAAATCTTGGGTTCGGGAGTCGATTACGCAAGGGGAAGGTATTAACACCCCTCACGCCCGTCGTACTCGACGGGATCCACGCTTGTTATTCATCTAAAGGGTGTTGAAATATCTAAACTATAGGTCATAGGGACAAAAACAAAAGAAAAGAGACTCGATAGAGCATCGCCGCTCTATGCTTACGTACTCCCTCGTGCAATGGGAAAGTCATAGTCAACGTAGTTTGGAAAACTACGGGTGAAGGTGGGGAAGGTTGCTCGCTAAGACATCGTCGTCTTGTGCCTACGTATCCTCGTCTGGTACGAGAAATCAGAGCAAACGTAGTTCAGGATAAGAAGACCACAGGTTGGTTCAAGTGTTTTACCCGAGTAGGGTTAAACCTTACTTCTAGCAGTTAGGTGTATGCAGCTCGACCATTGGACACTTAGGCGTTACTTGTTTGCGGTAGAACCAAGAATTAACAAAACTCTCTTTATGAAAAAGTTCTTCCATTAATCCTGAAGGATAAAAAAGTTTAATGTTTGTTTTTGAGTCTTTTATGAAGAAGAAGTGAATTGAACTTTGTTTGTAATTCATGTTGCACTAAAGACTATGACTTAGGAGCGAATGTGTCGCATATCATCCAAAGGACATACGCTAAACACTCTAGACAATTGAGAGGAGGCCCCCCAATCATCATTTCCCAAATACTTAAGGCTTGTAGCATACAACACTCATTATCCTTTATTATGTGACTTGAAGAAGTTTGAAGATGAGAAAAGAGAGACACAACTCTAAAGGGAGACTAAGACTCAACCTAAAGGTCTCATACAAAGTGCACCTATGATTGGGATGAAAAGGGAATGCTACCTAATGTTATCATGCATGGTCTCAAATCTAATGTCTATCATAATCCATCTTGAACAAGAAAGATTAGAGGTCCTAAGGGAACATGGCAAAGAAGAAAGAAGAAGAAAGCATAAGTGAATGAAGAAAGAATGCAAACATGTAATACACAAACAAGGATGAAGAAAAGAGGAAGGAATAACGTTTGGGGCAGTAGCCACAACAAGCACATATCAACCTCAAGCATGCAAATGAAAGATTCAAGAACCAAAAGGAAATGCACACAAAAGAACTCAAGCAAGCTCACACAAAAAAGTGGGATGAAGTGGGAGAAATGAATTCCTACAACCACTAGTCATCAACCACTAGCCCAAAGGAAAACCAAAAAGAAAGGAGAAGACATGATCCATAAGATGATGGGAGATAAGATGAGGGAAGAAAGCAACATCAGAATCAAACTCAACCAAAGCACCACAAAGATCATGCAAAAGAAACACACCAAAAGTTCTCAAGATGAATCACCATTTAAGACAAACTCAAAGTACCTCCAAAGGAGGGACCAAATCATCTTAAATGGGATTCAAAGGTCCTAAGAAAGAGGTGAGAACAAGAAAAAAAGGATGCACAAAGCAAATAAGAAAACACACCAAAGTAAGTTACAAGATTAGGCATGGTAAAGGACCTAGGTCCTAAACACTCTCAACATTTGAAACCAAATGGAATGCCTAAAAAGAATGCAACTTACAACAATCATCAAGCAAGTGTATGACCTATAAATTGGCAACCAACTACTTCAACATGTTAATAATGTGAATCAAGAGGAGTTGGGAGCATTTGGGATCCACAAGGGTCATTTCCCATCAAAACTAGGTCAAGTGTGTATGTGAACCATCCTTAGGGATAACTTGACTTGCAAGCTACTCCAAAAATAGGAAAATGATTCAAATAAATCCAAATAAAATTCTTAAAGCACAAGAGAATGTTGGTAACCAGAGGCCAAAAGCACACAACCAAATTCCATTCAAAACATCATCAAAGGATTTGATCCACAACACCATTTTAAAGGAGGGTTGTCGAGGGTCAAACAAAATGACCTGAAGGTCAAACAAAAATAAATCAAACCAGGGCCAAAATCATCCTCTAAGATACTTCAACTCATCATCAACATGAGGAAAAAGTCTCAATCATTGGAGGTAAAAATTGGTCAAGAATCAAGCAAGAACAAATGAATACACATGAATAATATATTTAAAAACCTCTCCAATCATTAATTCCCATTTTAATTGAAAAATAAAAATAAAAAATATCAAAAATTAATTAACACCCTAAGGTGTCAGAAAATATTTTTTGGGGAATTTTATCACAAATGAAATAAAAATAAAAGCAAATAAAGCCAGTGGTGTGAATAGCAAGGAAAAGACAGGCAAACCACTGGACCGAATCAAGAGGGGGCGCAAAAAGCACCTGAGGCCCAAAACAATACAAATTAGCTCAATTAGTAAAATGATGCGTTTCACTAATTGACGTGGCTGGTCAACAAACCACACAAGCAAGTCAGATAGATCCTGATCATCCATCAAGCAAAGTCAAAAGGTCAGACCAACACACGTAGGCACGCCTGAGGTTTGAACCAGATGACGGAGCCCTAGCTCCAGTCATCTTCTCCGGCGAGGTGGTCGGAGACCAGGTTCCAAAACCTAACCAAATCCTACAAAATTTTACATCAAATTGAACGCCAAGCCACGTAGATCATAAATCCAGGCTCAAAAATCATTTATCATACATAGATTAAGAGATTCGAACGGAAGAGGTTTCATATGCTCAACTGGAAATCTCATCAAACACAACAATTAACCATGCAAACATTGCCTACAAGTTGTAGGGCTTCAGATGTGCCAATAATGACCTAGGTTTGAGCTCTATCATGAGAGAATTAAGTAATTGAAAGTTACCTAATGGAGTCTCTCCGTTGGAGCTTCAAATGATGCTAAGCTTGATCCAAAACTTGCAGATCCACTCCATTGAACTTGAGGAAGAGGAATGTCACTTCAATTTGCTTTGAAATGGCTTGAATCTGGATTCACGATTTTTACTTTGCTCTTCAATTTCCAAATCTGGCTTTGCTCTTCCTTCCACGGATTTGCAAAAGTGAGCTTTCAATTTCAATTTTGAACTTATATACTATGGATATGGAATGAAATGAAGGCCCAATGATGCTCCAATTTGCTGAAATGAGAAAATTCCCAATTTGGAAAGTAGGCTCATGCACACGTGAAAACCACACCCTACATACTTGAATTTGATTTGAATTTTCATCTGGGAACTTCAATTACGCATGTGGATTGGAATTGGGCCTTGAATTGATCCAATTAATGAGATTGGAAGTGAAACTTTTCCTTGAAGTAACTTTGAAATTCACGTGTATTTGCTTGCATGACTCAAAATAAATTTGTGCATTTCCCTCATGAGCATAAAGTGAACAAGATTGGATTGAAAAATGGTATGAAAAAGTCCTCTAACTTGATCATTTGAATTCACCTTAAAAAGTCCATTTTCCTTTGAAATTTCTTCACCAATCTCCTTATCCATGCAAAATTCATGCCAACCTTGAGTTCCATGATGGAATTGAAGCCATTTGGGACAAC
Organism: Lathyrus sativus; assembly: GCA_963859935.3. NCBI lineage: Eukaryota > Viridiplantae > Streptophyta > Magnoliopsida > Fabales > Fabaceae > Lathyrus > Lathyrus sativus. The sequence continues at coordinate 432,123,958 of OZ012740.1, forward strand.
TTTCATGTTGGTGAAAGTTCCATTTGAAGTGCACAAGTGTATGTAAATGACCCATAACCAAAATGACCTATAATCAAAGTTTCCCAAAATACCCCTGCCTTGCAAGCTTCATAACTTGAGTTTCACAAATGATATGAAGGACTTCTAGGACTTTTTGGAAAGCTAAGATCATAAGGAACAACTTTCAAGTTCATCAAAAGTTGTAGAGAAACCTTGTTACATCTATTACGAGAACTTTGCATAAATTATAAAAAAAATAGATAAAATTGGGTACTGCCTGCTTTTGTCAGCGCATTACCCTTATCGACGATGAATAATCTGTCAGCTTTCGCACACCAGGATTATTCTTCAATGAGTTGTTCCTTTTCCTAGCTACATGTTTTCTCAAATTCGTCTAAGTGCTTTCTCTGTTTTGGACTAGGTTGTTTAAAAATCCACGCTCAGGTATCGACACATATCCTTTCATACTACAGTCAATACCTTAGAACCACTTACTTTCATAACGAAATTAGAATGCATGAACTCAAATTATAAAATAAGTTTAATTAAAATTCTCATAATCGATAGTAACTAATCATACAAAAGGTTATGAAATAATCCCTATAACCCTAGTCCCTAGAGAATTACTCACTCATGGTGAGGGCAAACATAACCGAAACAATATTCTATAACGCCCGTTCATTTCAAATTAAATTATTTATGAATTGCCGGTGTGCCTTTTTGTGGGAGTGTGTCTGAGAGCGTTGGTGGGTGTCCTTAAAGTATAGGAAATCATTTATTAAAATATAGAGTTTACTAATAATATGATATAATTAATAATGATGATAATTTAATAATAATAATAATAATAATTATTATTATTATTATTAATTGTAATATTAGTGGTAGGAATAAGTGAAATAGGGGAGTTATTAGAGAAGTTGTGGGGGAAAGGAGGAAAAACACGATAAACTGCTCATAACCAAAATTAAGGAGAAAGGTGGAGGAGAAGGGAAATTGAGAACAGAGGAATTAACTGCCGGAGAGAATTCAAGGTAGTTGCAGAAGAGTCACCGGAGAGCAAACCGGAACCGGGAGTTTAGAATTGTCCTCAATCCAAAGGTAAGGGTGGGGTTCAATTCTATAACTATGGGTATGATCAATTTCATGAAGGGAATTGAATCATGGGGTTAGTTCCCATAGGTTGAGAAATATTAAGGGTTAATGTTTGTCTATGCCTGAATTAGTGTTTTATGTCATTAGTTCTATATAATAATATTGGGAAACGGCGCCGGCACGCGCTAATTTCCCATTTGTTAGGAGGGTTGTTATGGTGTCCTCATTTGATTATATTATGTTGAAAGTTGTGGTTACGTGATCCGTATGAAATTGTGATGCTTCGGTTATGGACAATTTGGTTGTAGGCTTAATGTCTTGTTGCATGGTTATGGTTGTTGTGTTGTAGTCCATAATAGTTGCATCTCATAGCATATCATCCTGGTTGCCCTGTATTGGCGTTGGTTGTGCCTGTATTGGCGGCCTGTAATGGCAATTAAGTTGGTTGTGGAGTGCTGCTCCAAATTGGTACCACATGCATATGCATAGTTGAGTCGCATAGTGTTGCGTCGTTATGTGGTTGTAAGTGAAGATGGGTTGTTGAATTTGATTGTTAATTGTTGTGAATATGAACGATAAGTTCCTGATATTGGTTGTCGATATTATTTGGAAAACTGCGGGAATCTTAGTTGATGTGATATAATCTTGACATGACTTTTATCATGCCTTATGTTATAATTTTGATATCTCACCCTTTATGTTGTATGTTACCTCCGTTGGTGGTAATTTGCAGGTAACTCGGAATAGAGTGTCGTTGTTCGTTTAAGGTTGTTGGCTGCTCTGATACGTAGCACTCTTGGGGGGATGAACGATTGATGTTATTACTTTTAATTGTTTTCTTGGTTGTTGAATTTTTATTAAATACTTTTCTTCAAATTGATTGCTTCTGATAGTGCCAAATGTTGGTTGTATGCACTAGACTGATGAATCGGTAGGACTGATTTCGTGGTCGAGAACTAGTTTTTTGTGAATTGATGCAAGATAATTACTTGCTAAATTTTAATGGAATTTAGTTACAGACTTTTCTGGTCTTGCTTTGGTTATTATAAATGTTGGAAGTGTATTAAATTCCGCTGCAAAATAACAAGTTGTCTTGTAATTAAGATGTTAAACAAGTTGTCGTTATTTGTTCATCTGGATCTGTGCTATGTATGTTATTAAATGTTTTGCTGCAGGTGTATGTTCTCTGTTAAGGTGAAAATGTGACACCTCTGATGCGTCCCAGAATTTGTAAGTGTGACGGTCGTCACCACTCTATGATGCTCGTCATGACCGTCACGATCGTGACATCCATGACAGTCGTCATGACCACCACGGTCGTGCCAGTTCCTTACGACTGTCATGATACTTGTTTTTGTGCACTCTGATTGTTGTTTTGCCTAATTATCCGGTGGGTTAGAATGGGGTGTTACAATAGTGGTGTCAGAGCAGGTCGTTCCATCCGACCAAGTTATCGAGTCAGTCGTCGTGTCTAACAATCGAGTATTGTTGTTTGTGAAATCTGACTGCTGGTTATTGAAGTTTAAGTTGAAATGGCTGGAAGGAATGATGCTGCAATTGCTGCTGCTCTGCAAGCTATAACTAATGCTATGGAAAATCAGTCGAATCCTGTTGGAGATGCTGGGTCTCACAGTTTGGGAATGTTTCAGCGGGAGAATCCACCTACGTTCAAGGGTAGGCACGATCCTGATGGTGCACTGGAATGGTTGAAGGAAATGGAGAGAATCTTTCGTGTGATGGATTGTACTCCAACACAGAAGGTTCGTTATGGGACTCATATGCTAGCAGTTGAAGCTGATGACTGGTGGTTAGAGACTCGTCCAGTTTTGGAAGCTGCAGGTGAGGAGGTCACTTGGACTGTATTCCGTAGGGAATTTCTGAAGAAGTATTATCCGGAAGATATCCGTGGTAAGAAAGAGATTGAGTTTCTTGAATTGAAGCAAAGAGACAAATCTATTACCGAGTATGCGACGAAATTCAAAGAATTGGCTAAGTTTTATCTGCACTTGATAACACGAAATCATATAGATATTTTCATGCATAATTCAACTAAAGTCTAACCGTTTTCGATCCGATTTCGGGTTATTTCCGTGTATTTGTCTGATGTTTTTGCAGGTATTCAACGATCACGTCTAAACAAGGCAACATGAAGAAAAGAAGCAATCTCAGATGAAATATGGACGAAAAAGGAGTGAAAATACAATGAAAAGCGCAGCAATCAGTTTTTGCTGATGTGACGACCGTCACAGATGCATGACGACCGTCACACGGGTGACGATCGTCACACCTTGTGACGACCGTCATGCAGGCAAAAACGCCCCACTCAGATTACACGTCAAAAGAGCAGTTCCAATTCCCATTAAATGGTCCACTACTCCCTAAATTATCTGCCTCAAGGTCCATCATCCTCAGAGGTAACCGTTGGGATTCCACTTCTATAAAAAGGGAAGCAGGGGACTTCAAAACCAGAGTTGCATTCATACCACGAAGTGCTGCCAAATTTAATTTCCAGAGCAAATTTACTTTCAGTTATTATTTGTATCCATTTCTCCAGTTTTATTTGTATTCCTTTCCTTTATTTCCCTTTTCAATTCCTCATTCCCATTTCCGCTCTTCTGTAATACTTACTGCACTGTACGATCAAATTGGAACTAAAGACAGAATCCTGCCAACATCTGTGGAGGGTCTGCCCAAAGGCCAATTGGCATTATTTACAGGTTTTCATTTTGATCGACTTCTGTTTTATTATAATGCAATTTATTATTTATTATTATTATTATTTATGTTTTGTTTTTCCAAATTCCATGTCTAGCTAAACTTAGGTAATCGATATGTAGTAATAATTCGAATGGGATTTGATAACTCTTGTTTGAAAACTTTCTTTTCACAAAAGTAATTTATGGTCTAAGTGTTTAAAATTGATTCACGAAATAAACTTCGTCGCGAAAGCGAGAACTTATTTAAAAGTAGTTTTGCCACGAAAGTGGGAAATTAATTAAGATACGAACCAACAAGCGAAAGCTGCAGTAAGGTCAGATAGTAAACACTAGGCATTTGTTTTAATAACAGCGAAAACACTTTAAAACGAGTTAGAACTTAGAGATTTCCAAAAAATAGTTTTAACCCCGAACGGGATACGAAAGTGTACGTTTGGCCCTTAGGATTATGATTAGCGTCAATAACCATTGTGAGACGAGAGTCTTCAAATCTCCATTTTCTACTTAAATAAACTGCGAAAACTATTTCATACACTAGTAACTTATCAAATCCCTGAAGAACACAATTACTACGTATCGATTCAATTAATTAAAATCTAAATAGTAATCTTAGTTCCCCCTTTTAGTGACAACCTTATTCCCTTAAAACATATTCTACCTAGCTAAACATAGTAACTCCCGAGAACACTAGTTTGATTACGAGTCCCTGTGGGATCGATATCTTTTATTACTACGCGATAGACTGTGCACTTGCAGTTAGTTGTATTAGACATAGAAAGTCGCGATTAAGTTTTTGGCACCGTTGTCGGGGACCCGTTTAGTCAATAGTGTAACCTTCTGTTACGCCGTATAGACTAGGTAAACAATTTTCATTTTTCCTTTACTAGTTCTGTCGATTGTATGCCAAGAAATCGCCCGCAAAGCGATATCGTAAAACCTTCAGTCGCAGAACTAGAACGCTTCTTACATTTAAGAAGTAGAATCATTGAGTACCAACTCAAACAACTCAAACATAACACTCCCGAACCTCTCACTCCCATTCCCAAATCAGAAGAAGAAGAACCAGAGATGGCTGAAGGACCTCCGAACAAACCGCTGAAGGCATACGCTACACCATCTCAGATGGAGCCTAGAAGTAGCATTGCTGCCCCAGCTATTACCCGAAATGATTTTGAGCTGAAACCATCATTGTTGTCGGCTGTACAACAAAACCAATTCTCAGGAAACGCAACTGAGGATCCGAACGAACATCTAACGAAGTTTGTACAATACGCAGACACAGTGAAAGCAAATGGAGAAACTCCAGACGCGATAAGACTTCGTCTTTTCCCATTCTCTCTTAGAGACAGAGCGTGGACATGGTTACAATCGTTACCATCCAACTCCGTTACGACGTGGGAGCAATTGAAGAACGTATTCTTAGCGAGATATTTTCCGCCAAGCAAAACTGCTATGCTTAGAGCTCAAATCAACGGATTTCGACAAAAAGATACTGAATCTCTTTACGAAGCATGGGAACGATTCAAAGATATGATGAGAACACGTCCTCACCACGGTCTAGAAGACTGGGTGACAATCCATACTTTCTATAATGGGCTTCTATACAATACTAGATTGACAATAGACGTTGCCGCGGGCGGTGCACTTATGGATAAGCCATACGATGAAGCCTATCAATTAATAGAAAACATGTCACAAAACCATTGCCAATGGGGAGGTGAACGCACTCCAACTGAGAAAACCACAGCGAACGGTGGGATGTACGAAATCAGCAGCCTTGAAAAGTTCAATGCTAAAGTAGATGCTCTAGCACAGAAGATTGATAGTCTGACCGTTAACCCTACTGCAACTGTCGCTGCAGTAACTCCAAATTGCGAGTTATGCGGAAGCACGACTCATAATGCACCCGAATGCCCATTGCTAGCCGGAATCCCGCCAGACCAGGTAAATTATGCTCAAGGAAATCCCTACGCAAATCCCTACAACCTAGGTTGGCGAAATCATCCAAACTTTTCTTACAAAAGCGAAAATGCATTGCAAATGCCTACTGCTCCGCAAGGATATCAAAAACCAGCTGCTCAGAATGCACCTAGGAAATCGAACCTCGAATTGATGATGGAAAAGTTCATAGCTACTCAAGCTCAAACGAACAAAGAGTTCCTGAATCAAAACATACACACTAGCGAGCAAATTAAACAGTTGACAGGAAAAGTAGACGCTTTAGCCACCCACAACAAAATGTTAGAAACTCAGATATCACAAGTGGCCCAACAACAAGCATCTGCTGCCGCACCTGCAGGCACATTTCCTGGACAACCCGAACAGAATCCCAAAGGCCAAGAAAATGTTGTGATACTAAGAAGTGGAAGAGAATTGGACGAACCGATCGATCCGAGGACCGAAAACTCAGCCATGCAACAGAAACCAACTGAACAAGTAGAAAAGGAATCTGAGTTAGAGAAGAAGGAGGACAACAAGAAGGAGGATACCGCAAGTGAAAGAACTCAAACACCTCCAGCGCCATATAAACCACCTATTCCTTATCCGCAAAGACTAATAAACTCTAAAACTTCAGGACAGTTTAAGAAAATTATAGAGCTCCTTAAACAGTTGAATATTACTATTCCTTTTACAGAAGCAATAACTCAAATGCCGTCATACGCCAAATTTCTCAAAGAGATCCTGTCGAATAAGAGAAAGATCGAGGATAAAGAAACAGTTACACTTACTGCAGAGTGTAGCGCTATTATTCAGAACCGCATGCCTCCTAAATTAAAAGACCCAGGTAGTTTCTCCATACCTTGCGTCATAGGAAAGTTCGTAATAGACAAAGCTCTATGCGATTTAGGAGCGAGTATCAGTGTTATGCCCTTATCTATATGCAAAAAGCTGAATATGGGAGACCTCAGACCAACCAAAATGTTCGTACAATTAGCTGACAGATCAGTAAAATACCCAGTCGGAATACTGGAAAACGTTCCAGTACGCATAGGACAATTTTACATTCCAACCGACTTCATAATCATGGACATCAAGGAAGATACTGTAACCCCAATTATCCTAGGAAGACCATTCCTAGCTACAGCCGGAGCGATCATAGACGTGAAGAAAGGAAGGCTAACATTCGAAGTAGGAGAAGAAAAGATAGAGTTCATTCTCACCAAGTTCTTACAAGCACCAGCAATAGACGATACCTGCTATTTAGTGGACGAAATCGACGAATGCATAAGAGAACTTGAAAATAAAGAGACCACGTATTCATAAATAATAAAGATTCAAATACCCGACATTTCTGAAGACGACAATTGGCGTAAACCGTATAAAGACGACAGCCTAAGCGAAAGCTTAACACTGACCCCAAACCATATGCCAGGTCCGAAGAACCCATCTTTAGAACTTAAAACACTACCCAAAAACCTCAGATATGAATTTCTAGACGATGAACTAAAAAGACCAGTGATAGTCAACACCGACTTAGGACAACCAGAAACCGAAAAGTTATTAGAAGTCCTAAAGAAGTACCCCACCGCGTTAGGCTACAACATAAGCGATTTAAAAGGTATAAGCCCTTCGATCTGTATGCATCGAATTACAATAGAGGAAGACTCTAAAACTTCTCGAGAGCATCAGAGAAGACTGAACCCCATCCTGAGCACTGTAGTCAGAGATGAAGTAAAGAAATTACTAGATGCAGGAATCATCTATCCGATCTCCGATAGTGAATGGGTTAGCCCAGTTCATGTCGTAACAAAGAAAGGAGGAGTCACAGTAGTTAAAAACGAAAAAGGCGAATCAATAACAAAAAGAGTCGTGACTGGAAGCAGGATGTGTATTGATTATAGAAAGCTTAACAAGGCTACGCACAAAGATCACTTCCCGTTACCCTTCATAGACCAAATGTTGGAAAGACTAGCCAAACATTCATATTTCTGCTATCTAGATGGTTACTCAGGATTCTTCCAAATTCCCATCCATCCTGATGACCAAGAAAAGACTACATTCACCTGTCCTTACGGTACTTTTGCTTACCGCCGAATGCCGTTCGGACTCTGTAACGCTCCAGAAACCTTCCAAAGATGCATGATGGCAATCTTTGCAGATTTCATAGACGACATTATGGAGGTGTTTATGGACGATTTCTCGGTATGTGGACAAAGTTTCGAAGGATGCTTACAAAACTTAGAAATGGTACTAGAACGTTGCGTAAAAGTAAACCTCGTCCTAAATTGGGAGAAATGCCATTTTATGGTCCGACAAGGAATAGTTCTAGGACATGTCATATCAGATAGAGGGATTGAGGTAGACAAAGCTAAAATAGAGATTATAAAAGATCTCCAACCTCCAAAATCCGTACGAGAAATACGGAGTTTTCTAGGACATGCCGGTTTCTACAGAAGATTTATAAAAGATTTCTCGAAAATCACAAAACCTTTGACCGACCTGTTAATGAAAGATGCTGAGTTCGTCTTCGACGACGACTATTTAAAAGCATTCGAAACATTAAAATCAGCCCTTATCACCGCACCAATCATGCAACCACCCGATTGGCGACTACCGTTCGAAATCATGTGCGACGTGAGTGATTACGCTGTAGGCGCAGTTCTAGGACAAAGGAAGGACAAGAAATTCCATGCTATCTACTATGCCAGTAGAACCTTAGATCTTGCCCAAATGAACTACGCTACCACAGAAAAGGAACTTCTAGCAGTTATATTTGCGCTTGACAAATTCCGTTCTTACTTAGTAGGAGCAAAAATTATAATATACACAGACCACGCTGCCATAAGGTACCGAATAAGCAAAAAGGATGCCAAACCAAGACTATTGAGATGGATCCTGTTATTACAAGAGTTTGACTTAGAAATCAAAGATAAGAAAGGAACCGAGAACATTGTTGCGGATCACTTATCCCGAATAGAAGGCATCAGACATGAACCAGTACCGATAAATGACGATTTCCCGTACGAACATCTGATAGCCAAACTAGAAAGTGACACACCCAATGCAATCTCGGAAGATCCAGAATTCGAAAAAGCCGTAGAAGCCGTCTATGCCCAAGTCACATTACCTTGGTATGCTGACATCGTTAATTACCTCGCTGCGGGCGTGCTTCCGCCGGATCTTACCTATCAGCAAAAGAAGAAATTCTTCCACGACCTGAAACACTATTATTGGGACGAACCTCTACTCTTCAAGAGAGGGGCCGACAACATATATCGTCGCTGTGTCCCAGAGGAAGAAATAGAAAATATTATTTCCCAATGCCACTCAGCACCATATGGTGGTCATGCTAGTACGTCCAAGACGTGCGCTAAGATTCTCCAAGCCGGCCTATTATGGCCTAACCTCTGGAAAGACGTTCACATCGCTGTGCAAAAGTGCGATAGATGCCAACGAACTGGCAACATCTCACGACGCGATGAAATGCCTCAAAAAGGAATCTTAGAGGTAGAAATCTTCGACGTCTGGGGAATAGATTTCATGGGACCTTTCCCACCTTCTTTCGGAAATAACTACATACTCGTCGCTGTCGATTACGTGTCTAAATGGATAGAAGCCATTGCTGCTCCAACAAACGACGCACGAGTAGTAATCAAACTCTTCAAGAACACAATCTTTCCTAGATTCGGTGTACCCAGACTCGTCATTAGTGACGGCGGATCTCACTTCATATCACGAATATTCGATAAACTTCTCTCTAGATATGGAGTCCGGCACCGAGTAGCTACACCCTATCATCCGCAAACTAGCGGACAAGTAGAGGTCTCGAACAGAGAAATAAAATAGATTTTGGAAAAGACTGTCGCTACCTCAAGGAAAGATTGGTCGTTGAAGCTACAAGAAGCTTTATGGGCCTATAGGACCGCATTTAAGACACCAATAGGTACTACCCCCTATAAATTAGTTTACGGTAAATTCTGCCATCTCCCTGTAGAGTTAGAGCATAAGGCCTTTTGGGCCATTAAAACACTCAACTTCAACTACACCGAGGCAGGAGAAAAGCGAATCTTGAACTTACACGAGTTGGAAGAACTTCGATTAGACGCTTACGAAAATGCCCGTATCTACAAAGAACAAACTAAAAAGTGGCATGATAAACGTTCAATCAGGAAACAATTCAGTGTGGGATACATTGTATTGCTCTTTAATTCACGATTAAAACTCTTCCCAGGAAAACTAAAATCTAGGTGGTCTGGACCCTATGAAGTGACTAAAGTACTTCAGAGTGGAGCTGTTGAAATTACCGATAAGACAAATGCACCGTTTATCGTAAACGGGCAACGTCTAAAACATTACAATAAGAACGACAACAGTCCTCAAGTAAGCAATATAACATTGCTCGAGCTTCCGGCTCAGACACCCGAATAGCTTCTCACCAAGCTATCGTCAGGCTTTAGACGTTAAAAACAGCGCTTACTGGGAGGCAACCCAAAATTTCCCTCGTTATTGCATTTCATTTTTCTTTAAAATTCTACTTTGAAAAATCCAACAAAAATTCTAAAATTACTACTACTTTCTACTTTCGTTCATTTTCGTACTTTTATTCTTATTTCATTTTTCTCTTCTGTCTTTTGTTTCTACCACTTTTCGTTTCTAAAAATCCTGACTTCAATTTCCTGTTTCAAACTTTTCAGGATTTTTAAAGTCTTCAAAACATTCCTTCTGTTTTCTCCGAATTACCTGCGAATATGGCCGAGTACGACTTCACAAAGGTTCACTTCAGAGGACTCGCTCAAAAGGCAAGATTTGCAGCACTAACCGAAAGAGAATTCGCCTTAACGCTGTATTATGATAAGGCTACTATGGATAAACTAGGGATCACAAATAGCATTCAATACCTGTTCAATCAACTGGGTTGGGAGAACACTGCTCTAAAAACACGTTTCGCTACCTACAAGGATCTTACCTACGAATTCCTTAGTTCTTTCAGATACACACCCAACTATGGTTTTGGATCCAGCACAGAGTTGATTACCTTCCGATTGTTTGGAATGGACCAAACCCATAGCCGGATGTCACTAGCTAACCTCCTAGGATTCCCTAGCGGACCGCATGTGTTCATCAGTGCAGAAGATGACAATATTGATTTGCAACTCGATCACTTCTGGGGTAGAATCACAGGCGACTATCACCCTGAACCAGACAAAATGTACAATGATGACATTCATAACACAACCTTCAGATACTTTTATAAGATACTAGCTCACACCTTGTTTGGAAAAGAAGAAAATATTACTACAGTGTCTAAGGAGGAGTTATTCATCATGTTCTGTGCTTCTCAGGGACGGACAGTAAATGCAGTGCCTTTCATGATGAGATCTTTCAAACGCCTCACGCTGGAACCTCAGACACCTATTCTTATAGGAGGCCTAGTAACAATGATTGCCCACGAGCTTGGCCTTAGATTCCATTTAAATGCCAGCACTCGTTTTGGTACCATCAGACCCATGAACATACAATTCTGCTTTAACAGGCGAATCTTAGGGACTATGGGACCTGGACCGTATGAGTACCTTATTAACGAAAAACCAGTACAGCTATTCACACTGCCTGATCATCTGATGACAAGCATCCACAACAAGGATAACTGGCTCTACGAATTGGATGAGCCTATGGGACCTCCTTCACCACAGTCAACACCCCAGAACTATATGTATGACAGTGACCACATCTCTGAGGCACACGACTACATGTACTATGAGGACGCCGCCTCTAAAACTGAAGTAGACCCTATGACTCCTCCACACTACAATACTTATCCTGAGCCTATCCCTGAGGAAACCACCGACAAAATGGATGTCGTGTTACTCAGATTGGACGACGTTGATAAAGCTCTGACTAATGTAACAGCTGATATCGCAAGCATGCACAACGAACTAGTAGGCTTCATGGATCTAGTCTGTGACCAACTCGACTACTATTCACAGAAATTTGATGAGTTGAAAGCACGAAAAGATTAGTTATTAGCTCGTAGCAGTAGTTTCAGTTTAGTCTAGTCTAGTTTAGTTTCATTTAATCATTTGGATTTTTCGCATTGTTAGTTTCATTATGTACTACATACAATTGTTTCAATTTTATGTTATTTCAATTCTAGTTTTATTTAACTATTCTGTTTTCGCATTAATTGTTGTTTGTTGGCTGTTATATTACATCACCGTATCAATACTAAGCTTTAAAATCACCACGACTACGCCATCAGAGCAAAATTCTGCGTTCTGCAGATTTTGCTGTTGTGACGACCGTCACAACCCCATGACGAGCGTCACGCGGGTGACGACCGTCACACCTATGTGACGACCGTCACGCAGTCCAGAACTGCTATCTGATAAAACAGGGTTCGTGTTCCCTTCCACTCCCCCCATTATCACTTTCAAACATCCAAATTCCTACCCCACTACGAATTTTCGTCCTCCCCACATTGAACTATAAACTTCAACTCCAAATTCAACCTCCAAACCACCGTTCTGTCATTTTTCCCTCTCTGCAGAAAAACCCCAAAACCTCTGAAACCTCTCCATCTTCCAACAATGGCCAGGAACGCATATGTCAGCAACATTTCCTTCCCTGAGGGCGAGTTAGGCGAAAGACAACGAGCACAGTACATTGCATTTCATCAGAGGTCACTCCAGCCGACTCACTACCCGCACCTTCCATCGCTTACGGAGCTCAGACTCCTTGAAGGTGTAACCTGGATGCTTCAACGAGCAGGCATCTGGAACCTCTGCACCAACCCCCAGCCAACCTACGAACAACTCACTCTTGAGTTCTTGAGTTCGTTCACTTACGTCACAGGCAGCGGCGAACTCAACCAGCATTCAGGTGCCGCTTGCTTCCGGATGTTTGGCGTCAACTATCAGATGCACCAAAACCAGATTGCCGACATCCTACAGCTAACCCGCGGCGACAACGCTCATCGCCGCATCACCGATCAGTTCCAGCACGAAGCCTTCGCATTGTGGTATCAGTTGACCGGCCTCAATGCCGATGGTTGGGACTCCCTGCACGCCACTCACATCCATAACCCCACCATCAGGTACTTTCACAGAGCGTTGAGTAACACTATCTTCGCCAGAGACAGCAACCACAAAGTGAACTCCAAGGAGCTCTTCTTTCTTCATTACGTCTTCAACAATGAACCCGTCAACGCTGCCCCGTTTCTGCTGGCTCATATTCAGGCCAACTGCAACCGTGGCTCGAAGCCATTCTACTTTGGCGGGATTGTCACGGCTATTGCACTTGGGCTGAACCTTGGCGACCGCCTCCAGCACCTCCATTCCATCCCCTCGGTGTTCCTTGACACCGACCACTGCAGAGCCTCCCATCTCATCCGCTCCTGAGCTGACGGGAAATACCATCCGGTTGTGCGTGGCAAGACCGTCCGAAGCATCATCCTTCCGTCCCGCACCCGCATCCATCCAGAGGACCGTACCAACTGGTTGTTCGACCTCACTGCCCCTCCTGCTGCCGCTGTTCCTACTCAGGATCCCACCCACGATTCCGAAGATGACATCCAAGCTGAGTTTGACAGGTCTGAGCAGCCAGAGGCATCGCAGCCTCCTCCTCCCGTAGGTACATCCTCCCGCCGCCGCCGTCATCATCCCGTGCCAGACTACACAGAAGAGGACCTCCGTCGCTCCCTAGACCAGCAGGCACAGATACTCACGATGCTGCAGTAGCAGAACCAGCGAGCTGACCAGTTCGAAGCTTGGCACCGGACTCAAATGCAACAACTTCACACCGGCCAAGCTACGATCACTGAGAGCCTAGCGAATCTGACCCTGCAGGTCGAAGGACTCTGGGACACCGTCTACCACACCGGAGCCATGAGCTATGAGGACAGAGTAGCCCTTGCTAGAGCCAGAGGACGCCAGCGCGGACGTGACAGAGGCCGAGACTAGATTTTCATTTTTTTTCCTTCATTGTTTACTATATTTCAGTATTCTGTATTTCCATTTTCAATTGTATCTCCCTCTCGCATGCTTCAAGAATCAGTGAGGACACTGATCGAGATAGTGTGGGAGCGGAGCCTTATTTCCACTGTACTATGAACTTCCCTTATTTCCTTTATTTCCATTTCACTGCACTTTGAATTTTAGTAATATCTATTTTTACACTTTCTATTTCTAGCAAATAAAGCTCGTCTATATATTTTTCACGTTACGCAAATAATCCCCACATTATTCAACGTAAACAAAAACTTTCATTTGTTCCTCAAAAGCAAAAGCACCACGAGAATGCACCTGAGTTCAAACCAAGTTTTGAAACTCCGAGGAAACGACAATTCTAACAAAACCAGTATCGTCCAGACACCTTAGATCTCTAGTTTATGCGAGTCGGTTTCACCACCTACGTGTACCAAAGTCTCAAGTGTCTACGCAAACTCAACCCTAAGTAGTTTATACTAGCAGTCAGCACCATCCTAAAAACACTTCTAAGTGAGCGACCGATGCAAATAAGTGTATGATCTCTAAAAAGATGAAAAATCATGAAAAGAGAGCTAAAAAGCCCAAAAATATAAGATACGTTTCCTTCTAAGTTAGGTGCTCCTCACCCGAGCATTTAGCCCAACGACACGAAAAAAAAAACTCATTGAAAAATCAATGACATCAACTTATGATCAATAAAGAAGATCAAAAACAAAAATGAGATCATATTCACTAACAGGTCGACTTGCCATGAAAGTGTACGGACAACGGGCTTAATGTGATTGCGCTAGAACAAACAGGGTGAATTTGCCGCGAGAACCTTGACACCAAGCTACAGTAGCATGACTGAGACCGATTTGCATAAAAAGGAGACCTCCAAAGACTTGTAGTCCAGTGTCGTCATGATACTCGTCTTGTTCCTACCAAGAATCCCGGGTTTTCCAAACTCCGCGAATGAAGAAGCTGCCTCGTGCTTGCCGACTTTTCCATGTTTTACTTGAGGACAAGCAAAGATTCAAGCTTAGGGGAGTTTGATAACACGAAATCATATAGATATTTTCATGCATAATTCAACTAAAGTCTAACCGTTTTCGATCCGATTTCGGGTTATTTCCGTGTATTTGTCTGATATTTTTGCAGGTATTCAACGATCACATCTAAACAAGGCAACATGAAGAAAAGAAGCAATCTCAGATGAAATATGGACGAAAAAGGAGTGAAAATACAATGAAAAGCGCAGCAATCAGTTTTTGCTGATGTGACGACCGTCACAGATGCATGACGACCGTCACACCTTGTGACGACCGTCATGCAGGCAAAAACGCCCCACTCAGATTACACGTCAAAAGAGCAGTTCCAATTCCCATTAAATGGTCCACTACTCCCTAAATTATCTGCCTCAAGGTCCATCATCCTCAGAGGTAACCGTTGGGATTCCACTTCTATAAAAAGGGAAGCAGGGGACTTCAAAACCAGAGCTGCATTCATACCACGAAGTGCTGTCAAATTTAATTTCCAGAGCAAATTTACTTTCAGTTATTATTTGTATCCATTTCTCCAGTTTTATTTGTATTCCTTTCCTTTATTTCCCTTTTCAATTCCTCATTCCCATTTCCGCTCTTCTGTAATACTTACTGCACTGTACGATCAAATTGGAACTAAAGACAGAATCCTGCCAACATCTGTGGAGGGTCTGCCCAAAGGCCAATTGGCATTATTTACAGGTTTTCATTTTGATCGACTTCTGTTTTATTATAATGCAATTTATTATTTATTATTATTATTTATGTTTTGTTTTTCCAAATTCCATGTCTAGCTAAACTTAGGTAACCGATATGTAGTAATAATTCGAATGGGATTTGATAACTCTTGTTTGAAAACTTTCTTTTCACAAAAGTAATTTATGGTCTAAGTGTTTAAAATTGATTCACGAAATAAACTTCGTCGCGAAAGCGAGAACTTATTTAAAAGTAGTTTTGCCACGAAAGTGGGAAATTAATTAAGATACGAACCAACAAGCGAAAGCTGCGGTAAGGTCAGATAGTAAACACTAGGCATTTGTTTTAATAACAGCGAAAGCACTTTAAAACGAGTTAGAACTCAGAGATTTCCAAAAAATAGTTTTAACCCCGAACGGGATACGAAAGTGTACGTTTGGCCCTTAGGATTATGGTTAGCGTCAATAACCATTGTGAGACGAGAGTCTTCAAATCTCCATTTTCTGCTTAAATAAACTGCGAAAACTGTTTCATACACTAGTAACTTATCAAATCCCTGAAGAACACAATTACTACGTATCGATTCAATTAATTAAAATCTAAATAGTAATCTTAGTTCCCCTTTTTAGTGACAACCTTATTCCCTTAAAACATATTCTACCTAGCTAAACATAGTAACTCCCGAGAACACTAGTTTGATTACGAGTCCCTGTGGGATCGATATCTTTTATTACTACGCGATAGACTGTGCACTTGCAGTTAGTTGTATTAGACATAGAAAGTCGCGATCAGCACTACAACGCAAAAACCGTTGAGTTTTCTAAGTGTATCAAGTTTGAGAATGGATTGAAGTCTGAAATCAAGAAGGCAATTGGGTATCAGAAGATCCGTGTTTTTGATGTGTTGGTTGAAAGCTGTAGAATTTATGAAGAAGATAACAATGCTCATTACAAGCTGTTGAGTGAGAGGAGAGGCAAGTTGCAGCAGAATCGCGGTAAGCCTTATGATCTTCCAGTTGGCAAAGGGAAACAGAGAGCAACTGATGACAAGAAAACTAGTAGGGGAGATGCTCCTGCTGGTATTGTTTGCTATAAGTGTGGGAAACCTGGCTATAAGAGTAATGTGTGTAACTCTGGACCAGTGAGATGTTATCGTTGTGGTGAGATGGGACACACTATTGCTGAGTGCAAAAGCAAGGTGATGGTTTGTTTCAACTGTGGTGAAGAGGGACACCTGCGTGACAAGTGTCAGAAGCCTAAGAAAGAAAAGACTGGTGGAAGGGTGTTCGCTCTATCTGGGACTCAGACATCCAGCGATGACAGACTCATTGAAGGTACTTGTTTCATTAATAGTACTCCTTTACTTGCTATTATTGACACTGGTGCTTCTCATTGTTTTATTGCTACTGATTATGTTGAACGTTTGGGTCTTGTGTTATCTCACACGAATGAGGAGATGTTAGTTGAGACTCCCGCTAAGGGATCAGTGACTACATCTCTAGTATGTTTGAAATGTCATCTGTCAATGTTTGATAGAGATTTCCTGGTTGACTTAGTCTGTTTGCCACTAAGTGGGATGGACGTAGTTTTAGGTATGAACTGGTTAGAGTATAAATGCGTTCATATTAATTGCTTTGATAAGTCGGTGAGGTTTTCTACTCCTGAGGAGGAGGGAGCCCGTTTAGTAACTACAAAACAGATGAGGTAGATACTGCTAGAAGATGCTCAGGTGTTTGCGTTGGTGGCATCATTATCCGTTGAGAATCAAGCGATAATTGATGAGTTAGAAGTTGTTCGTGATTTTCCTGAATTGTTTCCAGATGAAATTCCTGAAGTTCCTCCGGAACGAGAAGTTGAATTTTCTATTGACCTTGTACCTGGTACCAAACCTGTGTTTATGGCACCGTACAGGATGTCTGCATCCGAATTGGTTGAGTTGAAGAAACAGTTGGAAGACTTACTTGAGAAGAGGTTTGTTAGACCGAGTGTGTCGCTGTGGGGAGCTCCGGTATTATTAGTAAAAAAGAAGGATGGCAGTATAAGGTTGTGTATTGATTACCGACAACTGAACAAGGTGGCAATTAAGAATAAATATTTGCTCCCAAGAATTGATGACTTGATGGATCAGTTGGTTGGTGCACGGGTGTTTAGTAAAATTGATTTGAGGTCGGGGTATCACCAGATTAAGGTAAAATATGAGGATGTTCAAAAGACCGCATTCAAAACCAGATATGGACATTATGAGTATACGGTAATGCCTTTTGGTGTTACTAATGCGCCGGGAGTTTTCATGGAATATATGAACCGTATCTTTCACGATTATTTGGATCGGTTTGTGGTGGTATTCATTGATGATATATTAATTTATTCTAAGTCAAAGGAGGAGCATGTGGAGCACCTGAGATTAGTACTGCAAGTTTTGAAAGAAAGGAAGTTGTATGCGAAACTGTCGAAGTGTGACTTCTGGTTGAAAGAGGTTAGCTTTCTGGGTCATGTTATATCAGGTAGTGGAATTGCTGTAGACCCATATAAGGTCGATGCGTGTTGCAATGGGAAACTCCAAAGTCGGTAACTGAGATTAGAAGCTTTTTGGGACTTGCTGGTTATTACAGAAGGTTTATTGAAGGTTTTTCTAAGTTGGCTCTTCCGTTAACTAAGTTGACTGGTAAAGGGAAAACTTTTGTGTGGGATGCTCAATGCGAAACAGGTTTTATAAAGTTAAAGAGGAGGTTGACGTCTGCTCCGATGTTGACCTTGCCTAACACAGAAGAACCGTTTGTTGTATACTGTGATGCTTCTAAGTTTGGTTTGGGAGGTGTACTCATGCAGGGTAACAAAGTAGTTGCCTATGTGTCAAGACAGTTGAGAATCCATGAGAAGAATTACCCTACACACGATTTAGAACTTGCTGCTGTTGTTTTTGTGCTGAAGATTTGGAGACATTATCTGTATGGTTCAAGATTCGAGGTGTTTAGTGACCATAAGAGTTTGAAGTACCCGTTTGACCAAAAAGAATTGAACATGAGACATCGAAGGTGGCTAGAACTGTTAAAAGACTTTGATTTTGGTTTAAACTACCATCCGGGAAAGGCCAATGTTGTAGCTGATGCCTCAAGTCGCAAGACTTTGCATATGTCAGCAATGATGGCCAGAGAGTTGGAATTGATTGAGCAATTCAGAGATCTGAGTTTAGTTTGCGAAGTGACACCGAAGAGTGTAAAGTTGGGCATGTTAAAGATTAATAATGACTTTCTGGACAACATTAGAGAAGCTCAGAAATTAGATGTGAAGTTGGTAGATTTAATGCCCGGGATGGATCATTCGGAAAATAGTGATTACCAGTTGGATGCGTAAGGTATGTTGAAGTTCTGTGGTCATATTTGTATTCCTGATAGTGCAAATATGAAGAAAGTGATTCTGGAAGAGGGTCACAGGAGTAAGTTGAGCATTCATCTAGGAGCGACGAAAATGTATAATTATTTGAAGAATCTGTTTTGGTGGCCTGGTATGAAGCGTGATGTGGCACGATTTGTTTACGCATGTTTGACTTGTCAGAAGTCGAAAGTTGAGCACCAGAAACCTGCTGGGTTTATGCAACCGTTAGAGATTCCAGAATGGAAATGGGACAACAATTCGATGGATTTTGTAATGGGTTTGCCGAACACTTTGAGAGGATGTGATTCTATTTGGGTGATTGTTGATAGGCTTACAAAGTCAGCTCACTTTATTCCTATTAACATCACTTTTCCGGTGTCGAAGTTGACAGAGATTTACGTTCGAGTGGTTTTTAAGTTGCATAGTGTTCCGTTGTGTATTGTGTCGGATAGAGATCTGAGGTTTACTTCTGAGTTTTCGAAGAGTCTACAAGAGGCTTTGGGTTCCAAGTTGAGGTTGAGTTCAGCATACCATCCTCAGACCGATGGTTAGACCGAACAGACTATTCAGTCTTTAGAAGATTTGCTGAGGGCATGTGTTCTGGAGGAAGGTGGTTCGTGAGATACCTATCTTCCGTTGATAGAGTTTAATTATAATAACAATTACCACTCTAGTATCGAAATGACACTGTTCGAAGCTTTGTATGGTCAGAGATGTAGGACTCTGTTGTGTTGGTATGAATCCGGGGAGAGTGTGGTACTTGAACCGAAAATTGTTCGGGAGACGACGGAGAAGGTGAAGTTAATTCGAGAAAAGATGAAAGCTTCACAGAGTAGGCAGAAAAGTTATCATGATAAGCGCAGAAAGGAGTTAGAATTTGAAGCTGGGGATCATGTATTCTCGAGAGTCACGCCTGTGACTGGTGTTGGTAGAGCTTTGAAACCTAAGAAGCTTACCCCTCGTTTCATTGGTCCGTATCAGATCTCGGACAGAGTTGGAAAAGTTGCATATCGAGTGGCGTTGCCGCCTAATTTGTCGAATCTGCACGATGTATTTCATGTGTCACAGCTCCGAAAGTATATCTCAGATCCGTCGCAAGTCATTCCTATGGACGATGTGCAAGTACGTGATAATCTTACGGTGAAGACGATGCCAGTAAGAATTGATGATCGGGAGGTGAAGACGTTAAGAGAAAAAGAGATTGCTTTGGTGAAAGTGGTCTGGTTGGGAGCTGCTGGCGAAAGTTTGACGTGGGAACTGGAAAGCAAGATGCGAGAGTCTTACCCCGAGCTGTTTGATCGAGGTAATTTCGAGGACGAAATTCTTTTAAGTTTGGGGGAGTTGTAACGCCCGTTCATTTTAAATTAAATTATTTATGAATTGTTGGCGTGCCTTTATGTGGGAGTGTGTCTGAGAGCGTTGGTGGGTGTCCTTAAATTATAGGAAATCATTTATTAAAATATAGAGTTTAATAATAATATGATATAATTAATAATGATGATAATTTAATAATTAGCAGTAATATTATTATTATTATTATTATTATTATTATTATTATTATTATCACTATTATCATTATTATTGATATTATTATTATTATTATTATTATTATTATTATTAATTGTAATATTAGTGGATGGAATAAGTGAAATAGGGGATTTATTAAACAAGTTGTGGGGGGAAGGAGGAAAAACACGATAAACTGCTCAGAACCAAAATTAAGGAGAAAGGTGGAGGAGAAGGGAAATTGAGAACAGAGGAATTAACCGCCGGAGAGAATTCAAGGTAGTTGCAGAAGAGTCACCAGAGAGCAAATCGGAACCGAGAGTTTAGAGTTCTCCTCAATCTAAAAGTAAGGGTGGGGTTCAATTCTATAACTATGGGTATGATCAATTTCATGAAGGGAATTGAATCATGGGGTTAATTCCCGTAGGTTGAGAAATATTAAGGGTTAATGTTTGTCTGTGCCTGAATTAGTGTTTTATGTCATTAGTTCTATGTAATAATATTGGGAAACGGCGCCGACACGCGCTAATTTCCCATTTGTTAGGAGGGTTGTTATGGTGTCCTCGTTTGATTATATTATGTTGAAAGTTGTGGTTACGTGATCCGTATGAAATTGTGATGATTCGGTTATGGACAATTTGGTTGTAGGCTTAATGCCTTGTTGCGTGGTTGTGGTGGTTGTGTTGTAGTCCATAATAGCTGCATCTCATAGCATATCATCCTGGTTAGCCTGTATTGGCGTTGGTTGTGCCTGTATTGGCGGCCAGTAATGACAATTAAATTGGTTGTGGAGTGCTGCTCCAAATTGGTACCACATGCATATGCATAGTTGAGTCGCATAATATCACGTCGTTATGTGGCTGTAAGTGAAGATGGGTTGCTGAATTTGATTGTTAATTATTGTGAATATGAACGATAAGTTCCTGATATTGGTTGTCGATATTATTTGGAAAACTGCAAGAATCTCAGTTGCTGTGATATAATCCTAACATGACTTTTATCATGCCTTGTGTTATAATTTTGATATCTCACCCTTTACGTTGTATGTTACCTCCGTTGGTGGTAATTTGCAGGTAACTCGGAATAGAGTGTCGTTGTTCGTTTAAGGTCGTTGGCCGCTCTGATATGTAGCACTCTTGGGGGGATGAACGATTGATGTTATTACTTTTAATTGTTTTCTTGGTTGCTGAATTTTTATTAAATACTTTTCTTCAAATTGATTGCTTCTGATAGTGCCAAATGTTGGTTATACGCACTAGACCGATGAATCGGTAGGACTGATTTTGTGGTCGAGAACTAGTTGTTTTGTGAATTGATGCAAGGTAATTACTTGCTGAATTTTAATGGAATTTAGTTGCAGACTTTTCTAGTCTTGCTTTGGTTATTATAAATGTTGGAAGTATATTAAATTCCGCTGCAAAATAACAAGTTGTCTTGTAATTAAGATGTTAAACAAGTTGTCGTTATTTGTTCATCTGGATCTGTGCTATGTATGTTATTAAATGTTTTGCTGCAGGTGTATGTTATCTATTAAGGTGAAAATGTGACACCTCTGATGCGTCCCAGAATTTGTGAGTGTGACGGTCGTCACCACTCTATGACGCTCGTCATGACCGTTACGATCGTGACATTCATGACGGTCGTCATGACCACCACGGTCGTGTCAGTTCCTTACGACTGTCATGATACTTGTTTTTGTGCACTCTGATTGTTGTTTTGCCTAATTATCCGGTGGGTTAGAATGAGGTGTTACAATATTCATCATCAAACTCATATCAATTAATGAACATTAGAGAAAGAATGAACAATAAAACATGAATTATGAATAAATCTTGTTCCACAATTGCTCCCTTGGATACTTGAGTTACATAGAAAAACATAACAAAAAATACGTAGAAATTAGGAATGAAAATTTTGACAAAAGTTTGGGATCCTAAACTCATAACAGGCTATGAGTTTTATAGCAAATTAATAAAAGTGCATAAAATCCTTGGTTTAACCAGAAATATTCAGATGTGAGACTGATCAAATATTGCCTAAAAGCTATAATGAAAGAAGATCTTTCTAACTATGTCACCTTTCTTTTTTTACTCACCACTTCTCTAAAACGTGAACAATGTCACCTTTCTTTTTTTACTCACCACTTCTCTAAATCTCTCATGTTTTTTACATATTTTAACCATAGTGCTTTGAGAGTGCTCTTGAGTCTAGTGAGATAAATTGTTTTAGGTTAGAGCAAAATTATAAATTTACCAAAAGTAGATTTTTCTATTAAGTAAATAATCTTTCCTTATTCCAAAAAAATAAAAATAACCCTTCCTTAGGAATTCAGTATGTTGGTTGGGAGCTAGACCGTTTAAAAGCTCTTATTTGAAATTTGGGGATTGGGCTAGTTTACGTTTGGTTCGTGAGCTTTGCCATTGAAAAATCTCTCTTTTAGTCCGTGAAGGTCAACCGCTAAAAATTTACACAACGGTTCTTGAGTTTGTCCCGATTAAACGCTCTATTAATTCGAGATCAGCCTGGTGTGAAATTTCACTTGGTTTCTGAGTTCAGTCTGATTAAATGCTCTATTAGTTCAAGATTAACCTGGTGTGAAATCTCACTTGGTTTTCGAGTTCAGCCCGATATAAAAATCTCAATATGTTTGAGATCACCCTGGTATAAATCTCGGTTTGATTAAGAGGATAACTAACTTAAAATTACTTTTTGGTTTGTGATTAGCCTGTACAAAACCCCAGTTTAGTTTGGATGATAGTTAACTCAAAACTCTATGTTGGTTGGTCAACCTGTGCAAAATCTTTATTTGGTGTGAAGACTAATCGCTTCAAGTCGTGTTCGTTGTTTGGTTAGAAGTTAGCATGCAAGTTCATTTCCTTGTATTAAGGGGTTAACAAGCACAACCTTCTAAAAGTTCTCAAGTATAATGAATACTCTCAAAAAATCTTCTTGATCGAACCTGTATAATTCTTCTGTGTTATTTCTCTTCTCTCATCTTCTTATTTTTCAATTATTTACTTTCATGGTTTTAGTATTTGTTGTTTTATTTTAATTTTTGTAAAATTAATTTGTATTAAATCCTAATAAAAAATAATTTTGAAGAACTAAAACAAAATAAGAATGACCAAAATAAAATTAGGTTTTTGTGAAGGACAAAAAAGAGAATGCACACCCGAAAACCTAATGAACTATATAAAGCTATCGACTAACATTTTAACCTAGAGTTTCTGGCACAAGAGAAGGCAGGCAACAGCAGAAGCATCAACAAAATGGTTCTCAAGTATGTTTCTCTTCACGTTTTGATTCATTCATCTTTCTCATGATGTTTTGATTCTATTCATTTGTCCATGTTCCCATTCAATAATGTTTCAATCGATTTTTTTCTGCCGTTAATATTAATATTTTGTATTGCAAATGGATTAGGTTACCCTAATAGATTTACTCTAATGTCTTGAATTTGAATTTTTTTCTGCTTGGGGTTTACACTAATGGGTTATTGATACTGGTGTGTTAGGACCGAGCTGTGCCGTTTTAGTGGTGCCAAGATCTATCCTGGGAGAGGAATTAGATTTATCCGTAGTGATTCACAGGTGATAAGAATGTGTCTGAGTTTAAAGTTTATTGTTGTGTTCTGAATTTCATTTTGGTTGATTGTTTATTTAATGGGTTTTCTGTTTGTTTTATTATTAGGTTTTCCTTTTCGTTAATTCGAAATGCAAAAGGTACTTCCATAACAAGTTGAAGCCGTCAAAGCTTACCTGGACTGCCATGTACCGGAAGCAACATAAGAAGGTGAATTTTAATGCTTGAAATTATTTTGGATAAAGTGTTTCTGTGAATTAATGGTTCTGGTATATTACTGTGCCATTTTGCTATCGGTTAGTTTGATGCGATTTGAAGTCATGATGTGTTTTATTATGGATGTGTTTTGGTTGTATACATGTGGATATTTATTTGTGTACTTGTGATGTTCAGGACATAGCCCAAGAAGCTGCGAAGAAGAGGCGTAGAGCTACCAAAAAGCCTTACTCAAGGTCTATTGTTGGTGCTACTTTGGAAGTTATTCAGAAGAAAAGATCAGAGAAGCCCGAGGTTCGCGATGCTGCCAGAGAAGCTGCTCTTCGGTGTGTTTTCTTTTTTTTGTTGCAATTAGTGTATACAATGCAAGTTTCATTACTAAACATCATTTCTGCTTATCTGCCATCTCATTACTTGTACTATTGGTATTTGCATATGAAAGTTGTTACCATTTCTCACTAACAGAAGTCATCATGTTTTTTTTTTTGCAGTGAAATTAAGGAGAGAGTGAAGAAAACTAAGGATGAAAAGAAGGCAAAGAAGGCGGAAAGTCAAGCTAAGGCACAGAAGTCTGTAGGAAAAGGGAATGTTACCAAGGGTGCTGCATCAAAAGGTCCTAAGCTTGGTGGTGGAGGCGGAAAGCGCTGAACACTTGGTGTGTTGGTTTTTCGGATAGCTCAAGTAGAGTTTTTGAAATTTTTGCTTTGATAATTTATTTGTTGAACCATTCCTGTATTTTGTTGTCCAAACTTATTTTGGAAGATTTCCTAGTTACTGATTAGATATTCCCGTGGAGCAAAATTGTGTTGTGTGAATCCTTTTGCATGCTTTCTATTACTTGAACTGTCTTTGGTTATGTGTTAGTTGCTTTATTAATGTTCTCATATTGTATAACCTTCTCACTATAAGTTTTAGGCTGTGACCCAAATAAGTGAGAGTTGAATGTTTTAGAAATGAGGTTACTCATATCCGGCACCTCTTGAAACTGTTTTTATCTATGTTAGCTTAAATTTTTCCTTTTTTTTTTGAAGAGTGTCGTGTATTATTGGATTGTTTGTTTAGTTTTGTGGGATTTTACACGAGTTTATATCACATTTTTGCTATAAATACCGGTGAATCAATATCTAGGAGGAAATATCAAATAATTGCAAAAATTAAATAAAAATTCACAGTTTTCTGAAAAATATATGAAGAAATACCAACATTTTCAAATATTTAATGCATTTATATAGGATTTTTTAATAAACTCTGCAGGACCATGATTTTTTTTTACCAAAAATTGTCTTTGATACTATTACATTTTTAAAAAAATGCCGAATAACCTATACTAACTACTAAGTGTAAGTTATATTGAAATTTTTGGTAAACGTACTGATTTTTTTGAATTTTTATAAAATTCAGTAGACAATGGAGTTTTTTTAAATGCTTTTGTTTTTAAACTAAGTTTCTGACATTTTTAACAAAATTTTATGATTATTAATATATTGAATGAGAAGTATCTTTAACCTCACAAATGCAAGAAAAAAAAATGGATGTTTGAATTGGATTTTTAAAAATTAATCCAACGCACAAAAGATCTAAAAATTAAAGCCTTTTCAAAATTAATCCAACGCACAAAAGAACAAACAATAAAATTTTATCCTTGGTTTGTTGTTAACGAAATTCACTCCAATCCATCATACTAAGTGATTTTGCCTTATCCATAAGATTTTAATATATTATAATCAAACAAATTAGACACCACAAAGACAAATGTCTTTGTCTTCTTGAGTTTACGGACTAAATCCTAGCCATTCAAGATAATCACTCAAATAGATTTGAGATTTTACAAACTATGTTTGCAAAGATTGCTTAGATTGCTTTCACAAAGCAGATTAACACAACGTTTAAGTACAAACTATGTTTGCAAAGATTGCTTAGATTGCTTTCACAAAGCAGATTAACACAACGTTTAAGTACAGTGAGAGATTTACACGATATGCACGATATGAACAAAAGTTCTAAGTGTGTTTACACTATTCACAAAAATAATATTATAAGAGAAAATGCAGTAGTGTGTGGATATTGTTTACAAATTGGCAGCATGATCCATTCTATCAAGTCTTCTCTATACAACCAAAGAAAGATCCGTTGAAGGAAGATAAAATCGTACATCATAAATGTCCTTACTCCACAAAATTTGCATAGTGGAAGAAATATTTTGATCTTGTACTGCGTACTATTTATCTCACGTAACGATTTGTTCTTATCATCTTCTAATCATCAAAGACTTTTGAATGTAGTTGTTGAAACATGGTTAGAAGAATCAAGGGCCTTGTTGAGAATCTTCAGAACTAAAGTCTTCAGAGTCTTGACACTGTTCCTCAAAACCAGGTCTTCAGAGTCTTCAACACTTCGTTCTTCAGAATCTTCAAATCTTGAGCACAGAGCCTTTGAAGAAAACAAAACCTTCAAAGGCTCTTTAATCAGAGTCACGATCATAGGCTTTAGCATGAACGTTCTTCAGAACCGTTGTCTAACCACTTTCTAGTTCTTGACTACTTCTTGTAAAGCACTTGTTTCTCTTCAGAGTCAGAGTGTGTTGATTTATAATCTGATGACGTCACTCGTCTAAGCTTTAGATTCAAAACTTGTATAACAAAAGCTACAGACATGATATAAACCATAAATATACATAATTGTTCTTTAAGAGTCAATGCATTATTATCATCAAAACTAAAGGCTAGATGCAGAATCAAATCTTGGTCTAACAATCTCCCCCTTTTTGATGATGACAAAATCATGTATTTTGATGAACACTTTCTGTATGGTTTAATCACATAAAATTATCAGAGTGAGGTTTGTAAGCTCCTCCTGAATTTTATATTGTTAAAAAGTTATTCTAAATCTTATAATGTCAGAGTTAGGTTTGTAAGCTCCCCCTGAATTTAAGACTTAAAAACTTTTAACACATATAAACATTTTACATCAACACGAAAGAGATAACTTCCCTGTTTGGCATAAGCCATGTTGTTATAACTTTCTCTTCAGATCAGAGCTTAGTAAAACAATCAGAGCTTTTTGATATCAAGTATTTGAGCATTTCATTGTTACAAGTGGTTTCAGAGCAAGGTCATGAGTATCAAAACTTAGCAAAATAGATTACTGATTTTGTCTTGTCCAGAGTACATATTTCAGAACTTGTATGCGTATGATTTGATGCTTTATAACCTGAAACACTTAGTCAGAATGATGAACTTTTTCAAAGTTCTCAAAAGATTACCAAGTTAGACAGTTAGAATCATGTTTGGGTTTACACAGTGGGAAATAGATATATCAAAATCATTACACGCTTTCTCCCCCTTTGTCATCAATAAAAAAGAATAAAGTTAAAGTAAATAAACCAAAGAAAAATTTTAATTTCATTAATCAGAAAGATGAGCGAGTACATAGAAGAAGGAAACATAAGAATAAAACAAAGATAACACAATATTTTTTTATAAAAAAAAAGGTTCAAGATGGTTTTTGGGAAGTCTAGAAAGAATCTCTGCAAGCAAACCTTCGATCTTTGATGTCCTTTCCTTCACTTCTAAATTCTCTGCAGCCAGAAACTCCAACTTCTTAAGAACAAAATCTCCAGAACCCAAGGTCTCTTTGGTTCCAAAAACACTTACAGCTTCCACAAAAGTCTTGGCAAGAGCTAAAGAAGTCTGACTTGGGGACGAAGGGGGAATCACTTCTGGTGCTAGGAGAAGAAGAGTGGATGGAACCTTCTGAAGTAGAGGTTCAACTATACCAAAGAGTATGACATTGAAGTTCTTCTTAGCTTCCTTCATCCGAGAAATTTCCAACTCTTCAAAGCTGATTGCAATCCATCTTCTAAAACCTCAGTCAGATCACATACTTCAGAGAAGTTTAAATTGCCTCTGCAAGCTTCAATGAGAGTGTAACACCCTTCTAACCCCACATAAAAATACATAATTAATCAGAGTAAATTAACATGCTTTCACAAAAGGGCGTCACACAATTTACAAATCTCAACATTCACCTGTCATACTCATGTAACATTGAAATAAATAGTCATGCCATTAAATTTTCATCTTGCATGTAGCAGCGGATTCAATTTATTTACATAAATCTCTTCACAGAATATTCATGTTCATCACATAATCATCAACACTTAGGCACAGACGCCATTATCATAATATTTCAAATACATTTAAAACACAACTTAGAATACATAATATATCTCTAAGGCATAAACCCAACGATCCTAGTGTTACATAACCAAAGCATGACTCGACCCAACATAATTAAAATACTAAACAACTGCACCAACAGAGACCTCGCAACTACTAGCAGTACAACTCCAAGATACCTGCACGATGTCATATAGGACATCATTCCAGCAGAAGGGTGAGAAATATTACCATAATAATCAAAGAACATAATCATATATAAATGCACAAGTACAGAATACATATATTTCACATTTTCTCACCACAATGCATATTAACACAATAATAATGCATATAATAGATTTCCATAGCATCAAATACACATATTACACTTCTCGCCACAATACTTCACAATCCACTAACATACATCACAATGTATATAAGTATAAAACCAAGCATTTTATCATGCATACATTCATGATTCCTCAATCAATTCACACAAGCATACACCCTATGTTTAAGTTTCTACAATTTGTATAAACTTATCCAATCATGTTTTCTCATCAATTCATTAGTCAATATCTTTCACAATTACTCATTCGCAACCCACAATTCAACGATTCATACACACATGCATATTTGATATAACACTCGTAACCATGCCATGTGACTCATATAAAACTCATCAATTAAGCACCAATCCCCTTTCAGGATTATGGGTACGTCACTTATACCCTACCAGGAATAACATCTTGTTATTCTCCCCCAGTGCTTACTCCACTAGGAACGACACCTTGCCATTCTACCCTAGTGAGTACGAATCGTTCACATATACATTATTATCTACATCATTCTCACATTTACCAATCAGTGCATATATATTTACTATTATATTCGCAGGCATTATTCACAATTCATCATGTACATCACAATGCATATCTATGCACACAACTAAGCATATTCATCAATCATGCTTCTACAATTCACATAATTTTCACATAAACATTTACAATTATGTTTATTCACAAATATCAATTATACAGATGATAAATGCAACTCATAGAGACTGACTCACGACTCTATGCAGATGCAAATGCGGTACCGACTCATTCAGCAGGTTCAATTGAAGAACCAAATGGAACCATCGCTCGTTACCGAAGTAACTCCCCGTCGGGCCTACGTTGTTCACCCATCGCTCACACCCCACATGGACACGCAATGTTTCAGGATTGCTCACACCCCACATGGGCACATAATCGTTCTGCAGATTCTACGCGGAATCAATTATAAACCATTGCTCACACCCCACATGGGCACACGAGGTTTCTGCAGATCCTATGCGGGATCAATCAACACAAGAATGCATATCATGATACTTCACATGCAAAATGGCTCAATCAATTATAAATCATCGCTCACACCCCACATGGGCACACGAGGTTTCTGCAGATCCTACGCGGGATCAATCAACACAAGAATGCATACATATTCACATATATATTTTTCATGCATTCTTCACATTCATCACATACAATAATCATACATTCACAATGTATATTGTATTCATCATTCATCACAATTACCATGCATTTTCAATCAATTCTAAACAATGCATATATTTTGCCCAAAGGCCATGATTCACAATCAATACGTAATCTAGGATTCACGCCATACGGATACCCCCAACACAACCATCAACAACACATAATTTATTCATACAAGGCGAGGCCGATCGCAACCGGACGCTCTAGCTAATTGAGCTTCGCTCACTCAAAATCATTAATTCCGATTAATCGGTAAAATTGGCTAAAAGTAGGCTAAAAATAATATTTCTTTTCACCAAGTTGTAGAACATATTATTAGCTTCAGTTTGATATAAAGAACGTCAAAATCCGATAAACGGTGAAAAAGTTATGGCCAAGATCGTCGGAACAAAAATTTCCAATTTTCAGCTTTGATATAGCATGCAATCGATTGCTGTATTAGTGCAATCGATTGCTTGACTCAATTTTTCACATTCTGGCCACTGTTTTGCTGTGCAATCGATTGCTGTATTAGTGCAATCGATTGCTTGACTAAAAATTCAGTTTTCCATCAGTTTTGTTAAATGTGCAATCGATTGCTGTATTAGTGCAATCGATTGCTCACTGTGCGTTTTTGAAAAAGTATGCAGAAAAGTGTATTTTCACCAACTATTCCCCTCTTTGCTACCATAAAATCTCCCGATTCAATTCCAACGAGTTTCCATGGTCTTAGCCTAACAATCTTCGACTAAACTACACCACTTATTCACGATTCTAACCGTTAAAACTTTGATTCTACCGATTAAGTCCATTTATGCCCTAGAATGGAAAAAGATGGAAAACATCCAAACAATCCAAACACACACATACATGATCATATACCTTGATAGAATAACAACATTTCACACCCTTACCTTGATTAATCGGAAGCTAGAAGCTGCTCTTGAGCTTTCCAAGCTTTTCCTTCTTTTCCTTCTCTTTTCTCCCCTTCCTCTTTCTTTCTCTTCTCTTTCTCTTTCTCTTATGTTTTTCTTATTTCCTTTTCCTTCCACTTTCTCTTATATCCCTTTCTCTTCTATTTCTTTTCTTTCCATTATATTTTCTTCTCCCCAATTATCTACCAAATCACTTAAATAATCATCTAATTATTCAAATAATTAGAATAATCCAAATAAATCAATTAATTAACACAAATAATTAATTATTGAAAATTGGGCTGTTACAACTCTCCCCCACTTTAGGAATTTTCGTCCTCGAAAATGTTACCTCAATGAACCGAGTCAGATACGACTTCCTCATTTCAATCTCTCAAATCCCACTTTCTCTAGTTGGTTTCCCCAACTGTCTTTACCGAAGAAATCTTCATTACCTCGAAGTTACTTCTTGCTCATCAATCTGAACTAGCAATGTCTCAACAGTCAAATCCTTCCTCACTTGTACACCATCTATCTGAATGAATGCAGTTGCACTTCCTCAATTAGGCACATACCACATCATGTAAATTCACAAGCGACAACGGTAAGACAATCTAACATGATACTTCTCCCACGCTTCCGCTGCGCCACTCTGATACTAAGCAATAAAACACGGTGTGTTCTTTCGAGACTTCAAAGCTCGATCAACACCCGTCACCACTGAAACTCTCAGAACATGTCCTTTCTTGGATCTTCTTGATCTTTTCAGTTGTCTGTTACACAGTCCTCAGGTACGAGCACAACACCCTCGCTTGAATCATATCAATACAAAGGAGTCCTACACCTCATACCATACAAAGCTTTAGATTCCCATCTGACACCATATTCGATGACATCTTATACAATCTTTATCACTTCAGCGATATACATCTCAACCAGCTCCAACATAGAATGATTAATCCTCATTGGTAGGAAAAGAGCCAATCTAGTCATTCCATCCAAAATCACTCAATTAAAACCATATTCCTCAAATCCTCCGGAAAACCCAACACAAAATCCATGGGAATACTATCCGATTTCAACTCTGGAATATACAAAGGTTACATCAGACCCAACAGTCTCAAACGTTCATTCTTTGACTTCTGACAAGTCTAACCAGCACATACAACTAAACCACTTCTCTCTTCATCTATGGCCATCAAAATAATTTTCTCAAATCCGGTTACATCTTTATAGCACTAGGATGGATACTCCATCTACCACAATACTCTTATTCCACTTAATAATATCTAGAACACAACTCTATCACGACATCTCATGATACCATTCCCATTAATACGAAAATCAGTCCTTCGACTTAATTCATCAAATTCAACCATCATCAGTATACCAAATCTTCAAATCGATGCATCAGCTACCGCGTTGCTCTACCCGAATGGTAATTCAATCTAAATCCATAATCCCTCAGGAGTTCTAGTTGTTTTCCTCTGCCTCATATTCAATTCTTCCAATTCAAACCAATACCTTAAGCTCTTGAGATCACCAACTATTTCAAATCTCACACTAACCATTGGAGCCTCCAACTCCGGCACAACATAATAACAACCAACTCTAAGTCACTTGTCAGATAACCCCTCTTATATACTTTAAATTGCCTTCAAGCAACCAAACTCGCTGATGTTGCACTTAACATATCTCTCAATTATACCCACGAGGCATCACAAAACACAACGAATAGTTCTGTCGAATTCGGCAAGAATCAACACCCGAGCTGTTGACAGCTCTCCCAAAACTCTCTGAACTTTCTTCACAGTGGCCTATAACTGCTTCCTTTTCCAACACTGATAACTCAAGCTCCCAATGCACAACACAATCCTCTATACTCTTTGAATATATCAAACATCATCGGTTAACACAACCATTGTCTCGTTCAATTAAGTATGGAAAATTCCATGCCAAATGGACACTCAACCAGTGAGTTATGGCGGAAACACAACCCGCACTTTCTGCAATTACTATAACCTCTAACATACTTCAATAATAAATAACTTAATTCCATGCCACTACTTTACCATCCCATAGAGCATTATAATAGCGTCCAACACTTCGAATTGTGCGTCAAAATACATAAACAACATTTTCACACTCCGAAGGCCACTCAACACATCTTCAACTCTTGAAATGTTTAAAAGTTTAATTATACCACCATTGTATTCCACATCTTAATTTCTTTAATAATCACCGAAAGTCATTATCCACCTTTATACTCGACTCCACAACCTGTTACCGTAGCATACACACCAAACACAAGTCTCAAAACTACTCAATCAATTTTAATTCCTTGACCATCCAAACGGACATATAATATGGAGCTCTCAATATCAGACTAGTTTCCGTAACTAAGTCGATCACAACTCCACTTCACGTCCTAGCTGTATATCACTTATCTTGTCAGGATAACTCTCAGACAACCATAATCAATCGGTAAACCACCAACTTCTCCACTTTCATTAATACTTAGAATTCCCATCAAAATAAACATCTCATCACTGTCCTACACCGACTCATCAAAACAATTCTTAAGCACTCGGCTTCACTCAAAACAATTCACTGCACCATGCCATCTAAGCTTGCAAGACACATTTATCCCATCCAACACAATCCCAACTACTATCAACAAGAGATTAAGGGTGATCAGTTCCCCAATTTGTCAATAGACAGCCGAAAATCATGATGGGGTATAAACCATCTTTACCAAACTATAAGAGCATTCAACCACACTGAACTACAACTCCACACTTGCAGCAACCTGGAGAAGCACAAGTTTCTCCCCCACTTTAATCATTCCTACTTCTTGCAGACA
Source organism: Lathyrus sativus (assembly GCA_963859935.3). Lineage (NCBI taxonomy): Eukaryota > Viridiplantae > Streptophyta > Magnoliopsida > Fabales > Fabaceae > Lathyrus > Lathyrus sativus. The sequence goes on from OZ012740.1 coordinate 432,157,549, forward strand.
AAGGTTAGACAACAAACACATACCGATAGTGTTTTCACACACATGCCGCATACAAGGGAACAACCAACATTAGACAACTTGGCCGGATGGACCGACCTGCTCTGATACCATTAATGTAACACCCTTCTAACCCCACATAAAAATACATAATTAATCAGAGTAAATTAACATGTTTTTGCAAAAGGGCGTCACACAATTTACAAATCTCAATTATACAAATGATAAATGCAACTCATAGAGACTGACTCACGACTCTATGCAGATGCAAATGTAGTACCGACTCATTCAGCAGGTTCAATTGAAGAACCAAATGAAACCATCGCTCGTTACCGAAGTAACTCCTCGTCAGGCCTACGATGTTCACCCATCTCTCACACCCCACATGGGCACACGATGTTTCAGGATTGCTCACACCCCACACGGGCACACAATCCGATTGCTCACACCCCACATGGGCACACAATCGTTCTGCAGATTCTACGCAGAATCAATTATAAACCATCACTCACACCCCACATGGGCACACGAGGTTTCTGCAGATCCTACGCGGGATCAATCAACACAAGAATGCATATCATGATGCTTCACATGCAAAATGACTCAATCAATTATAAACCATCGCTCACACCTCACATGGGCACACGAGGTTTCTGTAGATCCTACGCGGGATTAATCAACACAAGAATGCATACATATTCGCAGATATATTTTCATGCATTCTTCACATTCATCACATACAATAATCATACATTCACAATGTATATTGTATTCATCATTCATCACAATTACCATGCATTTTCAATCAATTTTAAACAATGCATATATTTTGCCCCAAGGCCACGATTCACAATCGATACATAATCTAGGATTCACGCCATACGGCTACCCCCAACACAACCATCAACAACACATAATTTATTCATACAAGGCGAGACCGATCGCAACCGGACGCTCTAGCTAATTGGGCTTCGCTCACTCAAAATTGTTAATTCCGATTAATCGGTAAAATCGGCTAAAAGTAGGCTAAAAATAATATTTCTTTTCACCAAGTTGTAGAACATATTATTAGCTTCAGTTTGATATAAAGAACATCAAAATCCGATATAAGGTGAAAAAGTTATGGCCAAAATCGTCGGAACAGAAATTTCCAATTTTCAGCTTTGATACAGCATGCAATCGATTGCTGTATTAGTGCAATCGATTGCTTGACTCAGTTTTTCACATTCTGGCCACTATTTTGCTATGCAATCAATTGCTATATTAGTGCAATCGATTACTTGACTAAAAATTCAGTTTTCCAGTAGTTTTGTTAAATGTGCAATCGATTGTTGTATTAATGGAATAGATTGCTCACTGTGCGTTTTTGAAAAATTATGCAGAAAAATGTATTTTCACCAACTATTCCCCTCTTTGCTACCATAAAATCTCCCGATTCAATTCCAACGAGTTTCCATGGTCTTAGCCTAACAATCTTCGACTAAACTACACCACTTATTCACGATTCTAACCGTTAAAACTTTGATTCTACCGATTAAGTCCATTTATGCCCTAGAATGGAAAAAGATGGAAAACATCCAAAAAATCCAAACACACACATACATGATCATATACCTTGATAGAATAACAATATTTCACACCCTTACCTTGATTAATCGGAAGCTAGAAGCCGTTCTTGAGCTTTCCAAGCTTTTCCTTCTTTTCCTTCTCTTTTCTCCCCTTCCTCTTTCTTTCTCTTCTCTTTCTCTTTCTCTTATGTTTTTCTTATTTCCTTTTCCTTCCACTTTCTCTTATATCCCTTTCTCTTCTATTTCTTTTCTTTCCATTATATTTTCTTCTCCCCAATTATCTACCAAATCACTTAAATAATCATCTAATTATTCAAATAATTAGAATAATCCAAATAAATTAATTAATTAACACAAATAATTAATTATTGAAAATTGAGCTGTTACAGAGAGCATGGAATCTGCGAGAAGCTTCCTCTTCAAACTGAGAAAATAAATCATCTAGGGGAATATGGCAGATGTTTGTTTTAGAGGGTGTTTGGTTGTAGAAGGGTTGAGAGGGTCTGTCTGGGTAGACAATAAGTTCAGTTTATGACTCATCATTAGATATGGTGGTTGGTTGGAGAGTGTCGATATTTGAAAGATATGTGTTTAGTGGTGGTGAAATATTTTAGGATTGGGGGTGAGAGATACCAACTTTAGATATTTCAGATTTTGAGATTGGGTTAAGAGAAAGGGTGGAAAACTTAAAAGTTCAGCAACAGATGGGGGAATGATAATAGGAATTTATGAGTTGGAAATAAAGTTATATATTCGATTCGTGGTTTGAGAAGCAGAGGGAACAATGGGTTACATAGTGAATATAATGGCATAGGTTATGGTGGATGTTGGGATGGATGAAGTATTAACATCAGAGAGTTGAGGATCAACAGAAGTAGCAATTACTTCAGAAAATCTAGTAGCAATAGTAGCAGTAACAACAACATCAACAACAATAACAACAACAACAGACGTTACTTCAGAAGATGTCACCAGAGTTCTCTTTGAATCCTTATATCTTTTTGAGCAAACTTCCTGATCTTTTTGATTGCTTTTCCTTTTCTTCTTCTCAAGTTATGGTCGAAATGAGAGTTGATTTTTCTCATATCTCTCATGGTCGTCGGGCAATCCAGGAGCGACCCAGAGGCGTGGAAAAGCACTGTAGAGGCAGTAGCAAAGACTTCCATGGTCTACGAGCAAGCCCTAGGTCGCTGGGCGACGACGGGATTTTAATTTCGCTTATAAATTCATTTTTACAACATTTTTAGGTATGATTTTGGGATTTTTTTCGCTCCCTACTCCACCACCACCATTATTTTATATAGAGAAGCTCAAAAATAAAATAAAATTAGAAGCTGCATCTTGACGATCCGGAGCTGGATTTGTGATAATCGTCTTGACATCGCGAGAGTTACTGGTTCAGTTTCATTATTCTCTTTGTATTTTCTATTTGTCGGGGTTTTGTATGTAAGTTTACCTTGATTGTATGTATATTTATTGATCGTTGTATAAAATCTTTTTTTACAAATCTTTATCGATGTTATCTTTGATTTTAATATTTATCTTAATGAGTTTGGATTGTTGCAGACATGAAAGGTTTGAACTTGATCTAAGATGAACATCTGTTAGATTCTAAACTCTAGACATAGATTTAGGTTTAACATTCACTTGGGTATCGACTTTTAATACTCTGTATTGTTCGATTGGCCGAGAGATCATTGATTGGGTAATACGGTTGAACTCTCGTCGGTGTTACAGAGATGGACACTGATGTGAGCGATGCGTAATGATATTGATGAGTGATTTAGGCTGCGGACAATTGATCGATATATTTTTTAGTATTTGATGGGTGAAAAGAAATACAATTCCTGAAGATTTATTTTCTTCACTTTATTTACTTGTTAATATCTTTTACTTTTCACACCATTCAAATTTAAGCTTAGAGACGTAGAAACTGTTGAGCGAAATTCTTTCCCTTGCACCGTTCCCTATGGAGACGATAAAACCCGAAGGGAATTCTTCTAAATCTTTTGCTACTTGCCGCTATACTGCAACTCGAACAAATTGGCACCGTTGTCGGAGAATGGTGTTGATATTGAAAGCATTGCAATAGTTTCTATATTTCTAATCTTTGTACATAATTGTCCATATTGTATATATGCTTGTATAGATACTTGTTTTGCTTTTGTTTTCCATCCTTGTATATAATTGTTTTCCATAGTTGTTTATATTTGTGTGTCATACTTGTTTATACTTATGTTCCATACTTGTTTTCCACACAAATTTGTACATATGTGTTTTCCATTATGTTTGTTCAAATGTTGTATATATTTTGTTCCCGTAACGTTTGTTCAAGTGTTTGGTTATGACACTTTCTTTAGGTTTGCACTTTGAAGAAAAGCATCAGGATGTCTGTGAGGAAGTTACTAGCCAAGCAAAATAAGTGCGTCGAGCCAACGACGTGAAACAAGCATTTGTTGGGAGGCAACCCAATGGTTTTTGAGTTTGTATAACCTTATGTTTAGTTAGTTTAATTTGATTTTTTTAGGTTATTAGAAATTTTTGTGTTAGTTCTCAAGTTCTGTTTTTGATTAGCTCGAGGATGCATTTTGTGATTGTTCAAGTTTGAGTGTTTCAACAAGAAAATGTGTGGTGGTAATAAGAGTTTGAAAGAAAGTTGCATTGTCAAGTATGTGTTTATTGCTTTCTACAATATATCATGTTTATGAACCTTAGACTTTGTACAAATAACATGCCATTCATTCTCTAGCAATTTTTGTTCATTTGTGAATCACTTTAGTTCATAGCCAAATGTGAGGAAATCGTCCATTGTTTACAAAATGCACAGGAGACAAACATCTTTGTTTAGCTCATTTGATTTATGTTTAATCTTGTTTTGTGTTGATTGTATGAAAGCATGAAAAGGATTAAGGCATTTTGTTTGATTTTAGCATAACCACATGACCAAATAGTTAATCTACCTTGCGAGTTAGTGAGAATTTGCTTACCCTTTTTGAGCCTTTGTTAGAACCCATGTTAGTGTTGAGCTCATTTTTGTATAGATTTTGAATTTTTTCTTGAACCCTCAACCATTAATTGTGGTTTGAATTTTTAGCCTTGCCTTAATACGTTTGGGAGCATTCACATCACATTGCTTGGTTGTATTCAAGTTGGAGAGAAAAGGTTGGTTGCTATGCGGTTGAGAAAGAAAAAGATTGAAAAAGAAAGATAAAAAACATTAAAAAAGAAAAAAGGGAAAAAGTGTTGTGCTAATAAGTTATGTGGAAGGGTGTAACAATTGCGCATTAAGAAAAATGTAAAAGAAGTTGTGAATGCTTAAGAATTTGAGAAGTGATCACTCTCATTTGTTTAGGCAAATTTTTGTTCCAATTACCTTAAGATATGAACTTCCTTGTTAGCCAAGCCACATTACAACCCTTGAAAGCCCTTGTATTTCTTGCTTTTGTACTTTTAATATTATTTTCTTGATGAATTCATAAGTTAAATTTATGTTTGCATGATTGTTGTGTGTGAGTTCAATCCTTCATCTTTATTCTTCATCCCTTGATGAAGTTTGTTGCACCCTAAAATTTTCCCAACCTTTTCTTTACCTAGATTTTATTTCATTGCATTCATAACATTAGCATTTTGCATATCATTATCCATCTACAGGGGATCAAGGGAGATGTGCTCATCAAGAAGAGGTTATCAAGGTCTAAGCCTAATCAAGAGTTTGTATTCAAGCTATTCAAGAGCTTATCACCATCAGAAAAGTCAAAGAGTTGAAGGTGGTTCATCTCCTATCTTGGAGGCCATTATGAAAACCATCATAAGGATATGAGTCCATGGGTGTGGATAGAAGCATTAAGAAAGCTCATTGGATATCTTGAGAGTAATTATGGAGTTTGGACAAGCCATTATGCAAAGTACAAGAGGCCACAACCAAAGGTGGTTCAATTAGGGCTTCACCTGGTCAACCCTAAATCAACTGTGAGTCTTGAGGAGATTAAGACTCAATTCTAAGAAATTATGATCATGTAAGGTTGTTTTGAGACACCTAAGAGACTATCCCAAGATCAATTCATCAATATTCAAGAGTGTGAGAAGTTACTGAGCTAGGGTTTCTAAGCTTGACAGTGTAAAACCCCCTATCTTGGTGCCTAGCTTCAAGACCACATAAATCAAGACACAAGTTTCATATCATCTTGACTCCAACATGAGACTTGTAGATCATGTTCTTAGCTTTCTTTTGAGTACTATAAGTCATTCATATGATTTCTAGAACTCAAGTTATGAAGCAGGCAAGTTACAGGTCATCAGATGAATGTGATTTTGGTCCTTGAAAGTCAACCAACTTCCATGCCATTTTTGACCTAGAAGGAGGTCTCTCCTATTATTGACCCAAACATGAGAGTTATTCCTCATGATCATAGCTTTACAAAGAGTACTGGAAGTCCTTCATCTGATTTGTGAAGCTCAAGATATGAAGCTTGCAAGGCAGAGCTATTTTGGGAAACTTTGATTATAGGTCACTTTTCATTATAGGTCAATTTCACCACTTTGCACATCTCAAATGAAAATCTTTCCAACTTGAAAGTTGATCCAAATGGGGTCAATTGCTCAACCAAACCTCAAGGAACCATTGAATTGGCTTGGAGGGGAGATTGAGTGAAGGAGTTTTCATGAAAGGAAGCTTGAAAAGGGCTAGTTTGGATCCAATTCAAATTAAATCAATTCATGTCATATGTGTGCATATTTTGAGTGCCTTAAATGTTCTAAGAACAATGCCAAAACCATAAGCCAAATTTGAGGTCATTTACATGGCAAAATTCAAGATTACTTCACCTTGAAGTAACATAATCCAAATCCATCATTAATCCACTTTCAAGGAGCCGATCTCATCCATTCATGTTCCTTGCATCATAAGCAACTAGTATGAGTCAAACTCAAAGCTTTGCAACTCTGTTTTGGAGAGAATCACAAAGCTCCAAAGTGAAGAAACTTGGATTTTGCATTGGGCCATACAAGCTGCAATTGGGCTTCAAAGTGATTGAGATCCATTCCATATAACTATATCATCATCAACAATGCATCATAACAGAATTTGGATGGAGAAATAACAGAAAAACAAAAATTTGGTTGAAGGTTGAAAATCAATTTTGAAGATTCATCAAGTTTCAAGGAACATTAAGCATTCAGAGACCTCCATTGAAGATCATTGAATGATTCTGGGCACTTTGCAGCAAGTTTCCACCCCATTTGAAGACCCAATGGAGGTGCTCCATTAGGTAAATCACTTTTCAACATTGCTTTCTGTTCTTGATGTATTTATGTGCCATTGTTACGTAAACATGTTCCCCTAGACTTGTAGATGGATTTAGGATAAGATTGGTGAGTGATTATGGCATTTCTTAAAACGACCTCCATTGATATAGCTTTCGGTTAGGGAGAATTATAAGCTAAAAATGGAAACGAAACATGGCATGAGGCTGTAGGCGATGAGGCGAGTGGATTGGTATAATCAATTTTAAGTTTTGGTTCATTTTTGTGAGAACCACTGTTCATGCCCAAGGAAGAAGACGACATGAGGTGTACCGACCGCCGTCTGTGAATTTTTCCCCATCGCCTGTGTAGTCTCCCTCCATTTTCTTTTTAAACTCATGTGATGACGTGGCATGATGGTAGCCTTTGGATATCGTTTGAACGTTTGACTTCATTTCAGCCCACGGTCATGGTTTGACTTCATTTCATCCCACGGTCATGGTTCAACTTCATTTTGTGTTTGAAATGCTGAAGCTTATGTGTCAGGATATTAGCCCTAGAATCCCTTGACCACATCCATAACACACGGCCACGATGGAGTCTCATCGTGTTAACTCCCTATCGCTACTCGAAAAATGCATCGTGCAATGACGGGGAGGCGAAAAAGATAGACAGAAGAGTCGCCACCGAACTTTATTTATCCCATGAGGGGAAAGGAAAATACCGAGAAAACCTTAAGAAAGAAATGGATAAGATGGTCTCGCAACCAAGAACGGGTTCAGAAGCCGGTTATGCGAGGGGAAGGTATTAGCACCCCTCGCATCCATTATACTCGACGAAAACCATTTGTTTGTCGATGTGGGAATTTATTCGCTTAAAAATTATGCTATAAAAGAGTGTTCCAAAGGGGGAGAGAAAAGGGTTAGAAACAGGAAAATGAGAAGTTAGGAGGAAAGAGAGAATGGGGAAGAAAAGAGAAAGAACATACTCGATAGGACTTTGCGGTCCCAGGCCTACGTATTCTCAACGGATGTGGGAAAATCAGAGTTGACGTAGTTCGAGGCTACGAATATGGGGGGAAAGTGCTCGGAAAGGATTGTGGCCCTTGTGCCTACGTATCTTTACTCGAAGAAGTAAAGAATCAGAGCAGCCGTAGTTCGGCCTACGGTTTGTTGATGTTTTTATGGACGATGCTATCGTGCGCATTCTAGCAGTTTAGGTGTTTTGCCGCTCACATGTGAGGAGACTTATGCGTTACCTGTTTGCGGTAGAACGGACGTAATATATCCTTTTTGAAATGATTAGGTTTTCGCCATGCGAGGCAAGAAGTCACATTTGATTTGTGAGGTTGTTTTTTAGGGGTGAGATAAGTCCTCGGATAGTAACCCCTTGCGGGTAGTACCTAATTCTTTATCTCGAAGTTTTTGTTATGGAATGTGTTGCACCCCAAAATTTGACCAACCGGGTCTCGCATTTGGCTCGATGTTTCGACGCATAATCGCATTCGCATCTGCATATTGCATACATTGCATTTTGCATTGGTATTGATTTTATCAGGGATCACAACTCTCGTCTCGTGTTTCAAGTGTTTTTATCAGTTTTAATAGGTAGAATCGATTTTTGGGATATGTCGGTGCCCGTTTATTTTTACCGGTTATTTTGGTGCGCTCTCGCGGTGTTTTGTGTCGTTCGGTGCTTATTTTGTCCCTCTGGAAACTATCGTGATTTTTCTGGATTTTATTGGCCATTTTTAGGGTTTAAATAGCTTTTAGATCATTTTTTAGGAGTTAATAGATTTTTTAGGATTTTTTAGAATATTAATAAGATTTTTTAATAGTTTTAATCATTTTTAGCATTTTATAGGAATTAATAGATTTTTTAAGATAATATAGAATTTTTAGAACATTAATAGGATTTTTTTTAATAGTTTTAAATAGGTTTTAATCATTTTAGGATTTAATAGTTTTTTAGGATAATATAGATTTTTCTAGAATATTAATTGAGTTTTTGAATTTAATTTTAGATATAAAGAATATAGTTTTGTTTTTCTTTTATAGAAATAAATAGGTTTTTCTTTTATAGAATTTAAATAAATAATATAGTTTTTTTTTATAGTTTTATTAGAGATTTTTTTAGAATATTATTAGTTTAGGAGTTAATTAGATTAATTGTTTTTTAGATTAATTGAGTTTTAATAGTTAATTAGGATTAGGTTTAATTCATCTGTCATTAGCTTTGTTAATCCATTTTTTAATCCATTAATCCATTTGGTTTGTTTGATTTTCTGTTTGGGCCTATCTCATTTCGCAAGCCCAATGCCCAGTAATGTCCAGAAAAATGTCCAGTATGATCCAGCAACATCCAGATTCGTCCAGAATCTTCTGGAAGCCTCCAGTAATCTCCCAGTATAAGAGCCTTCAGCACACATGTATGAACGAGGCTGGCCCCACGTTACTCCACCTTCAGACGCCACGCCATCACACTCTCGGATGGCCCCACGCTTCACACACCACATCACGCCACCTCACCATTCAGCACTTCACTCTCTCACCCACGTGGCGCACATGCGCCTCCCTCCCCCACTATCTCTGCCACACTGCCACATTCCCCCACACGTGGAAGCCATACGCCACGCCTCCCCACCATCTCTAGCCACGCGTACACACCATAACCCTCGCCTGAAAACACCACCGGCCGACATGCATGGCCGGCGGCCACCGTGCCCCCCACCGGAAACATCAAAATCCCAGAAACCTCCAACAACATTCATCTTCCTCCTCAACTTCATCTCTCCCGATCAAAACCCATCTTCTTCCGATCCAACTTCCGGCCACCATCGTCCTCTCCAGAAATTCATCAGAAGCGATGAATATTCATCATCAAGCCTTAACATTCATCCGCCCCCCTTCAATTCTCCAGAAAAACTCAGAAACTCAACCTCCTTCAACTTTCCAGATCCACATGCATCCGCCATCAGGAATCCATAACTCCGATCCAACCGCGTTCATCCTTCCTAGAATCAAACTCCCTTTCAAGATCTTCATCAGTCTCGCCGGAGAGCAAATCTCCAGAACTTCATTGTTCTTCATGAACATGCATCATCCATGTTCAGCATCTCCAAGACGTTCCCAGAATCGATCCACAAACTCAAACAAACAATCCAGCGAAGAGTCTCCAGAAGAAACATGCAACAGTCTTCACCTATCATCTAACCTCCATGTTCATCGCGATCTCCAGAAAGTTCGTCATCATCATCAACGAACTTCAAGTTCTTCAACAACAAACTGCATTGTCGCTCATCCAGGATCTCCAGAATCTCTCCACAAGACCAAGCAACGATCTTCATCAGCAACAACACTCGAACAGATTTCAGAAACTTCATCACCAGAGCGAACCTTCGAAGAACTTCATCAAGCTTGTTCAGGAATCCTCCATCAAGAACATAATTCATCTTCAACGAGCTTTCATAATTTCTGTTCTTGTTCTTCTGTTTGAATGGAGAGAGGGAAAGATGTTGATAGGCTCGGAGGATGAACGGAAGTGATGGAGAACTGAACGATTGAGAGAACGGAGGAGGGAGTCTGAGAGAGAATGACGGTGGCGGCGCTGAGAGAAGGGGAAGGATTCTAGGGTTTCAGAAACTGAGAGTGAAGAGAGGGAGGAGAAGGTTGGGTCGTGGGCCCCAGGCCCAATCACTTTTTTTTTTTTTAGACACACGCCTTCCCTCGTTTTTGGCTGAGAGACTATGGGCTTGGGCCCACATGATTTTTGCTGTCTGCATACTGCGTTTTGCTCACAGTACCCCCCTCCCAATTGTTTTTTTCTTTGTTTTCCTTTCTGAATTCCTTGTTGGGCTGGGCCCAGTCCCAATGGGTTGTTTTATTATCTGTATCCCCCTTGTAGCAGCTGCCCCCATTTTTGTATTTTTTTTTCTTTTATCATTTATTTTTTACAAAGAGAAAGGAAAAGAATTTGAAAAAAGGAGAAAATACACAAAAGAAAATATGTGAAAAAATAGAAAAAATATGTGAAAAATAATAGAAAGAAATAGAGAAAAAATATTAAGAGAAAAATATCATGAAAAAATATGTGAAAAAATAGAAAAAATATGTGAAAAAACATAGAAAAATATGGAGAAAAATATAGAAAAATATAGAAAAAATAAAGAGAGAATATGTTGAAAGAAAAGAAGAAAAAAAGAGAAAAAATATTAAAGTCGATTTAATATTTTTTAAAGTACATTTTCTTTTTAGGATATATTGTCATAGAAATTATTTTACGATTTTAGGATAGTTTAGAAGCCCATTTGTTAGGGGGCTATTTTTCATTCGATTTTTCAGGATAAAATAGGATAGTATTTCCTAGGAGATTTATGTTTCAGTGTTCACCCATTGTAAATCATTTTTCAGAGATTAATAAAACGAGATTTGAGCTGTGGTCCCGAAGTAGCCGAACTACAGCTGCTCTGATTTCTCGTACCAGACGAGAATATGTAGGCATAGGATGCGATATCCTAGCGAGCACACTAACGACTAACCTGTTGTTATCTCGCGACTGTGCGATCGAGACTTTCCCGCTGACGATTAATTGATACCCTTTTTCTCTCTTGCCCAAGTGCATTTGAGACCGAGCCATAGTTTTGCCCATAGGTTCCCGACCCTGTGAAACCAGTTGTTTTTCTCACTGCAGTGTGAGAATGTTTTGTTTAGCCGTAGTTAGTCTGAACTACGTAAAGCTCTGATCTTCCATGCAGTATGGAAGTACGTAGGCACAAGACGCGAGGTCTTGGCGAGCCAATTTTCCCTGTAGTCCCGAACTACGTTGACTCTGACTTTCTCTCTTGAGAATACGTAGGCATAAAGTGCGATGCTCTATCGAGTCAATTCCCTTCCGTTTAGATTTAGCAGCCGTAGATAGATTGTTTTGCATCCAGTAGACAACCCAAGCAAGCGTGGATCCCGTCGAGTACGACGGACGTGAGGGGTGCTAATACCTTCCCCTTGCGTAACCGACTCCCGAACCCAGGTTTTGGTTGCGATGACCATACCTTTCCCTGTTTTTTGCGAGGTTTACTTCGAGCGTTTCCTTTCTCGCTCTGAGGGATAAATAACGCACGGTGGCGACTCTTCTGTCAGCCGGCGCCGATTTTCGCAGTAGCGACAGCTGGCGACTCTGCTGGGGACTTAATAGTTTCCTAGGGATCCAACGTCCCGAAAGCGAGTCAATTTTGGGATCCAACGTCCCTTAAGAGAGTCAATCCTAGCGCTCGTTTGCTTGTCTATTTGGTGTTTATTTATCAATATTATCTGTTGCTGTTGGGGTGTTACGGGTGTTCTATGATTGAGATAAGCCGGACCTGGGCTTGAGTATGAGTATGCACCTATATATAGTTGCGGAGAAGTAGTAGACGAACCTGTCTGCTGAGCAGGCACAGTTCCCTACGAAAATCTGCGCTCAGACGAGGTTCTCGCAGAGGTGCTCCTTTCCGGTCCTGAGGATCTGAGGGGAGTCCAGACGTGAGGATTGTCGACTCTGGGAACCGATCATTTGGAAGTTAGCTAAGTGAGGCCTCTTCATGAGATGACGATGCCACTCCTTCTGGGAATCGTATCATTCCTCATGAAAGTCTGTGACGCTGACGACCGCATAGGATGCCGTACCTTGTCAGATATAGGTCCACACCTGTGAGTGGGGGGGTTTTTGTGTGCAGGAAACTTGACTTCCAACCTACCCGTTATTCTGGTCTTCTCTTCAGAGCAACCGTACTCCGTCAGCAGTACAACAAGTATTTAGATTGTGTGGGGCTGTGATCCCGTATTTGTTGCATTGCATTGCATTTGCATAGGCATCTTCGCATCATATTGCATACCATTCGCCAGCTAGTCAGAGCTCTTATCCAGCCGTTATTTTGATTCTGAAGGTGAGTGTTGAAGACGACCAAGGGGTTGAAGCAGATTTGAAGCAGATTTGATCAGAGTCAAGCAGTGAAGTCAGCTGAAGACCATTGGTAGCTATGTCAGAGAGCAGCTTCCAGTTTGTTGATACCTTGTCTGGTTTCACTATGGCGTCTAACCCTCTGTATGATTCTATGGAAGACTTTCCGCAAGTAAACAACCTTACTGCAGCTCAGCTGGTGCACCCATCTGTTGAAGACCAAGGTCTGCGTGAGCAGTTTGTTGTCCGAGGTGAACGTTCTCCTTCTGTTGATGTCTCAGACTACCAGGGTTTTGCCTTCCCTGTGCCAAAGCCCCGAAGAGAGGTCCCGACAGCAAAGAATGAAGACCCATTAGCTCCCGTGTATGCTGAAAGGTTTCGCGCATTAGAAGAGAAATTCAAAGCCTTGAAAGGTAAAGACGCTGTTACTCCTAGTGCTGCAGAAATGTGTCTGGTTCCTGGCCTAGTGTTACCTCCGAAGTTCAGAATGCCGAGGTTTGAAAGGTACAAAGGAGATAGTTGCCCGAAGCAACATTTGGTGATGTTCTGCCGAAGAATGACTTCATTTGTGCACAACGACAAGCTGATGATTCATTGCTTTCAAGATAGTCTGACTAGGGCACCTCTGGGTTGGTATATGCAGTTAGAGCGTGATCAGATCCGATCATGGATGGACTTAGCCAATGCCTTTCTGAAGCAGTACGACTATAATCTTGACGAAGCTCCTATTCGCATGCAGCTGCAAGAATTGTCTCAAGGGAACAATGAATCTTTCAGAAAGTATGTTCAGAGATGGAGAGAATTTGCTGGTAGAGTGCAACCACCGCTCCTAGACCAAGAGCTGAAAGGCATGTTCGTAAACTCCTTGCAGAGCCCGTACTTCGAAAGAATGCTTGGAGCCGCACCAAATTTCTCTGAGTTGGTAAGGACGGGAGAGCACATCGAGTATGGTGTAAAGACTGGAAGAATCCCGAATGTTCCAAGAGGTCAGGCCAGTGAAACTGAATCTCTCTGTAGCTCTCAATCTGAAGATGAAACTATGATCAATGCGGTCCTGGCAGATGTTGGATATCCTCAAGTCGAATCGGTGAAATCTGTTGGTTCTCCGTCTTCTCAGCGGTCAGTATCTTCTGTGTCTCGTTATTCTGGACAGACAGTCATGCCTGGGGCACCATATCAGGAACCTTATGTCGCTTCCATTGCAAATCAGCGAGCCCGTGGCCGAGGTTATCAGAGTCAGCGTCAGAATCAGAACCGGCCTAGTAATAACTTGGAACGAAGGAACGCTCCTTTTCACCCAGTGCCGATGCCGTATAGCCAGCTGCTACCATCTTTGATCCAGAAGTCTTTGGTGGAACCAAAAGCTCTCAAGCCAGTTCCAGAACCTTACCCTCCAGGATATAATCCCCACGTTCAGTGTGGTTATCATGGTGGCTCACCGGGGCATTCGACGGAATATTGTAAAGCATTTCAGGCGAAGGTACAGCAGTTGATTGATCAGGATCACATTTCCTTTCGGGAAGGATTTCTGTTTGTTCATCCCAGCCGCTCAGCTGTCTAAGCTCGTAGACTCGGAAAGTATTCTCCAGCAAAAGCCAGTGATTCAGACAGGCGGGCGCCTCAGCATTGGCAGTCCTCAGACCTTTATATATCATTTGCATTTGTAGTTTCTTTTTCTGTTAGTTACTACCTGCTTTTAAACATTTGTATGTTTCGAATGGTGATAATAATAAAGTGACTATGCATTTTTCTGAATTAATCATGTCGCTGTCGCTCATTTATTGCATTGCACTGACACTTGCATTTTTTCATTCCACTTTATCATTGTGACTAGCAAAATTAGGAGGGAGGATGATGAAACTGAAAACTCATAACCAATGATCGTGTGCTTTCAGATAAGACCTTACCGATGACGTACAAGGCATTGTTTCAAATCCCTAAACACTGGAGATATAAGGAGTTAGTCCCTTGTCAACCACTTCGAGCCAGGAAGTAGAAGTTTTTTCGGACTTTTAAACCCTCACATCTTAACCCGGGGCAGGGTAGTTGTCAGTTAGCTTGACCGAGCTTTCAAGTCTTACAGAGGAGTGTTGTCTTTCAAGGACCAATCAGTTTACACCTTTCAAGAGGTCAAACCTCACCAATCAAGAGTGAGACCGTTACAATCCTTTCGGAGCAATCAAGACAACCAGTGTCACACGACTTTGTTCCAAAAGAAAGAAAGAAAGAAAGCCCGCTAAGTAAAAAGAAAGAAAAAGCTAGAAAGCTAATACTTAGGCAAAAATCAGGGCATCCCGCTGGACTTCAAAAGAAATCGAAAAGAACTCAAAAGGAGTCAGTCCAGGCAAAAATTAGGGAATCAAAAGAACGAAAAAGAGGGATTAAAAAGAAATTTTTCCCCAGCAAGTCACAAAGTCGTGTATACAGACACCGAAAGCGAAGAAGGAGTAACTATCACTCTGGAAGAAAAGCTTGTGAATTCCTTAACTGTGGGTCTTACCAGTTCAACAATACCTCTCGAAGAGGCGAGCGCTTGTGCCAGGTTAACTGAACCTTAGGATCAGAGATCATCACGTAGAAGGGGTGGGAACAAATCAAAAATTTGAGCCAAATATCCTTTGTTTCACGAACCGTGAACCCGACCACGATACAACCCTTAAAAGACCTAATTGAGGTAGGGTTATTCTGAGATCATTACGATAAGGTTGAGTAACCTGACTCCTTCTTGACTTGCTAGTCGCATCCTTGTTGTATTTTTCACTGACCACGTACGCACTACGTTTGAACTTTGGTTCACTCGTCACTCACAATCATATGCATGTAAATGAGTGACAGCTCAAATTTTTTTCAAAATCTGCATAACAGCTGCATTAAGATTACCATTCGTGAACAGACGTGTTGCGGTGAAATTTGGATGTCAAGCTATTGATTAACTTGAATCTTAATTCTTAAATTCACAACCGGACTTTAATTTATCCAAATAGGAAAGGTTTAAAGAAAGAAAGACCTATAAAAATGCAAAGCAAAAAGCAAGGCTTAAAGCTAAGCAAAGAGAGATCTAAAGGTTCGGGGGTTGGTTATGCATAGGGTAGGTATTTCACATCCTAAACATCTGTAGTACTCTACAGGAACCTCTTGTTAATATTTGTGTTTGTTAAAGTTTGCTTGCTAAAGGAAAAGTGCTAGGGTTAAAGATATAAAGTATATACAAAAATGTAAAGTTTGTACAAAGTTTGCTCGCGAAGACATCGCATCTCGTGCCTACGTATCCTGACGGGAATGGAATCAGAGCAATCGTAGTTCCCCTAACTAGGGGTGAAGAATTCTTGACTGTGGTCAAGGTTCCAAAGGGAAAGTAAATGTCTGCTAAGAGACACCTACATAGAGTACGGAGACTCTAAACTAAAGTTATGTTAGCAAAGAGGGGAATGTCCACAGCGGAACGACTAAATAGAGCACGGCGACTCTAACGCTAAATTTGTAAATGTAAACACGGGAAATGTCCACGGCGGGACGACTAAATAGAGCACGACGACTCCAAATCCTATGGTAAAGGTAAACATTCACGGAAAAACATCGCGACCAGAGAGGACGGACCCAAAAACATGGAAACGGACAAGTCATGACATAAAATCAGGTGACAAGATAATTATTAATTAATTTAAATATAAATATATAATAAGATTAACTAATAATTTAATTAATCAAATTAAATAAAAATATTTAAATCAATTAATAATTAAACAATTTTTTTTTTACATTTTTCAAATGTTTAAATTTAAATGAAAATACTAAAAATAATTAAAATGTTTTCTTTTTTTTTTTATAGTATTTTTGAATTAAATATATAAAGAGAAAGATTATATAAAAAAGACAAATAATTATAATATAAAATGAGATGTGTAAAATTAATAGAAAATTAAACGAAATCAACTAATAATTACTTAAATTTACATTATTAATAATAATAATAATAATAATAAACATAATAGTAATAATAAAAAATAAATAAATAAATCATGCCAACGCATGAAAAAGGGGCGGACGATTTACAAGGAGAGAGTGGGTTAGTCTCAAAATTTAAAAATTAGAAAAAAAGAAAGAGAAATATGTATATATATATATATAAACTCAACCGTAAAATATGTATATATAAAACTTGTTTTAAAGAAAAGTATGAATAACTTGTTTTATACATTGGAGCAACAATAAATTAATTATTTAAATAAGAAAAAGTATAAGTATAAATAGTTTGTTAGTATAATTTAACACCAGCAAATAAAAGATAAAGAAATTAATAACTAATTAAAAACACTTAAATGCACTATATTGTAAATGGATCACTGAAACAACAAATAAAATAATTAATTTGATCTAACTTAAAATCTCATACTAACTTAAATTAATCTTAGTATAGAAAACTATGATGTCACAAAATATTTACATTGCACACCGTAAAATCACATAACACATAGATGAGAAAAAAAAAATTAATAAAACGAAAGAGAGCTTACCAGAGAAGATGTGCACGGTGGTGTCTAGTCGGAAATGGAAATGTGTAAATTAGAGGTCAGAACATGAAAGTGTAGTGGTTTTGTGGATTTCTTATTTTATAAATAAGAATGTTGTTTTCACCTTGCAGCAAGTGTGGGTTATGGTGGATGTAGTGACACGAAGGTGACTTTGGAAAAATGAAGAAGAGGAAAGTGGTTCTTTTTTATGATGAAATATGGTGATGATGTTGTTATTTTAAAGTGAGGAAAATGGAGTATGGGGATCTATTTTTGTGGTGATGAAAGTGTGTAGATTAGGTAGGATATTATGATGAAGTGTGTTGTCTAAGAGAAAATGATGATGGTAGTACATGGAGTAGCCCTTCTAGCCTTTTTCTTTTTTAGATTTTGTGGGATTTTGGAGGTTAGAGGTAGTAGCTTGTGGGAGTAATATATGGTAAAGAGTACAAAGGTGGGTAGCATGCTATTATGTACTATCTACTACAAAATTGAACAAAATCTACTTTTTGTACTATAAGATCAAAACTTTTTTAAAAGCTCTCTAAAATAAGGAAAAGTTAGACATAAAAAGAATAAATTATTTACAATGAAATCTAAAATAAAGATTTGATGGATTGAAAGAATATATTAATTAAAAGAAAGAAATAAAGACAGTAAAAAACGAATAATTGGGTCGGTATCGAAGTACTCGAAAAAATAAAATGAATACACCAAAGTGATCAGCAAAAAAATATACGATTCGGAAAAATACAGCGTTTTGTCAGATTTTGAAATAAATTTTACCCGCTAAAACGGCTTAAACTGTCCAAAAAGTTTATTTCAGCTGATAAATTGGGTATTATGAAAAATGTAAGAGATGATAAACTATACAGATGATGCAAAAAGATGCGGGATCTTAGAGTCAAAAATTAGGGTGCAACAGATGCCCCTATTTAAGTTTCTTCGATCCGGAGAGGTGAAAATTGAAATTTTCGTCTCGACACGGTCGGAGAGACTTAAATACAAACATGCACAATTTTTGACCCTAAGATGCCACAAAATACTTATGATATGATATGATATGCAAGACAAAGATTCTACGAGGAAAGATGCCACAGGAGACGAATATATATTGGGAAGATGTTGCAACTCCACTGGGGAAAGACTGACAACTTCACGGGAAAAAGTATCTAGCAGACACAATTGAGGAAAATAAAATATTATGAACATCTGCCAATGTGACAAAGAGTATCCAGTAATACTTGAAAAGAGAGGGACAAACCCTAAACAAAGACACAGACATCCGGAAAAACATCAGATGCTGAAAGTAACACACAGTGAGATAACAGAAACATCCAGAAAGTAAAAGAAACTTACTGGGGAAAAAGTCACAGTCACCAGAGGTTTTGTCAGAAGTGCATTGAACAAAACTCTGATAGACACAAAGGTGTTCTAGAAAAACATCAGACGGAAAAAGAAATAAATTCTGGTAAAACATCAGAATCAAGGTAAATATCTGGAAAAACATCATAACAGAGACTCAATCTGGAAAACCATCAGATAAGTTCTTGAAAAACCATCAGAAAGAGAAATAAATATCTGGAAAAACCATCAGATAGTCACGACACAAACTTGTTTGGTAGGTGCCAAGTGAGTTGGAATTTGACCACAAGGTAAGACGTGAATAAAACACGGCCTTGGGGAAAATCAGATGGGGAATAAAACACCCATGATGCCAGGTAAATGGGGAATAAAACACCCAAGTAGAATAAATTCATCCACAAGGTAAGACGCGAATAAAACACGACCTCGGGAGAAGGAGAGCAAATGGGAATAAAACACCATGATGCCAGGTAAATGGGGAATAAAGCACCCAAGTAAAATAAATTCTTCCACAAGGTAAGACGCGAGTAAAACACGACCTCGGGAGAAGGAGAGCAAATGGGAATAAAACACCATGATGCCAGGTAAATGGGGAATAAAGCACCCAAGTAAAATAAATTCTTCCACAAGGTAAGACGCGAGTAAAACACGACCTCGGGAGAAGGAGAGCAAATGGGAATAAAACACCATGATGCCAGGTAAATGGGGAATAAAGCACCCAAGTAAAATAAATTCTTCCACAAGGTAAGACGCGAGTAAAACACGACCTCGGGAGAAAGAGAGCAAATGGGAATAAAACACCATGATGTGCACATGTATATGAATTATGCTTATGATATACGCATGCATAAATTATGCAGATGACATATGATCAAATGCAAATGCAAATGTCGACGACAAGGCTCAACTCTTTTGGTGAGAAGACAAGACTGGAAGACTGATTCCTCAACACGGAGATCACTATCATACTGCTTGGGGACTAAATATGCTACTGCTTAACACATCTCTGCCACACTGGTAAACTGTATCAGGTGATGATCCTTGTAGGAAGGATGAAGAGCTGCTTGGGGACTCTTCCAATAAACTGCCCCAGTTTAGCTGTCTGTTGTAGATGAACTAATAATTGCTTCAGCTTGTCTTAAGATGACTGATCCGCTGAGTGCTTGGAAAGCTTGCCCCAGTCTGAGTCTTAAAATATCTTCTGGACAAACCAAATATGAGAAGACCTTGCCCTGAACAAATATTGAACTAATTCTTCGACATGATCTAGAAGGAACTTGCCCCTGATAGGATCACTTGACCAAGCTTCTCGATGTTTGAAAATTCCTTGAGAGAAAAGCAGTTTGCAAACAAAAGTATTCATACCAACATGGTAATGTAAAGTTCATGCAACTTTTGAAATCAAAATCATTTTTGAAAAATGAAAAATAAATGAGTCATTGGTCTGAACACTGTGGTTCCAGACACTCAAAGTTTAAAGCAAAGGTGTACTGCCAAAATAGTTGATTTGCAAAAATCTTTTGGAGTCAGTTTACGCAACCTTGCTGTAGTATGCTTTCAAAATAACCTTGTTTCAATTAGGTCTTTTGAGGGTTGTAGCGTGGCCTGGTTCACGGTTTAAGAAACAAAGGATAAAGACTCAAAGTTTATTTGTGCCCACCCAATCTACGTGATGATCTCCAGTCCTATGCTCAGTTAACTCAGACTATGCGCTCAGGTTCCTAAAAGGTAGGAATTGCACTGATGATAGTAATGATGATGGTTCAGAAGTTAACAGACTTTTTGAAAAGGCAGTCACTGCTTCTTTGCAACATTTGGTTGTTTTGAAGTTAAAGGATTTAAAGATCTCCTCTTTTTATTATCCCTAACTTTTTCCTGAACTGTTTCTTTTGAAACTTACAGTCAGCGGGATGCCCCAGTTTTGCCTAAGTCTCCTTCATAGGTTTTGACTTAGCGGGCTTTTTCTTTTGATTTTTGTTTGTTGAAATAAAGTGACTGCCTAGCTTAATGATCACGGTGAACCATCATCGGCTTCTTGGCTTGAAAAACATCTTCGACACTTGTTTGTTGTGTGCGAAGGAAAAATTGTGGTTGCGACCTTTATATGAAAGGTGTCTTGTATGAATGCACAACCGAGTTAACTGAGAACTACCCACCCCAAGGTTAAAACTGCGGGTTTTTGTAAAGAAAGAAACTCCAACTTCTAGGCTCGAAGAGGTTGACGAGGGATTATCTTCCTTATTTCTCCAGTGTTTGGGAGTTGAAACAATGCCTTACATCGTCAACAAAGTTTGATTGAAAGCATACTGACAGCAGTTATGGGTATAACGTTTTCATCATCCTCCCTCAAATGTTTGCATAATCAGAAATTTGGGCAAGGAGTAAATATTTGAAAGATAAAGCATAAAAGTGCAAACAATAGGCAAAATTATTTGAAATCAAAAGCTGTGATGCTCATTCATTAAGATGAAAGTACAAACACTAATAAAAGCAAACAAGCTTAAACAAAATGAAGGAAAATGCAAACAATGAGAAACAAAAGGCCTAGTGACTAAATTTGTCCTGTCTGAAACACTGGCGCTCAAAAAAAAGATAGTCTGCTGGAGTTGGACTAAAGCTTCACTTTTGATGTTATGGCAATGGATTATTCTGGACATTCGGATGATTATCCTTAAAACCCAGGATTCCAGTTTTAATCAGCTCACGCACTCTAGCTTTCAGTGCATAACAATGTTCCAAGTCGTGGCCTGGGGCACCCTCATGAAAAGCACAATGGAGGTCAGCTCTAAATCCAGCTGGAGGAGGATTAGGAGTTTGCAAAGCCTTTGTAGTAATCAACCCTTGTTGAACCAGATCAGGATAAAGTTCTGTATATGTCATGGGAATAGGATCAAATTGATTCCTATTTCGATACTGGTTTTGTCCAACAGTTAGACGTTGAGGAATCTGAGCTGGTCGTGGAGCAGCAGCAGCAGTAACGGCAGCAATAGCAGGGTGGTTATACCTTGGCTGAGGATGAGGATTTCTCACTTCAACCATGACAGCGTTGGTTTGCTCTTCCTTCTTCTTATGGAAATTCCCAAAGGATTTCTTTGCACCGTTAGAAGATTCAGCAACTTTGGACACTTTACCATTTTTCAGCCCTTCTTCTAACCTTTGGCCGATGGTTACCAGATCTGTAAAGCTCGAAGAGACGCTCCCAATCATCTTTTCCCAATAGAAAGGAGACAAAGTATCCATGAACATTCCAGTTAGCTCTTTCTCTGCTAGAGGGGGTTCAACTTGGGAAGCCAACTCTCTCCAACGTTGAGCGTATTCTTTGAATGATTCTTTCTCATTTTGAGACATGTTTTGAAGTTGACGACGGTCAGGAGCCATATCTAGATTATATTTGTATTGTCTCATGAAGGCATTAGCGAGATCTTGGAAGCAGTGGACGCTGTTATGTTCTAAATTCATATACCACTTTAGAGAGGCACCACTCAAACTGTCTTGAAAGCAGTGGATGAGCAGCTTCTGATTGTTGGTGTAGGCCGCCATCCTTCGGTAGTACATAACCAAATGGGCCCTCGGACATGAGTGCCCCTTATATTTCACAAACTCTGGAGTCTTGAACTTTGTAGGCATGACGAGGCCAGAGACTAAGCACATATTGTCAGCATCAATGTTAAAGAAGTCAGTACCCTCAACGGCTTTGAGTCTCTTGTCTATGTTCTGAAACTGTTCGCGGACAATCTCAGGCTCAACAAAATCTTCATGGTCTTCTCCTTGAGCACTGGCAGCATTGTACTCATAAAGAGGATTCTCAAAGGGAGTTCGGATAGTCTGGTTAACAGTGTGGACCACAGGTCTGGGCTCAGCAAAGACGGGAGCTTGAAAAACTGGTCTGACAGTCTGACCAATCATAGCAGTAGATGCAAGAGGTGGAGAGTAGTTAGGAGGTAAACCAAACTCTGGCCAAGTAGATTGTGGCATTTGAATAGGAGGAGGATCAGCACTTGAAACTTCTTGAATGACAGTCCTTTGAGATGGATCTCCTCTGGCAATCAGTACTTGAAGCATCTCGGTGAGCTTAGTCATGCCTGATTTCAACTCATCGATCTCCATCCGGATTTCTGCGTTGTGTACTTCCTGCTCTGACATTCTTCGTCTATAGTTAGCTCTAGTCCGATATCGGTGTCGAGGAATCAGCTTGACGACTCAAAGGTACACTGGACGATGAAGACAACTGGAGATGAGCGACTACACAAACAGAGGTATGCAACGAACCATGCAAAGATGCAAAATGCAATGCGATGCAAGACAGGATGCAAAACACACATAACAGGATCAAAGGCTCAAGACCACAACATGAGGTCTGGGTAACGAACCAGCCAGAGGGTATGTACTATGGGTAAAGCACCTGCATAACGGGTTCTAAAAAAGTTCCCAGAGTCCTCATCCCATCTTTCGGATATTATCGACACACCAACTACTTGGAAATCAATAATATTCTCAAGAGAGTCTCGTCTGAGTGTAGTATCGCGTATCAACTACTTCGGGAATACTCCCTCATAGTCATCGCACTACGTCCTAAAAGGCCAAGTGGGGATAAAAGGTAACTAAAGGTCCTCAGTGTCAAAGGCTCCTAAATCGAAAGTAGTAATGTTTTCACGAATACTCGTTCAACAAAACTAACTCTCAAGAGGGCCTCCACTGAGCGGTGGTTTCTCAAGTTAGCTTGGTCGGGAATCAACTCCCTATAAGCCTTCTTGAATATACCACCATCCTATCATAAGTGCGCTCAAGTACGGGTATAGTACTATCTCACCACTCAAGGTAACAACCCTGCATACAGAAGAACCCAAGCACAAACAGATAGATGTACAAATATATACAAATATAAAAGCAAGTAAACATATAGCAAACACAAATAAAAACAAGGTGGGCTTAACCCTCTTAGGGGAATTCCCCAGTGAAGTCGCCATTTCTGTTGCGGTGAAATTTGGATGTCAAGCTATTGATTAACTTGAATCTTAATTCTTAAATTCACAACCGGACTTTAATTTATCCAAATAGGAAAGGTTTAAAGAAAGAAAGACCTATAAAAATGCAAAGCAAAAAGCAAGGCTTAAAGCTAAGCAAAGAGAGATCTAAAGGTTCGGGGGTTGGTTATGCATAGGGTAGGTATTTCACATCCTAAACATCTGTAGTACTCTACAGGAACCTCTTGTTAATATTTGTGTTTGTTAAAGTTTGCTTGCTAAAGGAAAAGTGCTAGGGTTAAAGATATAAAGTATATACAAAAATGTAAAGTTTGTACAAAGTTTGCTCGCGAAGACATCGCATCTCGTGCCTACGTATCCTGACGGGAATGGAATCAGAGCAATCGTAGTTCCCCTAACTAGGGGTGAAGAATTCTTGACAGTGGTCAAGGTTCCAAAGGGAAAGTAAATGTCTGCTAAGAGACACCTACATAGAGTACGGAGACTCTAAACTAAAGTTATGTTAGCAAAGAGGGGAATGTCCACAGCGGAACGACTAAATAGAGCACGGCGACTCTAACGCTAAATTTGTAAATGTAAACACGGGAAATGTCCACGGCGGGACGACTAAATAGAGCACGGCGACTCCAAATCCTATGGTAAAGGTAAACATTCACGGAAAAACATCGCGACCAGAGAGGACGGACCCAAAAACATGGAAACGGACAAGTCATGACATAAAATCAGGTGACAAGATAATTATTAATTAATTTAAATATAAATATATAATAAGATTAACTAATAATTTAATTAATCAAATTAAATAAAAATATTTAAATCAATTAATAATTAAACAATTTTTTTTTACATTTTTCAAATGTTTAAATTTAAATGAAAATACTAAAAATAATTAAAATGTTTTCTTTTTTTTTTTTTATAGTATTTTTGAATTAAATATATAAAGAGAAAGATTATATAAAAAAGACAAATAATTATAATATAAAATGAGATGTGTAAAATTAATAGAAAATTAAACGAAATCAACTAATAATTACTTAAATTTACATTATTAATAATAATAATAATAATAATAAACATAATAGTAATAATAATAAATAAATAAATAAATCATGCCAACGCATGAAAAAGGGGCGGACGATTTACAAGGAGAGAGTGGGTTAGTTTCAAAATTTAAAAATTAGAAAAAAAGAAAGAGAAGTATGTATATATATATATATATATATATATATAAACTCAACCGTCAAATATGTATATATAAAACTTGTTTTAAAGAAAAGTATGAATAACTTGTTTTATACATTGGAGCAACAATAAATTAATTATTTAAATAAGAAAAAGTATAAGTATAAATAGTTTGTTAGTATAATTTAACACCAGCAAATAAAAGATAAAGAAATTAATAACTAATTAAAAACACTTAAATGCACCATATTGTAAATGGATCACTGAAACAACAAATAAAATAATTAATTTGATCTAACTTAAAATCTCATACTAACTTAAATTAATCTTAGTATAGAAAACTATGATGTCACAAAATATTTACATTGCACACCGTAAAATCACATAACACATAGATGAGAAAAAAAAAATTAATAAAACGAAAGAGAGCTTACCAGAGAAGATGTGCACGGTGGTGTCTAGTCGGAAATGGAAATGTGTAAATTAGAGGTCAGAACATGAAAGTGTAGTGGTTTTGTGGATTTCTTATTTTATAAATAAGAATGTTGTTTTCACCTTGCAGCAAGTGTGGGTTATGGTGGATGTAGTGACACGAAGGTGACTTTGAAAAAATGAAGAAGAGGAAAGTGGTTCTTTTTTATGATGAAATATGGTGATGATGTTGTTATTTTAAAGTGAGGAAAATGGAGTATGGGGATCTATTTTTGTGGTGATGAAAGTGTGTAGATTAGGTAGGATATTATGATGAAGTGTGTTGTCTAAGAGAAAATGATGATGGTAGTACATGGAGTAGCCCTTCTAGCCTTTTTCTTTTTTAGATTTTGTGGGATTTTGGAGGCTAGAGGTAGTAGCTTGTGGGAGTAATATATGGTAAAGAGTACAAAGGTGGGTAGCATGCTATTATGTACTATCTACTACAAAATTGAACAAAATCTACTTTTTGTACTATAAGATCAAAACTTTTTTAAAAGCTCCCTAAAATAAGGAAAAGTTAGACATAAAAAGAATAAATTATTTACAATGAAATCTAAAATAAAGATTTGATGGATTGAAAGAATATATTAATTAAAAGAAAGAAATAAAGACAGTAAAAAACGAATAATTGGGTCGGTATCGAAGTACTCGAAAAAATAAAATGAATACACCAAAGTGATCAGCAAAAAAATATACGATTCGGAAAAATACAGCGTTTTGTCAGATTTTGAAATAAATTTTACCCGCTAAAACGGCTTAAACTGTCCAAAAAGTTTATTTCAGCTGATAAATTGGGTATTATGAAAAATGTAAGAGATGATAAACTATACAGATGATGCAAAAAGATGCGGGATCTTAGAGTCAAAAATTAGGGTGCAACAAGACGGTTTAATTGCAGGTTAGTAGTTGGCATGAAAGAAATTCCAGCAGGGAATCGTCGAGCAGGACCGAATAATTCAGCAGTCTGAACCAGAATGGTGAATGTTGTGAAGCCTTGCGAATCAGGGGCATTGACTTCCGGTGAGTTCGGAATCAGTCAGTCTGAGGACAAGTCCCGAAGCTTCAGTTGATCAGGGGCAGTTTATTTGAGAAGCAGTTGATCAGAAGTGAGTCTTCTCGAGAGCCAATCAGAGGCAATTATGCAGAATGCGGATATTTGAAAGCAGATACTTCTAGCGGATAATCAGATCGAGTTAAGTCGCTAGAACGTTCATTCAGGGGCAAGTCATCGCAGGAAATGATGAAACCAGTCTGGGTTGTTAAGAGTCTAATGGAGATTGAATTCTGTTGTTGTATAGATACCGGGGCAAGTAATCTCGAGGTCGTCCCGCAACAAGTTGTTCAGAGCAGGTATTCCCAAGAGTTAGATTGGGGCAAGTTAAATTGTACTGGGGCAAGTTGTGCAAGCCAGTCTTGTTATCCCCAGCTGAGTGTACTAGGGCAAGTTGTTCAAACCAGCCTGTTTATCCCCAGCCTGTTTATCCCTAGCCGGAGTTGAGTATCGGGGAATCATGTCAAGTACCCTTACCAAAAACCTGAACCTTTCAAATAAAAAAGGCCTTGCTGTCATTGGATCATTATCCTGCAGTTTAAACCTGTTGCGCGTCAGTAACCAGTCGTTTCCAAAGTCCAGTTCTCGCCTGGCAAATTGGTAACCAGTTCTCGTCTGGCCCACCCTTCCGTAAGCATCAGTTCCCGTCTGGCGCGATTTATTGTAAGTATCAGTTCTCGTCTGGTGCAGTTTATTGGTAACCAGTTCTCGTCTGGTCACCGTTTCTTCGAGTGTTGTATCAGTTCTCGTCTGGTACATGTCGTCGCGTAACCAGTTCTCGCCTGGTCATCGTGTGTTTTAACCTATGTGTTATACCAGTTCTCATCTGGTGTACGTCAGCTTTCAGCCAGTTCTCGCCTGGTTGTCTATGCCTCAGTCTGTTATTCCAGTCAGCCCCGTCTGATGTTCGAAAACCAAATCAATTCTCGTCTGATAACCTATTTTCCTATCAGTTCTCGCCTGGTAGTCTACCTTTGAATGCTAGTTCTCGTCTAGTATTTTCCACTGTGTACATAATCCGTGTTTATCCTAAACCAGAAAAGAAACAAAAACCTAAAGGTAGCTGACATAGTATTTCCCAATGACCCGCAGGTTGTCATGTTCCCCGATACGAAGCTCGACGGATGCCAGCGCTCCGAGTAATGTTTGAATTCCTCGTGGATGTTGTTAAATCAGAATTGCTACTCTTCAGCAGATGAAAGTTGCTTATTATCCCCGGAAGAGCCGAGATCGTATTTTACCCCGTATCAGAGTAGGATCAGAAGTATCCTCAGCGGATTAAGATTGATATCCTTGATAGTAAGGGCATTTCCAGCAGTGTGCCGTGCACAATCAACCCCAGTTTGGATCATTCCCCACAGAGTGCAATCGGTTGCCAATGGTTTGAAAGGAGCATCCCCAAGTAGAGTTGTTTTCTTCCCCCAGTGAAGTCGTCAAGCAGGGTTGCCTTTTCATTTCTCCAACAGGGCAGTTATCCCCAACGGATTTGATTTCCCGTTTCCAGCATTTATTTTGCTGAGATAATCTGTGACTTCAGTTCATCCCCAGTAGAGTTGGCGTTACCTTCGGCATTTATTTTGCCAAGTGGTTTTCAGACCTGGTGTTCTCTGGCAGCTCGAGCCTGCATTAGCATTTGCATATATAGTCATAACATTTATACGAACATATAATATTTCCATGCCGTCTGGGCCTCGCATTTTCAAACAGAACGCATAACATTTACATGTCATATAGGGCATTGCATCATTCTCAAGCATACGCATGTCGAAACATGGACCAGGATGGTTACCTATTGGATTTCGAATTTGTTCACCTGCAGAGTTGTGTGGTTCAGCTTACCTTCTCTTCCCCAGCGGAGTGATTCTTCATATTTGGTTGTTACGTCAGCATCAGGAAAAAAACAACAACAACGAAGATTGACATATATCAGACTTCTGAAGCTGCCGCCTTCGTCAGAATAGGTGCCAAGCAGTTCCATTCAGAATTCCCCCAGGAGAATTGTCCTCAAGTTCGCAGTGAACTGTGAGTTGACCAGATTTGATCCCATGAGAGAGATGGGAATCAAGGTGTTTGCTTTGTGAAGCATTATTTCAATACTTGTGGCGTCACACAGGTGTTGAAAAGGAGAAGAAAATTTATCAGAAAATTGATCAGTTGTTGCCGTGACAACCAAACTTCAGTTTATTGGAAGCTATTCCTCAAGCAGCTTTGCAGTATATTCTTGCGGTTGGCAAATTTCAGGGTTCCATTTGTATTCAACCGTCATCTACCTTTGAATGTTTGAAGGCTGAGCGCTCTTCAACCATTCAGGTCGAAGCCGCTTGAATAGGGGCAGCTGTTGCACCCCAAAATTTGACCAACCGGGTCTCGCATTTGGCTCGATGTTTCGACGCATAATCGCATTCGCATCTGCATATTGCATACATTGCATTTTGCATTGGTATTGATTTTATCAGGGATCACAGCTCTCGTCTCGTGTTTCAAGTGTTTTTATCAGTTTTAATAGGTAGAATCGATTTTTGGGATATGTCGGTGCCCGTTTATTTTTACCGGTTATTTTGGTGCGCTCTCGCGGTGTTTTGTGTCGTTCGGTGCTTATTTTGTCCCTCTGGGAATTATCGTGATTTTTCTGGATTTTATTGGCCATTTTTAGGGTTTAAACAGCTTTTAAATCATTTTTTAGGAGTTAATAGATTTTTTAGGATTTTTTAGAATATTAATAAGATTTTTTAATAGTTTTAATCATTTTTAGCATTTTATAGGAATTAATAGATTTTTTAAGATAATATAGAATTTTTAGAACATTAATAGGATTTTTTTTAATAGTTTTAAATAGGTTTTAATCATTTTAGGATTTAATAGTTTTTTAGGATAATATAGATTTTTCTAGAATATTAATTGAGTTTTTGAATTTAATTTTAGATATAAAGAATATAGTTTTGTTTTTCTTTTATAGAAATAAATAGGTTTTTCTTTTATAGAATTTAAATAAATAATATAGTTTTTTTTTATAGTTTTATTAGAGATTTTTTTAGAATATTATTAGTTTAGGAGTTAATTAGATTAATTGTTTTTTAGATTAATTGAGTTTTAATAGTTAATTAGGATTAGGTTTAATTCATCTGTCATTAGCTTTGTTAATCCATTTTTTAATCCATTAATCCATTTGGTTTGTTTGATTTTCTGTTTGGGCCTATCTCATTTCGCAAGCCCAATGCCCAGTAATGTCCAGAAAAATGTCCAGTATGATCCAGCAACATCCAGATTCGTCCAGAATCTTCTGGAAGCCTCCAGTAATCTCCCAGTATAAGAGCCTTCAGCACACATGTATGAACGAGGCTGGCCCCACGTTACTCCACCTTCAGACGCCACGCCATCACACTCTCGGATGGCCCCACGCTTCACACACCACATCACGCCACCTCACCATTCAGCACTTCACTCTCTCACCCACGTGGCGCACATGCGCCTCCCTCCCCCACTATCTCTGCCACACTGCCACATTCCCCCACACGTGGAAGCCATACGCCACGCCTCCCCACCATCTCTAGCCACGCGTACACACCATAACCCTCGCCTGAAAACACCACCGGCCGGCATGCATGGCCGGCGGCCACCGTGCCCCCCACCGGAAACATCAAAATCCCAGAAACCTCCAACAACATTCATCTTCCTCCTCAACTTCATCTCTCCCGATCAAAACCCATCTTCTTCCGATCCAACTTCCGGCCACCATCGTCCTCTCCAGAAATTCATCAGAAGCGATGAATATTCATCATCAAGCCTTAACATTCATCCGCCCCCCTTCAATTCTCCAGAAAAACTCAGAAACTCAACCTCCTTCAACTTTCCAGATCCACATGCATCCGCCATCAGGAATCCATAACTCCGATCCAACCGCGTTCATCCTTCCTAGAATCAAACTCCCTTTCAAGATCTTCATCAGTCTCGCCGGAGAGCAAATCTCCAGAACTTCATTGTTCTTCATGAACATGCATCATCCATGTTCAGCATCTCCAAGACGTT
Organism: Lathyrus sativus; assembly: GCA_963859935.3. NCBI lineage: Eukaryota > Viridiplantae > Streptophyta > Magnoliopsida > Fabales > Fabaceae > Lathyrus > Lathyrus sativus. Next base: position 432,187,883 of record OZ012740.1, read on the forward strand.
CCCAGAATCGATCCACAAACTCAAACAAACAATCCAGCGAAGAGTCTCCAGAAGAAACATGCAACAGTCTTCACCTATCATCTAACCTCCATGTTCATCGCGATCTCCAGAAAGTTCGTCATCATCATCAACGAACTTCAAGTTCTTCAACAACAAACTGCATTGTCGCTCATCCAGGATCTCCAGAATCTCTCCACAAGACCAAGCAACGATCTTCATCAGCAACAACACTCGAACAGATTTCAGAAACTTCATCACCAGAGCGAACCTTCGAAGAACTTCATCAAGCTTGTTCAGGAATCCTCCATCAAGAACATAATTCATCTTCAACGAGCTTTCATAATTTCTGTTGTTGTTCTTCTGTTTGAATAGAGAGAGGGAAAGATGTTGATAGGCTCGGAGGATGAACGGAAGTGATGGAGAACTAAACGATTGAGAGAACGGAGGAGGGAGTCTGAGAGAGAATGACGGTGGCGGCGCTGAGAGAAGGGGAAGGATTCTAGGGTTTCAGAAACTGAGAGTGAAGAGAGGGAGGAGAAGGTTGGGTCGTGGGCCCAGGCCCAATCACTTTTTTTTTTGAGACACACGCCTTCCCTCGTTTTTGGCTGAGAGACTATGGGCTTGGGCCCACATGATTTTTGCTGTCTGCATACTGCGTTTTGCTCACAGTACCCCCCTCCCAATTGTTTTTTTCTTTGTTTTCCTTTCTGAATTCCTTGTTGGGCTGGGCCCAGTCCCAATGGGTTGTTTTATTATCTGTATCCCCCTTGTAGCAGCTGCCCCCATTTTTGTATTTTTTTTCTTTTATCATTTATTTTTTACAAAGAGAAAGGAAAAGAATTTGAAAAGAGGAGAAAATACACAGAAGAAAATATGTGAAAAAATAGAAAAAATATGTGAAAAATAATAGAAAGAAATAGAGAAAAAATATTAAGAGAAAAATATCATGAAAAAATATGTGAAAAAATAGAAAAAATATGTGAAAAAACATAGAAAAATATGGAGAAAAATATAGAAAAATATAGAAAAAATAAAGAGAGAATATGTTGAAAGAAAAGAAGAAAAAAAGAGAAAAAATATTAAAGTCGATTTAATATTTTTTAAAGTACATTTTCTTTTTAGGATATATTGTCATAGAAATTATTTTACGATTTTAGGATAGTTTAGAAGCCCATTTGTTAGGGGGCTATTTTTCATTCGATTTTTCAGGATAGAATAGGATAGTATTTCCTAGGAGATTTATGTTTCAGTGTTCACCCATTGTAAATCATTTTTCAGAGATTAATAAAACGAGATTTGAGCTGTGGTCCCGAAGTAGCCGAACTACAGCTGCTCTGATTTCTCGTACCAGACGAGAATATGTAGGCATAGGATGCGATATCCTAGCGAGCACACTAACGACTAACCTGTTGTTCTCTCGCGGCTGTGCGATCGAGACTTTCCCGCTGACGATTAATTGATACCCTTTTTCTCTCTTGCCCAAGTGCATTTGAGACCGAGCCATAGTTTTGCCCATAGGTTCCCGACCCTGTGAAACCAGTTGTTTTTCTCACTGCAGTGTGAGAATGTTTTGTTTAGCCGTAGTTAGTCTGAACTACGTAAAGCTCTGATCTTCCATGCAGTATGGAAGTACGTAGGCACAAGACGCGAGGTCTTGGCGAGCCAATTTTCCCTGTAGTCCCGAACTACGTTGACTCTGACTTTCTCTCTTGAGAATACGTAGGCATAGAGTGCGACGCTCTATCGAGTCAATTCCCTTCCGTTTAGATTTAGCAGCCGTAGATAGATTGTTTTGCATCCAGTAGACAACCCAAGCAAGCGTGGATCCCGTCGAGTACGACGGACGTGAGGGGTGCTAATACCTTCCCCTTGCGTAACCGACTCCCGAACCCAGGTTTTGGTTGCGATGACCATACCTTTCCCCGTTTTTTGCGAGGTTTACTTCGAGCGTTTCCTTTCCCGCTCTGAGGGATAAATAACGCACGGTGGCGACTCTTCTGTCAGCCGGCGCCGATTTTCGCAGTAGCGACAAAATGGTGTGGTGAACATAGCGTCTTCGTATTGAAAGACGAGTATCAAGACCACCCTCACTACAGTGAGCATCCCAACACTCGGAGAGGAAGAAGACTACACTTAATCCTCTATCTTTAATTCAATGCAAAGAACACTTCGTTCTCTTATTAAAGATGTTTTTGGTTTTGAATGGTAAGTGCTTTTGCGACAGAGAACCCTACGGTTAACGTCAAGCACTCGGGATAGGAGAAGGCCTACGCCTAACCACTCCACGACCATTCAAGTTTTTGTTATGAAAAGAGTTTGAAAATGCACTCGGTGCGGGACCGAGGTTTTAGGTGAGAAAGGTTGCGGAAGGAAGTTGTGAAAGGAGAGGCGGTGGAAGAATTCGCGTCTTCGTATTGAAAGACGAGTGTCTAAACCACCCACACTACAGTGAGCATCTCGACACTCGGAAAGGAAGAATTCTACACTTAATCCTTTCTCTTTAATCCAATACAAAGAGAAGTTGATTCTTATTGAAAGGGATTTTGAAAACGCACTTGGCGCGGGGGCCGAGGTTTTTAGGGGGAAAGGTTGAAAATGGAAAGAATTGGAAAGAAAGACGTCTTCGTATTGAAAGACGAGTATCGAGACCACCCCCACTACAGTGAGCATCCCAAACACTCGGAGAGAAAGGAGACTACACTCAATCCTCTTTTTTAGTTCAATACAAAGGGAAGTTTAATTCTTGTTGAAAGGGATTGAAAGCGTGCAAGCGTCTTCGCATTGAAAGATGAGTATCAAAACCACCCACACTACGGTGAGCATCTCGACATTCGGAGAGGAAGAGGTCTACACCAAATCCTTTCTTTTTAATTCAATACAAAGATAATTGGATTTTCTTGTTGAAAGGTGTTTTTGAAAATGCGTTCGGTATGGGACCGGGGCTTTAGAAGGGAAGGTTTGAAAATGAAAGCGTCTTCGCATTGAAAGACGAGTGTCTAAACCACCCACACTACAGTGAGCATCTCGACACTCGGAGAGGAAGCGGTCTACACCCAATCCTCTCTTTTTAATTCAATACAAAGAGATATTGATTTTCTTTATTGAATAGTCTTAAAATGAGCTAAAAAGCCCAAAATCAAAAGAGAAATAAAATTAAAAAAAAGAAATAAAAATGATAAAAAATAGATTAACATATTAAAACAAGGGAAAATGATTTTTTTGGATTTTATGATAATTAAAACTATTTAAAAATAAAACAAAAATTAAATAAGGAATAAAAAAAATAAAGAAAATAAAACAAAACAAAATGCTAAAAATATTAAAGTGCCCCCCCAAGGCTTGAACCCAAGACCTTGGGGTTGCAGGCTGAAAATAATACCCACTCAACCACTCAAACATACATGAAGAAAATGGAAAAGGAAAATAAAAAAAGCTAAAATGGATAAACAATGAAAAATAAAATAAAAACGCCCCCGCTGGGGGTCGAACACAGGACACGGGCAATGCAAGGCAAGTTACTAACCACTGGGGTGGCGATACATCCATTGTATAACGCCCCCCCAATTTTACATATACCAAACGCGTGCAAATTTCTGGGCAAGGCAAAGGGCAAGCTCAAGGCAAGTTGTGTCAAAACGAGAGCAATTCAAACTTAGTCAAAACAGCATGGATTTTGGCAAACCTTGAGTCTAACTCACATGAAATTTAATGAAGAATTTGATGGTGCTGTTAGTTTTCTCAAATTGTGCTTATAGCTCAAAATCCGATAGTTTATGCAAGGATGAGTTCTAAGATGCATTTTCAAATCTGAGTGAAACAAAGAACATGCTTATCCAGATCTAATGCTATGTACACTTCAAAAACATGCTACATATAAGGTCTGGATAGAGGAAATAATTGACAAGGCATTGTTGTACCCAAAAATTTGCCCAACCTTTTGTTTACTTGGTTTATGTTTCATTTCATTGTTCTAGCATATTGCATTGCATAACATTTTGCATTTTTTACAGGGGATCAGGAGATGTGTGTGCCACAAGAGGAATGTGCCAAGGGTTCTAAGCCTAGTCAAGAGGTTATATTCAAGTCAACAAGGGGGTTATCATCATCAGAGACAAGTCAGAGCCCTTTGGATAGGCAGATAAGTGTATGTGGTTCATCTCCTGTCTTGGAGGCTATTTGAAGACCATATGAGGATCACAAGCCCATTATTATGAAGAGAGATGATCATTTAACCTCATTGGAGGCCTTGAGGGTCATTATGGAGTTCATTCAAGTGTTTGTACCAAGTGTGAAGAGTTACAGTTGAAGATGGTGCACTTATGGTTTTCATCTGGTCAACCCTGAGTCAACTGTGGAATTGAAGGAGATTAAGACTCAATTCCAAGTATTTAAGGTCATGGAATGTTGTGTTAAGATACATGGGATATCATTTCAAGATCAATTCATCAAGAATCAAGAGTGTGAGGAGTGACTGAATTAGGGTTCTCATTGTAAAATCCCCTGTTCAGTGCCTAACTGCAAGACCAACTATCTTAAGATACAAGTCTCATCTAAACTTTTGACCAACATGAAACTTGTATAGCATGTTCTTAGCTTTCTTTTGAGTACTAGAAGTCCTTGATTGGATTTATAGAACTCAAGTTATGATGCAGACAAGTTACAGGTCCTCAGATGAAATGTGATTTTGGTCAACAAAAGTCAACCAACTTCCAAGCCATTTTTGACCTAGAAGGATGTTTCTCCTCAACTTTTGATGAACATGAAAGTTGTTCTTCATGATCCTAGCTTTCCAAAGAGTACTATAAGTCCTTCATCTGATTTGTAAAGCTAAAGTTATGAGGCTTGCAAGGCAGGGGTGTTTTGGGAAAGCAGGATTACAGGTCATTTTCATTATAGGTCATTTTCACCACTTTGCACACTTCAAATGGAAATCTTTCCAACATCAAACTTGCTCCAAATGGGGTCATTTGCTCAACCAAACCTCAAGGCATCAAAGGTTTGGCCTAGATGGAAGAATCCCTAATTGAATTTCCATGAAAAAGGCTTAAAAAGGGAAAAATCAAAATTAATTCATTTGAGAACATTTTTTACCAACCTTATGCATATTTTGAGTGCAAATAACATTTGAAACACAATTCCATCTTTGTATTTGGAATTTAAGTGCATTTTGTGGCCATTTTCATGGTTTCTTCAAGATTAAGTTACACATCAAAAACATACCATAAGATGAAATCAAGGGATCATTTTCAACCCTTTGATTCACCAACTTCAAATGCAAGCCAAAGAAGCCATTTTTACAGTTAATCAAAGTGAAATTCATGCACTATTCAAATGACCATGGAGTGAAAAAGTGAAAATTAAATTGGGCCAAAGGGAACAGAATTGGGCCATTTCTTCATCTGAATCCAACATACATAAACTTAGGGTCATTCACAAATCCTCAGAGGTGATTTTGGTGAGAGTTAGAGAGAGAACAGATTGGAAAAAAAGAGAGAAAAAGTGAAAATCGTTTTTTGAGTTTCATTGAGTTTCAAACAAAACCAAGCATTGCAAAACATTTCTTGAACTTCACTGAACGTTTCTGGGTAACTTACTTCAAGCTTTGATAGCACATTGAGCTCTGAGGAAGCTTATTTGCTAGGTTTCTTTCTTTCAAGTTATCTCTTTGTTCAAGCACTTTTAACACGCCATTTTTATGTCTTTGTAATCCTTATTTATCATAGATCATTTCTGGGTTCATTTGGTGGCTGTTTGTGAGTTTTGCAGTATGAACACGTTTTCTATTTCTTTTCGTTTTGTCTTATTTAAGCGTTTTTTTGAAAACAAACCATGTATTGATGATCCTCTTGAAGAGTAGATGAGTTTTCACTATTTATTTGTTGATTTTGGTTGAGTTTTAGAGGTTCTGGGTTTTTGGCCGTGAAGGGTGAGTGATGGTATGCCGGAGAAGACGATCGGAACAATGGTTTCGGCGTCTGGTTCTCCCTCCATATTTTTAAACCTCACCTGAGCCACGTGGGCACGTCCCAACCTCATGATTTGATTACTTCTTGTTTCAACGTCCCAGATTAAGACTCACCGTGTTCTTGCATTGACAAAACACACTCAATCAAACTGAAATTTCATTAAATGAGTTGGCATAACGTGAGCCTCTTGATCTGATTACCAATTGATCAGACGCACCTGGTTGAGTTCCACCCTATGCCTTGGTTGACCACAACATACTGGATCACACGTTTTTTTTTTCTTTTTGTTTTTTTTCCTGATGGGCTGGGTTGCTATTGGCACCCCCCCTTTGTGGGCCCTTTGCATTTCCAACGCTTCTGGGTTGCTTCTTGCACCCCCAACCCATTTGTTATTTTATTTCATTTTCTTTTTGTTTTATTTTATTTCTGTTGAGATTTTAATTATTTTAAAATACTTCCAAAGGTCATAAAATCCCAAAAAAATATGTTTTAGAATCTTTGATATGTCCTCTTGTTTTTAGAAATTTTTATTTTATTTTATGATTTATTTTTCAATTAAAAATGAGATTTAACTTTGGAAATTTTTTATATAACTTAAATCTTGACATGTTATGTTCTTGGTTTTATTTCTCTCATTTCATTTTGATCCAATGAATGAAATTCAATCTTCATATCAATGATGAGTTGAAGAATTTTTGAGGACCATTTTGTCCCTGGTTGGTTGACTTTTTAGTTGACTTTTGATGCCTTTCAGTTGACCCTAAACAATCCTTCTTCACAATGGAGCATCCTTGTGAATCAATTTCTATGGTGATGTTGTGAAGTGATTTTGATTACAATCTTTTAGCCTCTGGTTGCCAACACATTTATGAGCTTCTTGCATTTTATTTGATAATTTTTGAATCATTTTCCTGTTTTTAGAGTAACTTGCAAGTCAAGTTACCCTAAAGGAAGGTTCATACATACATCTTGACCTAGTTTGACTTGGATATGACATTTTTGGATCCTTTGAGTTATCAATGCATATTGATTCATGTTGTTAACATGTTAAAGATGGTACTTGCTCAATTTTAGGTCATAACATTTGGTTTTGCTTGTTCATTTGCTTGGTAACTTTTGAGTTACCAATTAGGGTTTCATTGTGAAACAAGCTTGCTTTCCTTTGGGAATTTTCTTGCATTTCCTTGTGGTTTACTTTCTTTTTCTTTTGAGAACTTTTACTTCATTCCCCTTTCTGCCCAAGGACTTTGGAACACCATTTGGGCTTATCTAAGTTCCCTCATTTGAAGGTATTTTAAACATGAATTGAATGGCTAACCATGAGGACACTTTTTGTATCTTTTTCACAAATCATGATGATGCCTTGGTTGAATGATGTTTGGGGAATGCCTTGCTTTTTTTCTTCTCTTGTTCTAACCCCTCTTTGAGTTAGGGTTCTTTTATTTTCCTTTATCATGTTGTTTTACTTTGTGGCATTGTGGTTGATGTTGTTTGGTTTAGCCCATTTCATCCCACTTTTGATGCTCTTGTGTGTTTCTATTGATGCTTTTCTTGTTCCCTTTATCTCTTGCATTTATCATATTGTTGTTTAAGGTTGAGATGAGCTTGTGGTGGTCTCTACCCCACACAATTTCCTCCCTCATTTGCATTCTATGTTTGTATCCTTGCATGTTCATGTTGTTTCTTTGTCTCCTTTCCCTTAGGACATCTAATCTCTCAAGGGAGGTTATGTTAGACATTAGGATCTTAACTATGTATGATAACATTAGGTAGTTTTCCCTTTATCTTAATGTTAGGATCACCATTGTATGACAATTTTAGGTTTGGATTTAGTCCCCTTTTAGTGTCCTTTCTCTTCTCATCTCAAAATAATCATAAAACACTTAATAAAGATAACGGATGTTGTGCCATGAGCCTTATACTTGGGAAATGGTAGTTGAGGGGCCACCTCTCAATTACCTAGAGTGTTTAGTATACGTCCTTAGGGCGATATGCAACGCATTCGATCCTAGGTTCTAGACTTTGGTACAACATACATTATAAACACTCCAATTCAAAACACTTATTCTCTAAAAGACACAAAAATACTTCAAACCTTTTTCATCCTTCAGGATCTTAATCAGGAAAATCATTTTCATAACAAGAGTGTTGTTAACTCTTAGTTCTACCGCAAACAGTAACGCCTAAGTCTCCAATGGTCGAGCTGCATACACCAATTGCTAGAACTACTTATTAACCCTACTCGGGCCTAAAAAACTTTTGAACAAACTTGTGTTCCCTTTTAGCCCGAACTACGTTTGCTCTGATCTTTCATACCAGATGAAAGTACGTAGGCACAAGACGCGATGTCTTGGCGAGCAACCTTCGCCCCTTTTCACCCGTAGTTAGCTGAACTACGTTGACTCTGACTTCCCATTCCAGATGAGATACGTAGGCACAAAGCGCCATTGCTTTGCTGAGTCACTTTCTTTTTCTTTTGTCCTCAAACCTGTAGCTAGATAGTTTCAATCACCCTTTTAGATAGACAACAAGCGTGGATCCAGTCGAGTACGACAGACGTGAGGGGTGCTAATACCTTCTCATTGCGTAACCGACTCCCGAACCCGAGATTTGGTTGCGATGACCGATCTTATCCCTCTTTTTGTTAGGTTTTCTCTGAGTGTTTCCTTTCCCTCTCTTGGGATAAATAATGCACGATGGCGAATCTTCTGTCATTGCCAGCCTCAATTTTCGCAGTAGCGACAGCTGGCGACTCTGTCGGGGACAACAATATCCCCTATGCGAGTCAATCCTAGCGTTTATTTGTTTATTTTTGGGGTGTGTACATATGTGCTTTATCTTTATTTGCTTTCCGCATTTTATTTTCCGCATCATATGTCATTATTGCTGTGCTGTGGGAGGGAAGTTCCAATGAGTGATAAGCCAGACCCAGGCTTGAGTATGGATCTAGCTTTAGTAGTGGAGATTAATGGGGGGTCTGTTTGCTTAGCAGATACAGTTCCCCATGAAATTCACACTCGGACGAGATTCTCTTTGATGATTTTCCTTTAGATCCTTAGGATCAGTTGGGATTTTGGATTTGAGAATTGTCGACTCTGGGAACCGATCATTTGTGAGTCAGCTAAGTGAGGCCTCTTCAGGAGATGATAATGCCAAACCAGAAATGGTGAACGTATCATCATTTCTAGAAAGTCTGTGACGTTGATGAACGCATAGGATGCCGAACCTTGTCTGTGGATAGGTCCATACCTGTGAGAGGGGTTGGGTTGTGCAGGAAACCTTGGCTTCCAGAATACCCGGTTTGCAAGTGTGAATCTGTATTCCTGATATCAGTGGGTCCTACTGTCGGTACTTTGTTCTTGATAAGGCGAAGCTCTGGGTTTTCTCGACCAACATCACAACAATCTTGATCCCTTGTTTGCATTTGCATTTGCATTTTCATCTGCATTTCATTAACATGTATCTGTGTTGCAGGTGCATATTTCCTTCCCGATTCTAGTGACCTTGCTATGGAGCCCTTGAAGAGTACAGTGGCCTACAAGTTTCCAGGTCTGGAAGTTAGTACTTTGTTGAGTTTGATTGCCTTGGGTGAAAAAGCAATGATGGAAGATTTCAAGAAGTCTTATGGGAGGTTATTGAGATATGTCCGTAAGCCCTCCGCATATGAGATCAATGGTGTCTATGCTCTTCTACAGTTCTATGATGCCCAGTTGAGATGCTTCGTCTTTCCTGACTATGTCCTGGCTCCCACCCTAGAGGAATATTTTGAGCTGTTAGGGGTACCCATTCGGAATCAGATGCCGTTTGTCCATGTTGATACTGATCCTGATCTGGCCGACCTCGCCGCTATTTTGCATCTTGAGGCTTCAGAGTTAGATGGAAAGATGATCTAGAGACTTGGGGTATATGGTTTTCCTCTGCCTTGCTTGATTGAGAAATCTCAGCAGTGCGCTAAAGATGGTTGTTGGATTGTGTTTAGTGCTATCCTAGCTCTTTGTATATATGGCATTGTCTTGTTTCCTAACCTTCCGGACTTCGTAGATGTGGATGCGTTCCATATCCTGGCTTCATAAAATCCAATGCCTACTCTTCTTGGCGATGTTTATCATTCTATTCAGTACAAAAATGAGAAACAAAGAGGAAAGAATGTAGCTTGTTGTGTTCCTCTGTTGTATGCTTGGTTTGTCAGTCATATGCCTAAGACGGGTCCGTTTGTTGCCACAGCTAGTACTTCGGAGTGGTCAGAGAGGTTGATGGGTCTATCTGCAGAGAACATTATTTGGTGTGACCGAGACATGCTTGGTACATATATTATTTATAGTTGCGGTGGATTTCCTAACGTCCCTTTGGTCGGAAGGAAAGGTTGCATCAACTATAACCCTTCTTTATTGGTCAGACAGTTTGGGTATGCACTGAGGGAGCCTCCTAGGGAAGAGGAGATATAGGAATCTCTGTATCTCACTGGTTTATTGGAGGGTAAGACTTTAGGAAGACTTGAACATGCATGGAATAACATCCACAGGAAGGGGAAGTCTTTATTGGGGAAGAGTAACAGCCAAGCTTACGACCCGTACCTTACTTGGATTCATGATAGAGCTGCGAAGTTCTTGATGCCATTTCCTTCAGTTGCACCTCTGTATCCGCTCATGATAGAAGAACCCACTACCGTAGACATTCAGAAATACAATCAGGTGTTGCTGGAGAAGGAAGAGTTGAAGAAAGCAAATGAAGAATTGGAGAAAGAAATCATTCAATTCCGAAGTGAGAAGATTGATGGTGTAAATTATTTCAAGAGACAGACTGAGCTTACCAACAAACTAGGTACGGATTTGACAAAGGAGACTAGTGACAGAGAACGCACAGGCCGAGATTCGAATTCAGTCCATAGTGTGCTTGTTACCAAAAAGAAGGATTTGGATAAGGCTTAGTTAAAGATCTTTAAGTTTGAATCAGTATGGAACGCCATGCTCACTAAAAAAAAAGAGCTCGAGGACAAGCTGAAACAACAAATCAACAAGTTTAAGAGTCAACTCATAGCAAAAGACGAGAAGATCTCAGCGGAAGAATCACTCAGATATCACAACGAGCATAGATTGAGCCAAGCTATCGCAGACCTGAAGGATTATAGGTTGAGGGCAGATACCAAGAGAAGCAGACATGAAGCATGCTTTGGAGAAGGAGCCTGGGACGACCTTGTTGATAGTCTATAGTGCATCATTAGCCGATGAAAGCAACTCATACAGGGTTTACTCGCCAGATCAAATCATCCTGAGACGCGGAAGCTGCTAGAGGATTTCAGGTCTCGGCACTCAGCTTGATTATTTTTCTTTGTATCTTGTTGTTTTTCTTATGTATCAACCATCATCAGGCTTGATTAAGGTCATCTCTATTTTGTACTCAGCTGATGTATGCACACTGTTGATTGGCTTGTTATTATACGAGGAGTTGTTATTCTGTTTACTTGTCTGTGGGGTTTTTCATGATTGCTTCTTCTTCTGGGAACTAGAATCGAGGGGGAAATTTCCCTGAAACATATTTACATGTCTGCATTTTTCATTTCTTGCATCATTTATCATTTTGCATAGCAGGTGTTCTTGGGACCGTTAAACTTATATCTATGTGGTTTTCCCTTCAGTTTACAGGATAGCAGACCCGACATTCCACAAGTACTCTACGAGGGGGAATCAACAAAGAGTTATGGAGCAAGTTCCACTCGAGCTTCAAGAATTTCGCGAGAGTATGGCGTAGTTTACGAACATGATGTAGGGCGTAGCCAACGACCAAGAGCAGTTGAGGACATTGGTGCAACCTCTGGTGTCAAGAGTTGATGGAAGTGGGGTTTTACATGGTGGAACCGCTACTGTACCACCTCCAGCGGAAAACAGTACACCACGAGCAGATGCTATCCCAGCAACGGTTATCCCTCCGGGCGGAGGAAATCAGAATGGAATTCCCATCCCAGTTCCAATGGGCCCTGTACAAGGTAACAACGGTCCCCAGTGGGAAAAAGATGATCAATAGGACATCTTCTCCCTGGGAGATATTAGGGCAGGACTGCAATCCGATGCTGACAGAAGGTTCAAGGCAATAGAGGAAAAGATGAGAAGCCTTGAAAACTAAAATGCTATGGGTCTGGATATGTCGAACCTAGGATTAATTCCGGGACTTAGGATTCCTCCAAAGTTCAAAGTGCCAGATTTCGATAAATACAAAGGAACAACATGTCCAAGGGTGCATCTTCGCTCCTATTTCCGAAAGATGTCCGCGTACTCCGATGATGAGAAATTGCTTATGCACTTCTTTCAAGATAGTCTGTTAGGACCATCCATCGAATGGTATATGGGTTTAGAGCCAATTAATGTCAGAAGCTGGATGGATTTGTCAGAAGCTTTCGTTAAGCACTACCAATACAACAGTGACTTGGCGCCAAACTGAGTGCAACTTCAGAATTTATCACAGAGGAGTAACAAATGTTTTAAAGAATACGCACAAAGATGGCGAGAGCTTGCTGCTAGAGTTCAACCTCCCATGGTGGAGAGAGAACTAATTGATCTGTTTGTGGCCACATTACCAGGAATTTACTATGAGAAGTTAATGAACAGCATGTCTGGGAGTTTTTCAGATTTGATTATTACCGGTGAGAGGGTCAAAAACGGTATTAAGATGGGAAAGATACAAGCGGGGGAAGGGACTTCGTCTGGAGGTGGAAGAAAGATTTTTGGTGCGAAGAAGAGATATAACGAGACAAATGCAGTGTCTAGCTTTAACAATCGAAATAGAAATCTGAATCAACGTCAACAACGACTGTATTATCAGCAACCACCACAAGTAGCTAGTATTGCCATCCCGGTGGTACGACCTCAACAACAACAACCACGCCAACAACAGCAACAGCAACAACGACCTCAAAAACATAATTATGCACCAAGGTAGTTCCAAGATCGGAGAAGAATGATGGATATGCACTTTGACACACCACCGATGCCCTACGCTAAGTTATTACAACACTTAATTCAACTGCAGTTGGTCCAGAAAAGGACAATGGCACCTCTAACTGGCCCACCACCCCCTGCGTATGGCGCTAATGCTAGGTGTAAATTCCACTCTGGCGCCCCCGGCCACCACATCGATAACTGCAAAGCCTTCAAACACAAGGTACAAGACCTTGTTTATAGTAAGGCTATCAACTTCAATCAGGATGCGCCAAACGTGGATCAAAATCCCATGCCTAACCATGGTAGGGGTGGTGGTGTGAATGCTATTGTCAGTGAGGAAGGCCTGAACTTGGTGTCCAATGTGGAGGATCTGAAGACGCCGTTAGGCTTTGTGAAGAGCAAGTTGTTAGAAGGAGGGGTGTTCCCGGGCTGTGGGAAGGATTGTGAAGACTGTATGATTTGTCCTGAAGGGTGTCAGAATCTGAAGAGCCATGTACAACGCATGATGGATGACAATTTATTGCAATTTGATAGAATCTGTAAGAAGAATGTTGAAGAGGTAGTCATTAAAGATAAGGACGAGGTGGCCGCCATCTCCATCCTGTACAAAACAATTACAATTTCTGCGCCTCCAGCGAGGCCCACTATTATATTCACAAAAGTAGGACCTATACCATATGAGAGCTCTAAAGCGATCCCTTGGAACTATGGGGCCGAGGTCTATTGCAATGGGCAGAAGCAGGAATTAAAGAATTCGCCCTTGGACTCGATTGACAATTTGGTAGGAACTGGAGGAATGACTCGAAGTGGGAGAGTGTTTGCACCTCCCGAAGTAAATGCAGAAAGGACCAAAAAAGGTAAAGGAAAGGTGGTGGAAGAGAATTCTCAGACTAGAGAAAAGGAAACTTTGCTGAGGGACGCAGAGGAATTCATGCGTTTGATAAGAAAGAGTGACTACAAAATTGTGGATCACTTACAACAGACTCCTTCAAAGATTTCCATCTTGTCGCTGCTGTTATATTCTGAAGCTCATAGGAATGCTTTGCTCAAGGTTTTGAATAATGCTTACGTACCTCAAGAGATATCCGTGAATCAGTTGGAAGGGGTGGTGGCCCACGTCAATGCAGGTAACGGGTTGGGATTCACTGATCGTGATTTGACACCGAAAGGAAGGAATCATAATCTGGCTTTGCATATCTCGATGGAATGTAGAGGTGTTGTTCTGTCACATGTACTCGTAGATACAGGTTCGTCATTAAATGTGCTACCCAAGAAGGCCTTCATGAAGCTAGACATGCAAGGGATAACATGTACTCCGAGCGACTTGGTGGTCAGAGCATTTGATGGGACGAGGAGGTCCGTGTTTGGGGAGTTGACTTTACCAATCCAGGTTGGTCCTAAGATTTTCGATACGGTGTTCTACATAATGGATATCCAGCCGGCATATAGCTGCCTTTTGGGTCGGCCTTGGATACACTCAGCGTGAGCTGTGACATCAACTTTGCACTAGAAATTGAAGTACATGGTGGATGGAAATATTGTGACTATTTGTGGAGAGGAAGACATCATGGTGAGCCATCTGTCTTCATTCGAATACGTGGAAGTCGATGGTGAAATTCATGAAACACTATGTCAGGCCTTTGAGACTGTCCAATTCAAGAAAAAGGCGTCGGCCGTGGTCAAAGCTCCAGAAGTTTCCATGTCGTTATACAAGGAAGCCTAAGCCGTAGTGGAATCCGGATCAACACAAGGATGGGGGCATGTGATAAGCGTCCCCAACAAATAAGATAAGTTTGGATTGGGATACAACCCATATGCGTCTTCTTCACAAAACGATCCGCGTTACAAAGGACCTGCTCAGTTCACCAGTGGTAGGGTGATATTCGAAAGAATCAATGCCATATCTGACGAGGAAGGAGACAGTGACTGCGACATGGATGCGTGGATCAAGCCATGTATCCCTGGCCAGGGTTTGAAGAATTGGACCATGGAAGAAGTTATCTCTATGACCTATGAAGAGTAATTGCTTTGTTTTGATTAATGTATTGCCCTATATTCTGACCGGAGCATAGTGGTCTTTATTTGTAGGGCCCTATCTGTTATGTGTGCGAACAATCTTTTATCATTATCAATCAAAAAGGCGTTTTTTCATTCAAAATTTTGTGATCCTTGTTTTTCTTGTTTTTGTTTTCTAACAATAAAATGGCAATGTGGTTTGTGTTTGTTTGTTTGCATATCATTTAAGCATAAAATCATCATCATTGCAGGTTACACATTTCAGATACCATCGACTCAGACTCGTCTATGACTCGGTGTGACTTTGACAATCCGATCTTTCAAGTGGAAGAAGAGATCGATGAAGACGAAGACCTACCATTAGGGCTTGCTAGACTGTTGAGACAAGAGGAGAAGGTCATCCTGCCTCATCAGGAGGAAGTTGAAGTCGTCAACCTAGGAACTAAGGAAGATAAGAAGGAAGTCAGAATAGGGGCCGCACTGCAAAGTAATGTCAAGTGAAGACTGGTTGAGTTACTCCAAGAGTATAAATATGTCTTTGCTTGGTCATACGAAGACATGCCTGGACTTGATACATATATTGTAGTTCATCTCCTGCCTCTTCGAGAAGAGTGTCCTCCTGTTAAATAGAAATTAAGAAGAACCAGGCCTGATATGGCAGTGAAGATCAAAGAAGAAGTTCAGAAGCAGTTAGACGCTGGATTTCTTGCTGTGACTAATTATCCTTCGTGGGTTGCAAACATTGTGCCCGTGCCTAAGAAGGACGGCAAAGTCAGGATGTGTGTTGATTATAGGGACCTGAATAGAGCGAGCCCAAAGGATGATTTTCCACTCCCTCATATTGACGTGCTTGTTGATAACACCGCACAATTCTCAGTGTTTTCCTTCATGGACGGTTTTTCGGGCTACAATCAGATTAAGATGGCATTGGAGGATATGAAGAAGACGACTTTCATCACGCCACGGGGAACGTTCTGCTATAAATTAATGCCTTTTGGTTTGAAGAATGCAGGGGCAACTTATCAACGAGCTATGGTGACTCTCTTTCATGATATGATTCATCATGAAATTGAAGTATATGTCTATGATATGATTGCGAAGTCCCAAACGGAGGAGGGGCATCTGGTGAATCTTTTAAAGCTGTTTGAGAGATTGAGGAAGTTCAAACTTCGACTGAATCCAAACAAGTGTACTTTCGGCGTGCGGTCAGGAAAGTTGTTGGGGTTCATTGTCAGTGAGAAAGGTATAGAGGTTGATCCTGCAAAGATCAAAGCAATTCAAGAAATGCCAGCACTGAAGACCGAGAAACAAGTTCGTGGTTTCTTAGGTAGATTGAAATACATCGCTCGGTTCATATCTCACCTCACAGCCACTTGTGAGCCATTATTTAAGTTATTAAAGAAAGATCAGGCGGTCGTTTGGAATGAGAATTGTCAGAAAGCGTTTGAGAAAATAAAAGAGTATCTGCAGGAGCCTCCAATACTGATGCCCCCGGTGGTTGGAAGACCGTTGATAATGTACTTAACGGTTCTTGAGAATTCCATGGGTTGCATTCTCAGTCAGCATGACGAGACTGGAAGAAAAGAGCATGAAATTTATTACTTGAGTAAAAAGTTCACAGACTGTGAGTCCAGATACTCAATGTTGGAGAAAACTTGTTGCGCACTGGCTTGGACCGCCAAACGCCTAAGGCAGTATATGCTAAACCATACAACCATGTTAATCTTAAAGATGGATCCGATTAAGTACGTATTTGAAAAGCAAGCGCTGTCAGGAAGGATTGCTAGATGGAAGATGGTTCTGACAGAATACGACATTCAGTATGTGTCTCAGAAAGCTATTATAGGGAATGTTCTGTCAAAGTATCTCACAGAGCAACCAATTGACGACTATCAACC
This sequence comes from Lathyrus sativus, assembly GCA_963859935.3. Classification (NCBI taxonomy): domain Eukaryota; kingdom Viridiplantae; phylum Streptophyta; class Magnoliopsida; order Fabales; family Fabaceae; genus Lathyrus; species Lathyrus sativus. The sequence continues at coordinate 432,204,698 of OZ012740.1, forward strand.
AATGAAGTTTGATTTTCCCGACGAAGACATTATGTACTTGAGGATGAAAGATTGTGATGAGCTATTGCCGGACGAAGGTCTTGAGTTGGGTTCCCAATGGAAATTGATCTTTGACGGTGCTGTTAACTCCTATGGCAGTGGAATTGGGGGAATCATTACAACCCCCCATGGGACGCATATACCCTTCACTGCCAAGTTGACATTTCCCTGTACAAACAACGAGGCCGAATATGAAGCGTGTATCATGGGTATCGAGGAAGCAATAGATTTGAGAACCAAGAACCTTGATGTCTATGGTGAGTGGGAGACGCGCCAACCAAATATAATCCCTTATATGAACTATGCAAGAATATTGCTACCTTTCTTTGATCGTGTAGAGTTTCACCATGTGCCGAGAGCAGAAAATCAGATGGCAGATGCCTTGGCTACTTTATCTTCAATGTACAAAGTAAACTTCTGGAACGATGCACCAAGAATTGTTATCTCACGCCTCGATAGGTCGGCATTCGTTTTTGCAATAGAAGAAGCTTCTGATGGCAAGCCATGGTATTACGACATCCAGAACTTTCTCAAGAATCAAGAGTATCCGCCTGGGGCATCGGCCCAGGATAAGAAAACCTTGAGGAGGTTATCTGGTAACTTCTACCTGAATCCAGATGGTGTACTCTATCGAAGGAACTTTGACTTAGTGCTGCTAAGATGTGTGGACGAAAAAGAAGCGAATTTGCTTATGGAAGAGGTCCACGAAGGAGCCTTTGGAACACATGCAGGTGGGCATGCCATGTCTCAAAAGCTGTTGAGAGCAGGGTATTATTGGTTAACTATGGAGTCTGATTGCTTCAAGTACACCAAGAAATGCCACAAATGTCAGATTTATACCGACAAGATTCATGTGCCGCCGTGTCCTTTGAATGTCATGTCATCTCCATGGCCTTTCTCTATGTAGGGGATTGATATGATTGGCAAGATCGAGCCGACTGCATCCAATGGGCATTGTTTCATCTTAGTGGCTATTGACTATTTCACCAAATGGGTCAAAGCAGCCTCCTATGCTAATGTCACAAAGCAAGTTGTAGCCCGGTTCATCAAAAGGGACATCATCTGCCGCTATGGGATACCTGAGAAGATCATTACCGATAATGGTTCCAATATGAATAACAAGACAATGAAGGAGTTGTGCCAGAACTTTAAGATTGAGCATCACAATTCGTCTCCTTATCTCTGAAGATGAATGGTGCTATGGAAGCGGCCAACAAAAAACATAAAGAAGATAGTGCAGAAGATGGTTGTGACTTATAAGGATTGGCACAAGATGTTGCCTTTTGCTCTACATGGATATCGTACCTCGGTGTGTACTTCAACTGGGGCAACTCCTTTCTCATTGGTATATGGCATGGAAGTTGTCCTGCCATTGGAGGTCGAGATCCCTTCTTTGAGAGTTCTGGCTGACGTCAAGCTAGAAGAAGCAGAATGGGTGAAGAATAAGTTGAATCAACTCAGTTTGATGGATGAGAAGAGACTGACATCTCTTGTGTATGATCGTTTATACCAAAGCAGGATGAAGAAAGCCTATGATAAGAAGATGCGTCCTCGAAGCTTTCAGGCAGGTGATTTGGTGTTGAAGCGGATTCTCCCACCACAGAATGATCACAGGGGCAAATGGACTCCCAATTATGAAGGTCCATATGTTGTGAGCAAAGTCTTCTCTGGAGGAGCCTTGCTACTTTCAACCATGGATGGTGAATATTTTACGTCCCCTGTGAACGCGGACGCAGTCAAAAGATACTTTGCTTAAAATAGACCCGTTGGAAAGAAAAAGAAAATCCAGGAAAGAATGGGGCATCCCGGTGAACCATAAAAGGATAGGTTCGGGAAAAAATTAGGGATAAAAAGAAAAAATATAAACCCGCAAAGTTGAAAACCTGAAAGGGCGACTTAGGCAAAAATGGGTATCCCAGTGAATCGAAAACCCGCAAGGGCGATTCAGACAAAAGTTAGGAATTTGAAAAGTAAACGACTGCGGTCCGCGCATAGATCTTCAAAGCATAGTGGATTATGGGAGAATTCAAGAGTCATCCGTACAAATCAATCTCTTCAGAAGACGAAGCATCAGAAAGGCATCGAAGTCACGCGAGTCATAGTTGAGTCGTTCTATGGTGGTTGTCTGTGCAACATTGTCGACATTTTTGTATATTCTTGTGCATTTCTGTATTTTGCTTACACAACTTTCTCATTTCAGGAGTTGCATCCCTTGTAAACTTGCCTATTTACAGGCTATTTATCAATAAAACATACTATTCAGAAAACTTTTGTCTTTGTTCAGCTTTTACCGTTTTGTTTGCAAAAGACGCCTGATGTTTTTGATAAAACTTCGCATACATAATTTTGCGGGCTCTGTCAACCATAATCGAAACATTGCTTTTGCTTGAATAATGTCATAGGTGATAAGTAAGATGACGTTTGCTGCACAAAACATTTTTGCTTGTTTATCATTTGCAGAACACCCATCCTCGAAACCTTTCCAGAAGTCCCTCATCTAAAGGAAATGCGCAAGCTGAGCGTGTTCACATCCCCAGCAGTTCGAAACTTCATACAGTAAGGTTATCTTCATTAGGTCAAGATTGATGTCTCCAGCAAAGTAGGATCATTTCCAACAGGTAGATGTGGGTTTATCCCCAGTGATGGAATGGATTCAAAATTTCGTTTTCCCCACAGAGTCTGAATGGCTGGCTCCTTTCCCCTCAGAGTCCGGGACATTGTTTCATTTCCCTAAGCAGAGGTCAATATTGTTGAGTATTATCCTCATTCTCCCCAAGCAGAGGTCGATGTTGATTCCCTCCTCACCTAATCCCCAGCCAAGTCAGTGGAATGGCTTTCTTCCCGGAGTTTGTTTATTCTCCATCCTTAGCAGAGAGAGAGCTTGAGATGATTCCCCAGTAGATCTTATTCATAATCCCTAACAGATAGTGGATTAAACCTTCTGCAGTCTGCCTTGATTCCCAGCAGAGTTGTCTGTTCCCCGGAATGTTATATTCTGGCAGACCATTCAGGGCTGATTTCCCCGGTAGAGTGGAGTCGTTGTGTAACACCCCCTTCTATACCCCCAAATAAACAATAAATATATATAGGCACATATAAAATTTATCAGAGTATGCTTTAAAGTACGGTATAAAAGAAGTATGTCACATTATCACCAATAAAACATTCAACGCCTGCTCTATACAAATATGCAACCGTGGGATAATTTTCAAAATAGAGGAACATGGTCCTTACACCCACGTCTCGATATTTAAAATTAAAGCGGAAGATTAAAATATTTAAATTGCTTCAAAACATTTAATCACATAAATACATATTATCCAGTTGGTTCATCAATCATTCATGTTATAAAACATTATCAACTGATACATCACAAATGTATCACAAAAGAATGTTATACAAGCCTAACTACCCGGTGTTACATAATCAGAGCAGTCCGACTCAAAAGAATGAAGCTATACTTCACAAAAGAAACCTCCAGCAACCTAATCTGCAATGCCTCATAGAGCATCATAAAACAGCAGAAGGGTGAGAAATATTACCACAATAATCAATGCATAAGATTATATATATATATATATATATATATACATATATATATATATATATATATATATATATATATATATATATATATATATATATATATATATATATATATATATATATATATATATATATATATATATATATATATATATATATATATATATATATATATATATATATATATATATATATATATATATATATATATATATATATATATATATATATATATATATATATATATATATATATATATATATATATATATATATATATATATATACACACACACACACACACACAAGAAGTCATTATATAAAATCCACATTTCTCACCACAATTCGTTTCATAGTCATATTCATCACGTCATAAATATAAATAAATATGAACAAGCATCAAGCATATCCCTTCATGCATATTTCACAATCATCCAAACACATCACATTCACAAGCATACTTCATATATCAATGACATTTATGCTATGTGACTCAATCATAACTCAATGCAACTCAATGCTATGTGGTACCAACACTTGTTATCATTTTTCGGTTTTTACACTTAAACCGGGTCCACCCTTCTAGACCGATAACAACAAAGCCCGTCCCCTAGGCTTTCAAACCCACCCTTCTAGGTTTGGGACAAGCCACTAGTCTCCACGAAACTAGTAGACATTGCCTCTTGACTAAATGATGCATATGCAATCAACAACAAATGCACTTAAGACCGATCACACGTCTTAATCCCATGCATTCACATAATTCCTCCCTTCAAGAATTAAAATAATATTACACACACAATAAGTCAAATAAGCAAGTATTCATACTTTTCATCAACATGTTCACCAAACAATGCACGCATACCTAACAATATGCTCCCATGCATTATTCACACATAATTGCATACAACATAATATGCATTCACAATCAATATCAGTTCAATTTTAAATAATACACACATATCTAGCAATATGTTCCCATGTATTAGTCCACAATATCGTGCCAACGACAACGTATTCAATTACAACACATTATGCATTCTAATCAAATTAACAATGCATATGCAAATGCCAAACGACCACATAATATCAATTAATCCAACATCTAGGATTCACGCCTTACGGCTACCCACAACACATACACATACAACATATAACATTTTATTCCATTAATAATCGAACCCGATCGAACCACAACACAACATGGAATGAAAATCACAGAAAACAAGATGCTGTCATACTCGCCACCACTTCGCTAGGCGAGCACCTAGCGAACACTTGCTACCTGTTCGCCTAGCGAACAAGCTCGCGAACCCCAACAGAAGCCACTGGAAGGCTTCGCTACTAGTTCACTCAGCGAGGCCCTAGCGAACATGCTCGCTACCAGGCTTGCTACCAGCGAAACAGACCAAAAACATTCTGTTTTCGTTCGCTGCAGGCTCACTAGGCGAGGACCCAGCGAACACTCGCGACCAGTTCGCCTAGCGAACAACTAGCGAAGGTCTGCGATCAGAATTTCCCCACTGTTCAAAAATTCAACCCCTCTCCAAAACCGACCGATTCTCATCCAATCAGTCCCAATAGCCTTAGTATCACAAACCTCGACTATTCTACCTCACTTACAACAGATTCTATCCGATTAAGTATCCATTCTACCGATAAATCCAACTTCTGCCCTAAAATGGAAATTGTAGAAAAACATCCAAAAACCCAACCCAAGCATACATAATCACACACATTGATCAAATAATAATGTTTCTCACCCTTACCTCGATTAACCAGAACTTGAAGTTGATTCTTGATGATTCTTCCAATTTTCCTCTTCTATTCTCTTTTCTCCTCTTTCTCTATTTGTTTCTCTTCTATTTCCTTTTTCTTACTATCTTTTCTTTCCTCTTCCACTTTCCTTATATACTTCCTTATTTTCTTTCCATTCTATTTCCCTCATCAATTATCTACCAAATAAATCCAATAATTAAAATAAGTCAATTAATTAACCTTACTAATTAATTAATGAAACTTGGGCTATTACAACCCTCCCCCACTTTAGGAATTTTTCGTCCTCGAAAATGTTACCTGGTTCAAACAGTTCTGGATAAGACTCCCTAATTTGGCTCTCCAGTTCCCAAGTCACATTTCCACCAGCCGGTCCTCCCCAAGCGACCTTCACCTAAGAAATCTCTTTGCCTCGAAGTTGCTTCAACTTCCGATCCTCTATCCGCATAGGTGATGCCTCCACAGTTAGGTTATCTCTCACCTGCACATCGTCTACTTGGACTACATGAGACGGATCCGCAATGTATTTCCTCAACTGAGATACATGGAACACATCATGGAGATTAGCAAGCGACGGCAGTAAAGCCACACGATAGGCCACTTCTCCCATCCTCTGCAAAATCTGATAAGGACCAATGAAACGCGGCGTCAACTTACGCGACTTCAATGCCCTACCAACACCAGTCATTGGAGTAACCCGAAGAAACACATGATCCCCCTCTTAAAATTCAAGTGCCTTCCTCCTCTTGTCATGATAACTCTTCTGACGACTTTGAGAAATTCTCATCTTCTCTTGAATCATCTTAATCTTGTTCGTAGTCTGCTGAACTATCTCGGGTCCAACTACAAGACCCTCTCCCGACTCATACCAACACAATGGCGTCCTACACCGTCTACCATACAAAGCTTCAAATGGTGCCATACCAATACTCGAATGAAAACTGTTGTTGTAAGTAAACTCAATCAAAGGCAAACAGCTATCCCAAGCTCCTCCTTTCTCCAACACATAAGCTCTAAAAAGATCCTCGAGCGATTGAATAGTCCTCTCGGTCTGACCATCTGTCTGAGGATGATAAGATGAACTTAAACGCAACTTCGTACCCAAAGCACTTTGCAAGCTCTCCCAAAATCTCGAAGTGAATCTCGGATCCCGATCCGACACAATACTAGACGGAATACCATGCAAACTGACAATCCTCTCGATGTATAACCTGGCCAATCTCTCTAACGGATAATCCATTCGCATAGGAATAAAGTGAGCAGATTTAGTCAATCTATCCACGATAACCCAGATAGCTTCAAAATTACCCGGCGTCCTCGGTAATCTAGACACAAAATCCATAGAAATGCTATCCCATTCCCACTCAGGAATAAACAACAGTTGCATCAAACCCGACGGCTTCTGATGCTCAATCTTCGACTTCTGACAAGTCAAGCAAGAATACACAAATTCAGCAATATCCTTCTTCATACGAGGCCACCAAAATACTTTCCTCAAATCTTGATACATCTTAGTAGCACCCAGATGAATACTCAATCCGCTACGATGTCCTTCCTCAAGGATACTCTTCTTTAGCTCATCAAGATCTGGAACACAAACTCTATCAAGACATCTCATAATACCATTCTCATCAATCCGAAAATCACCACCTTGGCCTTGATTGATCAAAGTCAACCGATCCACTAAACTCAAATAGGATTTCTGCCTTTTTCGGATTTCATCCAAAACACCGCTAGTAAGCTTCAACATTCCAAGTTTAACTCCATAGGAAGTCTCCTCGCACACCAAACTCAAATCACGAAGTTGCTCAACCAATTCCAACTCTCTTACCATCATCATTGACATGTGTAACGATTTCCGACTCAACGCATCCGCTACCACATTCGCTTTATCCGGATGGTAATTCAATCCAAAATCATAATCCTTCAAAAGTTCTAAACATCTTCTTTGTCTTGCATTCAATTCCTTTTGATCAAAGAGATACCTCAAACTCTTGTGATCACTAAACACTTCAAATCTCGCACCAAACAAATAATGCCTCCAAAGTTTTAGTACAAATACAACGGCAACCAACTCTAAGTCATGCGTTGGATAATTCTTCTCATGCACTTTGAGTTGCCTCAAAGCATATGCTACCACTTGATTATTCTGCATCAACACACCTCCCAAGCCCATCAAAGAAGCATCACAATACACAACAAACGGCTCTTCCGGATTTGGCAAAATCAGAACAGGGGCTATCGTCAATCTTCTCTTAAGTTCCTGAAAACTCTCTTCACACTTGGCATCCCAAACAAAAGCTTGACCCTTCCTAGTCAACTGCGTCAACGAAAATGATAACTTAGCAAATCCTTCAATGAACTTACAGTAATAACCCGCTAAACCAAGAAAACTTCTAATCTCAAAAACTGATTTCGGAGTCTCCCATTGCGATACCGCTTCAACTTTCGACGGGTCAACTGCAATACCTTCACTTGAAATTACATGACCCAGGAAACTCACCTCTTTCAACCAAAATTCACACTTAGAAAGTTTTGCATACAATTGCTTCTCTTTCAACACAGATAACACAATCTTCAAATGTTCGGCATGCTCCTCTTCACTCTTCGAGTAGACCAAAATGTCATCAATAAACACCACAACGAACTTGTCCAAATAAGGATGGAAAATCCTATTCATATACTCCATAAATACACCTGGTGCATTAGTCACACCAAATGGCATAACAGAATACTCATAGTGTCCATACCTCGTTCTAAAAGCAGTCTTCTGAATATCCTCAGCTTTCACACGAATCTGATGATACCCAGACCTCAAATCTACTTTACTAAACACGCTTGCACCAACCAACTGATCCATCAAATCATCAATCCTCGGAAGTGGATACTTATTCTTGATAGTCATCTTGTTCAATTGTCTGTAGTCCACACAGAGTCTCATAGAACCTTCTTTCTTCTTGACCAACAACACCGGTGCACCCCACAGCGACACACTCGGACGAATAAACCTCTTCTCAAGCAAATCTTCAAGTTGACTCTTCAACTCTTTCAATTCCGACGCGGACATACGATATGGAGCCATCGATATCAGACTGGTTCCAGGAATCAAGTCAATCGAAAACTTCACTTCTCGTTCTGGCGGTAAATCCTTTATCTCATCAGGGAAAACTTCCGGAAAATCTCGAACAATTGGTAAAGCGTCAATTGCTCCACTTTCACCAATACTCAAAGTTGCCATCAACATAAATACCTTTGCACCATTCTGTACCGATTCCTTCACTTGCTTCGCCGTCATAAACAAATCCCTTTCAACGTTCAATTCAGGAAAAATAACCGTTTTATCAAAACAGTTAATATAAACCCAATTGAATTTCAACCAATTCATTCCAAGAATGACGTCAAGTTGATCTAAGTGAAGACACACTAAGTCAATCCCAAAGTCTCTACCGAAAATACTCAAAGGGCAATTCAAACACACATACGGTGTAGTTACCGAACCCATAGCAGGAGTATCAATAACCATGCCACCACTAATAACAGACATCTCAAGGTTCAACCTTCTAACACACTCCAACGAAATAAAAGAATGCGTAGCTCCAGTATCAATTATAGCGATCAAAGGTATACCGTTAATAAAACACGTACCTCGGATCAATCGATCTTCACTAGCAGTCTCAGGTCCAGATAGAGCGAACACTTTTCCGCTCCCCTGATTCTTCTTCGGCTTATCACATTTGGTACTAATGTGTCCTTGCTCGCCACAATTGTAGCAAATCACACTCGTATCGCCTATGCACTCAAGAGCTTTGTGGCTTGGCTTTCCACACTTAAAACATGTCTTCTCAATACTCTTGCATTCCGGAGCACGATGTCCCCCTTCACCGCACCTATAACATCTCACCGGAGTAGAAACTCCCCCACTTGGCTTCTTACCGAAACCAACCCTTTGTTTCCCTTTCTCAGCAGGAGTTACGTAAGGTTTCCCTCTGAATTGGCTCTTTCCTTTCTTATTACTTAGGCTCTTGTAGTGTCTAGATCGAGCCCTACTATCCTCATCGTAAATCCTACTCTTGTTTACCAACTCAGAAAATCGCCAGATTTCCTGATAACCAATAGCTTGTTTGATCTCAGGTCTCAAGCCATTCACAAATTTGAGACACTTAGATCTCTCGGCATTAACAGTGTTGTAGTGAGGACAAAACTTGATCAACTCCTCAAATTTTTCCGCATACTCAGCTACCGTCGAATTACCTTGCTTCAGCTCAAGGAATTCAATCTCTTTCTTTCCCCGCACATCTTCTAGAAAATACTTCTCCAGAAATGTCTCTCTAAAAAGATCCCAAGTGATCACAATATCATCCTCTTCAAATCTTTGACGAGTGTTACCCCACCAGTCTTCGGCTTCCTCTTCGAGCATATGAGTTCCGAACTGCACCTTCTGTGCATCCGAACAATTCATAACCCGAAAAATATTCACAATAGCTTTCAACCAAATTTGTGCTTTGTCAGGCTCGTGGGTTCCCTTGAACGTCAGTGGATTATTCCTTTGGAACCTTCCCAAAGCACGAAGTTCATCATCAGCATTATTCCCCACATTCACATTGGCTTGAGAATTCTGCCCAATTGCCCCAGCCAATCTCGTTAAAGCCTCCGCAATTGCTTCGTCATTCCTACCTGCAACCATCTTACTGAATTCCAACAATAGAACCACGTAAGAACAACCAATATCGATAGTGTAACACACACATATCAATATACTCAGAAAACAACACACTAACAACTTGCCGGACGGACCGACCTGCTCTGATACCACTTAATGTAACACCCCCTTCTATACCCCCAAATAAACAATAAATATATATAGGCACATATAAAATTTATCAGAGTATGCTTTAAAGTACGGTATAAAAGAAGTATGTCACATTATCACCAATAAAACATTCAACGCCTGCTCTATACAAATATGCAACCGTGGGATAATTTTCAAAATAGAGGAACTTGGTCCTTACACCCACGTCTCGATATTTAAAATTAAAGCGGAAGATTAAAATATTTAAATTGCTTCAAAACATTTAATCACATAAATACATGTTATCCAGTTGGTTCATCAATCATTCATGTTATAAAACATTATCAACTGATACATCACAAATGTATCACAAAAGAATGTTATACAAGCCTAACTACCCGGTGTTACATAATCAGAGCAGTCCGACTCAAAAGAATGAAGCTATACTTCACAAAAGAAACCTCCAGCAACCTAATCTGCAATGCCTCATAGAGCATCATAAAACAGCAGAAGGGTGAGAAATATTACCATAATAATCAATGCATAAGATTATATATATATATATATATATATATATATATATATATATATATATATATATATATATATATATATATATATATATATATATATATATATATATATATATATATATATATATATATATATATATATATATATATATATATATATATATATATATATATATATATATATATATATATATATATATATATATATATATATATATATATATATATATATATATATATATATATATATATATATATATATATATATATATATAAGAAGTCATTATATAAAATCCACATTTCTCACCACAATTCGTTTCATAGTCATATTCATCACGTCATAAATATAAATAAATATGAACAAGCATCAAGCATATCCCTTCATGCATATTTCACAATCATCCAAACACATCACATTCACAAGCATACTTCATATATCAATGACATTTATGCTATGTGACTCAATCACAACTCAATGCAACTCAATGCTATGTGGTACCAACACTTGTTATCATTTTTCGGTTTTTACACTTAAACCGGGTCCATCCTTCTAGACCGATAACAACAAAGCCCGTCCCCTAGGCTTTCAAACCCACCCTTCTAGGTTTGGGACAAGCCACTAGTCTCCACAAAACTAGCAGACATTGCCTCTTGACTAAATGATGCATATGCAATCAACAACAAATGCACTTAAGACCGATCACACGTCTTAATCCCATGCATTCACATAATTCCTCCCTTCAAGAATTAAAATAAGATTGCACACACAACAAGTCAAATAAGCAAGTATTCATACTTTTCATCAACATGTTCACCAAACAATGCATGCATACCTAACAATATGCTCCCATGCATTATTCACACATAATTTCATACAACATAATATGCATTCACAATCAATATCAGTTCAATTTTAAACAATACACACATATCTAGCAATATGTTCCCATGTATTAGTCCACAATATCGTGCCAACGACAACATATTCAATTACAACACATTATGCATTCTAATCAAATTAACAATGCATATGCAAATGCCAAATGGCCACATAATATCAATTAATCCAACATCTAGGATTCACGCCTTACAGCTACCCACAACACATACACATACAACATATAACATTTTATTCCATTAATAATCAAACCCGACCGAACCACAACACAACATGGAATGAAAATCACAGAAAACAAGATGCTGTCATACTCGCCACCACTTCGCTAGGCGAGCACCTAGCGAACACTTGCTACCTGTTGCCTAGCAAACAAGCTCGCGAACCCCAACAGAAGCCACTGGAAGGCTTCGCTACCAGTTCGCTCAGCGAGGCCCTAGCGAACATGCTCGCTACCAGCGAAACAGACCAAAAACATTCTGTTTTCATTCGCTGCAGGCTCGCTAGGCGAGGACCCAGCGAACACTCGCGACCAGCTCTCCTAGCGAACAGCTAGCGAAGGTCTGCCATCAGAATTTCCCCACTGTTTAGAAATTCAATCCCTCTCCAAAACCGACCGATTCTCATCCAATCAGTCCCAATAGCCTTAGTATCACAAACCTCGACTATTCTACCTCACTTACAACAGATTCTATCCGATTAAGTATCCATTCTACCGATAAATCCAACTTCTGCCCTAAAATGGAAATTGTAGAAAAACATCCAAAAACCCAACCCAAGCATACATAATCACACACATTGATCAAATAATAATATTTCTCACCCTTACCTCGATTAATTGGAACTTGAAGTTGATTCTTGATGATTCTTCCCGTTTTCCTCTTCTCTTCTCTTTTCTCCTCTTTCTCTATTTTTTTCTCTTCTATTTCCTTTTTCTTACTATCTTTTCTTTCCTCTTCCACTTTCCTTATATACTTCCTTATTTTCTTTCCATTCTATTTCCCTCATCAATTATCTACCAAATAAATCCAATAATTAAAATAAGTCAATTAATTAAATTAATTAACCTTACTAATTAATTAATTAAAATTGGGCTGTTACACGTTGTCTCTAGCCGAGTTGTTTGTTTCCTAGAAGAGTTATATTCTGGTAGGCCATCCAGGGCGCATTCCTCAGCAGAGTTTGATTTTGATTCCCAGCGGAGTGGATTTATGCTTATCAAAGCAGATTTACCCGGAAGTTATCTCGGAGGCCATCCAAGGTTTGTATTCCCCAGCGGAGTTGTTTTCCTCTCTCCAGCATTTATTTTGTTGAAGTGGTTCCTTTGCATTTGCATTGTGCATAGCATCCTCCCAAACGCGTAGCATTTCCATTTCGTATGGAGCATTACGCCATATTCAAACATGTGCATGTGAAACATAAACCAGGTTGTTACCTCTTTATTTTCAGGTGTATCTCCAACAATCATCAGTATATTTCTCAAGCCTGTGTAGTATCCAGGCCTCCAGCAAGATTATTGACAGATGTGTTCATCTTATCATTCTCTGCAACAAAGTTTATTTATTCAAGTTCATATTTCCCTAATGGATTTCTTCACCTTGAAGGCGAGGTCAAATGCTTTTACTGACTTGATGTTGAGGCCTGAAGGCGATGTCAGATACTTTTACAGGTTATTATTGAGAGTTGACGGCGAATTCAGACTATTTTGAGAAATGACGGCGAAGTCAGACGATGTTGAGGGTTGACGGTGAAGTCAGATGATTTTGAAAGATGACAGCGAGGTCAGATTATTTTGAGATGACGGCGATGTCAGATTATTTTGAGTTCACAGCGAGTTCAGATGCTTTTACCGACTTGATGTCGAGGCCTGACTGTGATGTCAAATACTTTTACAGGTTATTATTGAGAGTTGACGGCGAAGTCAGACTGTTTTGAGAAATGACGACGAAGTCAGACGATGTTGATAGCTGACGGCGAAGTCATACTGTTTGAGAAATGACGGCGAAGTCAGACGATGTTGATAGCTGACGGCGAAGTCGGATGATTTTTGATGAATGACAGCGAGGTTAGATGTTTATTATTTTGAGGAATGATGGTGAATTCAAATTATTTAGATGAATGACAGCGAGGTCAGATGTTTATTATTTTGAGGAATGACGGCGAAGTCAAATTATTTTGATGAATGACGGCGAGGTCAGGTGTTTATTATTTTAAGGAATGACGACGAAGTCAGATGATTGATGACTGACGGTGAGGTCAGATGTTTACTTGATTGACGACTGACGGTGAGGTCAGATGTTTACTTGGTTGATGACTGACGGCGAAGTCAGATATCCTAGTTGATATAGGCGCCTGACGGCGATGTAGGAGGTTTCATTCTGCGGTTGGAAAATTTCTGGGTTCTTTGGTATTCAACCGTCTTTTACCTTGAATGTCTGAAAGCCCTTATCTTTTAATCCCTTCAGGTCCAAGTCGCTTGAATAGGGGCAGCTGTTGTACCCTAAAATTTTCCCAACCTTTTTCTTTACTTGGTTTATGTTTCAGTTCATTGTTCTAGCATATTGCATTGCATAGCATTTTGCATTTTTATAGGGGTTCAAGAGATGTGTGTGCCACAAGAGGAATGTGCCAAGGGTTTTAAGCCTAGTCAAGAGGTTGTATTCAAGTCAACAAGGGGTTATCATCATTAGAGACAAGTCAGAGCCCTTTGGATAGGCAGATAAGTGTATGTGGTTCATCTCCTGTCTTGGAGGCTATTTGAAGACCATATGAGGATAACAAGCCCATTATTATGAAGAGAGATGATCATTTAATCTCATTGGAGGCCTTGAGGGTCATTATGGAGTTCATTCAAGTGTTTGTACCAAGTGTGAAGAGTTACAGTTGAAGATGGTGCAATTATGGTTTTCATCTGGTCAACCCTGAGTCAACTGTGGAATTGAAGGAGATTAAGACTCAATTCCAAGTCTTTAAGGTCATGGAATGTTGTGTTAAGATACATGGGATATCATTTCAAGATCAATTCATCAAGAATCAAGAGTGTGAGGAGTGACTGAATTAGGGTTCTTAGCGTAAAATCCCCTGTTCAATGCCTAACTTCAAGACCACCTATCTCAAGATACAAGTCTCATCTAAACTTTTGACCAACATGAAACTTGTAGAGCATGTTCTTATATTTCTTTTGAGTACTATAAGTCCTTGATTGGATTTATAGAACTCAAGTTATGATGCAGACAAGTTACAAGTCCTCAGATGAATGTGATTTTGGTCAACAAAAGTCAACCAACTTCCAAGCCATTTTAACCTAGAAGGATGTTTCTCCTTAACTTTTGATGATCATTAAAGTTGTTCCTCATGATCTTAGCTTTCCAAAGAGTACTATAAGTCCTTCATCTGATTTGTAGAACTCAAGTTATGAGGCTTGCAAGGCAGGGGTATTTTGGGAAAGCAGAATTACAGGTCATTTTCATTATAGGTCATTTTCACCACTTTGCACACTTCAAATGGAAATCTTTCCAACATAAAACTTGCTCCAAATGGGGTAATTTGCTCAACCAAACATCAAGGCATCAAAGCTTTGGCCTAGATGGAAGAATCCCTAATTGAATTTCCATGAAAAAGGCTTAAAAAGGGAAAAATCAAAATTAATTCATTTGAGAACATTTTGTACCAACCTTATGCATATTTTGAGTGCAAATAACATTTGAAACACAATGCCATCTTTGGATTTGGAATTTAAGTGCATTTTGGTGGCCATTTTCATGGTTTCTTCAAGATTAAGTTACACATCAAAAACATACCATAAGATGAAATCAAGGGATCATTTTCAGCCCTTTGATTCACCAACTTTAGATGCAAGCCAAATAAGCCATTTTTACAGTTAATCAAAGTGAAATTCATGCACTATTCAAATGACCATGGAGTGAAAAAGTGAAAATCAAATTGGGCCAAAGGGAACAGAATTGGGCCCTTTCTTCATCTGAATCCAACATACATAAACTCAGGGTCATTCACAAATCCTCAGAGGTGATTTTGGTGAGAGTTAGAGAGAGAACAGATTGGAAAAAAAGAGAGAAAAAATGAAAATCGTTTTTTTTTTGAGTTTCATTGAGTTTCAAACAAAACCAAGCATTGCAAAACATTTCTTGAACTTCACTAAACGTTTCTGGGTAACTTACTTTAAGCTTTGATAGCACATTGAGCTCTGAAGAAGCTTATTTTCTAGGTTTCTTTCTTTCAAGTTATCTCTCTGTTCAAGCACTTTTAACACGCCATTTTTATGTCTTTGTAATCCTTGTTTATCATAGATCATTACTGGGTTCATTTGGTGGTTGATTGTGAGTTTTGCAGTATGAACACGTTTTCTATTTCTTTTCGTTTTGTCTTATTTAAGCGTTTTTTTGGAAACAAACCATGTATTCATGATCCTCTTGAAGAGTAGATGAGTTTTCACTATTTATTTGTTGATTTTGGCTGAGTTTTGGAGGTTCTGGGTTTTTGGCCGTGAAGGGTGAGTGATGGTATGCCGGAGAAGATGACCGAAACAGTGGTTCCGGCGTCTGGTTCTCCCTCCATATTTTTAAACCTCACCTGAGCCACGTGGGCACGTCCCAACCTCATGATTTGATTACTTCTTGTTTCAACGTCCCAGATTAAGACCCACCGTGTTCATGCTTTGACCAAACACACTCAATCAAGCTGAAATTTCATTAAATGAGTTGGCATAACGTGAGCCTCTTGATCTGATTACCAATTGATCAGACGCGCCTGGTTGAGTTCCACCCTATACCTTGGTTGACCACAACATACTGGATCACACGTTTTTATTTCTTTTTGTTTTTTTCCCTGATGGGCTGGGTTGCTATTGGCACCCCCCCTTTGTGGGCCCTTTGTATTTCCAACGCTTCTGGGTTGCTTCTTGCACCCCCAACCCATTTGTTATTTTATTTCATTTTCTTTTTGTTTTATTTTATTTCTGTTGAGATTTTAATTATTTTAAAATACTTCCAAAGGTCATAAAATCCCAAAAAAATATGTTTTAGAATCTTTGAGATGTCCTCTTATTTTTAGAAATTTTTATTTTATTTTATGATTTATTTTTCAGTTAAAAATGGGATTTAACTTTGGAAATGTTTTATATAACTTAAATCTTGACATGTTATGTTCTTAGTTTTATTTCTCTCATTTCATTTTGATTCAATGAATGAAATTCAATCCGCATATCAATGATGAGTTGAAGAATTTTTGAGGACCATTTTGCCCCTGGTTGGTTGACTTTTGAGTTGACTTTTGATGCCTTTCAGTTGACCCTAAACAATCCTCCTTCACAATGGAGCATCCTTGTGAATCAATTTCTATGGTGATGTTGTGAAGTGATTTTGATTACAATCTTTTGGCCTCTGGTTGCCAACACATTTATGAGCTTCTTGCATTTTATTTGATAATTTTTGAATCATTTTCCTATTTTTAGAGTAACTTGCAAGTCAAGTTACCCTAAAGGAAGGTTCATACATACATCTTGACCTAGTTTGACTTGGATATGACATTTTTGGATCCTCTGAGCCATCAATGCCTATTGATTCATGTTGTTAACATGTTAAGGATGGTGCTTGCTCATTTTTAGGTCATAACATTTGGTTTTGCTTGTTCATTTGCTTGGTAACTTTTGAGTTACCAATTAGGGTTTCATTGTGAAACAAGCTTGCTTTCCTTTGGGAATTTGCTTGCATTTCCTTGTGGTTTACTTTCTTTTTCTTTTGAAAATTTTTACTTTATTCCCCTTGCTGTCCAAGGACTTTGGAACACCATTTGGGCTTATTTAAGTTCCCTCCTTTGGAGGTATTTGAAACATGAATTGAATGGTGAACCATGAGGACACTTTTTGTATCTTTTGCACAAATCATGATGATGCCTTGGTTGAATGATGTTTGGGGAATGCCTTGCTTTTTTTCTTCTCTTGTTCTAACCCTTATTTGAGTTAGGGTTCTTTTCTTTTCCTTTATCATGTTGTTTTGCTTTGTGGCGTTGTGGTTGATGTTGTTTCGTTTAGGCCATTTCATCCCACTTTTGATGCTCTTGTGTGTTTCTATTGATGCTTTTCTTGTTCCCTTTATCTCTTTCATTTATCATATTGTTGTTTAAGGTTGAGATGAGCTTGTGGTGGTCTCTACCCCACACAATTTCCTCCCTCATTTGCATTCTATGTTTGTATCCTTGCATGTTCATGTTGTTTCATGTTGTTTCTTTGTCTCCTTTCCCTTAGGACCTCTAATCTCTCATGGGAGGTTATGTTAGAAATTAGGATCTTAACCATGTATGATAACATTAGGTAGTTTTCCCTTTATCTCAATCTTAGGATCACCATTGTATAAAAATTTTAGGTTTGGATTTAGACCCCTTTTAGTGTCCTTTCTCTTCTCATCTCAAAACAATCATAAAACACTTAATAAAGATAATGGATGTTGTGCCATGAGCCTTATACTTGGGAAATGGTAGTTGAGGGGCACCTCTCAATTACCTAGAGTGTTTAGTATATGTCCTTAGGGCGATATGTGATGCATTCGATCCTAGGTTCTAGACTTTGGTACAACATACATTATTAACACTCCAATTCAAAACACTTATTCTCTAAAAAACACAAAAATACTTTAAACCTTTTTCATCCTTCGGGATCTTAATCAGGAAAATCATTTTCATAACAAGAATGTTGTTAACTCTTAGTTCTACCGCAAACGGTAACGCCTAAGTCTCCAATGGTCGAGCTGCATACACTAACTGCTAGAACTACTTGTTAACCTTACTCGGGCCTAAAAATCTTTTGAACAAACTCGTGTTCCCTTTTAGCCCGAACTATGTTTGCTCTGATCTTTCATACCAGATGAAAGTACATAAGCACAAGACGCGATGTCTTGGCGAGCAACCTTCCCCCCTTTTCACCCGTAGTTAGCTGAACTACGTTGACTCTGACTTTCCATTCCAGATGAGATACGTAGGCACAAAGCGTCGTTGCTTTGCCGAGTCACTTTCTTTTTCTTTTGTCCTCAAACCTGTAGCTAGATAGTTTCAATCATCCTTTTAGATAGACAACAAGCGTGGATCCCGTCGAGTACGACGGACGTGAGGGGTGCTAATACCTTCCCCTTGCGTAACCGACTCCCGAACCCGAGATTTGGTTGCAATGACCGATCTTATCCCTCTTTTCGTTAGGTTTTCTCTGAGCGTTTCCTTTCCCTCTCTTGGGATAAATAACGCACGATGGCGACTCTTCTGTCATTGCCGACCTCGATTTTCGCAGTAGCGACAAGCATTAGACTTGGAAATAGCATATCAGTTGGAAATTGCATATTTTTGATTGAGAATAAACACAGAAAGTTGCAGGTCCAAATTCACACTAAATCAACATATCATACACGAGTAGTAACAAGGATTCATGACTTGCAAATGGTGCCTTATGAACAAGCATCTGTGATGGATCCAACATCCCTCACCAATATCACCAATGTTATGAACTTACATTTCAGCATAGAGAATTCAGACAGTTAATGAACTTTAAAAGATTCAAACTGAAATTGATGGATTAATGAGTTGACAAACTCTAAACAGAAATTGGACAGCAGAAAAATGCCACAAACATATCAAGCAATCAACTTATGTTTGACCACAAATGAGTTTGTTTGTACAAGCAATAGCACAACAGTTAAGTTAACAATGAAAGGAATGGCAAGACTCAACATAGAAACAACCACAAGTTCTTGGTATTTCAAACAATTCTTACTGATCACTTCCAACAGCATAGCTTCAAAGGCCAATTCTAAAAGCAAAATAAAATCATCAGTCAAGTAAGAAGCTTTTGAAAGTTGACAAACTCATGATTAAAATCAGAACAGAAGCAGTAATATATCTTGGTGTTTACCATTGTCAACACTCACATTGATTCAAACATTGTTTTCAAAAATCAATTACCAAGCTGTCAGCCATACCAACACAGTTCCCACAGGAAGATCATGATTTCAAAACATTGCCAAGTTCTAAACATCCCACAACTAGCTTACTATTCATTTCATATGACAGAGGCTAAATCTAAACAAAATTGTGTTAAGAAAAAGAAACTTGACAACAACTCACATAAACTTGTCATAACAATGTCACATCCCTAATCTCACCATCTATTCCAATATAAGCAATCAAACATGATGCATTTTGCTTGAAATAGAAACCGACAACAAACCTTGATGCTAAAAAAAGACAGTTCAATGACCATGCTAAATCTTAATGCATTATACAGAAACTAAACCTATATGCCCTATGACAGTCTAACTGTCAAGAGTTGAACAAACTCACCCCAAAACCACTTGACAGCCCAACTGAAATCTTACAAGAAAAAGGAAGCTAACAGACCTCAAGATTCATACTGACATTGCTCATTGAAATGGAAACCAAACTCAACATAAGTAAACACACACTCCATCATAATGCAATATCAACTCACAGTAGTATAAGTGGTAAGTTCACATCAAATCAGATCAGTCACACCATCATGATAATGTTCACCTCAAATAATTACCTCAATGATAGCTTTCAAAACAGTTGGTGATTTCAAAACCAATTTGAAGTTTGAATGCAAAAAGACAAGTTTTCAAGTTCAAAGGTATAACAATGTCTTACTAATCTAAATTAATACCAAAGATAGTCTTTAATTCACACGAGTAAAAAGAGAGCAAGAAGAGCAGAACTGTCATCCACATGAGTTATTAAACTCAAATCAACAACTTTTGACAGAAAACAACATTCTAAACATGAACGTGATAATGTTTTAGCAGGGTTGACATAATTCATAGTTCAAACATCATCCAACAACCAACATATCAAACCACATACATGAGTTAAAAGTAACAGACAAAGCCAGTTCAACAACAAAACCTCAAGATAGTCCAGGTCATCAAAAGTACAAACGAGACAATGTTGATCTTCAGCCCCTCATATGGATTCTCAGCAATGGACACAACTAACAGTCAATCAACAATCCTACTCTAAGGGCTGTCATCTACTTAAGGAAAGCATGAGATAATTGGACAAGCAAAACTTAAAGCAGGCTCAAACAGAAAGATGCAAATTCAACATTCAAAGGCCAAGGCACAAACAAAACCTCCTCAAAATATTAGGCACATAAAAGACATGGACATATGCATTAAGTTGGCACAACCAGACAGTTTGCACATATGGCATGATAGAAGCATAAACATAACCAAGACAGCTACAAAACAAGACTAACATGAAGAAAACAGTTTTGACAGCACAGTTAAACAAACTACTTCAACCTGGTCATGTACAAGCTGAACTAAAAACAAAACAAACAACACATGATGATTTACATTGGTGAAGGAGTTCAAAATAACATACCTCTTGTAGTCTAGCTGCAAAAATCAAGAATCCCTTCTCTCTGAACAAGCTTGTGAATTGCTTCCTTTTGGAGAAATAAGCAAAATTTCAAAGGCAGTTTTAGTAGATGAAGTTCCAGTTGTCTTTTAGGATTTTAGACAGTTGATACACTTCAAATGGAAGATGTTCAAAGGGTCAAAACATTCAAAACTGGTCTAGGCAGTGTATGTGACAGTTTTATGCAGAAAAGTCAATGTTCATGGTGTGAGCAGTTGACTTTTTGAGTTAAGGTGCTTTTGGGTGGTTTAATGGTTGGAACACCTCCAAAACATCATTTTGAGGTTGTATGGATGGTTTTTATGGTGATTGGATGGTTGGAAAGGAGACTGGTATCAAACTAGGCCAAGACAACTTTTTTGTGTTTTGGAGGGTTTGAGGTGGTTTTAAGAAAATGAGATGCTGGTTTTTCTATGCAGAAGTGGCTACTTTTTCTTGGACTGATATTTTGTCTTAAATATGGAATCCAATCAGGTTTGAAAGAGTTTCCACATGGTAAGGTTTGAATGGCCAGATTTTCACCTCCATGGTTATTTTTGAATTAATGGTGGATGATGGATTTGGACCTCAGCAAGCTTGCTCATGGACTTGTCTTTGTCTCTGTGAAATGGGCAGCATAGTGTAGCTGCAAGGGATCATAACATTGGGCAGCTACTTTGTCTCTTACTCCTTTTGGCTAAGACTCAAAAATGGTGCAAAATGGTACAAACTTGTGTTGGTTCAATTTGGGAAAAGTTTGGTAGCTCCCAATGCTGTATTCCATGCACATGGTTTGGAGGATGGCATCAATATTGCAGGATGAAATACATAAACATGCTAATTGTTCATATTTTATGCCTTGTGAAAATGTTCAAGTCAGCTACTTTGGACCATGATATTTTGGTGTGCAAGAATCATTTTGACTAGAATTTGGGCTCTAAGTAAAGAGGGCATGGAGTAGAACAAATTTCATGTTGGGGTCATCTTGATTTGAGGATTGGAAGACCATGAAAAATGGTGTTGGAAATCAGGTTATGCAATTGTCCATAAGTAACTTAGAAAAAAAATTCTATGTTATAAAATTGGCTTATTTTTCCTCAACTTTGATTGATCATAACTTGAGCTCCAAATATCATATGATTATGAATTGGTACTCAAAAGATAGCTTGAAATACAAGGAAAAACTTTGATGTTTGATCCAAGTTCATTTGAAACCTTAATCATGAAGAAAAATGGCTTTGAATATGGCTGTTCCAAACATAAAACTTTCCATAAATAGAAAGTTCTAAAACCCTAATTTTCTTTAAATGACAACTTTCACCAATTTTTGATTTTTCGTGATTTCCTTGACTTTTCTTGATCAAATTCCATCCATTGTTCATATTGAATTCCATCCACAGCCCTTTAATCATATGACTAGTCTTGGACAGTGAGGCCATGATTTGTCCTTGTTTCTTATTTTTAAGCTGGGGCACGCGTGTCTTGGTTGTAACCGTTTGATGATGGATTGGTAATCACAATGCATGGCTGAGATTGAGTTTCTTGGCTTGGCTGACTTTTAAAAGTTGACTGGGCCCCATTTCTTTTGACACCCCTCACCAACTGAGCCCAATAAAACCACGCAAAAAACTTACTTCCTACACCACAACATTTTCCTCTTTATTTTCTTTTCCTTATTTTTCATTTTATCTTCCATTTGCATTTTAATTCATTTGAAAATGATAATTGATTCAATAAATCATGGAAAACTATGTTTGTATACTTTAACATGTATATTAATTTTTCATATTTTTTAATTGCATTTTTTAATTCTTTTTTCATTTAATTGTGTATTTTTCATTTTATGTGCTTTTCATAAATGGAAAATGACATGTTTGCCTTCTTGATTTTCTTTCTTGATAGAAATATCAAATAAACTTCTGATTTTGTGTGTGCTTAATCTTGAGACATTAAGTGATAGTGTAGTACTTTCCCTTATTTTTTAGATGCCTTTAGGATAGGTTTTGGTTTAGTTCTTTAGACCCCTTTGTCTTTGCCTTGTCCATGGAGCACCCTAGGGTTTTGCTCTCCATTAACCTACCTTAGACTTAGAATTTCCTCCTCAAATTTGGACCCCTGGTTCCTAAGACCAGAGGGGTCCCCTAAGATTTTTCTTAGAATTTTTAGATGTGTTTTGCTATTTTTGGTAGATTTTACATACTGACCTTCATTAGGGTAGTTTCAACCACACCTTTGACCTAGCTTACATTTTAGGTGATCTTTTGCAATGCTTGTGCATCCCTCTCTCCCATATCCATACCCTAGACATATTAAGGAACTTTCAAGTGCATTCCCAAGCCTTAACTGTGTTCATAACTAGTTCACAACCTAGGCCTCTTTTGGATCCTTCTTGTGAGAGCCTAATTCCTCCCGTGGAGGAATTCTGTGCATTCCATAAAGAAGTTGAGCCTTTGATGGACTCTTGTGTTGATGCACATTGAACATAGTGAATTTCTTTGGTTTTCACTATGCTTATATTCTTTCTAAATCCTGTGATATTAGGATCCTTCTTGTGAGAGCCTAATTCCTCCTATGGAGGAATTCTGTGCATTCCATTGGAAGTTTGAGCCTTTGATGGACTCTTGTGCTGATGCACATTGAACATGATGAGTTCCCTTTGGTTTTCACTATGCTTGTCCTCATTCCTTCCTTAGTCCCATGATTTAAGGATCCCATTTGCGAGAGCCTAGTTCTTCTTGTGGAAGAACTCTGTGCATTCCATGAGTGGTAGATCCTTTGAGGACTATCCTTGTATGATGAACTTGGTTGAGTGCCATAGTAAGTTCCTGTGGATCTTACTTTGCTTCCCATAATCATTCTCTTCATTCCTCCCTATCTGTCCTACATTCTTAGAATCCTTCTTGTGAGAGCCTAATTCCTCATGTGGAGGAATTCTGTGCATTCCATAAGAGGTTTGAGCCTTTGATGGACTCTTATGCTGATGCACGTTGAACATTGTAACGCCCCGATTCTGAATTCCCATTAATTGTTGAGTCTTTTAATTTATTTAATTGATGTTTGTTTTAAATTGAGAAATTATATATTACTATGTGGTGT
The DNA here is from genome assembly GCA_963859935.3 of Lathyrus sativus. Taxonomy (NCBI): domain Eukaryota; kingdom Viridiplantae; phylum Streptophyta; class Magnoliopsida; order Fabales; family Fabaceae; genus Lathyrus; species Lathyrus sativus. The sequence continues at coordinate 432,228,785 of OZ012740.1, forward strand.
TTGCTTATTTTATCTATTTTTACCGATTCGGAGAGTTTTCGGGGAATTAGAGTAAAAAGGGCATTTTAGACATTTAGCAATTTAGTGTGAGAATTGATTGGTAAGTGTTGGAAAGAATTTGAGAGGAAAGAAATAGAGATAGAAATAGAATAAGAGAGGAAAAGAAAAAAAGATAGTAACATAAGAAGAAAAACAAGAGAAAGAAAAGAGGAGAAGAGAAAGAGAAGAGAAAGTGGAGAGGAAAACCTAGAATCATCAAGGGATCATCACCAAAGCTTGCAATCGATCGGTAAGGGTGTGAAACTCCATCATCTCTTTAATGTATATGATTGTATGTATATGTGTTTGGATTTTGTAGAGTTTCTACTCTTTTTCCACTTAGGTTAGAAGTAGGTTTTGTGAGTAGAATGAGGTTTTAATCGGTTAGAACTCGGATTAGACGATGTAGTTTAGTCGGGTGATGGTAGGGTTGTGCCACTAAGACTGGTTTGGATTTAATCGGTTGATTTTGTGGAGTTTGGGCTCTTGAGACAGCCATGGGGGTTCTGTCTTCGCAGGCTCTCCAGGCGAATGGCAGCGAAGCTTCGCCAGGCGAAGCCCAGCGAGCTGCAGCGAAGCAAGTCAGAAGCAACACCCTGTCTTCGCTGGCAAGTTCGCCAGGCAAAGTGAGTTGGCGAAGGTTCGCCAGGCGAGTGTGTAGCGAGCCTCAGCGAGTAATTCCAGAATTACTCCCAGTGGACTTCGCTGGGAAGTTCGCCAGGCGAAGGACAGCGAGCATTCGCTGCGTGGCTTCGCCAGGCGAAGGTTGGCGAACCTGACAGTGTTATTTGTTTTGCTATTTATTCATAGCATGATTTTTGGCCGATTCAATTATGATTAATGCCTATATGAATGATTGATGTGTGAACTGTTTTGACATGTCGTGCTGTGGGTGGCCGAAAGGCGTGAATCCTAGATTGTAGAGCCAATGGTGAATCTTGAACGTTTGATAATCTTGTGTATTTGCTTGAATTGAATAGAAACGCATTGATAGGCTGATATGTGTGTAAACCATGTGTGAAATGGTGCATAATGTGAATGCATGATAGATATATGCGATGTATGTGATAAATGCAATGAGTATGTTTGTGAACATAGTATGCATTCTGTGTTGATCGATCCCTCGGAGGATTAGCATTGTGTAGCATCTTAGTATGCATTTTTGTGTTGAATGATCCCTCGGAGGATTTGCAGAACCTCGTATGATACGATGGTTACATTAGATTCCTTGGAGAATCGGTTGCATTGTGTGATTCCTCGAAGAATCGGTCATAACATGTAATCCCTTGGAGGATTGACTAGAGTATTTGATTCCGTGGAGAATCTGCTGAGTATTTGATTCCGTGGAGAATCTGCTGAATATTCGATTCCATGGAGAATCTGATGAATATTTGATTTCGTGGAGAATCTGCTGAATACTTGATTCCGTGGAGAATCTGCTGAATACTCGATTCCTTAGAGAATCTGTTGAAATGAGTCGGTACCGCATTTGCATCTGCATAGAGTCGTGTGTCGGTCTCTATGAGTTGCATGAGTCATCTGTGTATGATGCATTAGTTGTATGAATGTAACTGTGTATGTTATATATGATTGTTTGGAGGAACATATAGTGAATGTTCATGAGCATGTGTAGAGGCATGATTAATTGTATATGCTTAAGGTGGTGAGAACATAATTTGAGTATAACTTGTACAAATATGAGTATATGTATATATACAATTTTATGCATTAACTGTTATGATATTGTTTCTCACCCTTCTGCTGTTTTATAATGCTCTATGAGGCATTGCAGAGTAGGAAGCTGGAGGTTCTTTTTATGAAGCGATGTCTTCGTCTTTTTGGTCAATGGCTCTGATATGTAACATCTGGGTAGTTAGGAAGCCTTTGACTCTTTTGGAGTTACTTTTGTTTTGATTCCTTGTGATACATCTGTGTATGTATCCGCTGTGGATATGGTTGTAAAATATGAATTGATTGAATGGTTGTATATACTTTTATGTATGTGATCGATTCAATATTTGGATGTTTCCGCTTTTATTCTAAACATTGAGATGTGGGTTACCCATTGTTGCATATCTATTTTGAGCAGGTATCGTATGTGTTTAATTTCATGATAATGTGATGCGCCTCTTATATACCATGTTTTAATTAAACTCTGATGAAATAAATTTTCTAAGTGCCTAATTGATTAATTGTTTTAATTTGGGGGTATAGAAAGGGGGTGTTACAAACATGGTGAGTTCCCTTTGGTTTTCACTATGATTCTCCTCATTCCTTCCTTAGTCCTATGATTCAAGGATCCCATTTGTGAGAGCCTAGTTCTTCCTGTGGAAGAACTCTGTGTGTAACACCCATTTTAATTATTTAGTCTTTTTAGTGTTATTTTATTTTTGGTGTGTCCTTATGGGGGGTGTGTCTGAGTGCGTTGGTGGGTGCACTTAGACTGTAAGAATTATTTAATAACTATGGAGTTTAATATTAATATAATATAATGAATAATGATAAAAAAATTATCAATCTTGAGTAAGAAAATTTTGAAAGAGTTAAAGATAATACCAATCAGTATAGCAGAATGAGATATCTCCGAAGGAATCAATGAAATATGCAACAAATGAGATAGATAATGAACAATGATGCATAAGTTTCTCCTAAGGCTTATGATAAATCAACATCCCTAGAAATGATCAAATAATTTGCTGGTGCCTTATTTCTAACGACGCTTAAAAACAATTTAAGTAAACTGATCTTGTCAACATCCTTTCTATCAGTTAAAATTATAATAATAACTAGATTTAATCAAATTTAAGATAATAAATGATAGAGAAAACATGTTGAACTCAAATTAAAATAACTTACTTGAAGCTTCATGGAACTCCATTGCAGTTGCGAGGAAAGTTTGGATGAGGTCCGACCGTTGATTAATATCTAAATCTTTTAAAAAGGTTTTGCCATATCAACGATATAAAACCAATCCTAGAAAATTCTTCTCAACCAATGAGGTCTTTATCTTCCGTGTTATATTCCTTTCCTTAACACCATAAGGAATCGAACATGTGTTCAGGTCCCACACGATAAAAGTATATGCTTTTGTGTATTCACTAGGTTCATAGTATCTAGGGGTTGTGATATGTGTTAACTGGCTTGTAGCACAATTCCATTTCCCCATCCCATCTTTGTCAATATGTTTTTTAATAATGCATAGAATTTTATTCCACGATAAAACAGAGTTCGTAGCTGCTGTTAATAATCTAGCTACTTGTTTATGATTAACTATAATAATACAGTAACCACATTCCCTCAGGTTGTGAAGGGCGAAGAAAAATCACCAATGCCCGATACTAACACGAGGTTAGCCAACGGGGAATTATGCATGGCCCACTTAAACATGTTTGTTATAATGAGTTTGTCAACACGGTCTTTTTTATTTTTCTTATCTATTATATATAAAACACATTATTATTAAAATTAAAATAAAAAAATAATTTATTTACCCAAAGGATTATGAGGGATGTGATTGATGGTAATTAATGTATTTTTGAGTCCATACACTATTGGATTAATACTCCCATATATGTCTATTGATATAACATCTGTTACACGGATACCTTTTGGCATTAAAATTGTTCCTCATGCAACTTGTTCAGGTTCGGTTCCTTTCGGAATACCACTGTTGCGGTGAGAATCAGATTAATTAACTTGAATCACAAATATTTAAATATTCACGACCAAGCTTTGATTTATCCAAAACAAAGGGTAAATAACGAAAACCCTAATTGCACTGCAAAAACAACGCGGAAGATCTAAGGTTCGGGGGTTGTTTATACCTAGGGAAGGTGTTAGCATCCTAAGCATCTGTAGTACTCTACAGGAACCTCTTGTTAGTATATTGTGTTATTTTTTATTTGTTATTTGTTATCTATCTGCTAAAGGGTATGACCTAGGGATTTATTACTAAGTATGCTCGCCAAGACATCACATCTCGTGCCTAAGTATTCTGACGGGAATGGAATCAAAGCATTCATAGTTCCCCTCAACGAGAGTGAGAAACTCTTGACTGTGGTCAAGGTTCCATGGGGAAGTAAGTGTTCATAGTGAGACACTTACATGGAGTACGGCGACTCTAATCCTAAGGCTAGGATGAAAGGGAATGAAAAGTGAATGTCCATGGCAGGACACTTGCATGGAGTGTGGCGACTCTGATCCTAAGGCTAGGATGAAAATAAAGGACCTAAAGTTAGGCTAAGATATGACATGGTAGTCAACGGGAGGATATCCTCTTCTCTCAACCGTGCATTGCCTTTTTTATATGCTCAGTGAGAGTTTGAAATGATGATTTGAATTGAATTCATGTCTAAACTTGTTTGGAAAACATGTTGGCTGTTGATAATTGTTTCCTTTTTAATCATGATATGTCAAAAATTGTTTCTTGCTGATATTGAATGTATTTCCTTCTTGGTTGGATTGTGTTTGGGAATTGTTGCAAACATTTCGGTTCTTGTCACGATTTGTTTTAATTATGTCTCTTTTTTTTAGTCAACCCAATATTGCTGTTACTTTGAAGGAACTTGATGGTTTCTGTGATCACGATGCCACAATAGTTGACAAAGCAAGCTACCTCGAAAAAGATTTATTTCTTGGTTGAAATACAACAGCTTCAAGTTTGGTAATTACAGATAAGACTCTCTAGTTTTCCTCTTTATAATTTTTTTGTTGGAATGAGATTCCTTGGGTGTCAAAGCAAAATGTCTAATGATGGAGGAGTGGAAGGCTTGAACTTACTATTTCCTTGTTTGCTTTTCCTGCAGCTAATGAACAACCGAGACTTTCCTTTTGTCACCATATGGAACTTAGGCGTGTGGTGAATTTTGGGGCTGAGATAACTTTCTTATAATGCCTTTTATGTGTGCTGTAGACGTTACACTTTTTTCTTCTGATTATCTCGTATTAGTAGTACAACATAACTAGGAAAAGTGAAAGATTTGAATTTTACTTTTTATCTTTCACTTGACTAGGATTTGTGAGGATTATTGACTTTTCTGGTTGAAAAACATCCTTGCTCTTGGCTTGGTAAGAATAGGTACCGTGTAGTAGTAACATGAAAGGGAATTCTGTGTGGCTTTGGATAAGCTTGGCGGTATTCTTCGCTTTGGTTTTTTTTTTGTATCAAGTAAAGTCTGTGACTGTTGTAAGTAGTGAAACTTGAAATTTCTATATCTAGTGTTACATACTTTGGGTTTATGAATGTTTGAGCCTTTGTAACAAATATGAAATTCTTGTAACTTTTTTTTGGACTCGATTAATGGAAATCTGACACTCTTGTAATAAACATGTAATGATATTATTCCATAATTTTCAAAAATGGATATCCCTTTGGTTGTGGACCAATTTGGATTTTTAACTGGTGCATTTAAAAACTTTGAATTGAAACTATCAAAACTTATTCACATGAGAATAAACTATGCAAAATCTTTTCAAGTTAAGCTTGCATTCTTGAATAGTGAACTAACTCTTGAATATTGCCACTCGAACGAAACTAAACAATAGCTTGAACCTAATCTTTATAAAAACAAAGAATCAATGTGGGCTTTTATGAGTTTTAAATTTTTCTTGCCTAAATGAGATTCAAGATTCATGATGATCCAACTCAGTGAATGAGGACAAGTTTCGCTTGATCTTTATTGCCCACACAATTAAAGATTTAGATGATGAGGCACTTGGTATATAAAACATGCCCAATCCTTTGAAAATAGGAGTACCACTTGTAATGCCACTTACCACGAAACTTTAATTGGTTCTCAAATGACCACGCTCAAAACCAATGGACAATAAACCCTAATCCTCCTTGGGAAAACTTCTGATGAATCTTGGAGAAAATTGACTACAGGAACATAAGAATGATGGCATATCCCTTCTCCATCTCCATAAGAACTCAACACAACTTGCAGGGGACTATGAGCAACACAAAGCCTTCATGACCTCTGGACCTTCTTCAACAACCATATCTTCACAAAATAAACAAAAACTAATAAAATGGTTAGTTATGCATGTATGACTAACATAGGTGTGATGTGTAAAAGATTAAAGAATCTAAGGGTAAAATTTGGGGTATGACAACCATAGTTCTCTATATCCCACCATACACTGGTTTTTATGTTCTTATTAAATTCAACCATGAGATCTGAGGCACTCACAAAAGAATAATAAAGGTGACTACCGAAACCTGAAAAATATTTTGAAAAGATTAAATAGGCACGATTATGGAAAAAAGTATAGGTACCCATCAGAACAAATGACGATGATTATGGAGGAAAAAATATAGTACCATTCAGAACAAATAAAAATGATTATGGACAAAAAAAGTATAAATACCAATCCGAACATAAGTAAGAGTACCTCGGGGGAAACTACTTGGCACAAGGATGAATCTTAAGGAATAAAAAGGACAACCACGACCTTTGCAAGAGAAGCAATAGGAATTAGAAGGAAAATATTAATAAGAATGAGCAAAAAACTATCAATCTTGAATAAGAAAATTTTGAAACAGGTAAAGATAATAGCAATCAGTATAGCAAGATCAGATACCTCTGAAGGAATTAATGAAATATGCAATAGATGAGAAAGATAATAAACAGTGACCCCTATGTTTCAACTCTCCCAAGGCTTCCGATAAGTCAACATCCTTTGAAATGACCAAATAATTTGTTGGTGCCTTGTTTCTAACGGCTCTTAAAATAAATTTAAGTAAACTGATCATGTCAGCATCCTTCTTATTTGTTAAAGTTATAACAATAACTAGATTTAATGAAATTTAAGATGATAAATGACAAAGAAAACATGTTGAACCCAAATTAAAATAATTTACCTGAAGCTTCACAGAACTTCGTTGTAGTAATGAGGAAAGTTGAGATGATGTTTGACCGTTGATTTATATGTAAATCCTTTTAAAAGGTTTTTCCATATCAATGATATGAATCTGGCTCTAGAAAATTCTTCTCAACTAGTGAGGTCTTTATCTTCCGTGTTATATTCCTTTCTGTGAGATATTGAATCAAATTCTAGTATTGTCGACAGTGGTTTAACATGCCGTCGAATTCTGCTGACATGCTGTTGTCAAAGACCTACATGCTGTAGTCGAGATGTGTTCTAGTATATAGTTGTCGAATTTGGCCTTGTGTTAAGGATCCAATTGTTTAAGTTAGCTTGTACCCTAAGTTATCCTGTAATGGGTAATTATTAAAAAACCCATTAGTTTAGTATGTTAAATTTTATTATAAATAACATACTAGTCTCTCATCTTAAGTGTGGCAAATTCTAATTAGGGTGAGAGGGTTATTTTTTATTCTTGAGTACTTGTAATCTGATAAAAGAGAAAGTAAATAAGAATAGTTATAACCAATCCTTGTTGTTTTTCTTCTTGCTCTTCCTATTAACCATAACCCTTGTGTGTTTCTTGCCAATAAAGAAACCATTTATACTTTGTTTCAAGACATTATTTTCACAACAAATTGGTGCAGTGAGTATGGAGAAAGATGCCTTCAACAAAGTATGAGATTGAAAAGTTCACCGGAGTGAATAACTTTGGCCTGTGGCGCTTGATGATGAAAGCCCTACTGGTTCAGCAGGGTTGCTTGGAATCATTAAAGGGAGAGACAACCATGGAAACTATGTTAACAGAAAAAGAAAAGACGACCATGATAGAGAAAGCCCACAGTCCAATATTGTTGAGCCTTGGTGATAAGGTTCTCCGATAGGTATCAAAGTAGAGTACGACATCGAGGTTATGGTTGAAACTTAGAAGTTTATACATGACCAAATCTCTGGTGAATTGACTCTACCTAAAGCAAGCTTTATATTCATTCAAGATGAGTGAAGACAAAGTGTTTCCTGAGTAGTTGGATATGTTCAACAAGCTGATTCTTGATCTTGAAAATATTGATGTAAAAATCGATGATGAAGATCAAGCACTGTTGCTGTTATGCGTTTTCCCCAGAACACATGCTCACTTCAAAGAAACTCTCCTGTATGGAAGGGAGTCTCTAAGATTTGAAGAAGTTCAATCAACCTTGTATTCTAAGGACTTGAATGAATGGAAGGAGCATAAACCTTTGACGTTTGGTGAAGTTTTAGCCGTTAGAGGAAATTATTGTGAAAGGATGGTAAGTTCGACAAGAAGAAAGGTAAAAGTCAGCAGAAGTCTTATAGTGGCAAGGCATATGGTATTCAATACTGTCACTGTAAGAAGGAGGGTAACACAAGAAAGGCGTGCTTTGAGCGCCTGAAAGATCATGGAGGTACGTATAATGGCAACACAACCATTGTTCAAGATGACTTTGACTCATCTGATGTCCTTGTGGTTTCAAGCAACGACTCAAGAAAAGAGTGGATTATGGATTCAGTTTACACTTGGCACATGAATCTTAAAAGAGAATTGTTTAAGGAGCTATGCGATCAAGATGGTGTATCAGTGCTGCTGGGAAACAAAAAATCTTGCAAAATTGCAGGTATTGGATCTATGAGATTCAAGCTCCATGATGAGTCAATAAGGTTATTGACTGAAGTCTGGTATGTACCTAATTTGAAGAGAAATTTGATTTCTCTTGGTGAATTCAATAGGAAGGGATATGTTTTTTAAGGAGATAAAAGTATCCTAAGAGTCATGAAGAGGTCGAAGGAAGTCTTGAGAGGCGTGAAGAAACAAGGCTTGTAACCCTTGAGGTTGAAGTTGTAAGTGGTTTGACAAATGTTGCATCCACGAAACCTTTGTCGAAGACATAAATTTGGCACATGAGATTGAACCATGTCAGTGAAAGGGGTCTGGTCGAATTGGGGAAACAAAATTTGCTTGGTGGAGACAAAGTCGAAAAGCTGAAATTTTGTGAACCCTGTGTACTTGGAAAAACTTGCAGAGTGAAGTTCAACAAAGGCAAAGAAAGAACTCATAGATCCATTAATTACATCCATGATGATCTCTGGGGGCCTGCAAGGTGTCCATCATATTCAGGAGCAAGGTATTTTTTATCCATAGTCAATGATGATTCCATAAAGCTATGGGTGTTCATCTAGAAGACTAAGGATGAAACTTTTGAGAATTTCAAAGGTCGGAAGACTCTGGATGAAAATCAGACTGGTAGAAAGGTCAAGAGGTTGAGAACCAACAATGGCCTTGAATTTTGCAATGAGGCTTTCGAAAGCCTTTGTGTTGCCTCAAGTATCGCAAGGCCCAAAACTACTGTAGGTACTCCACAAAAAAATGGTTTGGAGGAAATGTTTAATTGAACTATTTTGAAAAGAGTTATATGCATGTTGACTAATGCTGGGTTAAAGAAGGTGTTTTGGGCTAAGGCTGTTTCGACAACAACATATCTGGTAAACAAATGTCCTTCGATTGCGTTAGATATGAAGACACATGAAGAAGTTTGGTCGGGACATCCATCAATCCTCGACAAAAATAGAGTATTTGGTTGCATGGCCTATGCTTACATTAGGCAAGACAAGGTAGAACCTAGAGCTCTGAAATGCATGTTCATGGGATACACTGAAGAAGTCAAAGCTTATAGGCTATGGTGCCTAGAGCCAGGTCATAGGAGGTGTATCACCAATCGAGATGTAGTTTTCAATGAAGTTGAGATGGCCTTTAAGAAAACTGATGATGCTGACGAAGAGCTGGAACAGGGAGAGGTTCCTGTTGAGGTGGAACATGTTGATGCTGAATTACTTATCCCAGATGAAGTCGAAGAAGAAATAGAAGGTGCTGTCGAAGATGAGGAAACTGTCGATGACTACCTATTGGCGAGAGATAAGTCGAGGAGAGTCATCAAGCCACCTCAGAGAGTTGGTTATGCATATCTTATAGCTTATGCCTTAATCTCTGTAAGTGAGGTTCTAAACAAAGAACCTAGAGACTATAAGGAAGTTATGAGGAGTCAAAATAAGACTGAATGGATGAAGCCTATGGATGATGAGATGAAATCTCTTCATGATAAAAACACCTGAGAACTAATCAAGAAATCTACAGGAGCCAGGTTAGTCAGCTGTAAATGGATTTTCAAAGTTAAGGAAGGAAACGAAGGAGTGGCATCGAAGAGATACAAGACAAGATTGGTTGATAAGGGGTTCACTCAGAAAGAAGGTGTCAACTTTAATGATGTGTTATATCCTGTTGTGAAGCATAGGTCCATTTGAATGTTGCTAGCCGCAGTGGCACAGTTCGACCTAGAACTAGAACATATGGATTTGAAGATTGCGTTCTTGTATGGTGATCTAGATGAAACAATCCTGATGAGGCAACCTGGAGGGTATGTTGAAAGGGGGAAGGAGGAGTATGTGTGCAAGATGAAGAGATATTTATATGGGCTGAAAAAATCTCCTTGATAGTGGAATAAGAGATTCGACAAGTTCATGACGCGCATACGTTTCATTAAAAGTAAGTTTGACCACTGTGTTTACTTCATATTTCGACCTGGTAATTCATTTGTTATTTTGTTGCTTTATGTGGATGATATTCTAATAGCAAGCAACAATGTCGAAGATGTAATAAGGGTGAAGGCTGAACTCAATAAGGAGTTCGACATGAAAGATCTAGGAGTTACGTCTAGGATTCTTGGGATTGAGATCCGAAGAGATATAAAGCAGTCAAAATTATGCTTATCTCAAGAGGCATACCTACGGAAGAATCTCAAAAAGTTTGGTATGTCAAATTCAAAGCTTGTTGTGACTTCGACAAACCCTCAATTCAAGATGAGTATAAATCATTATCCCAGTAATGATGTCGAAAGAGCTTATATGAATAACATTCCATATGCTAATATAATGAGTTCTTTGATGTATGTTATGGTATGTACTAAACCCAACATAACATATGCAGTAGGTTTTGTAAGCAGGTATATGGAGAATCTTGGAAATGCTAACTGCAAAGCATTGAAGTGAATTCTAAGGTATATAAATGGGTCTCTGAATAGAGTCCTAATTTATGGTGGAGCCTTGGCTAAAGATAGTAAAGCAGCAATCGAAGGATATGTTGACTCTGATTATGCAGGTTGTATGGATTCTAGCAAATCTATTTTTGGATATGTGTGCACTATGTTTAGCACAATAATTAGTTGGAAAGTAACACTTCTGAAGGTTATTGCCTTATCAACCACTGAAGCAAAATATATCGCCCTAAGTGAAGCTGTGGAGGAAGCATTATGGCTTGGAGGTTTTGCAAAGGAGCTAAAACTTCAAGGTCGAGTTGTCACTGTTAAATGTGATAGTTAAAGTGCAATACACTTGTCAAAGAATTCGTCCTATCATGAGAAAACCAAGCACATTGATGCGAGACTCCATTTTTTTAGAGGAGTAATCGAGCGTGGAGATGTCCAAGTGCTAAAGGTTTCAACATATCATAATGCTGCTGATATGATCACCAAGACATTGCCCAGTTGTAGGTTTTTCCAATGTATGAATTTGATAAAGCTGCATGAAGAAAGTTAGTTTCTTTATGTTATAGAATTAGTTCCAAGGTGGAGATTTGTGAGATATTGGATTGAATTCTAGTATTGTTGACAGAGGTTTAACATGCCGTCGAAGTTTGCTCACATGCTGTTGTCGAAGACCTACATGCTGTAGTCGAAATGTGTTCTAGTATGTAGTAGTCGAATTGGGCCTTGTGTTAAGGATCCAATTTTTTAATTTAGCTTGTACCCTAAGTTAGCTTGCAATGGGTAATTGTTAAAAATCCCATTAGTTTAGTATGTTAGGTATTATAATAAGTAGCATACTAGTCTCCCATCTTAAATGTGGCAAATTCTAATTAGGGTTAGAGGGTTATTTGTTATTCTTGAGTACTTGTAATATGATTAAAAAGAAAGTAAAGAATATCAGTTATAACCAATCCTTGTTGTTTTTCTTCTTGTTTTTCCCGTTAACCCAAACCCTTGCGTGTTTCTTGCCGATAAAGAAACTGTTTATACTTTGTTTCAAGACATCATTTTTCACAACACTTTCCTTAACACCACTTGGAATCGAACATGTGTCCAGGTCCCACAAGATAAAAATCGATGCTTTTGTGATATGTGCTAACTGGCTTGTAGCACAATTCCATTTCTCCATCCCAGCTTCTTCAATATGTTTTTTAATAATGTGTGGAATTTTTATTCCATGATAAAACAAAGTTCGTAGAGTGTTAATAATTTAGCTGCTTGTTTAGGCTTAACTATAATAATACAGTAACCATGACCCCCCAGGTTGTGAATGGTGTAATAAAAATCACCATCGCTCGATACTAACACGAGGTTAGCGGGTAGGGAATTATGCATGGCCCACTTAAACATGTTTGTTATAATGAGTTTGTCAGCACTGTATTTTTTATTTTTATTATCTATTATACATATAAAACATATTATTATTATAAAAAAAACATAAAAAAGAATTTACTTACCCAGAGGATTAGGAGGGATGTGATTGACGGTAATTAATGAGTTTTTGAGTCCAGACACTATTTTGGATTTAATATTCCCATAGATGTCTATTGATATATCACTCGTTACATGGATTCCTTTAAGCATTGAAATGGTTCCCGACACAACTTGTTCAGGTTCGGCTCCTTTCGAAATACCACAGTTCTCTATATCCCACCATACACTGGTTTTTGCGTGCTTATTAAATTCAGCCATGACATATGAGGCACTCACGAAAGAATAATATAGGTGATTATCAAAACCTGCAAAATATTCTGAATAGATTAAATAAGCACAATTATGGGCAAAAAATATAGGTATCCATCAGGACAAACGAAGATGATTATGAAGGAAAAAAGTATAGTACCAATTAGAACAAATAAAGATGATTATGGACAAAAAATGTATAGATACCATTCCAAACAAAAATAAGAGTACCTTGGGCGACACTACTTGGCACAAAGATGAATCTTCAGGAACTAAAAAGGTCAGCCATGACCTTCACAAGAGAAGTAGTGGGAATTTGAAGGCAAATATTAATAAGCATGAGCAAAAAATTATCAATCTCGACTAAGAAAATTTTGAAATAGTTAAAGATAATACCAATCAGTATAGCAGGATCAGATATCTCCGAAGGAATTAATGAAATATGAAATAGATGAGAGAGATAATGAACAATGACCCTAAGTTTCAATCTCTCAAGGCTTTCGATAAATCAGCGTCCCCTGAAATGACCAAATAATTTGCTGGTGCCTTGTTTCTAATGACTCTTAAATTTTTTATAAGTAAACTGATCATGTTAGCATCCTTCTTATTTGTTAAAATTATAATAATAACTAGATTTAATTAAATTTAAGATAATAAATGATAGAGAAAACCTGTTGAACCCAAATTAAAATAATTTACTTGAGGCTTCCTGGAACTCTATTGTAGTTATGAGGAAATTTGAGATGAGGTCCAAATGTTGATTAATACCTAAATCCTTCAAAAATGTTTTACCATAACAATGATATGAAATCGACTCTAAAAAATTCTTCTCAACCAGCAAGGTCTTTATCTTCCATGTTATATTCCTTTCCTTAACACCATCTGGAATCAGACATGTGCCCAGGTCCCACACGATCAAAATTGATGCTTTTGTGTATTCACTAGGTTCATAGTACCTAGGGGTTGTGATATGTGCTAACTGACTTGTAACACAATTCCATTTCCTCATACCAACTTCTTAAATATGTTTTTTAATAATACGTGGAATTTTATTCCACGATAAAACAAGGTTTGTAGGTGCTGTTAATAATCTAGCTGCTTGTTTAGGCTTAACTATAATAATACAATAACCACGACCCCTCAGGTTGTGAAAGGTGTAAGAAAAACTCCATCGCCCGATATTAACACATGGTTAGTGGGCGGAGAATTATGCATGGCCCACTTAAACATGTTTGTTATAATGAGTTTGTCAGCACAATCTTTTTTAACTTTCTTATCTATTATACATATAAAACACATTATTATTATTAAAAGATAAACAAAAAACAAAAACATAAAAAATAATTTATTTACCCAAAGGATTAGGAGGGATGAGATTGACGATAATTAATGAACTTTTGAGTCCAAACACTACTTTTGGATTAATATTCCCATATATGTCTATTGATATATCACCCGTTACACGGGTTCCTTTTAACATTGAAATGATTCCCGACGCAACTTGTTCAGGTTTGGCTCCTTTCGGAATACCACAGTTCTCTATATCCCACCATACACTGGTTCTTGCGTCCTTATTAAACTCAACCATGAGATCTGAGGCACTCACAAAAGAATAATATAGGTGACTACTGGAACCTGCAAAATATTCTAAAAAGATTAAATAGGCACGATTATGGGCAAAAAGTATAAGTACCCATCAGAATAAACGAAGATGATTATGGAGGAAAACAGTATAGTAAAAATCATAATAAATCAGGATGATTATGGACAAAAAAGTATAGATACTAATTCGAACAAAAATAAGAGTACATCGGGGTACACTACTTGGCACAAGGATGAATCATCAAGAACTAAAAATGATAGCCATGATCTTCATGAGAGAAGCAGTAGAAATTAGAAGGAAAATATTATTAAGAATGAGCAAAAAATTATCAATCTCGAGTAAGTAAGAAATTTTTTAAATAGTTAAAGATGATATCAATCAGTATAGTAGGATCAGATACCTCCGAAGGAATCAATGAAATATGCAATAGATGAGAGAGATAATAAACAGTGACCCCTAAGTTTCAACTCTCCTAAGGCTTCCGATAAATCAGCGTCCCCTGAAATAACCAAATGATTTGCTGGTGCCTTGTTTCTAACGACGCTTAAAAACAATTTAAGTAAACTGATCTTGTCAGTATCCTTCTTATCTATTAAAATTATAATAATAACTAAATTTGATCAAATTTAAGATAATAAATCACAGAGAAAACATGTTGAACCCAAATTAAAATAACTTACCAGAATCTTCCTGAAACTCCATTGGAGTTGTTAGGAAAGTTGAGACGAGGTCCGACCGTTGATTAATATCTAAATCCTTTAAAAAGGTTTTGCCATAACAATGCTATGAAACCGACTATAGAAAATACTTATCAACCAATGAGGCTTTATCTTTCGTGCTATATTCCTTTCCTTAACACCATCTAGAATCAAATATGTATCCAGGTCCCACACGATAAAAATCGGTGCTTTTGTGTATTCACTAGGTTCATAGTACCTAGGGGTTGTGATATGTGTTAATTGGCTTGTAGCACAATTCCATTTCCCCATCCCAACTTCTTCAATATGTTTTTTAATAATGCATAGAATTTTATTCCACGATAAAACAGAGTTCGTAGCTGCTGTTAATAATCTAACTGCTTGTTTAGGATTAACTATAATAATACAATAACCACGATCCCTCAGGCTGTGAATGGCGTAAGAAAAATCACCATTGCCCGATACTAACACGAGGTTAGCGGGAGGGGAATTATGCATTGCCCACTTAAACATGTTTGTTATAATGAGATTGTCAGCACAATCTTTTTTTAACTTTCTTATCTATTATACATATAAAATACATTATTACTAAAAGAAAAAAAAACAAAAACATAAAAAATAAATTATTTACCCAGAGGATTAGGAGAGATGTTATTGACGGTAATTAACGATTTTTTTAGTCCAAACACTACTTTTGGATTAATATTCTCATAGATGTCTATTGATATATCACCTGTTACATGGATTCCTTTTAGCATTGAAATGGTTCCAGACACAACTTGTTCAGGTTCGACTCCTTTCATAATAACACATCTCTTTATATCCCATCATACACTGATCTTTGCATCCTTATTAAATTCTGCCATGAGATCTGAGGCACTTACAAAAGAATAATATCTATAGGAACCTGCAAAGTATTCTAAAAATATTAAATAGGCATGATTATGGGCAAAAAAATATAGGTACCCATAAGAACAAATGAAGATGATTATGGAGGAAAAAAGTATAGTACCAATCAGAACAATAATGTTGATTATGGACAAAAATAATATAGATTGGTCGAAAAAAATAAGAGTACCTCGGATTACACTACTTCCCACAAGGATGAATCTTCAGAAACTAAAAAGGACAACCATAACCTTCACCAGAGAAGCAGTGGGAATTAGAAGGAAAATATTAATAAGTATGAGTAAAACATTATCAATCTTGAGTAAGAAAAATTTGAAACAATTAAAGATAATACCAATCAGTATAGCATGATCAGATATCTGTGAAGGAATCCATGAAATATGCAATAAATGAGAGAGATAATAAACAGTGACCCGTAATAAATAAACTCTCCATATCGAAAGTGTTATTTCTCCCCCATTTTTTTGGTTATTTTTTTATCTTTATTTTGATTGGAGGAGATTTCTCCCCCATTTTTTGGTTATCTTTTTATCTTTATTTTGATTGGAGGAGATTTCTCCCCCATTTTTTTGGTTATCTTTTTATCTTTATTTTGATTGGATGAGAGAGATAGATGTTGATAGCTATCCAAGTTAATTGATGAATATTATTTGAGACCCTTAATGATTTTGATCCAATTCTAAAAAATTAACATACTAATAAGCACATTAGAACCCTCACATCCATTATACCAATTTGAGTTATTTAAATGGACCCTATTATGTGTTTTATATTATTTTCACACTTTTCAATTATTTAAGCAACTCATTTATATTTTTTAAATATTTCTACAACTCATAGAAAACTTTAAATTGGGTCCTATTAAACATCACATTGATTGTTTAACCTATTTATTTTAATTTAAAAAATAAAATTGTTGTTTTCAAATAGGTTGCATTTGAGTTTTAATAGTTATTTTCAATTAAGAAATAAAATGTAAAAGAGTCAATTACATGTATGAAAGTTATTTACTGCGACCACACTTGTTTATTAAAAAACATCTTTACATCTTAAATATCCAAATTCTTCGGACACAATGACTTTGAAAAAAGTGTAGACACAATTATATTTAATCGATAATTATGCTCTTAAAGCTTCATAAATTTAACAAAATACCAATAAAGTCATTGGATATTTTTAGAATTAAAAATGGATTTAAAAGAATAAAATAAAATTCAATTCAATTTTTTAAAAATAAAATAAATAAAAATCAAATTATTATTTATTTGTCTTTTTTTACATTAAAAAAAACAAATAAAAAGAATTAAAATAAATAAAAATCAAAAGTGAAAATGCCTGAAAAAATAAAACGATTACATTAAAATAATCCACGTGAATCACATCTATTTGTATTTTGTACCTAGTGAATGATGAAAATATGAAAGTAGTAATGAAAGTCATGTATACCGGGGAGAATACCATATGCTCTTATTAACATTTGACAAAAGATATAACCTAAAAATTTCATCTTCTATTAAATGTTCAACTTCACATTTAAACTGAGGTTTGTCTCCCCTAACTACTTTAGGACATTGATGACATGTCTGATAATACCATCCGTATTGTGATGCAATGAGCTTATCAATTGCTGCAACAGTAATACAGAAGGTTATCTGCAGAGCAGCCATGGTTTGAGAGTTAAACATAAGAATATATTTTTGCAGTCATAGAAAAAATGTGTGAGGAAGAGGGGAAAGAGTCATTAATAAAAATAAATACTTCATTAAGTTGCTTAATTTCACATATAAGAAGGGCAACGACTTTTGACATGAACTTCTAGTAAGGAGTAAGTTGAGAGCTGGATGAGTTTTGTGACCACACTTGAGACTGCAAACTTAACTGGCTGGATCGGTTCACCAACGTGTCCTTAGGGATGCTAATTCAATAAATAAAACATAACATTTTATAGGATTTGGCGAAATGTATGTAAAGAAAGTAAAACTAAATGTTGTTGTCAAGAAGTGAACCTTTTAATGAAGTCATTAATTGGTCCGATATCATTGTTGATGTACAATTTTGTAACATTTTAAGTGTTAGATACAGAAAGATGATACTTTTCTACATGGACAATAATTTTTATGCGCATTAGATCATCAAAAAGAAAATACATAAACGAACATACTACAACATACAAATCGAAGAATAGCAAATCTTTCTTTTTGACTTTGGCGTATTGGAGTAAGATGATAGTCGGTGAGGAAGAATCAATTTTCTGTTGATTGAATTTGGGGAACTGTGACGCATAAGCTTTCCAGAGGGTACAATTGATTGTGTTGTTGCTACAAATAGAGGAAGTCAAATTAGTCAGTAAAAATAAGATCATAATGGCTAAAAAATAGGTTCGTAAAGATCATAGTTACCCCAAGTCCCGCAAAACCATGTTTACCTGTTGTTTTTTGCCACTGGTATGGATTTGTGTGTACCCGATTTCGTCCACCATTCCTATAATTTATGAGAAATTTGACATAAAGATGACGTGGTGTTAGGCTGGTGAGGAAAAGAAACAAAAAGGTTTATTGGTCAAACAAAAGTCAAACCTATTAATGAATATTTTTTTCCATTTTCTATTTATAATATCACAAAATGGAGTGAAGTTAATAACTTTTTCCGGAAGTATATGCTTGTTTGTGTCACCAACCGTGGTTCCTCCAGTGAACTTTATGAAAAACTTATGATTTGAAGGTCTGAATACCAACTCATTAAGTTGAACCTGAAAGTTAGCTATTATGCAAGTACTGTTAACAACTAACTGTGAATCGAAAGTCTTGCTATACAATATCGGAACGACCACATGGATATCAGTACCCTGTTACAGGCAAGTAAATCACGTAGTTCCATTATCATCATCAAAACCTAAAATAAGTAAAATTGCGTGAATATTATCGACAACAAATTTATTCCCTAAAAAATATCGAAAACTCAAAAAGAGTTCGTGGAAGAAAAACAAAACATAACCCATTTGTAAGTTAGGAAAAAATTTGAAACAACGTTGAATATGAAATATCATAAACTTATGTATTTGTCGACAATAATATCTCAAAGTACTCTTTTGTGTTAGAGACAACTATTCCATCTATGATGAACTTTCACAGCGATCTTCCAAATCTCCTTTGTGCCGTTAATGTCCTTGATGTTCTCAAATGGCCTTGCCATGTAATTCCAGATTTGGTTGTACATATGAAACAATCAGATAAGGAATAACAAAACAGAGAAAGCAATGGAAATATATGAGAGAATGAATAACAAAAGTTGCAAAACCGAAAAAATGAAGAGAGAGGAGAATTTGGTCCGAAGAAGCAAATATGATATGAAACTACGTGAAGAAAACATTTTGTTACATGATGTTTGTTTTTTGAATATATAATAAGTATGAAGTGATAGTTTGGTTTAAAATTTTTTTGAATTCAATAGGGGAACAAATGCAATGTAGAATTGGTTGCAAGTGAACCAAAATGCTATCATCAGCCATTTTAAAGAAATACCCTCAAATAGTAGATTTGGACCAATCATTAAAAATGGTAGTATAGTCTTTTCCAGAACATATTACTTTCTTTTCGGTAGATTTTGGCCAATAAACTACTTAAAAAGAAGGGTTAATAAAGTAACCCAAAAAAGTATTAATTAAGTAATCATCCATCCGGTAATACTAATAATTGTCATCGATTCTAAACTACAAATCTACAAAACAAATCAAATAGTTAAAGCTCAGAAACTCACATACATCATTTATTCAAACATCACAATTAGTAGTAACATATTCAGGAATGATAGTTATAAGGAACAGAAGGCCAGTAAGGCAATAGTGGCACTACTGTACTGTTATGAATGTTATAATCCTCTAAATTGAAACAACAGTTTCCCTCTCCAATCTTGAACTCATGATGAATCTTCCCCTTCCCCTCTGATGTGCTTTCTACTGTTTCTGTCTCTTCCACTGACACTTCTGTATAATAGCCTTGCATTCTGCCAGAACAACATCCTTGCTCTTTCAACATTCCCTTCAACTTCATAACCTAAACACAACACAACATAGTTTTACATATAAGAATATGCATGAATATTGTTAACCTACTTAAACTTACACCAGTGACCAGAGTCGTCTTAAGCTTTTGGAGACCTGATGTATATAAACCTACCTCATCCTGAAGCTGCTGTTTTTCCTTGGAAACAACCTCAAACTGGTGTTTAAGTGAATCATACAAGTGTTCAAGTTGCTTTGTCTTCCACCTCGCGCGCCTGTTTTGGAACCAAATAGCAATTTGCCGAGGCTGAAGCCCTAACTCCTTAGAAAGCTTCATCTTCCTGTGAGGGTCTAGTTTTATCTCCATCTGAAAACTACTCTCAAGCGATTCCATCTGTTCACTAGTTAATCTCTTTTTCTTTTCCTGGTTACCATATTTCATCATTCTGTCCATTTCTGGAAATGCTTCTGTCCACTCTTGCTGTTTCACTTCCATTCCTTCACAAACACATAAATATTGTTTTGTTTAGCATGTCAAGACTCTTGTTATAAACTTTTATATATATATATATATATATATATATATATATATATATATATATATATATATATATATATATATATATATATATATATATATATATATATATATATATATATATATATATATATATATATATATATATATATATATATATATATGAAATATGAATCACCGTTATCTTATGCAATATTGATATAACACGTAGATACTTAAGAAAATTTGAAGAAAAAAAGTTGTTGCATTGCATGTAGCCACACATGTAAGTATCATACATTGACACAAGTCAAACGCACTTCAATCTGAAGTATCGGTGCTGTATGGAAATGACCTAAGCTTTGGACCATGAATATGTATATATATTTAGTCAACAAAGTTGAAAATCTAGGGTTACTAAATTACATGGTAGAAGTTATTAGATGCTTATGCAATGGTTTAGAAGAGTAGCTAGCTAGGGTTACCTTGACATGAGGTTTGGCTGTAGTTGTAGTTGTAGAGAAAGCTTAAGGAAGAATCTGCATGTTGAGGAACAAAGCTTGTTGTGTTTCCATTCCAATCCATAATATTGATCTATCTGTTTCTTTCACACCCGCTTGAACTTCAGAAAGGCTGGCCTATAAGTAAAGCTTGTCTGTGTTTTTGGTAATGGGATGGACCACTAGGAAGATAGTGAGAGGTCAGAGGTTCCTGTAGCATGTTTAAGTAGCTAGGTTTAAGGGAATTTGATTGCAAAGTAAGGTACACTGTACCATATAAGAGAGAAAAAAATGGTAATGAAGCGTGGTTTAGAGTTGTGAAGAGTGATAGAGACAGTGATAGTGTGAGAATTCTCTTTCCTACACTTCACTTTTGGGGAGCAACAAATTTGTATTTAATGGTGAGACCGTATAGTAATAGCGGGATGAGGAAGGATAGTAAGGAAAAGAAAGGACAAAGCGTGAAAAAGGGGAAGGCATATGTCAGTTTGGCCCCCCAAACAACCTTCAAAGGGGACCTATTTGATCATACACTTATGAATACCACTGTTTTTGTTTTCCTTTTTTATTCACCTACTTTCAATTCAATCACTCCAAAAAAAAACTCATCTTTCACTTTAATTCTCTTAAAACTCTCAAATTTAAACTCATCTTTAACTTTAATTCTCTTATAATTAAAATGTTTGGAAGGTATAAAGACGCCTCTATATATATTAGTCACAATTTAATTATAACAAAATTAACTGAGATTTTATTTAATTCTGATTTAACAATAATAAATATTTTATGTGATCATAAATATTTTAAAATATATATATATATATATATATATATATATATATATATATATATATATATATATATATATATATATATATATATATATATATATATATATATGGCAAAGGGACATCTCTATTTCATTTAGACCCGTCTGTAAAAATCTGAAAAAAAGACAAGAATATATGTCTAAAACCTTAGTCTGTCTTGCAAAAATTGTGGGCGGGATAGACTTTCGGACACGACATTTTAAAAATTAACACTATAAAATTTATATTAATGTCAGCGTCTACAAAAGTTCCAAAAAAAACGGCACGAAGCGAATACACAGAGAATATAGATCTTAAACCTTCAAAATAGATATGTCAAGCTATTCAGATCCGTTTTTGCCATCTTTGTGCTATATTTTGCTTTGCACTGTCTTTAAATACAGATCTAAAGTTATTCATAAAATTAATATGTGAGCACATTTACAAATAGGGTAAAACTAAGAATAAATATTCAAGACTGTTAGTTGAAAACTAATTAAAATGAGCTCCAAAATATGAATTCAAAAACCAGTAAAACTGATTTGGCTTCAAAAGAAAGTGAAGTGTGTAACTAGCTATACAGTTCCGTACAGAGAAACCTGCTACTACTGGTGTGTTCACATGAGACAAATAAAGGAAGGTAAATAACTTAGGGATTATCTCCCTGTCATTTTTTAACCTCTCCTCTCCCTTTCAATTTAATTATAACGTGCCAGTGTTACAGGGAAGAAAGCTGATACAATCTTACTTTCACTTCTCTTGTCTGTCTCTATAAACCTATATGTTATATGCATGAAATTGGGATCTGGGTTGGGATTTTGTTTTTGTCTTTTTTGTTTTTTAATTTAAAATTTGAGATGATGCAATTTGCAACACCTAGCAATTGCAATTGATTGTGTCTGCTGTAGCAGGACAGATTAGAGTAGACTGTGTTTGGTTGTACATTGCCAGAAATAAAAGTAATGGTTGGCTGGAGCTTCAAGAAAGGCCTTTGATCCCGAAATGTCAGAGATAGATATGTCATGTGTCAACTTGTCAAGGTTCAAAATACAATTACTGCTTCTTTAGTAATCACTGTATTTTTGTTGAGTCCAATTGTTTATAAGTATATCAAAATTACTGTCAATAATATTTTTATAAAGAATCACAATGGGATGAGTGTTTTCTAACTAAGCTTCCATCATAGCAGTTAAAACTAGCATGGCAGCATCATATGCTAAAAACAGATTAAAAGACAATATGAAGCATGCATTGTCATTGCAAGCCTTTAATTACTGTAATTAATATTCCAAACTCACATTAAACGTGTTAAAAAAAGTTGAACATTTACTTTCTTGGAATCTAGAAGAACTTTACTTTCAATAATGTTAGAACTTAAAACTATAAGATAGGTTGGTGAAAATAATTGAGTAATTGAGTATTGAAAGGGAAAGGGAGAGAATAATTAAGGGTGAAAAGTATAGTAATTTTCTCATTTAATTTTCTTACAAGATATGCTAAGAGTATTTATGCAACAATATAAGGGATGAGTTAGAATTAACTAAAAATAAAATTAAAAGTTTCATGTGTAATTGGTTGCACCTTTCTTCTCTTTCAGTTTTAATAAAAAAGATTCCAGGTGTAATACTGTAATTGTTTGACATTTTACAATGGGGTGCAACTTGTTGCACTGACTCGAATTATCTTTTATTTTTAACACAATGTCTTAATTTCAGTCCTTCAAGTTTTCCATTCTCATTAACTTCTTCAATCTCTTGAATACATCAATTGCGACTCCCTTGATCAACAAATTGGTCACCCGATTTTTACTTCTACAATACCCCAATCTCAACCTTCCTTCACTAACAAGTTCTCTCAAGTAACGAAACCACATCTCAATATGCTTGCTACTCCCAGGTGCAATTGGGTTCTTAGCAAGGTTTATAGCAGAAATGTTATCAACCATGAGCGCTACAATGATTATTATAATAAGATTTGTTCATACCATTAAAAGGTTTTGTTGATAACAAAATATTTAAAGAACAATAGGGTTTACTAATAGTTGTTCAAGTGCGCAGGATCAAAAGACATTAACCTTAATATAAATCAAGTTAACCACTTAAAAGAACCATTACAGAGAAGCAAAGTTATTCTGAATCTGAAGAATAAGAACTAAGCTTTAAGACTCAGAACAGTCAACTCAGGTCTTTCAGATGCTGAACCTAAGCGTACTTAAAATAAAAAGATAAGAAAAACTATGAAGATTTGAATCATTTGAAGCAAGCAGACTCTATTATCAGGAACAACTTTGCATCTTCTGAATAAGCTTCATCAACAATTCTGAAGATATTGTTTCAAATTTTTTTGTCTACATTAAGTCATTAACTCTGAAAGTGTTCATCTAGATTAGTTCTGATCAAGACTCTGATGAAGGCAATCTCAGAACCTATGAACTCAAGATTCTAAAGTCTCATTCCAATCAGGTTCTGAAGACATACTTTACCTTTTGATCATGCTTTAACTGATTCTATAAAAATCATCTGATTCAGGAAGTTAAGTATAAAGGTAACGATGACTATGAGCAAGCTTCAACAAACGTCTACAATAAATCTCCAGTCAGAAGTTATCCAAAAAAGATTACGTGACAAAGGTACACTACTTTATATCTAATCAGCATAAAATAATGTTGTCACGATCTTCTCTCTCAAACCGTTTTGAACTCTGCTTTGCTACTCTCAACACATTTATGCTAGCTGAGTTTCTAGCTTACTCTATTGTACACTAGCTAAATACCTTCAACGACTTCTTGTACCATGGATAGTTTCAATCTTCAACAAATTTATTCCTCAGCATCTATTTAAAGAGCAAGATTGAAAACATTCATAAATTCAAGATCTTGATCTCTCTTGATGAAATGAATGTTGGTTGAAGAATGTATAATTGTGCTCACAAAGATGTGATACTAGTTCACATAAATGAGTTGAGAGAAACCGTGTTTCGCAAATAAAAACATCGTTGATAGAAACACACTCAATATAACTAGAAGAGTTAAGTGTGTGAGAGCTGAGTGACATGTATTCACATATTTTATGAGGAAAGAATATGTGAATATGATCAACAAAACAGAAAGGCATAAAAAGATGGAAATCTGTGCAAAGAGAAAAGAAAAATGAAAACTTCATTCTTCTACGCTCAGGAAAAAACAGTTCACATTCTGCTCAAGAGTGTAAACCTTTGTGTATCTTCTTATCTAAGAAGCACACATGTTAACAATTGTTAAATGCCAAATTCTTTTGTTAAGTGAAAACTTTAGCCACTGTGCTCAGAGTAAGTCTCTTTCAGATGATTGAGAATTGAAGTCTCATGCGTGCGAGCAGACCAGGAATTCTTGATCTTGATAGATTAAGCATTGAAGTCTCATGCTTGCGAGCAGAGTAGAAAGTCTCATTCTAGATAGATTGATTAGGAAGTCTTGAGCCAAAGGTTTAACCAAGAAGTCTTTTGCTTGAGGGATTGAGAAAAAGTCTCTTTCTAGGTGATTGAGTAGGAAGCCCTAAGCTAATGGCTTAAGAAATTGTAATCAGTCTGATTATAGTTAAAAGCTTTTGTGTTGCAAGGGGGCTGGACTACTCTCAGTTGAGAGGAACCACAATATATTGTGCATCTCTTTATTTACTTCTTCATCTATATTCCAATGTGCAACAAACTCTAAAGTCAGACTCTGATATGATTCAGCCTCTTACTTATATCAGAATCTGAGCTTGACACCTTAGGTTATGAAACAAGATTAAGAAAATGAAGTTAACTTTTCACTTCTGTTACTCACTTTATCATTAGACTCTAAACATGGTTCAAAATCTGATGTATTAGAGTTCAAAGTGAAAAGAGATTTCTGGGCATACACAATTCAACCTCCTTCTTGTGTATTTTTCTCATCTTCTGTGTCTCCCTCTTTGCTGCCAAACTCCTTTAAAAAATTCATTAACCACACAGTTTGACACACAAACAATAAAGCGACAATGTACTCGATCTCACAAGAAGAAAGTGCTACTACCAGTTCCTTCTTCGAACACCGTGAGATTGGTTTTTCTCCGAACATAAAGATGTACACCCTCTGACCACTATTATAAGAAAATTTAACTTTTTGGTACATTTGAGTATTAATGTATCTAGTCTATATATGGACTAGATACATTAATAGTCAAATGTACCACAAAAAGTTAAGTTTGCTTATAATAGTGACCGAAGGGTGTATTATGTTGTAGACTTTCGATAATTTTTATCTCTGCACTAATTATAATCGAGGAAACCAAGGAAATTGCATGTTCTGCCCTTTTCCATCGAGGGAAAGAAATTTCTACAACCAATAGATCCTTTGACGTATCTTAGAATCCTCTTGACTGCTTTCAAGTGAGAAACCTTCGGTCTCTCCATGAATCTACTCACAATACCGACACTAAATGTCAAATTTGGTAGCGTATTGCACAAATAACACAAGGATCCAATAAATCTCATATGCTGAGTTGAATTAACCTCTTGCTCATCCTCATTCTTTGACAATTACAGCTTCGGTTCAGATGAAGTAATGACAGCAATACAATGCTCCATTTCAAAATTCTTCAAAATCAAAAGCGCATACCTTTTTTGGTGCATGAGTAGTCTCCTCTTGGACTTGTAAAGCTCTATGCCAAGGAAGTATGACATGGGCCAAGGTCGGTCATCTCAAACTCCTTTATAAATCCATTCTTGAACTTAGAAATACACGCTTCATTGTTGCCCGCAATCAACAAATTGTTTACATATAGACAAAGAATTATTACCCATTAATTTTTATCCTTTTTCACATGCACACCATGTTTAGATACACACTTCTTGAATCCAATGTCCTTTAAGAAACCATATATCCTATTGTTCCAAGCTCTTGGATCTTGTTTCAAACCATACAATACTTTCCTCAACTTATAGAACTTTAACTCTTAGTGTTTCTCAACAAAACCAGGGGAATGATCTACATATACCTCCTTTTTAAGAGGTCCATTCAAAAACACAGATTGAACATCCATTTGGTAGATGGACCAATTGTTGTTATTCTCAATACCAACAACTAGCCTAATGGTTTCACTTCTAGCCACTAGTGCAAATACCTCTTTAAAGCTTATGCATTCTCTTTGCAAAAGTCCCTTTGCAACTAATCGAGCCTTATGCTTGATTATTTTACCTTAGGGATATTCCTTTACTTTGTACACCCATCTTACACTATTTGGCTTTTTCTCTTCTGGTAGATTAACTAACTCTCAAGTCTTGTTCTTCTCAATGTTGTACCTTGTAAAAAAATCCGATCCTTCACGATGGGACGCGAAAAAAAGTGTTCGAAGAGAGTCGCCACCGAAATTTAGTCATTCCAATGAAGGAATAGAAAAATATCGAGAAATCCTTTAAAAGATAAGAACATAGTCATCGCAACCAAATTTTAGGTTCGGGAGTCGATTATGCGAGGGGAAGGTATTAGCACCCCTCACGTCCGTTGTACTCAACGAGAACCTCTTAGTTTGATTTGTGATCAATTGTTCGCTAATGTTATTTGTTTTCTTCTAAGCAAACAATGCGAAAAGAGTAAGATAAAAGGTTCTCGATTGCTAAGGGAAAATGGGTGGTTTTTTATTATAGTGCTTGCCTTGGTTGTGAAACCTCATGCCAACGTATCTTCATTTGCAAGAAATGAAGAATCAGAACGCTCGTAGTTCTTGGGACTACAGATTGTTGGTTTGTTTTATTAAACAAATGTTTATGTCACATTCTAAAGGTGAAACATTAGCTTGTCTGCTCTCGACGGAGGCTTAAGCATTTAGTTTGTGGGCGCATTAGAAAGACTAAACATCGTTATTTTGAGAAAAATATTTGATGGCACGACGACGAGAAGTTGAGTTAATGTGTTGGATGTTTTGTTTGGATGTCCTAGGAAGGTTCCTTGTATTCAAACAATCGGGGGAGAGAATCGAAGGCTCAAGACTCTCTCTTTTTCAACCTTAATTGTGAAAGGGTTTGATATGATTAAAGTGTTTTGAGCGGATGACGAGTACTCGAATGGCCAAGGAAAGCTCTTCGTATCCAAGTATTCGAGAGAGTGAATAGAAGGCTCTAAACTCTCTCTTTTTCATATAAGTGTTTAAGAAAATGAGTTATTACGAAAATGATTTGATGTGAATCAGATAGAATTTTTTTAGAGATGACAATTGTTCGAATAGTAAGGAAGGTTCCTAGTACTCAAACAATTTAGGAGAGGAATCAAAGGCTCTAGACCAATTCCTTTTTCACCTTTAATAAAATTTTGTTTGAATATAATTAGGTATTTTAGTTTCATTTGAAAAGTACTCGATGCTGATCGAGGTTTGAGTTTGTCTGCAAAGCATGGTAAGGTTTGAAAAATGAATGGAAGGGAGGACCTAATGGCGTTAAGTAAGGTTGATGGCGATGCACGAGGAAATTGACTTACAAGGGTGTAAAATGGCTCAACGTTGGATCGAGAATTATTTTGAAAATGGTTTAGGTGATGTAATGGCAAGACATAAGCTAAACAAAGGAAACCGATAAATTTATTACACGTCATGGATTGGGGATACGTTTTTCCAAACGGGGATGGAATAAGCATACAACCCAAACATTAAACCACACGTGTACTAGCAAAGTGGGCTAGTCTTGTAGACAACTAACTAGAAGTAATTGATCGAATAAGTATCATTGTAAGAAAGCTCAAGAGTAAGCTATGAATGATGTACAATAATATCATAAGTTAAGACAAAGAAATAAAAGAGAAGTCCAAGATCCAAGTCTCTTTTGCTAGGGTTTATATACAAGGTCCAAAACTCCATAATGCTAGGGATAGTAACCTTAGTCCAAGCTTGAAAGTTTTTTTTAGGGTTTTCATCTTTTATCATGTTTTTGTGTTTTTTTAATGAGATGAACAAAGGTGAATAAGGTGAAAATATAATAAAGGCAATATATGAAAAATTAAATAAAGAGCAAGAAAAGTAAATGACGAAAAGGTAAATGGCAAAAAGATAAATAGAGGAAATGTAAATAAAAGTTAGATGTTAGTTGTTAATTGTTATTGATCGGATGATCAGTTTATAGAATCGAGATCAATTTAGCGGTAAGTTAAGAAATCGCAGCACAATCTATGAGGAATATCATACTATGGGAGGCCGATCAATAATAATATTTGAGTTAAAACATGCTAGAGAAATGATATGTAAATTATTCTCCTAAAGCCATGCCACATGAAAAGAAAAAGAGAATGTCTCATCTTAATAAAGAACTTCCATCGATTAATCAAAGACAACCTATCACTATTCCAAACTGTAGAGAATGATCAAAATGATCATTCACCCACATATTTAAAATAGTGAAGGTTAAACAACTTTGAAAATCAATAATCCGTGATATCAAGACTTCATTGACCAAAAGAAGAATAAAATAGTCAAGATGAAAATAAAAATCAAGGAGGAAATAAAATGCACAATGTATAAAATATGAATTGAGAAAATACTTATCCAAAAAAGGGAATCAAAATGTATAGAAAAAATAAAATATAAAGAAACATTTAGAAAAAAAAAAGAAAAGAAGAATAACAAGAAAGAGGGAGTATGTACAGGTTAGTTGTGGTGTGCAAGAAGAAATAAAACGGGCGCAAATCAAAAACCCAAATCCAAACAAAAATTTTTAAAAACCATCATATATTGTGAACGAAAGTAAACCATAGAGGACAAAAAAACAAAGTCACAAAAGAATGAGAAAACCAGTATCAACGCCATGAAAAGCAAGAAATCAGTTCACCATTTTCAATCCCACCTTTCCCTTCGTGTTTCTTCCGCGACCTCACCCTCTCTGCAATCGTGATTACTTCTCCCTTTCACTCGTTGCAGTTTGGTTCTCTCTGCTCGCGTATGAATCTCACAATTTCATCTCTTTCTCCTCTCTGCTCTCTCTTGATTTTTTGCTGTTAGGGTTTTGAATGTGTTTTTGTGGGTTTATGAGATTGATGATTTGTTGTTGAAGAAGGGGATAAAGGCTGGTGTATTGGGATGAATTTGGTTTGAGGAAATGTGGTTGAAGGTTTGCAGATGATGAAGGTTTTGTGTTTGGTCGAGCAACATAAATTTGGCTTTGAAGCTTGTTGAAAATGAAGGAGAGTATTCATTTATATATAGCGTGAGGATTGAAATTAGTTTCTAATGATTTGAAAATCTTTTTGGTTCATTTTGTGTCGTTTTTGTGTTTGCAGGTTTTGTGCTTATTTTGTACAGGTGGTTTGTGGCAACGTGTGGGGTCGACTAAGATACTTGTCTATAATATCATGGACTTGTAGCTATGTTTTCACCTGTAGGCTGAAGTTGTAATCCATTTGGCATGAATTTGTGCGTAACCTAGATGACGGCTCGTGTGTTCATTTAGCTTTGTTATGGTGTATTGGCTTGGTGAAGGTCACTTAATTCATGGTTGGGAATTTTGATGTTTGGTTGGCTTTGTTGTGTATGTTACTTGTGATGGAATGACTCACTTTGTGTAAGGTTGTTGGTAGTTGAGTGTGGCGTGCTTGATTTTTTGACTTGGTAGTGAATTTGGAATTATGTTGGAAATGGCTTGACGTATGTAACTTGGAATGTATTTGCACTGCAGCTTTAGGAATTGGTGTTGTCTGGCTTAATAAGTTTTGTGTTGTATGCTTGATGCTATGTATTTTGGTAAAGGCTCATGTGAATGTTATTTTTATGTTTGGCTTATGGTAATTTGTGAAAGTGGATGGAATTGTAATAGTGATGTAGCATGCCTCATTTGGTTTATAGCTGGGAATCTTTGTATTGTGGAGACTTTTGTTTGGTATTTATTTTGTGATGGCTTCGTGATTTTTTAGTGCAAAGTTTTGTGTAGAAATGTATTAGGCTTTTATTTGATGGACTTTTGACATTGTAGAATGGACTTTGAATTGATAATAGGTTTTAAAATGGAAAATGGCAAAGAGCATTATGTGATGGACTTTGGAGATTTTGACTTGTATTACTTTTTGTACCCTTGAATTTAATTTGAATTTAATTTGCAATGCCTTGAAACTGAAACCAAAAATCAACAACTAAATCATTAAATCAATTTTTGATGAAAGACACCAAAGCAATGAACCAAAATTGAAATGATCTTGAATTAAATAGCAATATTTAATTCTCTTTGAATAAATGACAAGAACATGAACCACATAATCATGACTTGAAATATTTACCAAATGCCTTGACTATTATGCACCCTGGCTTCCTCAGATAAACGAAAACTTGCAAAAACCCTGATCTTGATCACTTTATGATTTTCAAATCCATGACACAAATAACTTGAGAATGATGTCATCCTAACTTGTTTGACCAAGAT
Organism: Lathyrus sativus; assembly: GCA_963859935.3. NCBI lineage: Eukaryota > Viridiplantae > Streptophyta > Magnoliopsida > Fabales > Fabaceae > Lathyrus > Lathyrus sativus. Next base: position 432,259,897 of record OZ012740.1, read on the forward strand.
TAGGTCAAACTTAACTTGAACTGAACCATTACTGCACTCACACTTGTCCTGGTAATCTTTCCTGAACCTCGATTCATTCTTGCAACACTTGGACTTAAACAACAAGCAAAATGATAGTAACTGCATTTTTATTTTATTTTTGAATAATGGTTAATAAAGAAATGAAGGTAATGTTATACATGTGGGAAAAAATTGGGGTATCACAGTTGTCCCTGTCTAATTGTGTTCAACCTAGTAAGATGAATTGTCGTAGTGTTCATACTTTCAAGGTAGAAGTCAATTAGATACGAAGAAGACTCCAAATTTTTCTTAAAAGGAAGAAAGATGCTTGGGAAGTAAAATAGCACATCAATGTTGACCCTCGAGTGGACACTGAATAATTTGCATAAGGACGATGAAATTAGAATGATAGAAGTTACCGACACCAAAAGGATGACAGTAAGATCAAAACTGCAAATATTGCTGATACTAAAATGATATCAGTGAGGTCAACAAATATGGCTACCACTAAAAGGATGATAGTTAACTCAAAGTCTTCAACAATCACAATCACCAAAAGGATGAAGGGTAAATCAGAATGAAAAAGATCTTCATCACCAAAAGGATGAGGTTTGGATCCCAACACAACTTGCTATCACCAAAAGGATGATAGTAAGTACACATAAAGATCTCTGACACCAAAAGGATGACATAGCTATCACCAAAAGGATGATAATGAACACATACAACTCACTATCACCAAAATTATCATAGTAAGTACACACAAAGATCTTCGACACCAAAAGGATGACAGATCTATCACCAAAAGAATGATAATTGTTGCGGTGGAAATATGATATCAAACTATTAATTAGCTTGAATCACAATTCTTAATTCACAACCGCTCTTTGATTTATTCGAAGGAAAAGGTCAAAAGAGGGAAAACCTATTTTTGTATCGTAAACACAATGCGGGGAGAGACCTAGGTAAGGGGTTGGTTAAGCTTAGGGAAGGTACTAGCACCCTAAACTTCTGTAGTACTCTACAGGAACCTTTTGTTTATTGTATGCTTTTTTTTATCTTATTATTTGTTTGAAATATATACTGAGCTAAGGGATAGAGTGACCTAAAAGACCTAAGGGTTAGTCCTAAGTTTACTCGGCAAGACGTCGCATCTTGTGCCTACATATCCTGACGGGAATGGAATCAGAGTAATTGTAGTTCCCCTCGAAAGGGAGGTTAGAAACGTCTTGACTGTGGTTAAGGTTTTAATGGGGAATAAGCGTTCATAAGGAAGCGCTTACGTGGAATTTTGAACTCCTATTTCTATGTTGAAATGTTTGAAATGAAATGAAAGGGTAAATTAGGGATTCCACGGCGGAAAACCCTAAAACAGAGTATGGCGACTCCTTGACCTAAAGCTAGGGTAAAGGGCAATTTCGTCCACGACGGGACGCCTAGGCTAATTAGGGTTTGATACGGTCTAGGGTTAGGACTATTGACTCGGCGGTCAAACGGTGAGACCTAATCCTTCGGAGGGATTCTAACGGTAAATCATGCAAAAATGGAAAATTATTATACGGCAGAATTAAAGTACGGAATATAATGAAAGCGGTAAAGCAGAACGAGTCGCGACGATCACCCGCGTAAATTACAAATCCCAAAAAAAATGCAAAAATAGAAAATAACCGCGATCATGGTCTCGCATAAATTACATCCATGAAACAAAAGATAGTACGAACAAATGAAACCTCAATAAGCTGCAACGACAAACTTCTGAGGATTAGACAAAAATAAAACAGCTAAATCAAAACTTTATTTTTTTGAGTTTTTACTGAGAAGAGGAGAGGAGAATTAATGTTATGCTTTAATGGAGAAACTATTCTAATTATTTATTAAAAATTTTGTTTTAATTTTATTAAAGAAAATAATTCTAATCTTATTATAAGAAATGTTTTAATTTTATTGAAGAAAAAAGTTTTAAATTTATTGAAAAAGGGAAAAAGATGTTTTCAATTTATTGAAAAAAAATTTTAAGTTAATTTTAAGTTAAATTAAAGAAAAGTGTTTTCAATTTCTAAACATAAGAACAATTAAATTTTCATTTTGTTTTAAATTAAATTAAAGAAAAGTGATTAAGGAAAATTAATTAAATAGTGTCATTACTATTAATCCTAATCTAATAAAAGAATAATAATCTAAATAAATAAAAATAAAATGAAAAGAAAATTCAAAGGACAAAGCACACAAAACATGCTAACGGGTCACTTGGCGCATTAGGTTTTTTCATTTGGTATCCCATCTTCTTCTTGAGGGGCGCCGCCTCTCTCTCTCTCTCTCTCTCTCTCTCTCTCTCTCTCTCTCTCTCTCTCTCTCTCTCTCTCTCTCTCTCTCTCTCTCTCTCTCTCTCTCTCTCTCTCTCTCGTCTGGTTCATCTTCTTCCTGTTTCACGAACGTTCTTCCTCCGTTCTCCTTGCATGGCTTCGACGTTTCCTTCTTTGGAATTTCTTGATGGTCCCTGCAAAACAAACATAAACGCAGAATCCCCATTATCCTCCGACTGCTCACCTTCAATGGGTTCGAAGTGGTCTCAATATTAATGGCAGCTGTGCATGCAACGATGATGAAGAAACATGGATTCTTCTGAGTTCTTTCTTTTCCGATCACGATTCATGGATGCTTTTGGAGTTGACGGATCTCCGATGATGTTGAAACTGAGGAGGTTTCGCCGCGGTTTGGATTGCCCTTTTGGATTCTCGAAATCTCCTATTCTTCTTTCTCGGCTTGAGGTGATGATGAAAGCCTTGAAGCTTTTCTGAACCTCCTCCTAGATTGAGAGGATAATGATGAACCTCTGAGGTTCTGAATCCTCTCTCTAGAGGTTTCGCGGCGCCGTTTTACTTTAGGGTTTCTTTTCGATCTGAAAACCCTTCACATTTATATGATGCTGTTTTCTTTGATTTGTGGGCTTGCGAGGTTTTGATTGTTACTATGTTTCTGCGATTTTGTCGGCTGGTTTTGCTTGATGGTTGTTGACTTGTTGATCTTAGACGGTTTGCCGGCTTGATTCGTTCTTGGCTGTGAATTTGTTGGCTTGTGATTTGCGGATTTGTTGTTTGTGACTCCGGAAAAGTTGTTTTGCATGTTGTTGTTGCGACTATTCTGGAAGCTGTTTGTTGACAAATCCGTTGGATTTCTTGTTTGACTGTTTGGCTGAGAATCACTTTTTGTGGATATGTGCTTTTCCAATTAAGTGCTTTTCCAATAAGCACTTTTGAAAAATCATTTTTCGGAAGCGCTTTTTCGCTTAATCACTCTTATCTCTCACCTCCCGGTTGCCTCAGATAAGAACAGGATGTTACCGGATTTATCGAAGAGCCGGAAATAAAGTCGGGAGCCGGTTTCAGAGCAACCCGTTACCCCCCGACGCACCCGATGATCATATTGTTCTAAGGGTGTCAGAGTCCCACTCTAACCGATTAATTTTTGTTCGTTTTGATTTGCAGGTTCAGAGCGTTAATCAAAAAAGTCGGGAAAAGTCAAAGAAGTTGGAAGAAACTTAGGAAAATTAGGAATTTAATTTTTTTTATGCAATTTTGTATTTTTTTATAATTTTTTATTTATACATTTTATGTAAAGAATAATTATCCTTAATAGAAACTCTTTAATTAAAACATTATTATATTTTTGTGTTTTTTCCTTATATATGCAAATAATAATAACTTATCATGAAATGTATGGAATGAAAATAACATTAATTTAAAATGAAATTAATGAAAAATAGAAATGAAATGAAATTATGAAATGAGACTAAAATTAAGAAATAAATTGATTTTTCTTTAAACAATGAAACAATGATGGGATTAATGAAAAAATGATATATGATTGGTTCTTTTTAAAAATGCAATTAATTTAATTTAAAAATGAAATATGATGACACATGATTGAAACAAAAATAGGAACTGAAAATCGAAAAGAAAATCGTTTTCTATTAATTCCTAGCTATTCCAATTTAACCGATTAACCCTGTTCCCGACAGAATTTCCGATTTAACCTTCCTGCAATTTCAAATGAGCAACTTTATCCGGATAAATCCAACTGTCTGATTAAACTCAACTCAGATTCCCAGATTGCAACTCAGATCCACGACTTGACAACTAGCTGTAATCAAATGAACATTTTACCCTTCATGAACGAAAGAATGCACAAATGCGACTTTTCCTGCAAAAATTAACCAACTGCACAACCTGTTAGTGACTGGTTAAATGCAATGCAAAATGCAATGAAATGCCAGGTGAAACGACAAATCTTAGGGCAAAATTTGGGGTATTACAATAATGAACCCATACAACTCACTATCACCAAAATGATGATATTAAGTACACACAAATATTTTCGACACCAAAAGGATAATAGTGACTGCACGCAGATTTCCGAAACCAAAAGGGTGACAGATCTATAAACAAAAGGATGATAGAAAACACACAGATATTTCTAACACCAAAAGGATGACAGATTTATCACCAAAAAGATGATAGTGAACATACCCAACTCTCCGACACCAAAAGGATGAAAAATCTATCACCAAAAGGATGATAGATAACACCCACAACTTGCCACCACCAAAAAGATGATAGTAAGTACGGACCGCACACAACTTGCTATCCCCAAAAGGATGATAGTGAACATAGACAAAGATTTCCGCAAAAGGATGACGGATCTATCACCAAAATGATGATATGGAACACACGCAAAGATATCCAACAACAAAAGAATGACAAACCTATCACCAAAAGAATGATAGAGAACACATACAACTTGATATCACCAAAAGGATGATACTAAGCACACAACACAACTTGCTATTACCAAAAGGATAATAGTAAGCACACACAGATTTCTGACACCAAAATGATGACAGATCTATCACCAAAAGGATGATAGTGGACACACACAACTGGCTATCACCAAAAGGATGATAATAAGTTCATATAAATCTCCGAAACCAAAAGGATGACAAATCTATCACCAAAATGATGATAGTGAACACACTCAACTTGCTATCACCAAAAGGATGATAATAATAACACAACTCAATGATCACCATCACCAAAAGGATGAAGGTGAAACACAACTTGCTATAACCAAAAGGATGATAGTAAGTACACAATGGTTTCAGAGGTTGCCATCACCAAAAGGATGATACACATACCAAATATTCAAGGATCTCCAGCACGAAAAGGATGATAGTAAGATCAAACAACACAAATTACTACCACCAAAATGATGATAGTAATTTCCCAACTTCAATAATCACCATCACCAAAAGGATGAAAATAAAAACTGAAACAAAATTTTCTACCACCAAAAGGATGATAGTAAATACACAAATTTAATGATCACCAACACCAAAAGGATGAGGGTAAGATCAAAATATCATCTGCTATCACCAAAAGGATGATAGTTCAAACTAGTTGTAGGAATATCAGTAAGACTTATTTGAGGACATCAACAAAAGGTTAAAGCAAATAAGTCACCAAGTAACACCATTATTATCAACAAAATATTGAAAGGAACCAACTCACTAGGGAACTCCCAAGAGAAAGGTAGGAATTCAATATGAGAAAAGCCACTGACTGGTCTGAGGATAACAACGTTATCAACAAAAGGTTAGAGAAAAAAACTCAATGGGAAACACCCACTGAACAATGAATGGTAAGAAATCATCAAAAGAAATACCACTTGATGAGTCGAAGATAACAATCGCGTTGACAAAAGGTTGAAGAGAACAACTCAATAGGGAACACCCACTGACTCGGAGAAAGGCCACTGGCTGATTGAGGATCGTCCTGGAATCTCGTGATTGATCCTTGATCCTAACTTATGCATGTATGCATGTTTGACTTTGTAAGGGTACTCCACTTTGGATGGAAATATGATGCAACGACTGACGTGCTCAAATGCATGTAGACATGCAAACGTTGGGTATATATATAATTTGGGTTCATGTATTCATATGATGTATATGAAGTATATGATGCATGTTTGAATGTAGATAGGTGATTGGATATGTTTTATGAAGGACAACAATAAGGTGGACTTTTATTTTGGTAGTTGCCAATGCAGATTAGACTTCGGTTGGTGAAATGATTGATTCCCGACACGCAGTCTCTAACAATGCCATTATCAAAGGCAAACTAAGATGCTCTCGTCTCCAGGTTTGAATACATGTTGCTAAGTCGTGTGTTCGTTCCTGAGAGAACCACCACTTTATTGCCTGATGGTCAGAGTGGTCTAAAAATGAGCGTAGCGACGTGATTAACGCATGAAGATTATGCTTTTTCTCTAAACTCAATGATTTTTAGTGTCTAGCAATATCTTATTGTCCAACTTGAAGGTACAGAGAGGGCCTGCCCCTTTGCAACTTGCTTTGCCCCAGTCTGAAAGGTTCTCGAAAGATTTCTCCTTGAATAGAAGCTCTTTGGAGTTACCATGACATAATTTTCCCCAATGTATGAATATGGTAGTGACCTCCCCCTGATTAACCTAATCCTAGAAATGGTCTAATCTTTGGAAGTGGCGTTTCTGAGATGACTTACCCCTGATTGAGCCTTTGAGGGATTTACCCCAGATTCATAAGGTTTTAAGGTAGTCTTAATTTGGGTCAGCACATATGAAAGTTCAAGTCCCTCCTTGATTGTCCCTTGTTGGAATTTCCTTGATGTCTGAAATTCTAGCACACAGATACCAGATGTCAAGACAGATGTCAGGACACTGGGATCAAGACAACAAACAACACTTATGGAGAGAAATACAAATTTGAATGTAAGCAATAACACAGTCAATTGTTAACCCAGTTCAGTGCAACATCACCTACATTTGGGGGCATCCAAGCCAGGAAGGAAATCCACTATAATAGTATTTGTTCAAAGCCACAACAAACACCCTTAGGCTTACAAGCTTCTCACCTAATCACTACCCGTGCTGACTTCTACCTAGGAACTCCTAGATATGAGACCCCTCTTACTTCCCACCAGTCACACAATAGTGGCAAAACTCAACAATAAGAAATATTGGAAGTCACACTTCCAAAGACACAAAAATCCATTCTTTGCTTAAAAGCTTAGGTCTGATTACATCTAAAAAACACAATCCAATTCAAGTACCTAAGGACTACATGAATGACTCACAAATGCACAAACAAAAACAGTCCATCTCAAATGTCAAACAACATAAGAGAGGATCACAAAGAACAAATAAAAAAATAAAAAACTCTCTAAACCCTAATAATCTTTCGTTTAATACACAACTTCTATCTTTGCATTAGGTTTAGAACTCCTCTTTAAATAACCTCCAGATCAGCATGGGCTTAAGCTATTCAATAAAATAAAACTCAAATCACAAAATAACAACTTCAAATATTCTACACATAAATAGGAACTGATTTGAAAGTTTCCTAAAAAGTCTTCAAAATCCTTTTTATGAAAAACATGCAAATCTATCAAGAAAAAAGTTTTTAAAACCCCTCATTGGATTTCGACACTGTGTGAATTAAAATACAATCAAATCTCAGACTTTAAATACCAAATCGTCCCATTCCTAATCTTCTGGTATAACATGTCTTACCACATGTCCCAACATCATGCTGAACATGTTGTCTGAATAACTTATCAAGACATCTGTCTCAATATCTTGTTGTGAACTTATTTTAACAAAATTGTTGCCAAACTAAAACCATAGAGCTTACAGTCTCCCCTTTGGAAAATTTTGGCAAAAACAACCTTTGCATGAAGAACCAAAAATAAATCCAAGATAGCCAAAAACACACTAGCACAAATCTGAGGCACTCGCAACGGAAAAAGAAAACCAGCCTCACAGAGAAAAAAAAACTCTCACACAGCAAGAAAAAAACTCCAAAACAAAAACTTCACTCCCCCTGAATTGCATAGCCAACAATTCAGCAAACAAAAATAATGTTAAGACATCTTGTTTGACATTACAGAAATGACAACACTCCCCGTGTCACAAAGCTCCCTCTTAAGAGCATAACCACATAACTCCCAGTCAGCATCATTACTTCTTAATAACTCACATTTCTCCCCCTTTCTAGCCATAAATTAGACAAAAGCTAAACAAATCAAGAACTCATATGAGCATAAGTTATTAGAAGAAAAGACTACTAGCAAACACAAGAAAAGAACAAGTCACATGCACGAAGACAAATAGAGCAAGAAGTAGAAAGCATCTTTAGTTAAGGTTACATTCCAACATCAAATAAAGTGCACAAAAGTAGTAGTTTAGGGCATAACCCGCAAAAAAAAATCATAGCAAATAAATAAAGAGCACAAGTTGTTACTAGTCTTCAAAATTCTTATCTCCATTGGCAATAGCATTTCCATCACTATCTCATGCTTCCTCCCCTGCATCAATTAAGTCATCCTCAACTCCCTCATTTATCAAAGCTTTAATAAGTTTTTCAAGTTTGATTTTTCTTTCAGTGCATGCTTTTATAGTCCCATCCAACTCCTTGTAGGTTTCTGTTAACTCAGCCAAGACTCATGTTTTTGAAGTTGACCCAACAACTCCTTTGTCATATGTCATGACAATGTCTGAGATACGTGTCCTTTCAAATAGCTGCTAGTGCAAAGACAAAGGTACCTCCCTCTTGTATGTTTTACAGAATTAGTCAGAATACCATGATGCTGACCCAAGATGATTCCAAAAATCAAGGAAATGCGATTGACAATTTGACAGTAAAGGAACCCGCATGCTTCAAGGTTTGATAAAAAACAAATGAACCAAAATCAAAAGCAGTTTTGGTACCAACTATATAGATAAACATGCCCAACCCTGTAGCACTAGTAAAGGAGTGATTTGTAGGCACCCAATTAGCAGCCTTAATTTTATGCAGAACAACATATTTGACACTTAGTTTTCCAACAGACAGCTTGCCTTTTCTAGGCCAATTCTTCATTTGATTCGATGACTTCAACTTTAGCTTGCTCTTCCTCATTTCTTTCCATGAATCTATTTATGACCTCAGGAGAGAACTCAACACACCTTCCCTTCACATATACCTTTTGATATTTTTTACTCTTCTTGCTATTACAATCAGTAGGAATGTTCACTATTAACTCCTTCACCAGCATTTCATAAACTTACCCTTGATATAGTAATAATCCCTTCATTCGGATTTCCTATTATGAGTTCCTTGGGATGTTCCTTCTGAATTATAATAGAGGGCCCTTTATTTTCCTGATTTCCATCCTCCTCCACAACAACAGGTTCATTTTTCTAGTTATTACCAGCACCATTATCTGCAGTGGCAGTCACCTGTGGTGATGTTTCAACATCATCATCGATATCGTCCTAATTATCTATAGTTAAGTCATCTATCACAACATTAATATACTCCATAATTACCTAGGTTCTAGTGTTAAACACTTTGTAGGCTCTGTTGTTTGTGGAGTTTCATAAGAATATTCCTTAATCACTTTTGGGATTCGTCTTCCTTCTTTGATCATGATCAACCAGGATATAACACTTGCTCCCAAAAACATGGAAGTACTTGATAGTAGGCTTTCTTCCCTTCTATAATTCATAAAGAGTAGTTGAGGTACCAGTTCTCAAGGTAACCATATTATGAATATAGCATTCAATATTTATTACTTCAGCCCAAAAATGATAAGGTAGACGTTTAGCATGAAGCATGACTCTAGCAGGCTCTTAAAGAGTTCTATTTTTTCATTCAACCACTCCATTTTTCTGAGGAGTGATGGGAGAATAAAATTCATGGCTAATAACTTCTGAAGAACATAATTCAACAAACTTCTTATTCTCAAACTCTTTTCCATGATCACTCTTAACCTTACAATGTTGCTCTCTTTTTCTCTTTAAAGCCTTTGACATAATTCCTCAAAAACATCAAACACATATGATTTTTCTTTGATAAAGTGCACCCAGGTGAATCTTGAGAAATCATCAACTACTATATAGGCATACCTCTTACCCCCCAAGGCTTTCCACTTGCATAGGACCAATCAAATCCATGTGAAGAAGATCCAACACTTTTGAAGTAGCTAGATGTTGTACCTTTGGATGGGACATCTTGGCTTACTTTTAAATTTGACATTCACCACAAATTCTTCCTTCTTCTATCCTGAGCTTGGGAATTCCTCTGGTAGCTTCTGTAGACACAATATACTTCATACCTTTCAGATGTAAATGACCAAGCTTTTGGTGCCACTGTTGAACTTCATCTTCTTTAGACATCAAACATGTAGGAGAGCTTTTTGTTGATTGAGGTGTCCATAAGTAACATTTACCCTTAGATATGACTCCCCTCATCAAAACTTCATCCTTCTCATTAGTCACCACACATTTAGACTTAGTGAAATTGACTTCAATCCTTGATCACACAACTGACTTATGCTTATCAAGTTGGTAGTAAACCCTTTTACCAATAGCATATTCTCAAGAATAGGGAATCCTGAACATGCTAGTCTTCCCACCCCTTGAATCTTTCCCTCGACACCATCCCGAAAGGTAACATAGCTAGTAGAGTATGATATAATGTTGACCAAAAATTCCTTAATACCAGTCATGTGTCTAGAACACCCACTATCAAAATACCAATCTTCTCTAGCTGAAGCTCTAAGATAAGTATGACCAATAAGTAAAGTAATAGCTTCTTTGGAAACCCATTTCTTTGTAACCTTAAGCACTTCATGATTAACCTTGGGTTGTATAGAAGACCTTGGATATTCATACATCCTGAAATAGTAAGGCTTGATATGCCCAAATCTACCATAGTAATGTCATCTCCAATGTAAGGCCTTGCTTCTTGCTTGATACTTCTGATGACTGGTATGATGTTTGAACATTTTTTTTTGACATTATTGACTCTTGCTTCTTTCTAGTGTGAAAACAGTTTGTAACCTTAGGATCTCCTTTTAGAGTTTGATTATCAAACCTTATGCCTTTTAAGTCACCAGCCATTTTTCCAACTTGAAGAATTTCATCTAACATGTTAGAACCGTTATTCAACATTATCACATACTTGGTCATATTTTCAAGTTAGGAGGTCAACATGGTTACTTCATCCTGCAGGTTATGGATGTTGGACACATATTCTTCCTTCTCATTTTGAAGCTTAGAGATAATTTCTTGTTGCTTGTCACTTCTAATACACAGATCTTTGTAAGAAGCAGCTAGTTCTGTATAGGAGTTTTCTTCATCACAGGAATCTGCATCAGATGCCCATCTTCCAGTTAGAGCAGTAACATATTTGGCAGATTCATCATCAGACCAAGAAATAGTTATCCCTTTATGTTGTTTCTTGAGGTAGGTAGGGCATTTTGATCTAACCTGTCCAAATACATCATATTCATGACATTGAAACCCTTTATTCTAATTGGAATTTTCTTCTGTTCTTATTTTTCTTTGAGATTCATAGTTTCTGCCAGTGTTAAGACTGATGTTCTGGACATTAGGTATTGACTTCCTCTCCATTCTCTTTAGCACTTGGTTGAATTGTCTTCCAAGTATAACCATGGCATTTGACATGCCTTCATCAGTGTCTAGATCACATTCTTCCACTCCATCTTTTGTATTGGAAATAAAAGCTATGCTTTTATTCTTCTTTTTAGTTATGTCATTAATGGTCAACTCAAAAGTTTGAAGTGACCCCACAAGTTCATCAACCCTCATGTTACTGATGTTTTAGGATTCTTCTATGGTTGTTACCTTCATATCAAACCTCTTGCGAAGAGACCTGAGGATCTTCATAATAAGCTTTTCTTATGATATTTTCTCTCCTAGAGCACTAAAGGTATTAGCTATTTCAAGAACATTCATGTGAAAGGCATGGATACTCTCATCCTCCATCATCTTTAAATTTTCAAATTTGGTAGTGACCAACTGAATTCTAGACATCTTTACTTTAGATGTACCTTCATGAGTTGTCTTGAGAATTTCCCAAGCATCTTTGGCTATAATGCATGTGTTAATTATCGCTACTGCGAAAAAAGTGTCGGCAATGACAGAAGAGTCGCCACCTATCGTTATTTATCCCAAAGGAGGGAATGGGAATGACCAGGAAAAACCTAGCGAAAAGGGATAAGATCGGTCATCGCAACCAAATCTCGGGTTCAGGAGTCGGTTACGCAAGGGGAAGGTATTAGCACCCCTCACGTCCGTTGTACTCAACGGGATCCACGCTTGTTTTCTTATCTAAAAGGTTGTTTATCTATCTAACTAAAGGCCTGGGACAAAAGAAAGGAAAAAGGACTCGACAGAGCGTCGCTGCTCTGGACCTACGTATTCCCTCGTGTAATGGGAAAGTCAGAGTCAACGTAGTTCGCCTAACTACGGGTAAAATACGAGGGAAGGTTGCTCGCCAAGATATCACATCTTGTGCCTACGTACTCTCAATAGGTATGAGAGATCAGAGCGAACGTAGTGCGGGATAAAGAGAACACAGGTTTGTTCGTCTGTTTTATCCGAGTAAGGTTAAACTACAGTTCCAGCAGTTAGGGACAACGCCTGTTTGTGGTAGAACCGAAGCTTAACAGTACTCTTTTATCTTAAAAGATTTTCCTAGTTAAAGAGACCCCACGGGGAAAAGAAAGTTTGATGTTTGTTTTTAGTCTTTTACGAGAAGTGTTTTGAATGAATGTTTGTAATTTATATCGCACTAGAGACTATGACTTAGGAGCGAATGCGTCGCATATCATCCAAAGGCCGTATGCTAAACACTCTATGTAATTGAGGAGAAGCCCCCCAATCACCATTTCCCAAGTAGCTTAAGGCTCGTAACATACAATACTCATTAGCCTTTATTATGTACTTTGAAGTTGTTTTGAGATGAGAAGAGAGAGAGAGGACTCTAAGGGGAAACTAAGAAAACCCTACTGTTATCACGTAAGATGGTCCTAAGGTTGAGTTTAAGAAGGGAATTCTATCCTATATGTTGTCATGCAAAGGGTTAGAACCTAGTGTCTATCATCACCATCCTTGAACAAGGATGTGAGAGTCCTAAGGGAACATGTTAATGGAAAGCAAAAGCAAAGCTGAAATCATTAAGCAGATGAAATAGGAATGTGAATGCACATGCAATGCAACAATACAAGCAAGGGAGGACACCTCAACGTTTAATGCAAATAAGGCAAACATAAAAGAAAACAACAGATAAGCAAAGCGAGGCAACCTTAACCTTTAGATGCAAACATGGACTTAAGAGAAAGAATGCCTACACATGCACTACTATCCTAATGCACCTAATCAATCAAATATGCAGGGGAGAGGATAAACAAGATGACGGGAAAGCAAAAGGAGAACTAAAATCATCAAGTTCAATGTGCAAAAAACAGGAGTCCACAAAGGCTCAACTTCTTTATGGAATGCACTAAGTTCTTCCTAAGGAAGAACTAGGCTCTCACAAGAAGGATCCTAAGATCAAAGGACAGATAAGAAGGAATGATGGGAAGCATAGTGTGAACCAAGGAAACCTACTATGTTCAATGTGTATCAACATAAGAGTCCACCAAAGGCTCAACTTCTTTATGGAATGCTCTTAGTCCAACCAAAGGAAGAACTGGGCTCTCACAAGAAGGATCCTAAGATCAAAAAGGACAGAGGAAAGAATGAGTGTACAAAGTACTTGAGTCCATCAAAGGCTCAACCTCTTATGGAATGCACTAAGTTCTTCCTAAGGAAGAAATAGGCTCTCACAAGAAGGATCCTAATATCATAGGACTAGGAGGAAGAAGAGAAGAGGATGAGTATGGGAAGCATGGTGAAAACCTAAGGAATTCACCATGTCACTCAACCAAGTTCATCACACATGAATAGTCCTCAAAGAATCTACCACTCATGGAATGCACAGAATTCTTCCTAGGGAAGAACTAGGCTCTCACAAATGGGATCCTAATATCATAGGACTAAAGGATTGGAGGATGAATCATGCAAAGAGGGAATTCATTCAAGGTTATCCACAAGGCAAGGCTACATGAAAAGTCCTAAGGGAAGCCTAAGGTATGAACTATCTAGGAGCATGATCAAGAATTGAAATTGCACATACAAGTGCCTTAAGATGTCGAGAGTATGAATATGGAAGATTTAGATGCACAAGCATTGCAAGAAGATCACACAAAATGCAAACTAGGCAAAAGGTAGAGTTGAAACCACACAAAAGTCAATCAGAATGTAAAATCTACCAAAAATAGTAAAACACGTCTAAAAAATTCTAAGAAAATTCCTATGAGACCCCTCTGGTCTTAGGAACCAGGGGTCCAAATTTGGGAGCAAAACTCTAAGTCTAGGTATGCCAATAGAAAGCAAAATCATAAGGTACCCTATGCACTAGGCCAAAAGAGAGGGTTCTAAAGATTTAATCCAAAACCTAATCAAATGATATCTAAAATCAGAGAGAAAAATACTCAAAAATCAATCAAGATATCCATAATATGCACAATAAATTCATGAATTTATTTGGTGGTTTGATCACAAAATAAAATTCTAAACAAATGATATGCAAATTTCTATTTACAAGAAACCACTTAAAAAGGAAATTCAATATTAAATTGAAAAATGATTAGAAAATTAATCTAAAAATATGTAAAATCAAAGTACACGTCAAAGTATGCAAAGAATATTTTTCCATGATTTTTGGGATGCATTAAGTATTTTTCATGAATTAAAATGCAAACAGATATGAAATAATGGAATAAAAGAAAAAGAAAGAAAAATGGAAAAGGAATGGTGGGAATAGCAATCCATTAACGTGTATTTCTATGGGCCCAGGTTGTGAGGGAGGTGCAAATATGAAACAGGCCCAGTCCACTCAGATTCTCACTTAATCAAAGTGCACCATTTCATTAATCTTGGTCCACCATTCTAAAACCTAATCGTGGTCGTTTGATGTGGCTAGAGTCAAGGGATCTAAAGAAGGATATCATGATACGTATGTGTCGCTACTGCGAAAATCGGCGCCGGCTGAACAGAAGAGTCGCCACCGTGCGTTATTTATCCCACGGGAGGGAAAGGAAACGCTCAGAGTAAACCTCGCACAACACGGGAAAGGTATGGTCGTCGCAACCAAAACCTGGATTCGGGAGTCGGTTACGCAAGGGGAAGGTATTAGCACCCCTCACGTCTGTCGTACTCGACGGGATCCACGCTTGTTTTCGGGTATGGATTGTTATTCTATCTAAACTAAAGGTCAAGGGTTAAAAGAAAAATAAAATGACTCGGCAAAGTATCACACTTTATGCCTACGTATTCCCGTCTGGAACGAGAAATCAGAGTCAACGTAGTTCGCCTACCTACGGGAAAGGAGGGGAAGGTTGCTCGCTAGGATATCACATCCTATGCCTACGTACTTTCATACAGCATGAAAGATCAGAGCAAACGTAGTTCGGGCCACGTACGACACAAGTCTGTCTTGGTTGATTTTATTCCTTCTGAAAAAGGTTTTTTTGATTAGCAGTCCAAGCGGACGAAAAATGACGTTTTGATGAGTTCACATTCTTTTACGGAAGAAGTGTCTTTTATTGTGTTCGAAGTTTTATTGTATTTTTCTGTTTGTCTTGAGAAAGAAGAGACAGAACTCTAACCTACGGTTGCGAAGGGAATCAAACTAACCTAATGTTATCATGCATGGGTTAAGACCTAGTGTCTATCATGCTCCTCTCTTGCGCAGAGAGAAACAGAGATCCTAAGGGAATAGATGGAAACAGAAACAATATCAGATATATACAGTAAAGCAGTAAAATGCATGGATGCAGCAATACAAGCGAGGCAAGGGAGTCCCACTCAACCTCGAACCTAGAAAACAATAGGCAAAAGTGAACAGACTTCACTTTCAACCCAACAGGGTAAACAGTAAACAATACAGTCAGGAAAACCAGTCAATACATCAAAAATGAAATACAGCAAAAGATAAACAGCCACAGCAGCTCTGCATCAACACCTATCTTCAAGTCATCTCCAATCAGCTACAAGCTTCAGCAAGCATCAATCCCCATCTCCACAGCTTTTCAGCAAGGTCTTGATCATTAATCTTCCATCTGCAATGGCTTTTCTTCAAGTCTCAAACTCCAAGCTGGGGGATCAATCACAAGAGTGAATTGGGTGTTAAACAATTAGTTGACTACCAAGGGTGGCAAACCAACTGCTACTAACACATAAGACATTTTCTCTCAAGAGTTCTATCTCTTAGACAGTAGCACCAAGCCTTCCAAAGGAAGGGGGTGAGTGTCTTAGAGAGACTCTGTATCATAGAGAGGAATGAAGGCAGTCAAAACCTTCCATGTTTGAGAATCAAGCTTTCTAATCTAGAGCTCTGCCTAGCTCCTAAACCCTAATCTCCTCAACAGCTGCTAGCAGGAATCTCCTCATCAACTCTGGAAGTTGGTCTTCAAGCTCTGGATCTCCAATGGCTTCATCATCACAAGTCTTCAGCTCTCCCAATCCCCAAGCAATCCCAATACCCACACAGACAAATCAATAATCCCCAGAGGGCACACCATACCAGTCAATCAAATACAGTAATATACTAATAGCAGTAGGGGGAATCCTAGTGATTTCTGAGGGATCTAATAACTACCCATAGTCCCTATAGTCCCATAGCTAAAATATTCAATCTCTAAGTCCTAAGGGAAATGAACTTATTCACCTATGTTGTCAATTAAACCCTAATTTTGTTCACGTTATTCACACCTAAACTAATCACCTAAAATTAATTTCTAAAAATGGGAACTAAATTGTATGTACAAGTTGAATGTCTAAACTAAACAACCTAAAAAGAATGGATAAAAAATGTTAAAGCAACTATTAGAACAAAAATGATCAAATTCATGCATCAAACTAGACTTAACTAAATGCTACTTACAAGAAAAATACATGAAAAATATTAAACAAAAATAAAATTCCAATTTTATTATTTCATATTTTTCTAGACAGAATAATGGACCTATAGCAAAAAGAACCAATTAAAACAAGTCATTTTCCATTTTTTTATGATTTTTTTAAAGATGTAAAAATATTAAAGGAAATTAAAACACACAAAATGGAAATTAAATGGGAGGGGGTGCGAAAAGTAGAAGCGCCCAGTTGTATTCCAGGTGGGCTCATATCAGGGGGGGCGTGAAAAGTAATCAGGCTAAGCCCACTAACATTCAGAAAAAACAAAAACAGACAAAATTGCGCTGGGGGTGTGGAACTCAAAGATTTCACGTGTGTTTTAGTTTGGGCCTAGCAGGAGGGTGTGTGAATAACAATCAGACTTAAGCCCAAGGGTTTTTACTAATTGAAACGGTGCGTTGCACCTTGAAACTTCCCTCTGTTTTTTGAAATTAAATGGGGACCGTGCGATCAGATGAAGAAGTCAAGTATCTGGGACGATCTAACGGTGGGAGTTCATCGTCCCCAAGTGAGCTAGGGTTTGCAGAAAAAGCAGCTCCCATGCACAACCTTCGAGCTTCTCATTCTCCCTCAATACGCCGTGAAAACAAAACTTGTAAAGACCAAAATCACTCCATTTCTTCCCCTCTACAAGTCTATGCTCTTAGTTTTCTCTAAAACCCTCTCTATGATTAAACCCGATAGATGGAACTTCATGGCATACCTACTGCACTCACCAGTGGAGCCTCACAATTCTCCAATCCAACTGTCCCATCTTGTTCATTATTTTACCCTGATCTCATCAAGCCAATACATGCTCATTAATACTCAAAATACCACCTATCCTCGATCATCCAAGTTTCAACACTCTGCCATGGAAACTCACAGAAGTCTCTCTAATTCTCAGAATTCAATCACCTATGGTCTCTAAACACTCTGATCCTAACCATTCCATCTAATACTACCTAGATGAAGAGATATAGATTGAAATGCATACCTTGCAATGTTGATGAAACAGTGGTGGAATCGTGCACTTCAAGGCCTGGCAAGCTTCACTAATGATCCTTGGGAGATGCTAGTCCTACTGTATGCAAAAGAAATGGATGAAGAAACTTGGATTCTTGGCTGCAGTTCTGATATGCCTTCTTGCAATGTGAACCCTAACCCCTCAATCCTCCATTGTTGGACCTTGCTCCATGCTCATTCCCACTCACAAACTTCTATGGATGATGAATGAAGAACAGAAGTGATCAGAAATGGAAGATTATGGTGATTCTTGCACTTTCTTACAATGGAAGCAACTATGAAGTTCTCTCTTTTCTCTCCTTCAAATACACCAACCCCTTGCACAAATGGCTTCATCTCATTATATAGGTGATGATTAACAGAATGAGAAGTTTCTAGATTGCTCTTGGAGGATTCTAGAAAGTTGTGGAAATTTCAAGGAAGTTCTCATTTGATGATATGTTGAAGATCTCTTATCTCATGCTTGCCCCTTTGTAAACTTGTGTTAAAATCTCCTTTCATTGGATATTAGGAGTGTATGTATGAAAAACCAAGCTTTTCCTTTCCTTGTGTTAAGTTTTACCATGTTGCCTTATGATGCAAGAAACAAATTTACAAAGGAAGTCCAATTTTTAAGCCTAAACTCAAAAATGTGGCTGAACCAATGTCTTTAAAATGATGTTGGGAATCAATTTGGTATATTGGATGACCCATATTGGATTTGTAGATCTCTCAAACCAATTTTTTATTTCAACTTTTTCAACTTATATGCCTTTTTTAGGTCATTTTTCACCAACTTTGGTCAAGTCTCATTCCATACATTTCCAAACTTTCATGACTTCTTTTCTAGACTTAAAATGGAATTTTGAGAAACTTTGATGTTGGGAAGTTTTTCATTTGAAGCTCCCTTGTATGAGTTTTAGGCATAGGCTAAGAATGACCTGTAATCCTCAGATGACCAAACTACCCTTTGCTTGCCAAGACCATAAGTAGAGTTACACAAATCATATGAAGGCATACGATACCATTCTAGAAAGCTAAGACAATGAGGAACAATTCTTATGTTGACCAGAAATTCATTTGAAATCTCCTTGAGGGGTAAAAATAGCTTGGAAGTCAAGTCACTTTCACAGACAAAAGTTCAGATACCTCAGATGACCTGTAACTTGTAAGGACCATAACTTGAGTTCTGTAAATCTCCTTAATGTCTTCCACCACTCAAATTAAAGGTCTTGAGATCCTATACAAGTTTCATGTTGGCCAAGGATACATTTGAAGTTTGCATTTTGACTTATCTTGCTTGGAAATTTGACCTAAACTAGGGGATTTTACACAGAAACCCTAATTTAGAAACTCCTCTTCTCCTTGATTTCTCTTGATTTCTTCTTAGAATATCATCATATCCTTATTCTTCATGTCAAATGATGAACCCCACATCTCTTCAATAGCCCTTAATGCCTTTCAATCAATCAATTGACCTAGAGTTGACCTAGAGTTGACCCCAGATGAAACCCTAGTTGACTGTCTTCATCCACGACTCTTGTGAATACACCAATGCCTTGTTTCCTTCTCCAAATGACTTTCTAAGTCCTCCAAGATGTCTAGATACTCCCCATGCTCAGCCCACAGCTCACAACTTACTTGTTGACCCTCAGGCACTCTCAAATAGGAGATGGACTCAATGTTTGATCCACTGACTTCTCCAACTTTCAAATTCTTTTCTGATGACTTGAATGAGATTGAATCAGGATAATAACCTCTTGATAGGCCTCTAGAGATGAGAATAATGATTGGTCCCCTGTTGGATGACTTGCTATGCTTATGCTATGCAGATGATTAGACTATGTACATGACTCTATATGCAAATGCTAATGACATTGAAACATAAACCAAGTGGATAAGGTTGAGCAAATTTTAGGGTGCAATAGTATGCTTCTGAAATTATATCACAGGACGAGAATGAATCGTGGCCACAGTATGTGCTTGAGTCAAAGGTTCCAATAAGATCTAAGGGCTATCATTTATGCTATGTGCCTAAGAGTTTGAACATAAAAAGGAGGGAGAACCAGAGGGTAGCCGGAGAAGCCTCTGGTCGTCTTCTCCATTCACTATGAACAGTGGCGCTGCTTACAACTTGCCAAAACTCTAAATTTTTTATACCAATATCTTCGTCTCATTATGTACATCATCATCCTAGCATTCTTTTTCATTTTTAGCCTATAATTAATCCAAATCGAAGCTTGCAAGATTGAAGGTCAAGTCACAAAAGTTCAAGAACATGAACAAGACCCATACATAAACGATCTACTATCCATGGACATCAAGAATATGCAATAATGACGCGTGAATGATTCCTAAACAGAGAGAAATTTTAATTGGAAGCTTACCTAGTGGAGAGCTTCCACTGAGCCTTGTTCTTGCCTTGATTCTCTTGCTAAACCATCCAGAAACATTCCATGAACTTCAATGAAGCTTCTGCAACTCTTAATTTTGACTGAAACTTGATAATTTTCCAAGAACGATTTTCAATTTTCATCCACTTTTCTCAACCGTTTTTTTGTTATTCTTCCATCCAAATTCAGTTATTTTTGGTTGTGAATGATGATAATAATATATGGAATGGATATGGATGACTTTGAAGCCCAATTGCAGCTTGTATGGCCCAATTCAAAATCCAAAATTTCTCATGTTGGAGCTTCACCAATCTCATGAAAACAGAGCTTAAAACTTTCCAATTTGATTCACATCAGTTACTTGAGATGTAAGGAACACCAATGGATGAGATTAAACCCTTGCTTTTGAAGGTGAGAAAACACTTAGAAGGGGGGGTTGAATAAGGGTTTTGAAATAAATATGGCAATAAAAACACAATGATTTTTATCCTGGTTTGTTGAACTCAACTAATCCAGTCCACCCTATCAAGAGTGATTTGCCTTTCTCCACAAGGACTTAATCCACTATAATCAAACAAATTACAATGTCAACCACTAAGAACAATTGTCTTAGTCTTCTCAAGAACTACTGACCACAACTTGGTCTTCTTAAGGAACTTTTACAATCAAATGTAAACTAAACAAGTGTTTAAAAATGCTTCTATGAAAGCTATATCACAACTGTGATTTATACACTTAAGATTAAGAACGAATGAAACTATTCAACAAAGAAATATAATTTGTATGAGAGCTTTGAGAGAGCTTTCAGTAGATTCGTTAATATTCGTCAACTTTAGAAAGTTGTTGAAGGCTTGCTTTTATAGACAAAGACGTCCAAGACGATGCAAGCTTGAAGACCGTGTACTCAAAGTAGTTGTAGCCTTTTGTCTTCACATGACTTGACCTTTCCTAGAAGTAGAACGTTCAGAGAAATCCTTTTTGCCTGAGTTCTTGTGTCTAGCATAAAAGAGGAAAGAGTCGTTTGGAATATGCCAACGGATATATCTTTGAATAATCTTATTCAACAAGCTTCTATCTCACAACAATCAACATCAGGGCCTTGAGTGATCAGAGTCTTGATGTTATCAGAGTTTGCTGTATCAGAGTGTTGCAGCAAGTGTGCTTCAACGTGAATAACAATCAGAGCAGAGTTTGGAGATCAGATCTTCAGTACTTGCAGCAAACAGTACTATCAGAGTCTTCTGAAAAACAATGCTTGAAACTCTTCATACAAAGTCTTCAGCTACGCTTCAGATGCTTCTGTAGCTTCTGCTTCAGAGTCTTTTGTAGGCAGCGCTCAGAGTCTTCTAACGAGATGCTTCTGATGCTCAGAGCCTTGCATAGTTCAATGTTCAGATTCATTTTTTCTTTCAGAAGAATATTAAATTTAATATCTGCAACAAAAATACTTGAACAAATTTAGAGTATATAATTTCTTAATACAAAATTTCAATAGTGTTATCATCAAAACATAGAGATATAACTAAGAACCAATATGTGTTCTAACATTCTCCCCCTTTTTTATGATGACAAAAACATAGGAAATTTTGTTCAATAAAGAGATAAATATAACTCCCCCTGAGATTATGAATCTCCCCCTGAGTTGAATACTAAGAAAGAATAGAAACTTCCCTTTTTGCATGAGTATTCTTTTTAGAATCAGAGCTTGATTTGGATGAACGTTTCAAAATCAGAGCCTGATTGGTTAAAACTTGATTTGGGGATCTCAGAGTTACTTTAATGAGTTTTGTCAGATTTATCATTATAGTTCTGAAAGACTAAAAATTCATGTTAGTTATGATTTGATATGTCTGAATTCCATTCAGGTAAAGTTTATTTGAACAATCAAAATTTCATTTTCTCCCCCTTATTGTCATAATCAAAAAGAAACTTTTTAAAGATAAATAAAAGGAAACAGAAAGAAATGATATAATCATATAAAGAAAACATTCAGAGATTCATTCATTAAAATATTCAGATAGAAAAGACATCAGATGAGAAATGCAAACAAGTGCTCAAACATCAGATAAAAAACATAAAACTAAGATTGTTTAGAGAGAAGCATCTTTAGAAGGTTTGTGATCTCAGAAGAAGATTCTTCTTGCTTGGACATCCATTTCTCAATGTTGTCAGTCTTCTGATCTTGCTTTGCCATCTAGGATTTTATCTCAGATTGACCAGCTTCCAGCACAACAATCTTGTCTTCTAAGTCTGGATTCTCTTTCTTAACTTCAGAAGAAGTAGAGGGAGCAGATTCAGAAGCAGGAGTAGGAGTAGAGTCAATATCCATTGCAGTTGCAAATTCTGGAGGCACAGATTCAGATGGTTGGTCCACAAGCGTCAGAGCTAAAGGATTTTCTTCCAAAATGACTTCAGGAGCAGATCCTTCAATAATTTCAGAAGTAGCAGACACTTCAGAAGTTGAGGGTGCATCTTCGAGAAGCAATGTTGAAGATCTTTTCACATTCCATAGCATGGTTCTGGCAATCTCAGCGAATCTGATCTTCGTATCACCAGAGCAGATACTCTTCAGATTTGAAGCAACAGTGTTGAATCTGGAGATGAAGTTATTTCAAATAGCATCAAAGTTATCTGAATTCATGCTTGAGAGGCATCTCTTCTTCACAGAGTCTAAACTCATCCTTATTTATTTCTTGAAAGTAGCAAATAAAACATCAACATTTAGCCTAGATTTAGGTTTAAGAAAGGCTTCTAGAGTTGATGGTTTGGATTGATCTGGTGAGGGTGGTATGGTAAAGGTTGGGATAATGAGCAGGCATGAGGCGAAAGAATGGTTTTATTCTGCGTATGGATGGAATAATAGTTCTGGGATTAAAAGAATATAGAATGAAGGCAGATTTCCTTGGTTTTATCATAAAGTGTTTGAGCTTTAATCCAGGGGGAAGGGGATCAGATGGTAAAGGTTTCAAGGAGGAAAAAGAAACAAAATCAGATGATCTTGGTTCATAGCCACGAAGAGATGGTGGTGAGTTAATTTCTGGTGGTAAGTCAGATTTAGATGAATTAGATGATTCAGATGAATGACAGGATGTGGAAAAAATGTCAAAGAGAGTTGTCAAAGGTTGAATATCTAGGACAACAGAATCAGGTATGAAAGGTTCAGAGGGTTGGATAGGTTCTGGTTCAGGATTATAAGGAGTGGATTGTTCTGGTTGTGGTTGTTGTTATTGTTGTTCTGGTTCTTGTGGTGTTAGTTCTGCTGGTGGTGTTTGATCTTGAGGTTCAGATTTGCCTGGTTCAGAGGTTTTTGGTTGTTCAGATTGTTCAGAAGTTATGGGTTCACTATTTGTTGGTGGTTCAGATGATTGTAACGGTGTGGCATCAGATGTGGTTTGTTTAGAAGATGGAGGTGGTTGTATAGATGATTGAGATGGTACAGAAGTGGTTTGAGTTTGGGAAGATGGGGGTTCAGGAATAGAGCTAATTGTTGATGATTCTATTGCAATTTCAGAAATAATAGGTAAGGATGATTTAGTACCTGTTTTCTTAATGCGTTTGATAGGAGCAGAAGGAGCTTCTCCATAAGCTTTTTTTTTCTTCTTCTTCTGAGGTTCTTCAGAAGTTTTCTGCTTTTTCTACTGCGTGCCTGCAACTTCTTCTTCTTCTAAAGCCTGTTTTCTCTGCCTCTTATGTTCCTCATAGAAATCTTGCATAGGTTCACGGTTTAGAAATCCTTCTGGAATTGGAATTCCTTGTTCCATACACGAGCCAACATACTTGATCAGAACTTCCTTTGGTTCTTCTGCATAAAACATTGGAAAATCATCTACAAGAATTCTTCGTTTGCTTACTTCTTCTGTATTGAGTTTGTCAGGAACATAAGTAAGTTCATCTATTTCTTTCAACCTCTGTAAACTTTTAGCATTCAGAACTTTTCCAATAATGGATGTAAGTTCTTCTTTTGGTCCAGCCTCATGCAGACGCGCCACCAGACCATTCTCTGTCAGAATGTCTGAAATCAATCTTCCACAAGGGATCCAATTTCTACCTTTTGCCTGTTTTGCCTTCATGTCTTCTCTGGATGCCTTAACATGATTCCATAGATGAGAGAAAAGCAGATGAGGCAGATCTACCTTTGTGCTCTGACTAAGACAGAACATGAAGTAAAGCTGATCATTATTCACATAGTTAGGAGAGTTTGTAGACTTCCTGTGATGAATACAACCCATGAAGATTTTAGCCCAGATCTTGTAATTTGGCTTCAAATCTTTGAACTTGTTAGAGGGTTCTCCAGAAGCAATCACCTCTTCATAAACAACTTTCATATTGACACGCCCAGTTAGACGAGAAACTCCATCAGCTTCTTCATATCCTATGAGTTTCCTTATAAGATCCTCAGTAATCACAACTTCTTTTCCCAGAACAGATGACACAATGAACTTGGGATATGCATTAACATGAATCCAAAATTCTTTTACCAAAACTGGATAAACTGGCCCAAACAGTCTATCAAAATACTGTGTCCATCCTTGAGCATCAATGATGGAACGCAGATTAAATCCATTTGCAGCCAATGAAGCAAAATCCACCAAGGATTCACACAAAACTTCCAGTTTCTCAACAGGTGTGAGATTTGTTCTAACAGGTTCCTTGAAAGGAACAACACCCAGATTAAAAGATGATACAACTGCCATGGTAGATTGGAAATGAGCAGAGGTTGATGAAGAAGTAGCCATTGTTGAAGAAGCTGAAGGATTAGGGTTACGAACGGTTTTGGGTTTGGGAGAGAGATGAAAACAATGGAACAAGCAGAAATGCATACAAGTGTTCGTGAAAGTGAAAAAATGTGAAATTTTGTAAGTTGTGGAATTTATAGAGAAACATTAGGGCACACAAAAGTCACACGTTCAGCACATTCACATTTAGCATTTAATAGCATTTAATAAAAAGAATATAATCATTTCAAGCATTAATGATTCTGTCAATTTGGGGGGGAAACGAGAAACTAAATATTCAAAACAGTACCTCAAACTTCTTTTCAGTTTTCTGCACTCCACCTTTTCAGATTCAGAGTTACACGTGTTTGCTTGCATGTGCTTCTGAAAACTCTTTGAGAAATGAAACGTTAACCAACATTCAGATCTTCTGAGACTTGTCAGTTCAGATAGACACAGAAATAATAATTCAAGAGTTTAAATAAATGACAGATGTAATACTTCAGAGTTTTAAACATTTTGCATCTGAGAAATCTGCTTCTGATAAATATTATTCTGGACAGAATTTCATACCAATATTTTTCAGAATAAACTTAAACCTATCTTCAGCAAGGGGTTTTGTGAAAATATCAGCCCATTAATGGTCTGTATCAACAAAGTTTAAGCTTAAAATACCCTTCTGAATATAGTCTCTAATGAAGTGATGTTTAATTTCTATATTCTTAGCTTTAGAGTGTAAAATTGGATTTTTAGACAAGAATATAGCAGAAGTATTATCACAGAATATAGAAATATTACTCTCAAAGATCTGATAATCTTCTAGTTAACTCTTCATCCAGAGCATATGTGTGCTACATCCAGCAGCAACAATATATTATGCTTCTGTAGTTGATAGAGCAATTGTAGGTTGTTTCTTGTTGTACCAGGAGATTAAATTACTTCCCAAAAATTGGCAACTTCCAGAAGTACTTTTTCTTTCAACTCTGTCTCCAGCGTAATCAACATCACATAATCCAACTAGTTTAAATTCATCAGATTTTCTGTAACACAAACCCACAGTAGTAGTACCTTTCAGATACCTTAGAATCCTCTTAACAGTTGTTAAGTGTGATTCTCTAGGATCTGATTGGAATCTAGCACACAAGCATACACTGAATAAAATGTCAGGTCTAGAAGCATTTAAGTATAGAAGAGATCCAATCATACCTCTGTAGAGTTTCTGATCTACTTTCTTACTTACCTCTTCCTTACCAAGAGTGCTTGTTGGATGCATTGGAGTCTTTGCTAACTTACTACAGTCATGTTGAACTTCTTCAGAAGCTCTTTTATATATTTAGTCTGATAAATGTAAGTGCAATCTGGAGTTTGGTTGACTTGAATTCCCAGAAAGAATCTCAATTCTCCCATCATGCTCATCTCAAATTCAGCCTGCATACATTGAGCAAACTCCTTTCCAAACGTAATATTGGTAGATCCAAACATAATATCATCTATATATATTTGACAAATTGATAGATCTTTCTTAAATGTTTTATAGAAGAGAGTTGTGTCCACTTTGCCTCTGATAAAATTTTTCTCCAGAAGAAAATTACTTAATCTCTCATAACAAGCTCTAGGAACTTGTTTTAAACCATAAAGAGATTTCTTAAGTTTAAAAACATGTTTTGGAAATTTATCACTTTCAAAACCAGGAGGTTGATGAACATAGACTTCCTCTTCTATAATCCCATTTAAGAAGGAACTCTTAACATCCATCTGATATAGAGTGATGTTATTTTGTGCAGCAAAAGAAATGAGTAGGCGTATAGATTCTAACCTGGTCACAGGAGCATAAGTCTCTGTGTAGTCAATTCCTTCTTGCTGATTATACCCTTGAGCAACTAGTCTTTCCTTGTTTCTTACAACTTCTTCTTGCTCATTAAGTTTATTTCTGAAGACCCATTTAGTTCCAATTATATTGAATCCTTTTGGTCTTGGAACCAGATCCCAAACTTCATTCCTTGTAAAATGATTTAGCTTCTCTTGCATTGCAAGAATCCAATCATTGTCTTCCAGAGCTTCTTCCACAGAAGTTGGTTCAATCACTGATACTAGACCAAATAAGGATGTTCCAGATGATCTGATAAAAGATCTTGTTCTGATAGGGTCATCCTTCTTTCCAATGATCATTTCCTCTAGATGAGAAGATTTGATTCTGGATGATCCTTTAACATTTGGTTCTTCAGAAATATTCAAATTATTCATCTGAGCAGCCAAGGGAGTTGCATCTGGCGTTGCTTCTGATTCCTTCACTTGAGCCTTATCTGCCTCTGAGTCTTCAGAGTCTGTGAGAATTACTTCTCTATCTGCAAAAATATCAAGTTGCTTTGGCTTTTGATTGCCAAGCTTATCATCAAATCTAACATGTATAGATTCCTCCACAATCTGTGTCTCAGTGTTGTATACTCTGTAGCCTTTAGAGCATTCAGAATAGCCAAGCATGAAACACTTTTGTGCTTTAGAATCAAACTTGTTCAGATTCTCTTTAGTATTCAAAATAAAACATACACATCCAAAAGGATGAAAATAAGCAATGTTGGGCTTTCTATTCCTCCACAATTCATAGGGAGTCTTCTCCAGAAGAGGTCGTACAGACACTCTATTCTGAATATAACAACTGTGTTTATTGCTTCTGCCCAAAAATGCTTTGCCAGATTAGTCTCGTTGATCATGGTTCTGGTCATTTCTTGCAATGTTCTATTTTTCCTCTCTACAACTCCATTCTGTTGTGGAGTTCTAGGGCAGGAAAAATTATGAGCAATGCCGTTTTCATTAAAATATTTTTCAAAATATTTGTTTTCAAATTCGCCTCCATGATCACTTTTGACTTTAACAATTTTAAAATCTTTTTCATTCTAGACTTGTTTGCAGAAGTCAAAGAACACAAAATGTGACTCATCCTTGTGTTTTAGGAATTTCACCCACGTCCATCTGCTGTAGTCATCAACAATGACTAATCCATACTTCTTACCTCTGATGGATGCAGTTTTCACTGGTCCAAACAGATCAATATGAAGTAAGTCTAATGGTCTTAAGGTTGAAACAACATTTTCAGTTTTAAAAGAAGATTTTGAAAATTTTCCTTTTTGACACGCTTCACAAAGAGCATCTGATTTGAACTTCAACTGAGGAAGTCCTCTGACTAGATTGAGTTTATTAATCTGAGATATACGTCTCATACTAATATGCCCCAATCTTCTGTGCCAGACCCATTGCTCATCATTAACAGACAGAAGGCATTTTACGTTCTGAACCTTAAGTTTTGAAAGATTGATTTTATAAATGTTGTTTTTCCTCTTTCCATTAAATAGGATAGAGCCATCCTTTTGACATACATCTTTGCAACATTTTTTATTAAAGATTATGTCATAACCATTGTCACTTAATTGACTTATGGACAATATATTATGTTTTAATCCTCCTACAAGTAAAACATTAGATATAGAAGGAAGGTTACCATTACTAATAGTACCAGAGCCAATTATCTTGCCCTTCTGGTTCCCTCCAAATTTGATGTCTCCTCCAGATTTAAGCTCCAGACTTTGGAACATAAACCTTTCTCCCGTCATGTGACGTGAGCAGCCAGAGTCCAGGTACCATGATTGGCATCTTGACTTTGCTGCTAAATACATCTGCAATAAATATTATCTTATCCTTAGGTACCCAGATCTTTTTGGGTCCTTTTGGGTTAGTTGCCTTAAAAGTTTGTCTGAACTTCTGTCTTTTTACAACAGGTTTGTTCTGACTAACTTTCAGTTTAAACACAGGAATGTTCTGATCAGAACGTGTGTGTTTAATATCATTCAGATGACCAAACTTAAAGTGAGAATATAAGGGAGTATTCTTAATGATGAGTTTATCAATAGGTGTTGGATTTAAATCCTTTCCAGAGGAAGATTCATATCCAATTCCCTTCCTATTGTTTCTGCTAACACCATAGATCATTGAAGCCATCTTGCTTCTATCTATGCTTCTTGACAGAAACTTCTGAAAACTATAGTCATATTCTTTTAAAATGTTTTTAGATTTTGACTTAATTTCAGATTCAGAATCTTGTTGAGCTTTTTCAAAATCATTTTTCAATTTAAAATTTTCTGCTTTAAGCTCAGCCATTTCAGATTCAAGCTTATTACTCTCAAATGTAATATGCTTTAAAAGCTTCTTGTATTTGATTTTAATTTTGCTATAGTTTTCAAGGACTTCTGATAAACTCTCAACAAGTTCAGATCTAGTGAGTTCAGAAAATACCTCTTCTGAATCAGATTCAGATTCAGATCCAGATGATCTTTCATCATTATCTTCCACGTCTGCCATCAGTGCCACGTTTGCACATTCTTCTTCTGACTCTGATGAAGATTCAGATGCATCTGAATCATCCCAGGTTGCCATCAGAACTTTCTTTTTAAGCTCAGGCTTCCTTCTTGGCTTCTCCTTCTGAAGCTTTGGGCATTCATTCTTGTAGTGCCCAGGTTCCTTGCATTCATAGCAAACAACCTCTTTCTTTCCAGATCTTCTGTGTCCAGAAGACTCTTTGCGTTGATCTGGTTTCTTGAAGTTCTTGAACTTCCTCTGTTTATGCTTCCAGAGTTTGTTGATCCTTCTGGACAGCAGGGACAGTTCATCTTCTTCTTCAGAAGAAGATTCTTCAGAACTTTCTTCTAAAACCTGCAGAGCTTTGGCAGATTTGTTAGACTTTAAAGCAATAGACTTACCATGAGCAGTGACCATTGGTCTCCATCTGATTGGAAAACTTCTGATGATCTTCTCAACATGATTTGCAGTGGAGTAACCCTTGTCCAGAACTTTTAAGCCAGCTGTGAGAATCTGGAATCTAGAGAATATAACTTCTATAGAGTCTGATTCCTCCATTTTGAAGGCTTCATATTTCTGGATCAGCGCCAGAGCCTTAGTCTCCTTGACTTGAGAATTCCCTTCATGAGTCATCTTCAAAAATTCAAACATACCAAATGTTGTTTCTCTGTTAGTAATCTTCTCATACTTAGTATGAGATATAACATTTAGAAGTATGGTTCTAGCTTTATGATGATTCCTGAATTCTTTCTTCTGAGCTTCAATCATAGATTTTCTATCTATCTTTTTGCCATCCCCATCAGTGGGGTGAACATAGCCATCAATAACTAAATCCCAAAGGTCAGCATCATATCTTAGAAAGAAACTTTCAATCCTGTCTTTCCAGTAGTCAAACTTTTCCCCATCAAACATAGGGGGTT
This sequence comes from Lathyrus sativus, assembly GCA_963859935.3. Classification (NCBI taxonomy): domain Eukaryota; kingdom Viridiplantae; phylum Streptophyta; class Magnoliopsida; order Fabales; family Fabaceae; genus Lathyrus; species Lathyrus sativus. The sequence continues at coordinate 432,290,161 of OZ012740.1, forward strand.
TAGTGTTGATTCTATCTCTGTCTTCATATCTGTTGTTGTTGGATGTTGAAGCTTCATCCATAATGTATCAACCAAAATATATCAAAATTTTTCTCAACTGGATATTTTCTGTTCACGGTGAAGTGATAGCACTAACAAAACCGGAGCTCTGATGCCAACTGAAGGTGAGAAAACACTTAGAAGTGGGGGGTGGGGGTTGAATAAGGGTTTTGAAATAAATATGGCAATAAAAACACAATGATTTTTATCCTGGTTCGTTGAACTCAACTAATCTAGTTCACCCTATCAAGAGTGATTTGCCTTTCTCCACAAGGACTTAATCCACTATAATCAAACAGATTACAATGTCAACCACTAAGAACAACTGTCTTAGTCTTCTCAAGAACTACTAACCACAACTTGGTCTTCTTAAGGAACTTTTACAATCAAATGTAAACTAAACAAGTGTTTAAAAATGCTTCTATGAAAGCTATATCACAACTGTGATTTATACACTTAATATTAAGAACAAATGAAACTATTCAACAAAGAAATATAATTTGTATGAGAGCTTTGAGAGAGTTTTCAATAGATTTGTCAACTTTAGAAAGTTGTTGAAGGCTTGCTTTTATAGACAAAGACGTCCAAGACGATGCAAGCTTGAAGACCGTGTACTGAAAAGTAGTTGTATCCTTTTGTCTTCACATGACTTGACCTTTCCTAGAAGTAGAACGTTCAGAGAAATCCTTTTTGCCCGAGTTCTTGTGTCTAGCATAAAAGAGGAAAGAGTTGTTTGGAATATGCCAACGGATATATCTTTGAATAATCTTCTTCAACAAGCTTCTATCTCACAACAATCAACATCAGGGCCTTGAGTGACCAAAGTCTTGATGTTATCAGAGTTTGTTGTATCAGAGTTTTGCAGCAAGTGTGCTTCAACGTGAATAACAATCTGAGTAGAGTTTGGAGATCAGATCTTCAGTACTTGCAGCGAACAGTACTATTAGAGTCTTCTGAAAAATAATGCTTGAAACTCTTCATACAAAGTCTTCAGCTACGCTTTAGATGCTTCTGTAGCTTCTGCTTTAGAGTCTTCAGTAGGCAGCGCTCAGAGTCTTCTAACGAGATGCTTCTGACGCTCAGAGCCTTGCATAGTTCAATGTTCAGATTCATTTTTGCTTTCAGAAGAATATTAAATTTAATATCTGCAACAAAAATACTTGAACAAATTTAGAGTATATAATTTCTTAATACAAAATTTCATTAGTGTTATCATCAAAACATACAGATATAACTAAGAACCAATCTGTGTTCTAACAACTTTGATCTCAATGATGAATTTTGAATATGTACCTTCATGATGAAGTAACATGACATTTTCACATGAAAATGACCCCAAACTTGATTTTTGATTCTGGCATTGTTCTTAGAATATTCCTTGGACTCAAAAAATGCACAAATATGCCATTACATGATTTAAAATGAATTGGATCCAAATTAGGCCTTTCAAGTGTTCTTTCATTGACTTTTCTTCATCAATTCTCCAATCCAAGCCACTCCAATGATACTTTGATGTTTGAAAGTGAAAATGACCCCATTTGGAGCAAGTTTTATGTTGGAAAGATTGCCATTTGAAATGTGCAAAGTGGTGAAATTGACCTATAATCAAAAGTGACCTATAATCCAAGTTTCCCAAAATACCCCTGCCTTGTAAGCTTCATATCTTGAGCTCTACAAATCAGATGAAGGACTTCTAGTACTTTTTAGAAATCTAAGATCATAAGGAACAACTTTAATGTTTGGGTCAAGGTGATAAGAAACATCCTTCTAGGTCAAAAATGTCTTGGAAGTTGGATGACTTTTGTGGACCAAAATCACATTCATCTGATGACCTGTAACTTGTCTGTTTCATAACTTGAGTTCCAGAAATCAGATGAATGACTTCTAGTACTCAAAAGAAATCTAAGAACATTCCCTACAAGTCTCATGTGGGAGTCAAGATGAGATGAAACTTGTATCTTGAGTTATGTGGTCTTGAAGTTAGACACTAAACATGGGATTTTACACTGACAAAGCTTAAAAACCCTGGCTTAGCAACTTCTCACACTCTTGAATATTGATGAATTGATCTTGGAATAATCTCTTAGGTGTCTCAACACAACATTCCATGATCATAGTTGCTTGGAATTGAGTCTTAATCTCCTCCAATTACACAGTTGACTTAGGGTTGACCAGATGAAAACCCTAACTGCACCACCTTTGGTTGTGGCTTCTTGCACTTTGAATAATGACTTGAACAAACTCCTCAATGACCCTCAAGGCATTCAATGATCTCTCATAATGGACTCCACCCATAACCATGGATTCAATATCATCTGACAGTCTTCAATGACCCCCCAAGATAGGAGATACAATCCTTTTGACCATCCACTCTTTCAATGAGCTTTGACTTCTTTCTGAGGGCTTGGTGAGGATGATAACTTGACTATAGCTTCTTGATTAGCCCTATACACTTTGGTAGCCTGTTCTCAATAGGCACATCTCTTGATCCCCTGCACAAATGACAATGCAATGCATATGTTAATGCTACAATGAATGCAATGAAACATAAGCTAGCACTATCTCCTTTGGCACTATCAGACCACCCTTGATCAAATATGGCAATATCTGACTGTATGACATAGGCAACCGAGCAAACTGCCTTTCTGGATTCTTTGGTCTTTGACTGGCGTGATGACACAGCGGACGACGATATGGTCATTGACTCCGGAAGGGAAATGATGTCTGATGTATGGACCCCGGGGGTTGTTGACTCTTAGCGGTCGAGACATCCGGAGATTGAGTCTGAGGTACCAAGGATTCCTTTGGTTCAGATTCCCTCGTCCTCAGGTTTAGCCTCGAGATCGGCAATATGCGGGCACAGAGATTTAGAGGTCATAAATTGCAAGGCATCCTCTGGTTCCATTGCAGTTTTTGGGATGAAAGCAGGAGTGTCCACCTTTTTTGTAATGCCTGGAATGAGATCCTCTGCTATACTTGTGCCGCCCGACGTGAACTTAACGACCTTTGAATCAATCAAATCCTGAATTACGTGCTTAAAAGATTTGCAGTTCTCAACGTGGTATCCGGGTGCCCCCGCATGGAAATCACAATGGGCCCTTTCATCATAGCCTGGGATCTCAGGTCTTGTAGCAGGTCTTCGAGGCACATCACGCCTTGGGATAAGTTCCATGGACAAAAGTGGAACGAGCATCTCTACTGCAACTTTAGGCACCTGGTCACCTTCTTTTCTGAGCACCTTCCTTATCACTTCCATGATCAAGCCTACATGAGTCTTCAACTGCTGGTTCTCATCTCTGAGCATCTCCTGATCTAGGTGCAACGCCTGCATGTCTACCCTGAACTGCCTCATCTGGCCCTGGATTTCCCTTAGCTCTGCTTGAACTTGCTCCATGACCAACTTATTGACGTCTGAAATTCTGAAGAGAAAACCATATCAGGATAACACAACCCGACCTCGAACACCTGTTATGCAAATGAAATGCGAATGTCATGTTCGAGTATTTCCAAGGAACCTGTCTGCTCCGATTCATTTTTTACACAGACGAACCACAAGGAAACGATTTAATGCTCAACAGCGAGTCTCGAAGTTAAGGTCCTTAGAAATACCAGAACATATATGTCAAAATGAAAACATGTTATGATGATGCAAATGCAAATGCAGAGATGCAACAAGGGATCAAGATTGTTGTGTTGTAGACTAAGAAGGACCAAAGTTCTGCTTCGGCGAGACTATAACACAACTCTGATAATAGGAACCACTGATACCAATAATTCGGATTCAAACTGTAGAGAAAACCGGGTAGGCTGAAGGTAAAGGTTTCCTGCATAACCCAAGTCCCACTCACAGGTATAGACCTAATCCACTGATAAAGGTACGACATCCTATGCATTCATCAGTGTCACATACTTTCAAGAAATGATGATACGTTCACCATTTCTGGTTTGGGATCATCATCTCTTGAAGAGGCCTCACTTAGCTGAATCACAAATGATCGGTTCCCAGAGTCGACAATCCTCAAATCCCAAATCATCTCCAATCCTAAGGATCAGAAAAGAAATCGTCAAAGAGAATCTCGTCTGAGTGTGAATTTCATGGGGACTTGTGCATGCTATGCATGCAGGTCCACCACTATCTAACATGTTAGAACCATGTTTCAAAATTATCACAGACTTGGTCATATTTTCAAGTTTGGAGGTCAACATGGTTACTTCATCTTGCAGGTTATGGATGTTGGACATATATTCTTCCTTCTCATTTTGAAGCTGAGAGATAATTTCTTGTTGCTTGTCACTTCTAATACATAGATCTTTGTAAGAAGCAGTTAGTTCTGTATAGGAGTTTTCTTCATCACAAGAATCTGCATCAGATGCCCATCTTCCAGTTAGAGCAGTAACATGTTTGGCAGATTCATCATCAGACCAAGAAATAGTTATCTCTTTATGTTGTTTCTTGAGGTAGGTTGGGCATTTTGATCTAACCTGTCCAAATACATCATGTTCATGACATTGAAACCCTTTATTCTAATTGGAATTTTCTTCTGTTCTTATTTTTCTTTGAGATTCATAGTTTCTGCCAGTGTCAAGACTGATGTTCTGGACATTAGGTATTGACTTCCTCTCCATTCTCTTTAGAACTTGGTTGAATTGTCTTCCAAGTATAACCATGGCATTTAACATGCCTTCATCAGTGTCTAGATCACATTCTTCCACTCCATCTTTTGTGTTGGAAATAAAAGCTATGCTTTTATTCTTCTTTTTAGTTCTGTCGTTAATGGTCAACTCAAAAGTTTGAAGTGACCCCACAAGTTCATCAACCTCATGTTACTGATGTTTTAGGATTCTTCTATGGTTGTTACCTTCATATCAAACCTCTTGCGAAGAGACCTGAGGATCTTCATAATCAGCTTTTCTTATGATATTTTCTCTCCTAGAGCACTAAAGGTATTAGCTATTTCAAGAACATTCATGTGAAAGGCATGGATACTCTCATCCTCCATCATCTTTAAATTTTCAAATTTGGTAGTGACCAACTGAATTCTAGACATCTTTACTTTAGATGTACCTTCATGAGTTGTATTGAGAATTTCCCAAGCATCCTTGGCTATAATGCATGTGTTAATTATCGCTACTGCGAAAAAAGTGTCGGCAATGACAGAAGAGTCGCCACCTATCGTTATTTATCCTAAAGGAGGGAATGGAAATGATCAGGAAAAACCTAGAGAAAAGGGATAAGATCGGTCATCGCAACCAAATCTCGGGTTCAGGAGTCGGTTACGCAAGGGGAAGGTATTAGCACCCCTCACGTCCGTTGTACTCAACGGGATCCACGCTTGTTTTCTTATCTAAAGGGTTGTTTATCTATCTAACTAAAGGCCTGGGACAAAAGAAAAGAAAAAGGACTCGACAGAGCGTCGCTGCTCTGGACCTACGTGTTACCTCGTGCAATGGGAAAGTCAGAGTCAACGTAGTTCGCCTAACTACGGGTAAAATACGGGGGAAGGTTGCTCGCCAAGATATCACATCTTGTGCCTACGTACTCTCAATAGGTATGAGAGATCAGAGCGAACGTAGTGCGGGATAAAGAGAACACAGGTTTGTTCGTCTGTTTTATCCGAGTAAGGTTAAACTACAGTTCCAGCAGTTAGGGACAACGCCTGTTTGAGGTAGAACCGAAGCTTAACAGTACTCTTTTATCTTAAAAGATTTTCCTGGTTAAAGAGACCCCACGGGGAAAAAGAAAGTTTGATGTTTGTTTTTAGTCTTTTACGAGAAGTGTTTTGAATGAATGTTTGTAATTTATATCGCACTAGAGACTATTACCTAGGAGCGAATGTGTCGCATATCGTTCTAAGGGCGTATGCTAAACACTCTAGGTAATTAAGGAGAAGCCCCCCAATCACCATTTCCCAAGTAGCTTAAGGCTCGTAATGTACAATACTCATTAGCCTTTATTATATACTTTGAAGTTGTTTTGAGATGAGAAGAGAGAGAGGACTCTTAGGGGAAACTAAGAAAACCCTACTGTTATCACGCAAGATGGTCCTAAGGTTGAGTTTAAGAAGATAATTTTATCCTATATGTTGTCATGCAAAGGGTTAGAACCTAGTGTCTATCATCACCATCCTTGAACAAGGATGTGAGAGTCCTAAGGGAACATGTTAATGGAAAGCAAAAGCAGAGCTGAAATCATTAAGCAGATGAAATAGGAATGTGAATGCACATGCAATGCAATAATACAAGCAAGGGAGGACACCTCAACCTTTAATTCAAACAAGTCAAACATAAAAGAAAACAACACACAAGCAAAGGGAGGCAACCTCAACCTTTAGATGCAAACATGAACTTAAGAGAAAGAATGCCTACACATGCACTACTATCCTAATGCACCCAATCAAACAAATATGCAGGGGAGAGGATAAACAAGATGACGGTAAAGCTAAAGGAGAACTAAACTCATCAAGTTTAATGTGCAAAACACAGGGGCCCACAAAGGCTCAACTTCTTTATGGAATGCATTAAGTTCTTCCTAAGGAAGAACTAGGCTCTCACAAGAAGGATCCTAAGATCAAAGGACAGATAAGAAGGAATGATGGGAAGCATAGTGTGAACCAAGGGAACCCACTATGTTCAATGTGTATCAATACAAGAGTCCATCAAAGCCTTAACTTCTTTATGGAATGCCCTTATTCCAACCAAAGGAAGAACTGGGCTCTCACAAGAAGGATCCTAAGATAAAAAAGGACAGAGGAAAGAATGAGTGTACAAAGTACTTGAGTCCATCAAAGGCTCAACCTCCTATGGAATGCACTAAGTTCTTCCTAAGGAAGAAATAGGCTCTCACAAGAAGGATCCTAATATCATAGGACTAGAAGGAAGAAGAGAAGAGGATGAGTATGGGAAGCATGGTGAAAACCTAAGGAATTCACCATGTCACTCAACCAAGTTCATCACACAGGAATAGTCCTCAAAAAATCTACCACTCATGGAATGCACAAAGTTCTTCCTAGGGAAGAACTAGGCTCTCAAAAATGGGATACTAATATAATATACTAAAGGACTGTAGGATGAATCATGCAAAGAGGGAATTCATTCAAGGTTATCCACAACGCAAGGCTACAGGAAAAGTCCTAAGGGAAGCCTAAGGTATGAACTAGATAGGCGCATGATCAAGACTTGAAATTGCACATACAAGTGCCTTAAGATGTCTAGAGTATGAATATGGAAGATTTAGATGCACAAGCATTGCAAGAAGATCACACAAAATGCAAACTAGGCAAAAGGTAGAGTTGAAACCACACAAAAGTCAGTCATAATGTAAAATCTACCAAAAATAGTAAAACACATCTAAAAAATTCTAAGAAAATTCCTATGAGACCCCTCTGGTCTTAGGAACCAGGGGTCCAAATTTGGGAGCAAAATTTCTATTTACAAGAAACCACTTAAAAAGGAAATTCAATATTAAATTGAAAAATGATTAGAAAATTAATCTAAAAATATGTAAAATCAAAGTACACGTCAAAGTATGCAAAAAATATTTTTCCATGACTTTTGGGATGCATTAAGTATTTTTCATGAATTAAAATGCAAACAAATATGAAATAATGGAATAAAAGAAAAAGAAAGAAAAATGGAAAAGAAATGGTGGGAATAGCAATCCATTAACGTGTATTTCTATGGGCCCAGGTTGTGAGGGAGCTGCAAATATGAAACAGGCCCAGTCCACTCAGATTCTCACTTAATCAAAGTGCACCGTTTCATTAATCTTGGTCCACCATTCTGAAACCTAATCGTGGCTGTTTGATGTGGCTAGAGTCAAAGGATCTAAAGGAGGATATCATGACACATATGCTTCTGAAATTCTATCACAGGACGAGAATGAATCGTGGCCACAGGATGTGCTTGAGGCAAAGGTTCTAACAAGATCTAAGGTCTATCATTTATGCCACGTGCCTGAGAGTTTGAACATAAAAAGGAGGGAGAACCAGACGGTGGCCGGAGAAGCCTCTGGCCATCTTCTCCGTTCACTATGAACAGTGGCATTTCTTACAAGTTGCTAAATCTCTAAATTTTTTATACCAATATCTTCGTCTCATTATGTACATCATCATCCTAGCATTCTTTTTCATTTTTAGCCTATAATTAATCCAAATCAAAGCTTGCAAGATTGAAGGTCAAGTCACAAAAGTTCAAGAACAAGAACAAGACCCATACAAAAACGATCTACTATATATGGATATCAAGAATATGCAAAAATGGCGCGTGAATAATTCCTAAACAGAGAGCAATTTTGATTGGAAGCTTACCTAGTGGAGAGCTTCCACTGAGCCTTGTTCTTGCCTTGATTCTCTTGTTAAACCATCCAGAAACATTCCATGAACTTCAATGAAGCTTCTGCAACTCTTAATTTTGACTGAAACTTGATAATTTTCCAAGAACGGTTTTCAATTTTCATCCATTTTTCTCAACCATTTTTCTGTTATTCTTCCATCCAAATTCAGTTATTTTTGGTTGTGAATGATGATAAGAATATATGGAATGGATATGGATGACTTTGAAGCCCAATTGCAGCTTGTATGGCCCAATTCGAAATCCAAAAATTTCTCATTTTGGAGCTTCACCCATCTCATGAAAACAGAGCTTAAAACTTTCCAATTTGTTTCACATCAGTTACTTGAGATGTAAGGAACGCCAATGGATGAGATTAAACCCTTGCTTTGATCTCAATGGTGAATTTTGAATATGTACCTTCATGATGAAGTAACATGACATTTTCACATGAAAATGACCCCAAACATGATTTCTGATTCTGTCATTGTTCTTATAATATTCCTTGGACTCAAAGAATGCACAAATATGCCATTACATGATTTAAAATGAATTGGATCCAAATTAGGCCTTTCAAGTGTTATTTCATGGACTTTTCTTCATCAATTCTCAAATCCAAGCCACTCCAATGATACTTTGATGTTTGACAATGCAAATGACCCCATTTGGAGCAAGTTTTATGTTAGAAAGATTGCCATTTGAAATGTGCAATGTGGTGAAATTGACCTATAATCAAAAGTGACCTATAATCCAAGTTTCCCAAAATACCCCTGCCTTGCAAGCTTCATATCTTGAGCTCTACAAATCAGATGAAGGACTTCTAGTACTTTTTGGAAATCTAAGATCATAAGGAACAACTTTCATGTTTGGATCAAGTTTAGGAGAAACATCCTTCTAGGTCAAAAATGTCTTGGAAGTTGGTTGACTTTTGTGGACCAAAATCACATTCATCTAATGACCTGTAACTTGTCTGTTTCATAATTTGAGTTCCAGAAATCAGATGAATAACTTCTAGTACTCAAAAGAAAGCTAATAATATTCCCTACAAGTCTCATGTGGGAGTTAAGATGAGATAAAACTTGTATCTTGAGTTATGTGGTCTTGAAGTTAGACACTAAACAAGGGATTTTACACTGACAAAGCTTAGAAACCCTGGCTTAGCAACTTCTCACACTCTTGAATATTGATGAATTGATCTTGGAATAATCTCTTAGGTGTCTCAACACAACATTCCATGATCATATTTTCTTGGAATTGAGTCTTAATCTCCTCCAATTACATAGTTGACTTAGGGTTGACCAGATGAAAATCCTAACTGCACCACCTTTGGTTGTGGCTTATTGCACTTTGAATAATGACTTGCACAAACTCGTAAATGACCTTCAAGGCATTAAATGAGCTCTCATAATGGATTCCACCCACAACCATGGATTCAATATCATCTGACAATCTTCAATGACCCCCAAGATAGGAGATACAATCCTTTTGACCATCCACTCTTTCAATTAGCTTTGACTTCTTTCTAAGGGCTTGGTGAGGATGATAACTTGACTATAGCTTCTTGATTAGCCCTAGACCCTTTGGTAGCCTCTTCTCAATAGGCACATCTCTTGATCCCCTGCACAAATGACAATGCAATGCATATGCTAATGCTACAATGAATGCAATGAAATATAAGCTAGGTAAAGAAAAAGGTTGGGCAAATTTTGGGGTGCAACATTAATTAACCTAAACATGTTTTTGTCGACTCAATTGAATAAGGTATTCAAAGATTTGGAGTTTCCAAGAGTAGTCTCATCTTCTTCCTTGTTCCAATCCTCTTCAGGCTTCAGAGTTTCCTTCCCATATTTATTTTTAATCACAGGATGTTCACAACCCTTGATGATAGCTTTCTAAGCTTTGATATCCATGGATTTTAAGAAGGCCACCATGCGTACCTTCCAATAGTCATAGTTAGTTACATCCAATATGGGAGGTCTGTTCACATTCCCTCCTGTTTCCTTGTCCATTATGCCAAAAAAAATATCTCCTTGGAGCTCACCCAAAACAGAACATGGTGATCTATTCTGATGCCAATTGAAATTCTGGCACACAAATACCAAATGTCATGCCAGCTGTCAGGACACTGGGATCAAGACAGCAAACAACACTTATGCAAAAAAAATAAAAACTTGAATGTAAACGATAACACAATCAATTGTTAACCCAATTCAGTGTAACATCACCTACATCTAGGGGCATACAAGCCAGGAAGGAAATCCACTATAAAAGTATTAGCTTAAAGCCACAACAAACACTCACATGTTTACAAGCTTCTCACCTAATCATTATCCATGCTAACTTCTACCTAGGAACTCCTAGATATGAGACCTCTTTCACTTCTCACCAGTCACACAACAGTGACAAAACTCAACAGTAAAAAATATTGGAAGTCACACTTCAAAAGACACAAAAATCCACTCTTTGCTTAAAAGCTTATAAGTGATTACAACTAAAAAACACAGTCCAATTCAAGTACCTAAGGAGTACATCAATGGTCCGTAAATGCACAAACAAAAATAGTCCAACTCAAATGTCAAACGACATAAGAGAGGATCACAAATAACAAATAACAAAAAGAACAAACTATCTAAACCCTAATACTCTTTATTTAAATACACGACTTCTATTTTTGCATTAGGTTTAGAAATCCTCTTTAAATAGCCTTCGAATCAGCATGGGCTTGGGCTCTTCAATAAAATAAAATGAAAATCACAGAATAACAACTTCAAATCTTCTGCACATAACTAAGAATTGAATTGAAAGTTTCCTAAAAAGTCTCCAAAATCCTTTTTATGAAAAACATGCAAATCTGTCAAGACAGAAGTTCCTAAAAATATCTCCTTGGATTGCGATACTGTGTGAATTAAAATATCATCAAATCTCACAATTTAAATACCCAATCGTCCCGACCCTAATCTTCTGGTATAACATGTCCCAGCATTATCCTAAAAATGTTGTCTGATTGACTTGTCAAGATATCTGTCTTAACATCTTGCTGTGAATTTGTTTTAACAAAATTGTTGCCAAACTAAAACCATAGAACTTACAATGTCAAGCTCTGATTTACAATTAAAATTTTTTATTCATAGATGGTAATTTTAATGTAATGCTTATACAACTTTTGAAAAAGTCACTTATTGAAATGATATGGTAATGTGTGACGAATGGATCATTTGTTCAAACGCGGTGCTGATTTGCCTAGTGTGTGAAAGATACATCAAGAATATGATATCAATGCTGAAGATTAGAAAATATCTAGGAGTCAGTTTATGTAACCTTGTTGTGGTATGATTTTTAGAACAAACCCCGCCTTAATTAAGTCTTTTGAGGGTTGTAACATGGTCTGGTTCATGGTTATAAAAGGCTCAAAACTTGGTTTGTCCCACCACTTCTTCGTGATGACCTCAAGTCCTACATTCAGTTAATTCTACACACATCGCCTTCCAAAAGGGTTAACAGTGTAAGGGTGAAGATGATGATTCAAGGTTCACTTGAAATGGCAGTCACCTTATTTTGCTTTTAGCATGGATGTCAGTGACCCTTTGATTTTGTAATGGTGGTCATATCATTATGTTTTGATTTTTCTTTTGATCCCTAACTTTTGTCTGGACTGATTTTTGAATCTTCAAGTCCGCTGGGATTGCCCTAATTTTTGTCTAAGTCGCCTCTTTGGGGTGTTTGACTTAGCAGACATTTTACTTTTTTTATTTTTTTATTTTGATGAAAGACTGTGACTGCCGAGTCAATGGTTATTGAAGAACAACCATCATAGCTTTTGGATTTTGCACAACTCCTTTCGTCACTTCAGGATTGATGTGGAGAATATCATGTGGTTGATCCTCAGGCGGGGTGTTTCATCTTGCAATTTGAGTGCATAATCAAATTAACTGAACAACTACCCATGCCCCATGTTAAGCATAAAGGTTTATAGATAAACAAAATCCTTCTTCTAGGCTCGAAGTGGTTTACTAGGGACTAACTCCTTATCTCTCTAGTGTTTAGGGGATTTGAGAAAATGCTTGTACATCATCAGTAGGATTTTATCTGAAAACATACAATTAGAAATTACAGGTATTTCGTTTTCTTCATTCTCCCTTCAATCTTTGCTAAAACAACAGTTTGATAAAGAAAGTGAAGTGGAAGAGTATGTGTCTGTGCTTTGCAAAAAATGGGAAAAATGACTGAATATGACAACACTAATTCAGAACATGTATAATCACTTCATTAATAAAACCAAATACAAATGACAATGTTTAAAGCAAATAGTACTTAGACAAACAAGAACAAAAAACAAGAATGCAAAATGATAATATGGCATGAAAATTTCCTTCTTCAGGGAAATGAACTTCTTCTCTTGATTTGTTACTGAACTAGCTTGGTGGTGGCATGGGGTTTGTCATAACATTCAGAATTATGTGATCTCCTTAGCTTCAATCAAGTCTTGAACCTTGTGCTTGAAAGCTTTGAAATTCTCAATTGTGTGCCCTGGGACGCCCTTATAATAGTGAGCATTGGCATCATAGCCTGAAGGGCTAACAATTGGAGGAGCTAGGTCTTTCAAGGTAATCGACCCATCCCTTAGCAGATAAAGAATGATATGGGCATACAACACAGGAAGAGGATCAAAATGTCTTTATGGCCTCATCCTTTGCTGGTTAAATTGACGCTGTTGTGGAGCATGTTGCTAAGGAGCATGTTGCTAAGGTATTTGAGTAGGAATTGGATATGTGATCAGTGATTTTTATACGTTATTTTACCATGATTTTTAGTTAATCAACTTACACGTTTAGTTACATTTTATTTCCTTTTATCGCATTTTATGCGTCGGTTTGGTATTTCCATTATTTTTATTTTTAGGTAAGCAATCAAGAAGCATCAGAGCAAAAACCGAGAAAAACAGCAAGAATTCTGAAGAGTTTTTGAAAGGGAACAGTGGCCTGACACGACCCGTGTCATAAGGGCACCAAGAGGAAGAAAATAGAGTATGAGACAGTGGGCTGACACAGGTGTCCGTGTCAACAAGTCTAGAGCAGGAAATATTTTTAGTAGATATCCAGGGGGCCAACACGGCCGCCTGTGTCAGTTGACACGGCCCTGTTGGCTGAAGCGAGTCATCTTCCAATTTTCTTATTTTTGGGGCCTTTGTGATCCCTATGGGTATTTTGGGTATTTTCCTATTACTGTGTTGGATGTGGGAGTGTTTAAGAAAGATTTTGGGAAAGAAAAAAGGACTTTTTGGCCAGAGAAGAATTACACAATCAGGATTAGAGAGATCAAGGTGATTGGGGAACTGAACGTTTTCATGAGAGGAATTGAAGATTAAAGAATCCTATTATCTTGTAATGTCTAGTTTTTCTTTTGTATTTTCTTCAAATATTATGAGTATCTAAACCCCCCCAATGCTAGGGGGTGTCCCTAATTTGAATCTGTAATGACTCTGATATTAGTATTTCAATAACATTTCCTTTGTTTTCATAACTGACTTGATCTCTAGCTGCTCTTAATGCTTGCCCTATTGGACCAACAGGGTTTGATTTACGATTAACAATTAGGTTGGACCACCGTTGTTAAGGCTTTCTTTTGATCATTATGTAGTAGATATCACCTAGGACTAGGGATACCCTATAGGAACCAGAATAATTCTTGATAATTGATTGCTTAATCTCACTTATAATTCTCTTTGGACATAAGAATTAAGGTAGATGATTAAAGGTTTTCTCACTAAGGACTTAGGAGTCAACATTCTAAAGAATCGGTAATTATTTAGTTACAATAAGTTGTTGCAGTGTTAATTCAGGGTTGTTACTGAGTTGGATCATACACCTTCCCAAGCACGTTACTCATATATTGTAAACCACTTAGTCAATTTTTCCCTCTTACTTGAAAATATTTTTATAATCAAACCAAACAAGTTTAAAACCTCAAGTGCTTTTGTTCAATTGAATTATTTTATAGCTTGTGTTTCTTATGCAGTCCTCGAAATCGATATTCAGGGAAATCCCCCTTATTACTCCATTGGTAAAACAGTACACTTGCTATTTTCCCGATCAAGATGGAACAACTTATTAATGAGGTACAAGAGCATATTGTGCAGCTGTAACATACGGGTATGGAAGTAAGGTATTGGAGCAAGCGCTCCCTGTTATGCTTTTCCCCTCTGAGAAGAGATAGCATTCATTTTTCCTTTACTTTTCTTGTATCCATTGAAAGGCTTCTTGGTTCGAGCCTGAATGTAAGAACCTCCTTGAATTTTCCCACTTTTTAAACCATCTTCAATTCTCTCACCAACGATTACCATGTCTGAGAATCTTGAAGACACGTTGTTGATCAGTTTCTCATAGTTTTGCCCTTGCAAGGTACCCATGAAAATATCAATCAATTCATGATCAACTAGTGGCAGATGCACTCTTGAAGATAACTCCCTCCAGCATTATGCGTACTCTTTAAAGGATTCATTGTCCTTTTGAGCCATACTCTGAAGTTGAGTACGGTTCGGATCTAGGTCAGTGTTGTATTTGTATTTCTTAACAAAATCTTAAGCCAAATCAGCCCAAGTACGCACATTGCTACGCTCAAGATGCATGTAGCATTCTAGAGATACTTCAGACCGACTATCTTAAAAACAATGAATCATAAGCTTTTCAGCCCTGGCGTAGGTAGCCATCTTTTAGCAGTACATCTTCAGATGAATATTAGGATAGTTGAGGCCCTTATACTTCACAAATTCTGGCACCTTAAACTTAGGTGGAATCACAACGTCAGGCGCCAAGCACATCCCTATGGGCACTCAAAGAAGTTGAGTTGTGGCCTTCCATGACTCGAAGGTTTTCATCTAAATCACGTTACATCTGGGTGGTTCAAAATCTTGAGTGGCATTAGGATTGGAAATTGGAACAACAATATGATAGTTTTGCTTTTCATACTCATCATGTAGCTATTCTTCGGCGTGAGGAATGGGAATCTGAGTAACATCATGTTGGACTTGCGGGACAACTCCAATAGTAACTCCAGATGTAGGCATTACTTGAGCAATGACTCCTTCAAATGCGGGAGTGTAGTTAATTGGCATACTATAGATTATGGGATAAGGAATAGGAGCTGAAGGCCTTGAGTGAGAAGTAGATTCTTGCATACGAACATTGTTCTTTGTGGCAGTGATGTCATGATATTCATCTTCTCTTTGGGCCAGAGCTGTTATGGTCTCAAAAATATGATCGACCTTGCTTTTGACAGAGTTCATCTCTTCCCTGAAGACAGCTTGCTTTTGTTGAATCTGATCCATCATTCATCTGGTGTTGGTGCGAGTAGCGTACTGGTATCGAGAAATCAACTTGATTTGCTAGAGACGAAGGAAGGTGAAATGAGTTTTTATTTTTGGAATTAAATGCAAGATGCATAATTGATGCACATGAAATGTGATGCCATAACATGTATGGATGCAATGCTAGCATGCAAGATTTCAGGATCACAGGTTCAGTCAATTCTGAGGTTGGTCACAGTGACGGGTAAATAATCAAATCTTTGATCAAAGGAACCCCACATGTGGGCTCTAAAACAGGTAGGTTCCTAGAGTCATGGATCTTTCTCAAAGACACTATTGCCATGACGAAGGCTCATCAGACAATAATATCCTTGAAACGATCTCTTGTAAGTGAGGTTTTTGTATCTTCCCAACAAGGAAGGCTCCTCGCAAGCTTCAACTACACAACCATCGACACAAGGGTTCTAAGAACAGGTTCTCAGAGTCATAATCGAGGTTGAAAATATTACCATCAAAATAGTAATACGTTCAAGGGATGTCATCTGATTTGGGCTTTCGTATTAACCCAAAAAGGAAGGCCCATTGTGAATTAACACTACACAACCACCACAGATTTGAACTG
The DNA here is from genome assembly GCA_963859935.3 of Lathyrus sativus. Taxonomy (NCBI): domain Eukaryota; kingdom Viridiplantae; phylum Streptophyta; class Magnoliopsida; order Fabales; family Fabaceae; genus Lathyrus; species Lathyrus sativus. Next base: position 432,306,453 of record OZ012740.1, read on the forward strand.
GTTAAAAGGTCCTTAGAGTCATTGATCCAACTTGAAAACTTCATCGCCTTGACAAAGGCTCGTTAGACCATAACATCTCCAAGAAAATCTACTCTAAGTGAGGTTTTCGTATCGCCCCAATGAGGAAGGCTCCTTACGGGCCTCTACTACATAACCATTATCCTAACCCTAGGGTTTTATTCAGACTCGGGTAGAGAGCCTATCTCACAAAGCTCCCATAATCAGAGAAGCCCAATAGTGACATAACAAGCAATAGTAACACAGATAATAAGGATAGGAAAATAAATAAATAAGAAAAGCTAACAATCATCACAATTCAGACTAAGTTAGGCCCGACTCTCTCTTGCATGGAACAATGTATATCCCTAACAGAGTTGGAAAACTGTCGTACCTCATAAAAAAATATAATCCTTCACGATGGGACACGGAAAAAATGTTCGAACAGAGTTGCCACCGAACTTTATTCATTCCAATGAAGTAATAGGATAATATCGAAAAAAACCTTTAAAAGATAAGAGCATGGTCATCGCAACCAAATTCTAGGTTCAGGAGTCGATTACACAAGGGGAAGTATTAGTACCCCTCACGTCCATTGTACTTAACAGGAACCTCTTAGTTCAATTTGTGATGAATTTTTAGATAATGCTATTTGTTTTCTTCTAAGAGAATAATGTGAATAAGGTAAGAGAAAAGGGTTTTGATTTGTAAGGGGAAATAAGTGGCTCTTTATTATGGTGCTCGCCTTGGTTGTGAAACCTCGTGCCTACGTATCTTCATTTGCAAGAAATAAAGAATCAGAGCATCCATAGTTCATGGGACTATGGGTTGTTGGTTCGTTTGATTGAACAAGTGTTTAGGTCGCATTATATAGGCGAAACATTAGCTTGTGTACTTTCGGTGGAGGCTTAATCATTTTGTTTTAGGGCACATTAGAAAGACTAAACATCGTTCTTTTGAGAGAAATTTTTAATCGCACGGTGGCGAGAAGTTGAGTTAATATGATGGATGTTTTGTTTGGATGATAATCATTTGGATTGCCAAGGAAGGCTCCTTGTATCCAAACAATCAGGAGAGCGAATCAAAGGCTCGAGACTCTCACTTTTCCAACCTTAATTGTAAAAGGGTTTGATATGATTAAAGTGTTTTGAGCGGATCACGAGTACTCGGATGACCAAGGAAGTATCCTCGTATCCAATTATTCGAGAGAATGAATAGAAGGCTCTATACTCTCTATTTTTCATCTAAGTGTTTAAGAAAATGATTTGAAGTGAATCAGATAGAAGTTTTATAGAGATGACAATTGTTTGAATAGTAAGTAAGGCTTATAGTACTCAAACAATTGAGGAGAGGAATCGAAGGCTTCAGACCAACTCCTTTTTCCCTTTTAATGCAATTGTGTTTAAACATGATTAGATATTTTAGTTTTATTTAAAAATTAATCATTGTTGATCTTGGTTTAAGTTTGCGTGCGAAGCGTGGTAGGGTTTAAAAAATGAATGGAAGGGAGGACCTAATGGCATTAGGTAAGGTTAATGGTGATGCACGAGGCCATCGACTTACAAGGGTGTAAAATGGCTCGACGTTGGATCGAGAGTTATTTTGAAAATGGTTTAGGTGATGTAATGGTAAGACATAAGCAAAACAAAGGAAAGAGATGTAGTTATTACATGTCATGGGATTGGGATACATTTTTCTAAATGGGGATGGAATAAGCATACAGCCCAAATAATAAACTACATGTGCAATAGAAAAGTGGGATAGTCTTTTAGACGACCAAATAGAATTGATTGATTGAATAAGTCTCATTGTAAGAAAGCCCAAGAGTAAGCTATAAACGATGTGCAACAACGTCCTAAGCTAAGACAAAGCAAAAAAAGAGAAGTCCAAGATCCAAGTCTCCTTTGCTAGGGTTTATTTACAAGGTCCAAAACTCCATAATGCTTATGATAGTAACCTAGTCCAAGCTTGAAAGCTTTTAGGGTTTTGATCTTTTATCATGTTATTGTGTTTTTTTAATGAGATGAACAAAGATGGATAAGATGACAATATGATAAAGGTAATATATGAACACTTAAATAAAGAGCAAGAAAAGTAGATGACAAAAAGGTAAATAGCAGAAATGCAAAAGTTAGATGTTAGTTGTTAATTGTTATTGTTCGGATGATCACTTTATAGAATTGAGACCAATTTACCGATATGTTAAACAATTATAGCATAATCTATGAGGAAAATCATACTATGGGAGATCGGTCAATAACAATATTTGTGTTAAAACATGATAGAGAAATGATATGTAAATCATTCTCCTAAAGCCATGCCACACGAAAAGAAAAAAGAATGGTCTTATCTTAATCAAGAACTTTCATCGATTAATCAAAGACAACCTATCACTATCAAAATGTATATAATGATCCAAATGATCATTTACCCATAGATTTGAAATAATGAAGGTTAAACAACTTTGAAAATCAATAATCCATGATATCAAGACTTCATTGACCAAAAGAAGAATAAAATGTTAGAACAAGATTATGTTCTGCAAGATATCTCTAAGTTTTGATAATAACAAAGTGGTATTTGTGTGAGAGCAATTTTGGTGCTCTAACGTTTGTTTTTCTGAAGAATTAACAAACAGGTCCTGATTCTGATAGAGAAAGCTTTGACTCTGATAGAGATCATATTCAACAATTACTCTGATCTGACCAAAGTTGTTTCTATGCTACAAGAAGCAAGTCTACTTCTGATATACTCTCATTCAAAAATATTCTAAGAAGACAATATATTGCTACTGCAATGTTCTCTTGGTTTCTGCTTCTGATCGTGACTCTGATACTTTACTTCTAAAGGCTTTCAAGCTTCTGAAGTCATTATCTTCTGAAGACTAAGTACCAAAGACTCTGAAGACAAGGTTCTATTGAACGAAGTTCTGAAGACTTGAGTTTCTGAAGATTAAATGCTGAAGACTCTGAAGACAATGTTCTGCTGAATGTCATTATGAAGACTCTGAAGACTGGGTGCTTATAATTATGAAGACAAGGTTCTAGTGAACAAGTTCTGAAGACTCAAGACTCTGAATACCTACTGATTAACTCTTCTACTCATGCTTCAATCATCTCTATTCAGAAGCCTCTGATATAAAAAATAAAAGCTCAAACATCTACGAGGTAAAAAAAAGTACATAGTACGTTTTAACGTCTCATTCCACTACCCTGATTTGGTGGTATAAAGGAAAACTTTTGTGTACGATTTTCATCCTTGCGTAATGACATTATTTCAAGTTGACAGCTACCTAAAGGATATTCCTGATCTTCCCTCCAACGGATCTTTTTCTGGCTATATAAGGACTTGATTACTTGAAGAAATTTAGAAGCTTTACAACAATTAATACAAAGGTTACACTTTGATTGAAAGCAATCCATGAAGAACTAAAGCTACAGTATTGAAGCACCACAATACAAAGAAAGAATATTGTTCATACTATATTAGTGTCTTTAAAACATTTGAGCTATTAATAGTGTTTATATCTACTTATTTAGAAGCAATTTCATTGTAAACATCTTCGTTCAAACTATTGTTTGTAACTCCTTAAGGGATCGGTTAGGTCTGAATCCTTAAGAAGATACAGTTGTCTATTTTGTTAGTCACCAGCGGTTGCTTGTGCAGATTGTAATTCCTTAAGGGACCAGTTGGGCCAGAATCCTTAAGAAGAGACGGTTGTCTGTGTTGTTAGTCACCAGCGGTTTCTAGTGCATTGTAGTTTGTTGATTATAGTGGATTAAGTCCTTGGGTATAAGGCGAAATTACCTTGGAGGGTGGACTGGATTAGCTTGATAGTTTTCAAGTGAACTAGGATATATCGTGTGTCTTTCTTTCATGATTATTCTATTTGTGATCTTTGTTTGAGTTTCACAAAAAAATTTCATATTTTAAAACCCAATTCAAACCCCCCTTTCTTGTGTTTTTCTCACACCTTCGATTGGTATCAGAGCTCCGATTCTGATTGTGGTAAAAAGTTTTATCAATGTTTCACCGTGTTAAGTATTGATAAAATATTTGTGTGAGATATCACGGCTACAGAAAATGTTATTCCTATTCAATATAAGAAAGATCATTACAGTGCCAAACCACCAGTCTTTGATGGTGAAAAGTTTGACTACTAGAAAGATAGAATTAAGAGTTTCTTTCTTCGTTATGACATAAATCTTTGGAATCTCGTAGTTGATGGTTATACTCACCTAATTGATGTTGAAGGAGTAAAAGTATCAAGAAGTGAAATGACCAACCAACAAAAGAAAGATTACATGAATCATCACAAGGCAAGAACTATACTGCTGAATGCTATCTCTTATACTGAGTATGAGAAGATAACAAACATAAATACTGCCATGTCTATTTTTGATTCTCTAAGAGTGAATCATGAATGAAATTCTCAAGTTAAGGAGACAAAGTCGCTTGCCTTAATATAGAAATATGAGGCATTCAGAATGAAGGATGATGAAATAGTCGAGAATATGTTTTCAAGATTTCAAATGCTAGTCACAAGACTTAAAGTTCTGGACAAAGGATACTCAACTGTTGATCATGTCAAAAAGATCATTAGAAGCCTCCCCAAGAAATGGAGACCTATGGTAACTGCTCTCAAACTATCCAAGGATTTAAATAGTATAATTCTTAAAGAACTTATTAGTTCTTTAAGAAGTCATGAGATAGAGTTGGAGCAAGATGAACCTCAGAAGAAGAATAAATATATTTCTCTTAAGTATAAACCTAAAAAGGAAAAGGCTTATCAAGATGAGGAAGAATTAGAAGATTCTAATGAAGACTCAGAATATGAGCTATCACTTATCTCCAAAAGGGTCAACAAACTTTAGAAACATAGGCAAGGAAAGTTCAAAGGATTAAGCAGAAACAAAAGTCGTGCTGACTCATCATCTGGACAGAAGAAGCAAAGTTCTGGAAAAGAAGTCATCTGCTATGAGTGTAATGAACCAGGTCATTACAAGAATAATTGTCCAAAGCTCAGAGACAAGAAGCCAAAGAAGAACTTCACCAAAGTAAAGAAGGGACTCATGGAAACTTGGGATGACTCTGATTATGAAGAAGAAGAATCTGATGAAGAACAAACAAATGTTGCACTAGTTGCAACAACAGTTAACGCCGAGGTCTCTGAAGAACCAGAAGAAAAAACTCTATCAGAATCATACTTAGACTCAGACTCAGAGGTATTATCTAAACTCTCTCTTTGTGAATTAGAGTCTTGTCTTTTAGAAATGCTGGAAAATATCAAGCTCTTCAAAGTAAATACAAGGATCTTAAAAAATCACATGTAATTACTTCTGAAGCCAGAGATAAGCTTGGACAGAATAATTCTTCTTTGAATGAAAATTTGTTTTCTTTAAAAAATAGTAATTGTGCCTTAAAAAGCAAAGTTTCTAAACTAGAAGAAGAATTAGTCTCAAATGTCTCTGATACTTGTTATGTCAATAAGTATGATAGAGCATTCCAACACTTTCTGGCTAAAAGCAAAGATAGAAGTAAGACTACTTCCATGATCTATGGAGTTAGTAGAAATGGTAAGAAAGGTTTGGGGTGTACAAAATCATTTGAATATGATGAAAGTCAACCTGTAAAACAAAAACCTCTCTATGATCATTTTGTGCCCTCTGGCACTGAGCTTGATTATTCTGAGCTTGTGAAAGCACCTTTACAGACACAGAAATATATTTCTAAATCTAAATATCATGCACAAATTCCACTTGATTTTCCTGTTTCACATAAGCCCAAGGTTGTTAAATACTTTGGAAAAACTAACAAGAGAGGACCCAGAAAATGGGTACCTAAGGATAAGATTATCTATGTTGCAGATATCCTTAGTGGCTTAGTTGAAACACCAATTATGGTCCCTAAATAGTGGTTGCTCATGACACATGATGGGAAGAAGGCATATGTTCCAAAGTCTGGAACTTAAGCCTGAAGGCTTCGTTAATTTTGGAGGAAAGCAGAAGAGTAAAATCATTGGCTCTAGAACTGTTGGTAATGCTAAACTTCCTTCTATTACTAATGGTTATGATATCATTTTTAATCAAAATTCCTGTAAGGCTGTTAGTCAAAAGGATGGCTCAATCCTTTTTAATGGAAAGAGGGAAAACAACATTTACAAGATTAGACTTTCTGATCTTAAGGAACATAATGTCAAATACTTAATGTCTGTTAATAAGAAGTAATGGTTATGGCATAGACGTTTGGGCCATGTTAGCATCAGAAAGATTTCTCAACTAAATAAGCTTGAATTAGTCAAGGGCTTACCAAATCTGAAGTTTTCTTCAGACGCTCTTTGTGAAGCATGTCAGAAAAGAAAGTTCTCCAAAACATACTTCAAAGCGGAAAAATGTTGTTTCTACTTCTAGACTGTTAGAACTTCTACACATTGATTTGTTTGGACAAGTGAAAACTGCCTCAATCAGTGGAAAGAAGTATGGATTAGTTATTGTTGATGACTATATTCGTTGGACATGGGTAAAATTATTAAAGAACAAGGAGGATTCACATTCTGTGTTTTCTACCTTTTGCTCACAAGTGCAACTTGAAAAGGATTGAAAAATTGTCAAAGTTAGAAGTGATCACGACGTAGAATTTGGGAACAGATACTTTGAGAATGTTTTTGATTCCCATGGCATTTCCCATGATTTCTCCTATCCTAGAACTCCACAACAGAATAGAGTAGTGGAAAGGAAGAATAGGACTTTGCAAGAAATGGCCCGTACCATGATCCAAGAAACTGACATGGCTAAGCATTTCTGGGAAGAGGCAATAAATACAATATGTTATATTCAGAACAAGATTTCTATCAGTCCTATTATGGGTAAGACTCCATATGAACTGTGGAAGAATAGAAAACCCAACCTTTCATATTTTAACCCTTTTGGTTGTATATATTTTGTGTTGAACACTAAAGAGAATCTTGGAAAGTTTGACTCCAAAGCTCAAAAGTATTTATTGTTAGGATACTCTGAACGCTCTAAAGGCTATAGAATCTATAACATAGAAACATGAATTATTGAGGAAACAATTCATGTCATATTCGATGATAAGCTTGACCCTGAAAAGTAAAAGCTAGTTGAAAATTTTGCAGATCTCAAGATTATCTTATCAGAATCCAAGGAAGAAGATTCTAATGAAGAAGATAAAGATGCAGAAACTACAAAATCAGATACAATCTCATCAAAAATAGCAAATAGTCTAATTCATCTGAAGAAAAATAGACTAAGGACTTCTCATTCTGAAGAATTGATTCTGGGTGACAAAGCTGATCCAGTTAGAACTCATTCATCATTCAAACCTTCTGAGGAAACTCTTCTGAGTTTAGTGTCTTTAATAGGGCCAACAACAACTGATGAAGCTCTTCAAGAGAATGAGTGGATTCTGGCCATGCAAGAAGAACTAAATCAATTCACCAGAAATGATATTTGGGATCTTATTCAGAAACCTAAAGGTGTCCACGTCATTGGAACAAAATGGGTATTCAAAAACAAGCTTGATGAGAAAGGTGAGATCGTATGAAACAAAGCACGACTGGTAGCACAAGGTTATAGTCAGCAAGAAGGGATAAACTATACTGAAACCTTTGCACTAGTTTCCAGGTTAGAATTTATTCTCTTATTAGTTTCTTTTGCTGTTAATCATAACATCATTCTTTATTAGATGGATGTAAATAGTGCATTTTAAAATGGATCTATTTCTAAAGAAGTATATGTAAACCAACCTCCTGGTTTTGAAAGTTCTGAAAACACAGATTTTGTTTTCAAACCTAAAAAAATCATTATATGATCTGAAACAGGTTCCTTGAGCTTGGCATGAAAGGCTAAGTAACATTCTTTTGGAAAATGACTTTACCAGAGGAAAAATAGATACAACACTATTTTGCAAAACCTTTAAAAATGACATTCTGGTGGTGCAAATTTATTTTGATGATATTATATTTGGTTCTGCTAATACTTCCTTGTGCAAGGAATTTTTTAAGTTAATACAAACTGAATTTGAAATGAGTCTGATGGGAGAACTCATATTATTTCTAGGAATTCAGATTGATCAACATTCAGAAAGAACATACATTCATTAGAGCAAGTATATAAGGGAACTTCTGAAGAAGTTCAATATGTCAGATAGTAAACCAGTAAAGACACATATGCATCCTACATGCATTATGGAGAAAGAAGTAAGTAAAAAGGTTTGTCAGAAGCTCTATTATGGTATGATAGGCTCTCTTCTGTATCTAACTGCTTCTCGTCTAGATATTATGTTCAATATTTGTCTCTGTGCTCATTTCCAATAAGATCCAAGGGAAACTCACTTAACAACTGTTAAGAAAATCCTAAGGTATCTAAAAGGAACAACTAACCTTAGCTTGATGTATAAGAAAGCATCAGAGTACAAGCTTTCTGGTTATTGTGATGCAGATTATGTTGGAGACAGAATAAAAAGAGAAAGTACTTCTGGAAATTGTTAGTTTTTGGGTAACAACCTCGTCTCCTGGGATAGTAAAAGACAATCAACTATTTCACTATCTACTGTAGAGGCAGAATATATCTCAGCATCACTGTGTAGCACTCAGATACTTTGGATGAAGAATTAACTAGAAGATTTTCAAATATATGAAAGTAACATTCTTATCTTCTGTGATAGTGCTTCTGCTATATGCTTATCCAACAATCCTATCTTACATTCTAGGGCTAAACATGTTGAAATAAAACATCACTTTTTACGTGACTATGTTCAGAAGGGTGTTTTTCAAGTAAAATTTATGGATACAGATCACCAGTGGGCTGATATTTTCACAACACCCCTTGCTAAGGATAGATTCATATTCATTCTGGAAAATCTATTTATAAAACCTTGTACAGAATGAGTAGATGATATTTTTTTTTAATGTGCCAGGTCATCGAAACATCTGAGATAAGATTCTGAGGATTAAACAGATTATTTCTCTTTTATTTAATGATATTCTAATTGATGATACATCTACAAGTTAGAAGATGTCTTAGTTAGAAACTTGTCTAGTCAGATACCTCTTGGTATTCTTAACCTTGAGAACATCAAACATGTCATTTTTGAACAGGCGACTATGATTTTCTTGTGACACTTGTCCAAAATTAAATCATATCTTACTATTGAAGAGACACCTCGAGCATTGTGATATTGTGAGACTAGGTTCAAGTAATTATGTCCTATCACTCCCACCGTTTCATAATCTAAAATCTTTTATAAATACTCACATTCTCACTATCAGACACTATGCTACTCTTTCACTTCCCACACTTTTTCTTAGAAACCCTAACAACCCTTTGTGCTCCGAGAAAAACTCCATCATCGTATTCAATGGATCCCCAACAACAAAGTGTTTTCGAATTTTCTCAACAACATCAACTTGCAGAATCATCTACAATGACTCCAATGACAACTGCTCAAACTGCTTCAACATCACAACATCAATCACTTCAGAAATCTGTTGAATTTCACATTGTAGATCGTCCACCACACATCCATCTCTCTACTCCTTTTTCAGAACTGGACGTTCTATGTGAATGGTTAGTTGGTTTTGATAACTTATTTGAAAATGGACTAGACTTGTTTAAAGAACTCAATGCTCAAGGTTGGAGAAGATACTTTGATCGTCTCTACGGTCTCATTTTTCCTAAAGTTATTAAGGAATTTTGGAGATTCACTGATGCTGATGAACATTTCATAGTATCGTATGTTTTGGGAAACAAATTCGTCATTACTGAGAAATCCATATCCATCTTACTTGGAATGGAGAATTCCGGTAGAAAACTTATCTATAGGATGGTATCCAAATCAATTTTTTTATCTGAAGTGGTAAAACCATCAATTTTCATTCAAGCAACTGACGGTAAACCTCCTTTCAAGAGTCAGGATTTATCTAAAGAACTTAGAGTCTGGTTCAAAATCATTTTGGGTTGCATATACTATAGACCTGCTACTAGTTCACCTGACTTCATCAATACCGATCAAAAATACATGTTGTATTATCTGATGAAGGGTGAAAAGTTCTGCCTTCCTTCCATTTATTTAGATATTTCATAGATGTGGAGGCAAGTCGCCACATATCACACATAGCTGCAAGACATTGGTAAATGCAGGTTTCGATAATGACAAATTCCCAGGATAGACTGGAAAGTACGAGTTCCAGATTCACTAACCAGATGCAACATATCTCTCAGCATATTATCCTTTTTCTTGTCTTAATTTGTCTTAAAGAAATATACATTGAGTTGACAAACTGCAATCATGACTAAAGGCATGAGAAACCTCAAACTAACAATATTTTGCAGGATTACAGGACATGGGTCGACCAAAGGGTCGACGTATCCATCAAAAACAAGGGAAGGACTGTCGGCGCACAAAACATGTGTCGACCATTGGGTCAGCGCATGAAAGGATAATTTTCCAGCGGGTCAACGCATGAAAGCTTTGGTCGACCATAGGGTCGGCGCACAAAGGAAAAGAATTCCAACGGGTCAGTGCACGCCGACTGTATGGTCGACGCATACTGATGAAATTTCCAGAAATTCAAAACATCACAGGCCATGCGTCGACGCATAGACCTGTTATGGTCGACCGCTCGCGCGGAAAAACTGTTTTTAACTTTGTTCCCTCTCATATTTGAAATACTGTTGTGTTCTGAATTTTGTGGGCTCTATATATACTTGCTTAAACACTTGCGTCTAACAACATTTGATATTCTTTTGATTCATGTGTTCAAAAACAAGAAAGAGTGAAATAGGTGTCCAAGATTCATCATCTTCATCTTCAACCTCTCACAACATTTCAATTACACATAATCATTTTTGAAATGCATTTGTGAGAGATTCAAGGCGATAAGGTTCGAGGCTCAGATTGGAGAATCAAGCTCGGGTTGAAGATTGCGACAGGTTCTTTCTTGAATAAAACCATCGGGGTTTTTCCCTCCAAGATTGGTTCTGATTTTGGGGGGTTTTGGACGAGATTCTTCATCAACTATCAATCGAGCGAAGGTGATTGTGAAGAGGTGGTCTTCACAAGTCTAGTAGCTGATTCGGTGACTTTGAATGGAAGGTCTCGGGTTCGATTTGGTGCTGTTGGGATCAGCCGGAGCCAAAGGTTTGAACAACAACGTGTTCTTTAATAAGGTGGCTGGAGTCGGAGGTCCATCAACATAAATCGAAGAACTTGATTCAGCTTGAATCAAGGGGCAAGGAGTGAAGGCAACTTTCAACACATTGAGATTTTTGTTGTAATTTTGCTGCTCAATCCTTGTATAAACTGTTCATTCAAACAGGTGATATCTATTCAATATATCTCAATTCTAGTTTTAGAATTGAGGGCAGACGTACCCCGAAGCGAGGACGACGGGGGAACTGCCTCACCAAATTACTTGTCTTCTTTATTTTCAGCATTTTCGTTACCGCTCAAATAAGTAATTTTTGTGTAAGCTCTTGTGTCAAAACTGTGATATAAATTGAGTAAGAGATTAAAACATTGTGTTAAACTCTAACGTACAACAAAACGTTGTACTAGGCTGATTGAAATCACTTACTCAACATAAACATCACTTGGAGTGTCTTTGCACACCAAGTGTTTGACATATTGCTTGAACCAAAATTACCTTACTTGTGTATCTTGTTTTGGTTTAATTTTGGATCATTGGAACTAGGTAACCTTGCAATTGAAGTAAATAATTGATAAGCATAGTTTGTGTTGTGATTCTATTTTTTGAATTGTCATAAATCCATAGGCTTACGTATATCCGGTTTTCCAATAACCGTTCGTTTTAGACTATATTTTTCCTCGGCCGCTTCCGCACTTAAAACATTTTTAAAACTAATTTTAAATTGGTAGCGCCGACTCAAATTTTAATTGGGATCTATTCAACCGCCCCCCCCCCCCCCCCTTCTAGATCTGTGCCATAGTCTAACAAGTGGTATCCAGAGCTCTGGTTATTCGGTGCTTCAAATACAACGAGATAGAAAATGGCAAACGAACCTAAAGGGGCGTATAATAGGGCTCCTGTTTTCAACGGTGAAAACTATAGTGCCAAACCACCAGTCTTTGATGGTGAAAAGTTTGACTACTAGAAAGATAGAATTAAGAGTTTCTTTCTTCGTTATGACATAAATCTTTGGAATCTCGTAGTTGATGGTTATACTCACCTAATTGATGTTGAAGGAGTAAAAGTATCAAGAAGTGAAATGACCAACCAACAAAATAAAGATTACATGAATCATCACAAGGCAAGAACTATACTGCTGAATGCTATCTCTTATACTGAGTATGAGAAGATAACAAACATAAATACTGCCATGTCTATTTTTGATTCTCTAAGAGTGAATCATGAATGAAATTCTCAAGTTAAGGAGACAAAGTCGCTTGCCTTAATATAGAAATATGAGGCATTCAGAATGAAGGATGATGAAATAGTCGAGAATATGTTTTCAAGATTTCAAATGCTAGTCACAAGACTTAAAGTTCTAGACAAAGGATACTCAACTGCTGATCATGTCAAAAAGATCATTAGAAGCCTCCCCAAGAAATGGAGACCTATGGTAACTGCTCTCAAACTATCCAAGGATTTAAATAGTATAATTCTTAAAGAACTTATTAGTTCTTTAAGAAGTCATGAGATAGAGCTGGAGCAAGATGAACCTCAGAAGAAGAATAAATATATTTCTCTTAAGTATAAACCTAAAAAGGAAAAGGCTTATCAAGATGAGGAAGAATTAGAAGATTCTAATGAAGACTCAGAATATGAGCTATCACTTATCTCCAAAAGGGTCAACAAACTTTAGAAACATAGGCAAGGAAAGTTCAAAGGATTAAGCAGAAACAAAAGTCGTGCTGACTCATCATCTGGACAGAAGAAGCAAAGTTCTGGAAAAGAAGTCATCTGCTATGAGTGTAATGAACCAGGTCATTACAAGAATGATTGTCCAAAGCTCAGAGACAAGAAGCCAAAGAAGAACTTCACCAAAGTAAAGAAGGGACTCATGGAAACTTGGGATGACTCTGATTATGAAGAAGAAGAATCTGATGAAGAACAAACAAATGTTGCACTAGTTGCAACAACAGTTAACGCCGAGGTCTCTGAAGAACCAGAAGACAAAACTCTATCAGAATCATACTTAGACTCAGACTCAGAGGTATTATCTAAACTCTCTCTTTGTGAATTAGAGTCTTGTCTTTTAGAAATGCTGGAAAATATCAAGCTCTTCAAAGTAAATACAAGGATCTTAAAAAATCACATGTAATTACTTCTGAAGCCAGAGATAAGCTTGGACAGAATAATTCTTCTTTGAATGAAAATTTGTTTTCTTTAAAAAATAGTAATTGTGCCTTAAAAAGCAAAGTTTCTAAACTAGAAGAAGAATTAGTCTCAAATGTCTCTGATACTTGTTATGTCAATAAGTATGATAGAGCATTCCAACACTTTCTGGCTAAAAGCAAAGATAGAAGTAAGATTACTTCCATGATCTATGGAGTTAGTAGAAATGGTAAGAAAGGTTTGGGGTGTACAAAATCATTTGAATATGATGAAAGTCAACCTGTAAAACAAAAACCTCTCTATGATCATTTTGTGCCCTCTGGCACTGAGCTTGATTATTCTGAGCTTGTGAAAGCACCTTTACAGACACAGAAATATATTTCTAAATCTAAATATCATGCACAAATTCCACTTGATTTTCCTGTTTCACATAAGCCCAAGGTTGTTAAATACTTTGGAAAAACTAACAAGAGAGGACCCAGAAAATGGGTACCTAAGGATAAGATTATCTATGTTGCAGATATCCTTAGTGGCTTAGTTGAAACACCAATTATGGTCCCTAAATAGTGGTTGCTCATGACACATGATGGGAAGAAGGCATATGTTCCAAAGTCTGGAACTTAAGCCTGAAGGCTTCGTTAATTTTGGAGGAAAGCAGAAGAGTAAAATCATTGGCTCTAGAACTGTTGGTAATGCTAAACTTCCTTCTATTACTAATGTTCTTTTAATTAATGGTTTGATGCATAACTTATTGTCTATTAGCCAACTTAGTGACAATGGTTATGATATCATTTTTAATCAAAATTCCTGTAAGGCTGTTAGTCAAAAGGATGGCTCAATCCTTTTTAATGGAAAGAGGGAAAACAACATTTACAAGATTAGACTTTCTGATCTTAAGGAACATAATGTCAAATACTTAATGTCTGTTAATAAGAAGTAATGGTTATGGCATAGACGTTTGGGCCATGTTAGCATCAGAAAGATTTCTCAACTAAATAAGCTTGAATTAGTCAAGGGCTTACCAAATCTGAAGTTTTCTTCAGACGCTCTTTGTGAAGCATGTCAGAAAAGAAAGTTCTCCAAAACATACTTCAAAGTGGAAAAATGTTGTTTCTACTTCTAGACTGTTAGAACTTCTACACATTGATTTGTTTGGACAAGTGAAAACTGCCTCAATCAGTGGAAAGAAGTATGGATTAGTTATTATTGATGACTATATTCGTTGGACATGGATAAAATTCTTAAAGAACAAGGAGGATTCACATTCTGTGTTTTCTACCTTTTGCTCACAAGTGCAACTTGAAAAGGATTGAAAAATTGTCAAAGTTAGAAGTGATCACGACGTAGAATTTGGGAACAGATACTTTGAGAATGTTTTTGATTCCCATGGCATTTCCCATGATTTCTCCTATCCTAGAACTCCACAACAAAATAGAGTAGTGGAAAGGAAGAATAGGACTTTGCAAGAAATGGCTCGTACCATGATCCAAGAAACTGACATGGCTAAGCATTTCTGGGAAGAGGCAATAAATACAATATGTTATATTCAGAACAAGATTTCTATCAGTCCTATTATGGGTAAGACTCCATATGAACTGTGGAAGAATAGAAAACCCAACCTTTCATATTTTAACCCTTTTGGTTGTATATATTTTGTGTTGAACACTAAAGAGAATCTTGTAAAGTTTGACTCCAAAGCTCAAAAGTATTTATTGTTAGGATACTCTGAACGCTCTAAAGGCTATAGAATCTATAACATAGAAACATGAATTATTGAGGAAACAATTCATGTCATATTCGATGATAAGCTTGACCCTGAAAAGTAAAAGCTAGTTGAAAATTTTGCAGATCTCAAGATTATCTTATCAGAATCCAAGGAAGAAGATTCTAATGAAGAAGATAAAGATGCAGAAACTACAAAATCAGATACAATCTCATCAAAAATAGCAAATAGTCTAATTCATCTGAAGAAAAATAGACTAAGGACTTCTCATTCTGAAGAATTGATTCTGGGTGACAAAGCTGATCCAGTTAGAACTCATTCATCATTCAAACCTTCTGAGGAAACTCTTCTGAGTTTAGTGTCTTTAATAGGGCCAACAACAACTGATGAAGCTCTTCAAGAGAATGAGTGGATTCTGGCCATGCAAGAAGAACTAAATCAATTCACCAGAAATGATAGTTGGGATCTTATTCAGAAACCTAAAGGTGTCCACGTCATTGGAACAAAATGGGTATTCAAAAACAAGCTTGATGAGAAAGGTGAGATCGTATGAAACAAAGCACGACTGGTAGCACAAGGTTATAGTCAGCAAGAAGGGATAGACTATACTGAAACCTTTGCACTAGTTTCCAGGTTAGAATTTATTCTCTTATTAGTTTCTTTTGCTGTTAATCATAACATCATTCTTTATTAGATGGATGTAAATAGTGCATTTTAAAATGGATCTATTTCTAAAGAAGTATATGTAAACCAACCTCCTGGTTTTGAAAGTTCTGAAAACACAGATTTTGTTTTCAAACCTAAAAAATCATTATATGATCTGAAACAGGTTCCTTGAGCTTGGCATGAAAGGCTAAGTAACATTCTTTTGGAAAATGACTTTACCAGAGGAAAAATAGATACAACACTATTTTGCAAAACCTTTAAAAATGACATTCTGGTGGTGCAAATTTATTTTGATGATATTATATTTGGTTCTGCTAATACTTCCTTGTGCAAGGAATTTTTTAAGTTAATACAAACTGAATTTGAAATGAGTCTGATGGGAGAACTCATATTATTTCTAGGAATTCAGATTGATCAACATTCAGAAAGAACATACATTCATTAGAGCAAGTATATAAGGGAACTTCTGAAGAAGTTCAATATGTCAGATAGTAAACCAGTAAAGACACATATGCATCCTACATGCATTCTGGAGAAAGAAGTAAGTAAAAAGGTTTGTCAGAAGCTCTATTATGGTATGATAGGCTCTCTTCTGTATCTAACTGCTTCTCGTCTATATATTATGTTCAGTATTTGTCTCTGTGCTCATTTCCAATAAGATCCAAGGGAAACTCACTTAACAACTGTTAAGAAAATCCTAAGGTATCTAAAAGGAACAACTAACCTTAGCTTGATGTATAAGAAAGCATCAGAGTACAAGCTTTCTGGTTATTGTGATGCAGATTATGTTGGAGACAGAATAAAAAGAGAAAGTACTTCTGGAAATTGTTAGTTTTTGGGTAACAACCTCGTCTCCTGGGATAGTAAAAGACAATCAACTATTTTACTATCTACCGTAGAGGCAGAATATATCTCAGCATCACTGTGTAGCACTCAGATACTTTGGATGAAGAATTAACTAGAAGATTTTCAAATATATGAAAGTAACATTCTTATCTTCTGTGATAGTGCTTCTGCTATATGCTTATCCAACAATCCTATCTTACATTCTAGGGCTAAACATGTTGAAATAAAACATCACTTTTTACGTGACTATGTTCAGAAGGGTGTTTTTCAAGTAAAATTTATGGATACAGATCACCAGTGGGCTGATATTTTCACAACACCCCTTGCTAAGGATAGATTCATATTCATTCTGGAAAATCTATTTATAAAACCTTGTACAGAATGAGTAGATGATATTTTTTTTTAATGTGCCAGGTCATCGAAACATCTGAGATAAGATTCTGAGGATTAAACAAATTATTTCTCTTTTATTTAATGATATTCTAATTGATGATACATCTACAAGTTAGAAGATGTCTTAGTTAGAAACTTGTCTAGTCAGATACCTCTTGGTATTCTTAACCTTGAGAACATCAAACATGTCATTTTTGAACAGGCGACTATGATTTTCTTGTGACACTTGTCCAAAATTAAATCATATCTTACTATTGAAGAGACACCTCGAGCATTGTGATATTGTGAGACTAGGTTCAAGTAATTATGTCATATCACTCCCACCGTTTCATAATCTAAAATCTTTTATAAATACTCACATTCTCACTATCAGACACTATGCTACTCTTTCACTTCCCACACTTTTTCTTAGAAACCCTAACAACCCTTTGTGCTCCGAGAAAAACTCCATCATCGTATTCAATGGATCCCCAACAACAAAGTGTTTTCGAATTTTCTCAACAACATCAACTTGCAGAATCATCTACAATGGCTCCAATGACAACTGCTCAAACTGCTTCAACATCACAACATCAATCACTTCAGAAATCTGTTGAATTTCACATTGTAGATCGTCCACCACACATCCATCTCTCTACTCCTTTTTCAGAACTGGACGTTCTATGTGAATGGTTAGTTGGTTTTGATAACTTATTTGAAAATGGACTAGACTTGTTTAAAGAACTCAATGCTCAAGGTTGGAGAACATACTTTGATCGTCTCTACGGTCTCATTTTTCCTAAAGTTATCAAGGAATTTTGGAGATTCACTGATGCTGATGAACATTTCATAGTATCGTATGTTTTGGGAAACAAATTCGTCATTACTGAGAAATCCATATCCATCTTACTTGGAATGGAGAATTCCGGTAGAAAACTTATCTATAGGATGGTATCCAAATCAATTTTTTTATCTGAAGTGGTAAAACCATCAATTTTCATTCAAGCAACTGACGGTAAACCTCCCTTCAAGAGTCAGGATTTATCTAAAGAACTTAGAGTCTGGTTCAAAATCATTTTGGGTTGCATATACTATAGACCTGCTACTAGTTCACCTGACTTCATCAATACCGATCAAAAATACATGTTGTATTATCTGATGAAGGGTGAAAAGTTCTGCCTTCCTTCCATTTATTTAGATATTTCATAGATGTGGAGGCAAGTCGTCACATATCACACATAGCTGCAAGACATTGGTAAATGCAGGTTTCGATAATGACAAATTCCCAGGATAGACTGGAAAGTACGAGTTCCAGATTCACTAACCAGATGCAACATATCTCTCAGCATATTATCCTTTTTCTTGTCTTAATTTGTCTTAAAGAAATATACATTGAGTTGACAAACTGCAATCATGACTAAAGGCATGAGAAACCTCAAACTAACAATATTTTGCAGGATTACAGGACATGGGTCGACCAAAGGTTCGACGTATCCATCAAAAACAAGGGAAGGACTATCGGCGCACAAAACATGTGTCGACCATTGGGTCAGCGCATGAAAGGATAATTTTCCAGCGGGTCAACGCATGAAAGCTTTGGTCGACCATAGGGTCGGCGCACAAAGGAAAAGAATTCCAACGGGTCAGTGCACGCCGACTGTATGGTCGACGCATACTGATGAAATTTCCAGAAATTCAAAACATCACAGGCCATGCGTCGACGCATAGACCTGTTATGGTCGACCGCTCGCGCGGAGAAACTGTTTTTAACTTTATTCCCTCTCATATTTGAAATACTGTTGTGTTCTGAATTTTGTGGGCTCTATATATACTTGCTTAAACACTTGTGTCTAACAACATTTGATATTCTTTTGATTCATGTGTTCAAAAACAAGAAAGAGTGAAATAGGTGTCCAAGATTCATCATCTTCATCTTCAACCTCTCACAACATTTCAATTACACATAATCATTTTTGAAATGCATTTGTGAGAGATTCAAGGCGATAAGGTTCGAGGCTCAGATTGGAGAATCAAGCTCGGGTTGAAGATTGCGACAGGTTCTTTCTTGAATAAAACCATCGGGGTTTTTCCCTCCAAGATTGGTTCTGATTTTGGGGGGTTTTGGACGAGATTCTTCATCAACAATCAATCGAGCGAAGGTGATTGTGAAGAGGTGGTCTTCACAAGTCTAGTAGCTGATTCGGTGACTTTGAATGGAAGGTCTCGGGTTCGATTTGGTGCTGTTGGGATCAGCCGGAGCCAAAGGTTTGAACAACAACATGTTCTTTAATAAGGTGGCTGGAGTCGGAGGTCCATCAACATAAATCGAAGAACTTGATTCAGCTTGAATCAAGGGGCAAGGAGTGAAGGCAACTTTCAACACATTGAGATTTTTGTTGTAATTTTGCTGCTCAATCCTTGTATAAACTGTTCATTCAAACAGGTGATATCTATTCAATATATCTCAATTCTAGTTTTAGAATTGAGGGCAGACGTACCCCGAAGCGAGGACGACGGGGGAACTGCCTCACCAAATTACTTGTCTTCTTTATTTTCAGCATTTTCGTTACCGCTCAAATAAGTAATTTTTGTGTAAGCTCTTGTGTCAAAACTGTGATATAAATTGAGTAAGAGATTAAAACATTGTTTTAAACTCTAACGTACAACAAAACGTTGTACTAGGCTGATTGAAATCACTTACTCAACATAAACATCACTTGGAGTGTCTTTGCACACCAAGTGTTTGACATATTGCTTGAACCAAAATTACCTTACTTGTGTATCTTGTTTTGGTTTAATTTTGGATCATTGGAACTAGGTAACCTTGCAATTGAAGTAAATAATTGATAAGCATAGTTTGTGTTGTGATTCTATTTTTTGAATTGTCATAAATCCATAGGCTTACGTATATCCGGTTTTCCAATAACCGTTCGTTTTAGACTATATTTTTCCTCGGCCGCTTCCGCACTTAAAACATTTTTAAAACCAATTTTAAATTGGTAGCGCCGACTCAAATTTTAATTGGGATCTATTCAACCGCCCCCCCCCCCCCCTTCTAGATCCGTGCCATAGTCTAACAAGTGGTATCCAGAGCTCTGGTTATTCGGTGCTTCAAATACAACGAGATAGAAAATGGCAAACGAACCTAAAGGGGCGTATAATAGGGCTCCTGTTTTCAACGGTGAAAACTATAGTGCTAAACCACCAGTCTTTGATGGTGAAAAGTTTGACTACTAGAAAGATAGAATTAAGAGTTTCTTTCTTCGTTATGACATAAATCTTTGGAATCATGTAGTTGATGGTTATACTCACCTAATTGATGTTGAAGGAGTAAAAGTATCAAGAAGTGAAATGACCAACCAACAAAATAAAGATTACATGAATCATCACAAGGCAAGAACTATACTGCTGAATGCTATCTCTTATACTGAGTATGAGAAGATAACAAACATAAATACTGCCATGTCTATTTTTGATTCTCTAAGAGTGAATCATGAATGAAATTCTCAAGTTAAGGAGACAAAGTCGCTTGCCTTAATATAGAAATATGAGGCATTCAGAATGAAGGATGATGAAATAGTCGAGAATATGTTTTCAAGATTTCAAATGCTAGTCACAAGACTTAAAGTTCTGGACAAAGGATACTCAACTGCTGATCATATCAAAAAGATCATTAGAAGCCTCCCCAAGAAATGGAGACCTATGGTAACTGCTCTCAAACTATCCAAGGATTTAAATAGTATAATTCTTAAAGAACTTATTAGTTCTTTAAGAAGTCATGAGATAGAGCTGGAGCAAGATGAACCTCAGAAGAAGAATAAATATATTTCTCTTAAGTATAAACCTAAAAAGGAAAAGGCTTATCAAGATGAGGAAGAATTAGAAGATTCTAATGAAGACTCAGAATATGAGCTATCACTTATCTCCAAAAGGGTCAACAAACTTTAGAAACATAGGCAAGGAAAGTTCAAAGGATTAAGCAGAAACAAAAGTCGTGTTGACTCATCATCTGGACAGAAGAAGCAAAGTTCTGGAAAAGAAGTCATCTGCTATGAGTGTAATGAACCAGGTCATTACAAGAATGATTGTCCAAAGCTCAGAGACAAGAAGCCAAAGAAGAACTTCACCAAAGTAAAGAAGGGACTCATGGAAACTTGGGATGACTCTGATTATGAAGAAGAAGAATCTGATGAAGAACAAACAAATGTTGCACTAGTTGCAACAACAGTTAACGCCGAGGTCTCTGAAGAACCAGAAGACAAAAATCTATCAGAATCATACTTAGACTCAGACTCAGAGGTATTATCTAAACTCTCTCTTTGTGAATTAGAGTCTTGTCTTTTAGAAATGCTGGAAAATATCAAGCTCTTCAAAGTAAATACAAGGATCTTAAAAAATCACATGTAATTACTTCTGAAGCCAGAGATAAGCTTGGACAGAATAATTCTTCTTTGAATGAAAATTTGTTTTCTTTAAAAAATAGTAATTGTGCCTTAAAAAGCAAAGTTTCTAAACTAGAAGAAGAATTAGTCTCAAATGTCTCTGATACTTGTTATGTCAATAAGTATGATAGAGCATTCCAACACTTTCTGGCTAAAAGCAAAGATAGAAGTAAGATTACTTCCATGATCTATGGAGTTAGTAGAAATGGTAAGAAAGGTTTGGGGTGTACAAAATCATTTGAATATGATGAAAGTCAACCTGTAAAACAAAAACCTCTCTATGATCATTTTGTGCCCTCTGGCACTGAGCTTGATTATTCTGAGCTTGTGAAAGCACCTTTACAGACACAGAAATATATTTCTAAATCTAAATATCATGCACAAATTCCACTTGATTTTCCTGTTTCACATAAGCCCAAGGTTGTTAAATACTTTGGAAAAACTAACAAGAGAGGACCCAGAAAATGGGTACCTAAGGATAAGATTATCTATGTTGCAGATATCCTTAGTGGCTTAGTTGAAACACCAATTATGGTCCCTAAATAGTGGTTGCTCATGACACATGATGGGAAGAAGGCATATGTTCCAAAGTCTGGAACTTAAGCCTGAAGGCTTCGTTAATTTTGGAGGAAAGCAGAAGAGTAAAATCATTGGCTCTAGAACTGTTGGTAATGCTAAACTTCCTTCTATTACTAATGTTCTTTTAATTAATGGTTTGATGCATAACTTATTGTCTATTAGCCAACTTAGTGACAATGGTTATGATATCATTTTTAATCAAAATTCCTGTAAGGCTGTTAGTCAAAAGGATGGCTCAATCCTTTTTAATGGAAAGAGGGAAAACAACATTTACAAGATTAGACTTTCTGATCTTAAGGAACATAATGTCAAATACTTAATGTCTGTTAATAAGAAGTAATGGTTATGGCATAGACGTTTGGGCCATGTTAGCATCAGAAAGATTTCTCAACTAAATAAGCTTGAATTAGTCAAGGGCTTACCAAATCTGAAGTTTTCTTCAGACGCTCTTTGTGAAGCATGTCAGAAAAGAAAGTTCTCCAAAACATACTTCAAAGTGGAAAAATGTTGTTTCTACTTCTAGACTGTTAGAACTTCTACACATTGATTTGTTTGGACAAGTGAAAACTGCCTCAATCAGTGGAAAGAAGTATGGATTAGTTATTGTTGATGACTATATTCGTTGGACATGGGTAAAATTCTTAAAGAACAAGGAGGATTCACATTCTGTGTTTTCTACCTTTTGCTCACAAGTGCAACTTGAAAAGGATTGAAAAATTGTCAAAGTTAGAAGTGATCACGACGTAGAATTTGGGAACAGATACTTTGAGAATGTTTTTGATTCCCATGGCATTTCCCATGATTTCTCCTATCCTAGAACTCCACAACAGAATAGAGTAGTGGAAAGGAAGAATAGGACTTTGCAAGAAATGGCTCGTACCATGATCCAAGAAACTGACATGGCTAAGCATTTCTGGGAAGAGGCAATAAATACAATATGTTATATTCAGAACAAGATTTCTATCAGTCCTATTATGGGTAAGACTCCATATGAACTGTGGAAGAATAGAAAACCCAACCTTTCATATTTTAACCCTTTTGGTTGTATATATTTTGTGTTGAACACTAAAGAGAATCTTGGAAAGTTTGACTCCAAAGCTCAAAAGTATTTATTGTTAGGATACTCTGAACGCTCTAAAGGCTATAGAATCTATAACATAGAAACATGAATTATTGAGGAAACAATTCATGTCATATTCGATGATAAGCTTGACCCTGAAAAGTAAAAGCTAGTTGAAAATTTTGCAGATCTCAAGATTATCTTATCAGAATCCAAGGAAGAAGATTCTAATGAAGAAGATAAAGATGCAGAAACTACAAAATCAGATACAATCTCATCAAAAATAGCAAATAGTCTAATTCATCTGAAGAAAAATAGACTAAGGACTTCTCATTCTGAAGAATTGATTCTGGGTGACAAAGCTGATCCAGTTAGAACTCATTCATCATTCAAACCTTCTGAGGAAACTCTTCTGAGTTTAGTGTCTTTAATAGGGCCAACAACAACTGATGAAGCTCTTCAAGAGAATGAGTGGATTCTGGCCATGCAAGAAGAACTAAATCAATTCACCAGAAATGATATTTGGGATCTTATTCAGAAACCTAAAGGTGTCCACGTCATTGGAACAAAATGGGTATTCAAAAACAAGCTTGATGAGAAAGGTGAGATCGTATGAAACAAAGCACGACTGGTAGCACAAGGTTATAGTCAGCAAGAAGGGATAGACTATACTGAAACCTTTGCACTAGTTTCCAGGTTAGAATTTATTCTCTTATTAGTTTCTTTTGCTGTTAATCATAACATCATTCTTTATTAGATGGATGTAAATAGTGCATTTTAAAATGGATCTATTTCTAAAGAAGTATATGTAAACCAACCTCCTGGTTTTGAAAGTTCTGAAAACACAGATTTTGTTTTCAAACCTAAAAAATCATTATATGATCTGAAACAGGTTCCTTGAGCTTGGCATGAAAGGCTAAGTAACATTCTTTTGGAAAATGACTTTACCAGAGGAAAAATAGATACAACACTATTTTGCAAAACCTTTAAAAATGACATTCTGGTGGTGCAAATTTATTTTGATGATATTATATTTGGTTCTGCTAATACTTCCTTGTGCAAGGAATTTTTTAAGTTAATACAAACTGAATTTGAAATGAGTCTGATGGGAGAACTCATATTATTTCTAGGAATTCAGATTGATCAACATTCAGAAAGAACATACATTCATTAGAGCAAGTATATAAGGGAACTTCTGAAGAAGTTCAATATGTCAGATAGTAAACCAGTAAAGACACATATGCATCCTACATGCATTCTGGAGAAAGAAGTAAGTAAAAAGGTTTGTCAGAAGCTCTATTATGGTATGATAGGCTCTCTTCTGTATCTAACTGCTTCTCGTCTAGATATTATGTTCAATATTTGTCTCTGTGCTCATTTCCAATAAGATCCAAGGGAAACTCACTTAACAACTGTTAAGAAAATCCTAAGGTATCTAAAAGGAACAACTAACCTTAGCTTGATGTATAAGAAAGCATCAGAGTATAAGCTTTCTGGTTATTGTGATGCAGATTATGTTGGAGACAGAATAAAAAGAGAAAGTACTTCTGGAAATTGTTAGTTTTTGGGTAACAACCTCGTCTCCTGGGATAGTAAAAGACAATCAACTATTTCACTATCTACTGTAGAGGCAGAATATATCTCAGCATCACTGTGTAGCACTCAGATACTTTGGATGAAGAATTAACTAGAAGATTTTCAAATATATGAAAGTAACATTCTTATCTTCTGTGATAGTGCTTCTGCTATATGCTTATCCAACAATCCTATCTTACATTCTAGGGCTAAACATGTTGAAATAAAACATCACTTTTTACGTGACTATGTTCAGAAGGGTGTTTTTCAAGTAAAATTTATGGATACAGATCACCAGTGGGCTGATATTTTCACAACACCCCTTGCTAAGGATAGATTCATATTCATTCTGGAAAATCTATTTATATAACCTTTTCCAGAATGAGTAGATGATATTTTTTTTTAATGTGTCAGGTCATCGAAACATCTGAGATAAGATTCTGAGGATTAAACAGATTATTTCTCTTTTATTTAATGATATTCTAATTGATGATACATCTACAAGTTAGAAGATGTCTTAGTTAGAAACTTGTCTAGTCAGATACCTCTTGGTATTCTTAACCTTGAGAACATCAAACATGTCATTTTTGAACAGGCGACTATGATTTTCTTGTGACACTTGTCCAAAATTAAATCATATCTTACTATTGAAGAGACACCTCGAGCATTGTGATTTTGTGAGACTAGGTTCAAGTAATTATGTCATATCACTCCCACCGTTTCATAATCTAAAATCTTTTATAAATACTCACATTCTCACTATCAGACACTATGCTACTCTTTCACTTCCCACACTTTTTCTTAGAAACCCTAACAACCCTTTGTGCTCCGAGAAAAACTCCATCATCGTATTCAATGGATCCCCAACAACAAAGTGTTTTGGAATTATCTCAACAACATCAACTTGCAGAATCATCTACAATGGCTCCAATGACAACTGCTCAAACTGCTTCAACATCGCAACATCAATCACTTCAGAAATCTGTTGAATTTCACATTGTAGATCGTCCACCACACATCCATCTCTCTACTCCTTTTTTAGAACTGGACGTTCTATGTGAATGGTTAGTTGGTTTTGATAACTTATTTGAAAATGGACTAGACTTGTTTAAAGAACTCAATGCTCAAGGTTGGAGAAGATACTTTGATCGTCTCTACGGTCTCATTTTTCCTAAAGTTATCAAGGAATTTTGGAGATTCACTGATGCTGATGAACATTTCATAGTATCGTATGTTTTGGGAAACAAATTCGTCATTACTGAGAAATCCATATCCATCTTACTTGGAATGGAGAATTCCGGTAGAAAACTTATCTATAGGATGGTATCCAAATAAATTTTTTTATCTGAAGTGGTAAAACCATCAATTTTCATTCAAGCAACTGACGGTAAACCTCCCTTCAAGAGTCAGGATTTATCTAAAGAACTTAGAGTCTGGTTCAAAATCATTTTGGGTTGCATATACTATAGACCTGCTACTAGTTCACCTGACTTCATCAATACCGATCAAAAATACATGTTGTATTATCTGATGAAGGGTGAAAAGTTCTGCCTTCCTTCCATTTATTTAGATATTTCATAGATGTGGAGGCAAGTCGCCACATATCACACATAGCTGCAAGACATTGGTAAATGCAGGTTTCGATAATGACAAATTCCCAGGATAGACTGGAAAGTACGAGTTCCAGATTCACTAACCAGATGCAACATATCTCTCAGCATATTATCCTTTTTCTTGTCTTAATTTGTCTTAAAGAAATATACATTGAGTTGACAAACTGCAATCATGACTAAAGGCATGAGAAACCTCAAACTAACAATATTTTGCAGGATTATAGGACATGGGTCGACCAAAGGGTCGACGTATCCATCAAAAACAAGGGAAGGACTGTCGGCGCACAAAACATGTGTCGACCATTGGGTCAGCGCATGAAAGGATAATTTTCCAGCGGGTCAACGCATGAAAGCTTTGGTCGACCATAGGGTCGGCGCACAAAGGAAAAGAATTCCAACGGGTCAGCGCACGCCGACTGTATGGTCGACGCATACTGATGAAATTTCCAGAAATTCAAAACATCACAGGCCATGCGTCGACGCATAGACCTGTTATGGTCGACCGCTCGCGCGGAAAAACTGTTTTTAACTTTGTTCCCTCTCATATTTGAAATACTGTTGTGTTCTGAATTTTTTGGGCTCTATATATACTTGCTTAAACACTTGTGTCTAACAACATTTGATATTCTTTTGATTCATGTGTTCAAAAACAAGAAAGAGTGAAATAGGTGTCCAAGTTTCATCGTCTTCATCTTCAACCTCTCACAACATTTCAATTACACACAATCATTTTTGAAATGCATTTGTGAGAGATTCAAGGCAATAAGGTTCGAGGCTTAGATTGGAGAATCAAGCTCGGGTTGAAGATTGCGACAGGTTCTTTCTTGAATAAAACCATCGGGGTTTTGCCCTCCAAGATTGGTTCTGATTTTGGGGGTTTTTGGACGAGATTCTTCATCAACTATCAATCGAGCGAAGGTGATTGTGAAGAGGTGGTCTTCACAAGTCTAGTAGCTGATTCAGTGACTTTGAAGGGAAGGTCTTGGGTTCGATTTGGTGCTGTTGGGATCAGCCGGAGCCAAAGGTTTGAACAACAACGTGTTCTTCAATAAGGTGGCTGGAGTCGGAGGTCCATCAACACAAATCGAAGAACTTGATTCAGCTTGAATCAAGGGGCAAGGAGTGAAGGCAACTTTCAACACATTGAGATTTTTGTTGTAATTTTGCTGCTCAATCCTTGTATAAACTGTTCATTCAAACAGGTGATATCTATTCAATATATCTCAATTCTAGTTTTAGAATTGAGGGCAGACGTACCCCGAAGCGAGGACGGCGGGGGAACTGCCTCACCAAATTACTTGTCTTCTTTATTTTCAGCATTTTCGTTACTGCTCAAATAAGTAATTTTTGTGTAAGCTCTTGTGTCAAAACTGTGATATAAATTGAGTAAGAGATTAAAACATTATTTTAAACTCTAACGTACAACAAAACATTGTACTAGGCTGGTTGAAATCACTTACTCAACATAAACATCACTTGGAGTGTCTTTGCACACCAAGTGTTTGACATATTGCTTGAACCAAAATTACCTTACTTGTGTATCTTGTTTTGGTTTAATTTTGGATCATTGGAACTAGGTAACCTTGCAATTGAAGTAAATAATTGATAAGCATAGTTTGTGTTGTGATTCTATTTTTTGAATTGTCATAAATCCATAGGCTTACGTATATCCGGTTTTCCAATAACCGTTCGTTTTAGACTATATTTTTCCTTGGCCGCTTCCGCACTTAAAACATTTTTAAAACCAATTTTAAATTGGTAGCGCCGACTCAAATTTTAATTGGGATCTATTCAACCCCCCCCCCCCTTCTAGATCCGTGCCATAGTCTAACAAGTGGTATCCAGAGCTCTGGTTATTCGGTGCTTCAAATACAACGAGATAGAAAATGGCAAACGAACCTAAAGGGGCGTATAATAGGGCTCCTGTTTTCAACGGTGAAAATTATAGTTATTGGAAAGACTGTATGCGTGTGCATATAAACTCCATAGACAGAAAAATATGGAACGTTATCCTTAATGGTCCAATAGAAATTACTATGACCAATGCGGATAATGTAGTTGTGCCAAAGCCTGAAGCACAATGGACCGATGACGATGAGAAAAAATACAATTATGATTGGAAAGCTAAAAACATCTTATTCTCCTCATTAGGTGTAGATGAATACTATCGTGTATCCCATTGTCCTACTGCTAAGGCCATGTGGGATTCACTACAAATAGCCCATGAGGGGACAAACGATGTTAAGTTGGCTAGAATCAATACATTAACTCAAGAGTTCGATCTCTTTTTCATGGAGCAAGGGGAAACCATTGCTGACATGCAAAAGAGATTTACACATCTCATCAATCGTTTACATTCATTAGGTAGGCCTGTTTCCAATGATGTTGCTACTAATAAGATTTTAAGATGTTTAAATAGGGAATGGCAGCCTAAAGTGACCTCCATCAAAGAAGCACATGATCTTACCTTATTAGATTTAACAACATTATTTGGCAAATTACAAGAGCATGAATAGGTACTCTTGAGCTTAGACCAACGCGAAAAGATGGAAAAGAAAGACAAAGCTAAGGTGAGTGAAAAGAAATCGATAGCTCTCAAGACTTCCTCCTCGAAGTCTCAAGCAAAAGAGCAAAATGATTATTCCTCGAGCGACGAAGAAGAAGAAGTCACAAGCGAAGATATGGGGTTGTTTGTTAAACGGTATAACCGTTACGTGAGAAAGAACGACATACAACATTCCGAGAAGAACTTGGTAAAATTCCGGAAACAATCAAGACACTTCAAGGATGATGACTCGAAAGGTAAAAAGACTAGAGGGACGTGCTATAAGTGTGGAAAGCCCGACCACTACAAACCGGACTGTCCAATGAATAAAAAGGGAAAGGACAAGGAATCATCAAAATCACACAAGAAATCATCAAAGCCTAGGAGAGCGTACATAGCATGGGAAAGTGACAGCGACTCTTCCTCCTCTGATGAAAGTTCTAGTGATGAAGAAGAGTCCGTGAATCTATGCCTCTCCGCCAATCAGAAAAATAAGAAAAAACAGGTACGTCACTCTAAATATGATAAGTCCTCAAATATGTCGCATTCAGAATTACTAGCCGCATTTCATGCCTTACATAATGAAGCAGTTGAAGCCTTCAAGAAACTTGCTTCTAATAAGAAAATATTTACGTATTTAGAGCATAAGGTTAAAGAGTCCGAAAAGAAATTAGAGGACCTAAAGGCTTCCATTGTGAAAGGCAATGAATCGGATTGTAAAGACGATAGAAACCCTTTCAACTTCGGGTGTGGCACTTGTCATATTTGGCAAGGTGAGGTTAGACACCTCAAGGCCAAATTAAACAAGGCACTTGAGCCTAAAGTTACATTTGCTATTGATAAAAAGGATTTTAGAAAAAGTATGATTAACCCATACCAAAAATATGCATATGTAATTATGGATCAAGCAAGTGAAAGTGTCTCTAAAGTTGATTTTGCTTGCTTATACTATTGCAGGAAAGGCCACTCCATTGGTAAATGCCGTTTTAGAAGATTTCTTGTTCCTAAAGGCATCTACCAATGGTTGCCCAAACGCAACCATTTTGTCGCTAACCTATTAGGACCCAATATGCCATTGGGTACCTCCTTGTGCTAATTATGTTTTGACAGGTGAAATGTGTCGAGACCACCGAGAGAAGATGGGTTCTCGATAGTGGGTGCTCAAGACACATGTCTGGAGACATATCCTTATTCATAGACTTTGTGGCTAAGAAGAAAGGGTATGTAACTTATGGTGATAACAACCGCGGAGCAATACTAGGTAAAGGTAGTGTAGGTAATCCCGCCTCTACTATGATTTCCGATGTATTGCTTGTCGAAAACCTTAAACATAATCTGCTTAGCATTAGCCAACTATGCGACAAAGGATACAATGTATCCTTTTCAAAAGATTTTGTTGCAAAATTGTGCATGAAAATGATAAGAAGAATATGTTTAATGGTTTTAGAGTAAACAATGTATATATGCTTGACTTAAATGAAGTATCATTAACAAGCGACAAATGCCTCATAACTATGAGTGAAGACTCATGGCTATGGCATAGGCGTTTAGCGCATGTTAATTTTGACTTACTCAATAAGGTAGTCTCAAAAGACCTAGTCTTAGGACTTCCCAAAATAAAGTTCACCAAGGATCACCTTTGTGATGCTTGTCAAAAAGGGAAGCAAACGAGGATCTCATTTAAATCCAAAAAGATAATTTCAATAACGAGACCTTTTGAATTTCTACACATGGACTTGTTTGGGCCGTCTAGGATCAAAAGTCTAGGAGGAAACTATTACGGGTTCGTAATAGTGGACGACTTTTCTAGGTTTTGTTGGACCATCTTCTTAGTAAGTAAAAGTGATACATTCGCCGCTTTTGAAAAGTTTGCTAAGCTTTCCCAAAACAAGTTAAATACAAACATAGTGTCCATAAGGAGCGACCATGGAGGTGAGTTTGAAAATCATTTGTTTGAAGAATATTGCGGTAACCATGGTATTGATCATAACTTCTCCGCTCCACGCACTCCTCAACAAAACAGGGTTGTGGAGCGCAAAAATCGTATTTTAGAAGAATTGGGAAGAACAATGATTAATGAAAGTGGTTTACCTAAATATTTTTGGGCCGACGCCATTAGTACGGCATGCTATGTTTTGAATAGGGTACTTATTCGCCCCATTCTAAACAAAACACCGTACGAACTCTTAAAAGGGAGAAAGCCAAATGTCTCTCACTTACACGTGTTTGGATGTAAATGTTTTGTATTAAACAATGGAAAGGAAAACTTGGGCAAATTTGATTCCAAAGTCGATGAAGGTATCTTTCTCGGATACTCTCACTCGAGTAAAGCATATAGAATATATAATAAACGTTTACTTGCTGTAGAAGAGTCTGTGCATGTTACCTTTGATGAGTCCTACCCGAGAAATGTCGGAAAGGATAGTGTTGTTCATGGTGCAGGTACATCCACTAAAGACATACTCAAAAGTGGCGAGATAGGGATTGATCAACCTGACAAAGCCAAAGTTGAGGAGGATAAGGATGCACACCGTGATGCAATAGAGGAAGTTCATCCGCTTTCAAACGACGATCTTCCTCATGAATGGAAGTCATCTAAAGACCATCCTATTGAAAACATT
This sequence comes from Lathyrus sativus, assembly GCA_963859935.3. Lineage (NCBI taxonomy): Eukaryota > Viridiplantae > Streptophyta > Magnoliopsida > Fabales > Fabaceae > Lathyrus > Lathyrus sativus. Next base: position 432,337,810 of record OZ012740.1, read on the forward strand.
ATTGGAGACATCACAAAGGGTGTAACAACTCGTGCTAAGCTAAGTAATTTCTGTTATTACTTCGCTTTCGTGTCACAAATGGAACCTAAAAACCCTAAGGAAGCCCTACTCGATGAACATTGGTATTTGTCAATGCAGGAGGAACTGAATCAGTTTACTAGAAATGAGGTTTGGGACCTTGTCCCGCCTCCACGAGGTCATCGAGTAATCGGCACCCGATGGGTGTTTAGAAATAAACTGGACGAGAACGGAGTAATAACTCGTAACAAAGCGCGTTTAGTCGCGCAAGGGTATAACCAAGAGGAAGGCATCGACTATGAGGAAACTTATGCGCCGGTTGCCCGACTCGAGGCTATACGCCTTTTACTTGCTTTCGCTTGTGCAAAAGATTTTAAGTTATTTCAAATGGACGTCAAAAGTGCTTTCCTTAACGGATTTATAAATGAAGAAGTCTATGTTGCTCAACCACCTGGTTTTGAGTCTCATGAGTATCCTGATCATGTCTATAAACTGAAAAGAGCTTTGTACGGTCTTAAACAAGCTCCTAGAGCTTGGTATGAGAGACTAAGCAAATTCTTACTTGATCAAGGCTACTCAAGAGGAAAGGTTGATACTACTCTCTTCATTAAACGTCAAGGAAAATACTTAATTCTTGTTCAAATTTATGTTGACGATATCATATTTGGATCCACTAACATGAATCTCGTAAGAGAATTTGCTAAGCTTATGCAGGGTGAATTCGAGATGAGTATGATGGGTGAACTCACATATTTTCTTGGGTTACAAATCAAGCAACTGAAGGAAGGAACATTCGTGAGCCAAACAAAATATTGTTTGGATCTTCTCAAGAGATTTGACATGGCAAATGCAAAAGCCATAGACACCCCTATGCCAACTTGTGCAAACATGAGTAAAGATGAAAGTGGCAAAGATGTTGAGGTAAAAAGGTACAGAGGTATGATTGGCTTGCTTCTATATCTTACTGCTTCGCGTCCCGATATTATGTTTAGCGTGTGTATGTGCGCTAGATATCAATCATGTCCTAAGGAATCCCACCTAAAATCTGTCAAACGCATACTTCGATACCTATCTGGTACTCCGAAGTATGGATTGTGGTATTCTAAGGGTAATGATTGTTCTTTGGTTGGCTTCTCTGATTCTGATTTTTCCGGTTGTAAATCAGATAGGAAAAGCACCAGTGGCACATGTCACCTATTTTCAAACTCTCTGGTTAGTTGGCACAGCAAGAAACAAGTGTTTGTTGCTTTGTCAACTGCCGAAGCGGAATACGTAGCCGCCGGTAGTTGTTGTGCACAAGTCTTATGGCTTAAACAACAACTATTGGACTTTAATTTGAAACTAGAACGTATTCCAATATTGTGTGACAACACCAGTGCTATAAATTTTACCAAGAATCCAGTGTTACACTCGTGTACTAAACACATAGAAATCCGACACCATTTTCTTAGGGACCATGTAGAGAAGGGTGACATTGTCTTTGAGCACGTCGATACTAAAAACCAACTAGCGGACATTTTCACAAAGCCGCTAGCCAATGAGCCCTTCTTTCATATCCGTCGAGAGCTTGGTATTCTCGATATTTCTGATCGGGGTTAAACAACTATGTTTTTGTACCACTAACAACTATGTTTTGTACCACTAACTATCGCTGTGAGTTTATTACAAGTACAAATCAGTGATTAACTATAGTAGTTCGTATAAAGGTGATACTGCTCCTTTCTCCTTCTCTTTCTTCTCTCTTAGCATTCATGACTTGAAAACATCTATATCGTTATACAATTAGGGTACTTATATATGAACATGACTGTTGCTGAATGATACTATGTGTGTTGAATGCAGGCCATATTGTGAAAAAATGCATAGCCATGATCAATAAGCAAGTGTGACATGTTGCATAGCTTGAAAATTGAAAATTTTGAGTTTTTGAAAGCTTGAGTCGACCTAAACAGGACAATGGTCGACGCATGTTGTAACTTTTTCAAAATTATCAAAAATTGAACAGTATGCGTCGACGCATGCAGGGCTATGGTCGACGGCTCGCTTGAAAACCCAGAAATTTTCTGGTTTGAAAACTGTTCCACTTTCCCTCTTCCCTGCATTAAATGTGTTGTAATACTTTGACATGACATTTTTTCTTGTGAATTGCATCTAGTATCCTATATTGTCTCCTTGTCTTCTCCCTCTTCCCAAAAACCCTAACTTCTTCATCTATTAAAGACCCAAGCATTCCTCTTCTCCAACATTACTCCTAAACCATTATTCCTCTTCAAAGTTTCTCTTCCAACTCTCCAAAACTCTTCATCAATGGCTTCCTCTCTTTGCAAAACTACCGGTAAGCGATCAAGAGCATCTTCATCCTCTGCTTCAGTTCCGGTAACTGCTGTCTCGCTTGTTCACCCTCCTGCGGTTGAAAACTTTCACAAAAGTCTCAGCAAGAGGGCCATAGTTCCACATCATGCCTTCTACCATGCAACAAGTGAGCGCTTGCATCTCACTCGGCTTCTGTCCCTATTAGACTTTCAAGGGTTCGTAAACTTCCTGGAGTGTAATACAAAGTACAGTGAAGATCTGGTCAGAGTGTTCTACACAAATATGAGAGGTAACTTTCAAGACCAACACTTTCACACATCTGTAGGAAATAGACTAGTCAATATCAATTCTGAAGTATGGAATAAATATTTTGATATGACTGTTGATGCTGATGCACCCCCTCTCCATGAGGTAACTGATACTCGTACGGTGCCGGGTTATGAATATAAGAGGGCTCTAAATGGAATGCTCAAACGACCGTATCCAGAGGCAATTGTCAACAGCGATGCTTTTCCTCGATCAGTCACTGTCGGTAAACTCAACACAGGGGAGCGCATTCTTCAATGGATTGTCGCTCGTATTCTACGACCGAAGAAAGGTGGTCTGTCACGTGTAGAACAAGCTGAGGTACATCTTATCTACATTCTGCAAAACAGGATAAAAATAAATTGGCCTTACTATATTGCTAGCAGGATGTTTGCTCTGAGAGACTCAAGTAGAGACACTGCTTTAGCCTATGGGTCATTTATTTCAGAAATACTTGCTGCTGCGAATGTTGTGTATCCAACATTTCTGTGTGTATCAGTTCCCCAGATAAAGAATTTAGCACCAAAACCCTTGCAATGATGGGGTACTTTTGGTGTGCTGAACGTCGTTCGTACATATTTGTCCGACGGGCTAATATCCCTCCGGTTCCTGATAACGATTCTGATGAAGAAGAAAGTGAAGAGCAGGGTGAAGAAGAAAGCGACGAACAAGGTAATGAAGAAAGTGAAGAGGAAAGTGAAGAAAACGATGCAGCAGACAACACAGATGCAGAGATCCCCGAACCTATCTATGAGACTCAAGATTATCATCAATCTCCAGTCCATGATACGGCTACAAATACCGATTGGGTCCAGTACTCATATTGATCAGAAGACCAAGAAGGCGATTCTACAAATCAAGGTTGGGGCGATTGGCAATATACAGGCTGGACTACCTTGGGTAGATTCTATGACCCATATCACGGCTACCCTCAAGACTACCAACCCTCTGAGCACTCATCACCTCCTCCGCCTTCAGATAACTCCGAAGTCATTACTATGATGCAGTCAATGCAGTTAGAACAACAAAACTTCATAAGGCGTCAAGACACCCAGATGGAGCAAATTAGAGTTGACCTTCATGCCCAAAATGAAAGGTTCAATTCTTTCTCTACTCGGATGGACGCCCGTATTGACTCTCTGGTTGAATCTCATGGGCGGCAAGATTGGGAAATCACCAACGCTCTTAGTCATCTCAACATGTCCGTCGAGGCCTTTTTGAACTTCTCGGATCCCTACCAAAATCCAGATGCTCCATATCGAGGGAGAGGACGAGGACGGGGGCGTGGTTATTATATTCATAGCTGCATATTTCATATTTGCTTATATGTTTTAGTCTGTGTACTTTTCATTTGTTTTGTATTATCTGTGCCTGAACTTTAATTACATGTGTTCGTCATTATCTATTAATTCCAGTTTTTTGTTCATTATCATGCTTGTGTGTGAAGTTTGGTAATCAACTATCACCTATTGTCTGCACTATGTTATTTGATGCGTTCCTCTTCTCTTTTTGATGGTGTCAAAGGGGGAGAAGACAATGTTGCAAGCAAACACCAAATCCAATAGTTCAGGATAGTACAGCCTCACAGTGCAAAAGAAAGGGGGAGCTTGTTTATTCTTGTGTGCGTGTGTATATGTTGCATATTTTGGTGTTTTTAAATGTATACAGGTTGTCATCATCAAAAAGGGGGAGATTGTGGAGGCAAGTCGCCACATATCACACATAGCTGCAAGACATTGGTAAATGCAGGTATCGATGATGACAAATTCCCAGGATAGACTGGAAAGTACGAGTTCCAGATTCACTAACCAGATGCAACATATCTCTCAGCATATTATCCTTTTTCTTGTCTTAATTTGTCTTAAAGAAATATACATTGAGTTGACAAACTTCAATCATGACTAAAGGCATGAGAAACCTCAAACTAACAATATTTTGCAGGATTACAGGACATGGGTCGACCAAAGGGTCGACGTATCCATCAAAAACAAGGGAAGGACTGTCAGCGCACAAAACATACGTCGACCATTGGGTCAGCGCATGAAAGGATAATTTTCCAGCGGGTCAACGCATGAAAGCTTTGGTCGACCATAGGGTCGGCGCACAAAGGAAAAGAATTCCAACAGGTCAGCGCACGCCGACTGTATGGTCGACGCATACTGATTTCAAAACATCACAGGCCATGCGTCGACGCATAGACCTGTTATGGTCGACCGCTCGCACGGAAAAACTGTTTTTAACTTTGTTCCCTCTCATATTTGAAATACTGTTGTGTTCTGAATTTTTTGGGCTCTATATATACTTGCTTAAACACTTGTGTCTAACAACATTTGATATTCTTTTGATTCATGTGTTCAAAAACAAGAAAGAGTGAAATAGGTGTCCAAGTTTCATCATCTTCATCTTCAACCTATCACAACATTTCAATTACACACAATCATTTTTGAAATGCATTTGTGAGAGATTCAAGGCAATAAGGTTCGAGGCTTAGATTGGAGAATCAAGCTCGGGTTGAAGATTGCGACAGGTTCTTTCTTGAATAAAACCATCGGGGTTTTGCCCTCCAAGATTGGTTCTGATTTTGGGGGTTTTTGGACGAGATTCTTCATCAACTATCAATCGAGCGAAGGTGATTGTGAAGAGGTGGTCTTCACAAGTCTAGTAGCTGATTCGGTGACTTTGAAGGGAAGGTCTTGGGTTCGATTTGGTGCTGTTGGGATCAGCCGGAGCCAAAGGTTTGAACAACAACGTGTTCTTCAATAAGGTGGCTGGAGTCGGAGGTCCATCAACACAAATCGAAGAACTTGATTCAGCTTGAATCAAGGGGCAAGGAGTGAAGGCAACTTTCAACACATTGAGATTTTTGTTGTAATTTTGCTGCTCAATCCTTGTATAAACTGTTCATTCAAACAGGTGATATCTATTCAATATATCTCAATTCTAGTTTTAGAATTGAGGGCAGACGTACCCCGAAGCGAGGACGGCGGGGGAACTGCCTCACCAAATTACTTGTCTTCTTTATTTTCAGCATTTTCGTTACCGCTCAAATAAGTAATTTTTGTGTAAGCTCTTGTGTCAAAACTGTGATATAAATTGAGTAAGAGATTAAAACATTATTTTAAACTCTAACGTACAACAAAACGTTGTACTAGGCTGATTGAAATCACTTACTCAACATAAACATCACTTGGAGTGTCTTTGCACACCAAGTGTTTGACATATTGCTTGAACCAAAATTACCTTACTTGTGTATCTTGTTTTGGTTTAATTTTGGATCATTGGAACTAGGTAACCTTGCAATTGAAGTAAATAATTGATAAGCATAGTTTGTGTTATGATTCTATTTTTTGAATTGTCATAAATCCATAGGCTTACGTATATCCGGTTTTCCAATAACCGTTCGTTTTAGACTATATTTTTCCTCGGCCGCTTCCGCACTTAAAACATTTTTAAAACCAATTTTAAATTGGTAGCGCCGACTCAAATTTTAATTGGGATCTATTCAACCCCCCCTTCTAGATCCGTGCCATAGTCTAACAATAGATTCCATAAAGGAAACCAGAAATGATTCAAAGAAGCCCAGAAATTACATTCCTCTTGGAAGACTAATCTTATATATTCTTATTGAAAGTGGAATGATTGATCATCAGGCCACCTTGAATTTAACAGAAGATCTGGAAATTATTACTGGAACAACTTTGAATGGTAAAAATTTGAAGAGAATATAGATCATCAATGAAATCAGGGTTGAACCAAATATGGTTACAGATTGGGAAAGTTTAAAGTCCAGAAGAATGATTATCGAAGATTTTCCTCTATTCACTCAGCTTGATGATCCATATGCTATAATGCAATACGTAAAAATGCGGGAAGCTGAAGGATATGATCTATCTGGATTCAGGATTGAAGATTTACTAGAAAATCCCCCTGATCAAATGAGAAAGAAAAGAACCCTCAACAAAGCTCCTCAAGAAAAGATTGCAAAGAAGCAGAGAAGACTGACAGAAACCAGCACAAAGTATTTTTCTTTGACATCTTTAGATTCTTCTGTAACAACTTTTTTTATTACTAACAGAAATATATCTTCATCTTTTCCACCACCTACAACACTACTTTCATCACCACCAACGTTTTCAACCATTGTCACCACCACACCCATCTTTATTTTTGAAACAAACACTCAAATGATTCCACCCTTTACACAACTTCCACCATAAATACTCCAAATCACTTCAACATAACCAATCTGCGCTATTTCTGAACCAACCCCTATCATATCTATGCAACCATCTCCAACTATCTCCTCACCATTAACCTCTCAACAGATAATCCTATAAACCATTTTAGAACATCCTAAACCTTCTCCACAAAATCAATTCTTGAAAATCATGATATCACCAACTTGGGTGATTATGTTGAAGAAACCCATTCAATTCCTGAGAATCAATCTTTTTACCCTCTCCCTCATAACCTAGACGAAGTTATTTTTGTTTTTAAGGACATTGTTGTTATGAGATTTAAGGCACTCTGATGAGTCAAGTTCTAGTGAAGACTCTTCTGCCTTGGGTGCTTCTTGGGATCAATTCAATCAGTGGATGTCAGATAAATTTTAGAAGATTCAAAATCTCTCTGTTCAGTCAAAAAATTATCTTGTTTAGAAAGCTGAAGAGAGATTGAAGGCTAAAAAGGAAGCTGAAGCTAAGATAGCTACTGAAAGGGAACTAGCAGAGAGAATGGCTAAGGAAGCCCTTGACAAAGAAGCTCAAGATCAAGCTGAAAAAGAAGCTGCTTTGAAAAATCAAGAAGAAATGTGAGAGCTTCTGAAAACTCTACTTCTGATCTTGTTATACAAACCTTGGAAAGAATTCAAAAGGATCAACAATTGTTCAGAACAAGGATGGACAAGCAAGATGAACTCAATTTCAGCATTCAGAATGCCCTTGCTTCAGATTCTTCATCCTCCTCCTCAACCTTAGACACTCCTTAGGCCAACCCATAGTTTTTGTTATGTTTATCTTATGTTGTTTGAACTATTATTTACCTTTTTGATTATGACAAAAATGGGGAGTACTTAAATGGAAAATTATTTTGATAAAGAATATCTTGTCTCTGAATCATAGCTCAAACATTATAACTCTTTAATTGCATTTAATTCTTTCTCTTAGAAAGTTTTTCATAAACAAATTGATATATTGATAATCAGGCTCTGATTTAACCAATCATTATCTCTATCTGATGCATTTAATAAGAATCAGACATGAACCATCTCATATTTTATAAGTTCAATTAGGCTCTGATATATTATAAAGTGTTGTTATTGTGTATCTGATAAGAATTTTACAATCAAGCTTTGGTATCCCAAATCTGATAAAAAATTTAAGATCTTAGATTCAGGGGGAGTTTGATTAAGGGAAGTTATTTCTAAACTTATCTCTATCATTTCCTATTGATTATCATCGTACAAAATTGTGTCATCAAAATACATGGTTTTGTCATTATTAAAACGGGGGAGATTGTTAGAATAAGATTTGGTTCTGCAAGATGTCTCTAAGTATTGATAATAACAAAGTGGTATTTGTTTGAGAACAATTTTGGTACTCTAACGTTTAATTTTCTGAAGAATTAACAAACAAGTTTTGACTCTGATAGAGAAAGTTCTGACTCTGATAGAGATCATATACAACGATTACTCTGATCTGACCAAAGTCCTTTCTACAAAAAGCAATTCTGCTTTTGATCTACTCTCATTCAGAAAGATTCTAAGAAGACAATATGTTATTGCTTCAATGTTCTCTTGGTTTCTGCTTCTGATCATGACTATGATACTTTACTTCTTAAGGCTTTCAAGCTTCTGAAGTCATTATCTTCTGAAGACTAAGTGTTGAAGACTCTGAAGACAAGGTTCTGTTGAACGAAGTTCTGAAGACTCTGAATACTTGAGTTTCTGAAGATTAAATGTTGAAGACTCTGAAGACAAAGTTCTACTGAACGTCATTCTGAAAACTCTGAAGATTTAAGTTACTAGTGACCAAAGGTTCTGAAGACTGAGAGATTATGTATGATTTTCATCCCTGCGTAACGACATTATTTCAAGTCGCCAGCTACCTAAAGGATATTCCTAATATGCCCTCCAACGAATCTTTTTATGGCTTTATAAGGACTTGATTACTTGAATAAATTAAAAATATTTACAATGATTAATACAAATTTTACACTTTGATTGAAAGCAATCCATGAAGAACTAAAGCTATAATATTGAAGCACCAAAATACAAAGAAAGAATATTGTTCATATTGTATTAGTGTCTTTAAGACATTTGAGCTATTAATAGTGTTTATATTTGATTGTTTAGAAGAAATTTCATTGTAAACATATTCGTACAAATTGTTGTTTGTAACTCCTTAAGGGACTGGTTAGGTCTGAATCCATAAGAAAAGACGGTTGTTTGTTTTGTTAGTCACCAACGGTTGCTTGTGCAGATTGTAATTCCTTACGGGACCAGTTGGATTAGAATCCTTAAGAAGAGACAGTTGTTTGTGTTGTTATTCACCAGCGGTTTCTAGTGCATTGTAATTTCTTGATTATAGTAGATTAAGTCCTTGTGTATAAGGAGAAATCACCTTGGCGGGTGGACTGGATTAGCTTGATGGTTTTCAAGTGAACCGGGATATATCATGTGTCTTTCTTTCTTGATTAGTCTATTTATGATCTTTGTTTGAGTTTCATAAAAAGATTTCACTTTTGAAAACTCAATTCAAACTTCTTTTTCTTGTGTTTTTCTCACACCTTCATAAAATAGTCAAAATGAAAATAAAAATCAAGGAGGAAATAAAATGCACAATGTATAAAAGATGAATTTATAAAATACTTAGCCAAAAAGGGGAATCAAAATGTATAAAAGAAATAAAAGATAAAGAAACATTTAGAGAAAAAAACAAAATAAGAATAGCAAGAAGGAGGGAGTATGTATGGGTTAGTGGTGGTGTGCAAGAAGAAATAAAACGGGCTTAAATCAAAAGCCCAGATCCAAATAAAAACTTTATAAAACATCAGATATTTTGTACAAAAGTAAACTATAGAGGACAAAAAAACAAAGTCACGAAAGAATGAGAAAAACAGTATCAACGCCATGAAAAGCAAGACATCAGTTCACCATTTCAGTCCCACCTTTCCCTTCATGTTTCTTCCTCGACCTCACCCTCTCTGCAATCGTGATTACTTCTCTCTTTCACTCACTATGGTTTGATTCTCCCTGTTCACGTATGAATCTCATGATTTCATCTCTTTCTCCTCTTTGTTCTCTCTTGATTTGTTGTTGTTAGGGTTTTTAATGTGTTGTTGTGGGTTTATGAGATTGTTGAGTTGTTGTTGAAGAAAAGAATGAAGGTTGGTGTATTGGGATGAATTTGTTTTGAGGAAATATGGTTGAAGCTTTGCAGATGATGAAGATTTTGTGTTTGATCGAGCAACATAAATTTGGCTTTAAAGCTTGTTAAAAATGAGGGGGAGTATTGATTTATTTATAGTGTGAGGATTGAAATTAGTTTGTAGTGTTGTGCAAATCATTTATATTCATTTTGTGCCATTTTTGTGTGTGTAGGTTTTGTGCTAATTTCATACAGGTGGTTTCTGGCAACATGTTGGGTCAGCTTGGATATATGTGTGTAATATCATGGGCTTGTAGTTATGTTTTCACCTTCAGGTTGAAGTTGTAATCCATTTGGCCTGAATTTATGCATAACCTGGATGACGGCTCGCACATTCTTTGAGCTTTGTTGTGGTGTATTGGCCTGGTGAAGATCACTTGATTCATGGCTGGGAATTTAGATGTTTGGCTGGCTTTGTTGTGTATGTTTCTTGTGATAGAATGGCTCACTTTGTGTAAGGATATTCGTAGTTGAGTGTGGCGTATATGATTTGTTGGCTTGGTAGTGAAGTTGGACTTATGTTGGAAATGGCTTGATGTGTGTAGCTTGGAATGTATTTGCGTTGCAGCTTTAGGAATTTGCGTTGTTTGGCTTAGAAAGTTTTGTGTTGTATGCTTGATGTTGTGTATTTTGGTAAAGGCTCGTGTGGAATGTTATTTTCATGTAGAGCTTATAGTAAGTTTGTGAAAGTGGCTGGAATTGTAATTGTGATGTAGCAGGCCTCATTTGGTTCATGACTGGGAATCAATGTATTGTGGAGACTTTTGTTTGGTATTTATGTTGTGATGGCTTTATGATTTTTTTTGTGCAATATTTTGTGTAGAAATGTATTAGACTTTTATTTGATGGACTTTGACATTGTAGAATGGACTTTGAATTGATAATAGGTTTTAAAATGGAAAAAAGGCAATTTGCTTTATGTGATGGGACTTTGGAAATTTTGACTTGTATTACTTTTTGCACCCTTGAATTTAATTTGCAATGCCTTGAAACTGATGCAAAAAATCAATAATACAAATCCTTAAATCAATTTATGATGAATGACACCAAGGTAATGAACCCCACTTGAAATGATATTGAATTGAATAGAAATTTTAGATTCTCCTTGAATAAATGACAAGAACATGAACCACATAATCAAGACTTGCAAATGACTTGAAATATTGACCAAATGCCTTGACTATTATGTACCCTGACTTCCTCAGATAAACTGGAATTTGCACAAACCCTAATCTTGATCCCTTAATGATTTTCAGATCCATGACACAGATAACATGAGAATGAAGTCATCCCAACTTGTTTGACCAAGATTAGGTCAAACTTAACTTGAACTGAACCATTATTGCACACACATTTGTCATGATAACCTTGCCTAAACCTCGATTCATTCTTGCAACACCTGGACTTAAACAACAAGCAAAATGAGTGCAACTACATTGTTTTTTTTTAATATTTTTGAATAATTGTTAGTAAACAAATGAAGGTGATGCTATACAAGTAAGACAAATTTGGGGTATGACACTCAATCGATTCCAGCTACTCCTTCATAGCACAAATCCATTGAGGATTACTTAAAGCCTCCTCCGTTTTAATAAGTTTGGGTTCATGCATAAGTTCAAAATGGAAAAAATCACCGTCGTTATTGACATCGTTATCTCGTAATAGCTCACAATCTTGGATTTTTAGAGGCAAACCTCTTTGCCTTATTGATCTTCTTACATTCTCTTGAATTCAAGCTTTAGTAGGGGTTGGTTATGCACTTTCCAGTGCTGCAGAAACCAAATTTTCACTACTATAACCAGATAAACTTTTAGTACAATCGGTTACACTCTGTCACAGCTCTTTAAATTCGTTAAAAATGACATCTCGGCTGATCATAATCCTTTTGTTTGCTGCATCATAAACCTTGTAACCACCGGTGGAGTGATACCCTACAAGAATCATTGATTCTCACTTATCAACCAGCTGCTTTCTAAGTTGTTCAGATACATTGATATGCTACCGAACCAAAACTTTTCAAGTGAATCAGATTTAAGTTGAATCTAGACCATGCATCTTCTGGTGTTGTCTTCTCAAGTTTCTTTGTTGGATACCCATTCAACAAAAATGCAGTTGTGGACATTTCTTCTCCCTACAACTCTTTCGGTAAGTTATTCCCTTTCAACATGCTTCTCACCATGTTCATAATCGACTAATTCTTCCTTTTGGCAACACTGTTTTATCACGGTGTATAAGGTGGTACTACCTTATGTACAATACATTCTTGATCTCAAAACCTCCCGAAGTCATTTGTGACGTATTTGTCTCCCCATCTGTTTGAGAACTTTAAGCTTGTGACCGTTTTGCCTTTCAACCATGGACTTGAACTTCTTAAACACATCAAATACCTCACCATTTCTCTTGATTGTGTATGTCAGTAGTTTTCTACTATGATAGTCGATGAATGTGACAAAATACATATTGCCACCCAGCAAATCAATTTGCACCGTTCCACACACATCCGAATACACCACCTCAAGGTGACACATGGTTCTACAACATGCACCCTTACTGAATTTCCCCTTATATTGCTTTTCTTGCACACACTCTTCACAAATTTCAGCCGGTATGTTAATCAACGACAACCCCGTTAACATTATGTTCTTTTGCAATGCATTTAGATATCGAAAATTGAGATTCCTAAGCCAATAATTCCATATCCACATTTCTCAACTAGCCATTGTAGCAAAACACCTATGCTCCATAACCTCCAACTCAACCTTTAAAGTTTTATTGGCACCCATAGGAGCTTTTCAGATCAATACCCCGTTTCATCTATAACGTGTGACGCCTTGTTCTCCATGTGAATCTTGTAACCCTTCTCAAGAAATTGGCCAATACTTATAAGTTTAACTTGATTCCAGGAATGTATAACACATCCTTTATCAAATAATGTCTACCATTCATTCTCTTAATTGATACATCACCAATCCCTACCGCCGCTAGAGTGGTGTTATCCACAAACTTCACTTTGGTCTTCATGGCACGATTAATTGTAACAAACCAATATTTTATCCCCCTCATATGCGTTGAACACTCTGATACCAAATACCATTGACTGCTGCACTGAATTGCTTCTTTCAAAGTCACGGTTGCATTTTCTTCAGTATGCAACCAAGTGCACTTCAGTTCTGTAGCATTTTTCAAACTGCTGTTGTTGTGTTGCAACTTTTTTCTATTGCATTCTCCCTCTATGATCATGACCAAGAGTGTGTTCTCCTCATCAAAATCTTGTCTTAAAACTCCAGCTTCATCTTCTCTAGTTCCTTATTGTTGGAATTTCACTCTCTTGCAAAATGGTCAAGCTTTTGACAATTAAAGCACTGCATACTACTCTTGTCAACCATTATTCTTCCACCCTTACCTCTTGCATAGCCTCCTATACAGTTTTTTGATCTAACAACCATACTGCCATTGTTTTCGCCCTTTTAGAATGTTGAATTTTTAGAATTTTGAGACTCTCTTCAACCAAACTATTGAAAGTTTCCTCTACCTTTGTTGATGGGACACTTTCCCTTCACCTTCTTGTCTCTCTCATTGAAATGGGCTTAAAAACCTATCTCCGCCTTTTCCTTATCAATATTCCTTTCCTCCATTCTATTCTCATGTGTCCCAAGAGAGCTCTGCAGTTTCTTTTTGCTCGTTGTCATAAGATCCTTCATTTCCTTAATCTATATGACTATTTTATCGAATCTTGCCGTGAAAGAATGCTAAATATTTGCAACAACATACTGCTCAGTGATTGTTTCTCCACATGCTTTTACTTGATTCACCAACCAAGTAATTCTCGACAAAGAATTGTTGATGGTCTCCTTGTCATCCATTTGAACCGATTCAAGATGACGTTTATGAGTTTGTAACCTCATAACCTTCACCTTGTTAGCCCCTGCGCATGTTTTCTCCAAGATTTCCCACACTTGCTTTAATGATTCGCAATCAACAACTTTTGAGAAATTATCTGTATCAACGCATTGATGGATTAAAAATAGCGCCTTGAAAATTTTCTTCTTCTTTTTCTTATGCGCACCTCGTTGTGAATCCGTTGCACCTTAGACAAGAGGATTCACACTAATTTTAATCACTTCAATAACATCTTGGTTGAAAAACAACACCTTTATTTGCTTGCACCATTTTTTATAATTCTTCGCATCAAGGATGAGTAAGTAAGCAGGTGTCGCTACTGCGAAAAAAGAAGGCCTACAATAACAGAAGAGTCGCCACCGTTCGTTATTCATCCTAAAAGAGGGAAAGGAAACTATTAGAGAAAACCTACAGAAAAGGGATAAGATCGGTCATCATAACCAAATCTCGGGTTCGGGAGTCGGTTACGCAAGGGGAAGGTGTTAGCACCCCTCACGTCCGTCGTACTCGATGGGATCCATGCTTTGTTGTCTATCTAAAGGGTGTTTACTATCTACACTAAAGGTCTCAGGGACAAAAGAAAAGAGACTCAGTAGAACATCACTGCTCTGTGCCTACGTACTCCCTCGTGCAATGGGAAACTCAGAGTCAACGTAGTTCGGCTAACTACGAGTAAAAGGTGGGGGAAGGTTGCTCGCCGAGACATCGCCGTCTCGTGCCTACGTATTCTCATCTGGTATGAGAAATTAGAGCAGATGTAGTTCAGGCTAACAAGAACACTGGTTGGTTCAAAATGCTTTTAGGCCTGAGTAGGGTTAAAACTTTGTTCTAGCAGTTAGGTGTATGCAGCTCGACCATTGGAGACTTAGGCGTTACTTGTTTGCAGTAGAACCAAGAGTTAACAAAACTCTCCTTTATGAAAAGGCTTTCCATGGTTAGGATCCCGAAGGATAAAAAGGTTTTAAGTTGTTTTTGTGTTTTTTAGAGAAGAAGTGTTTTGAGTTTGGTTTGTAACTCATGTTGCACTAAAGACTATGATCTAGGAGCGAATGCGTCGCATATCACCCAAAGGGTGTACAATAAACACTCTAGGCCATTGAGAGGAAACCCCCCAAACACCATTTCCCAAGTAGCTTAAGGCTCGTAGCGTACAACATTCATTAGTCTTTATTAAGTGTTTTAGAATGTTTGAAGATGAGAAGAGAAAGGACACACTAAAGGGAGACTGACTCAAACCTAAAATTGCCATGCAAAGTGGACTTAGAGTTGAGATGAAAGGGAATGCTACCTAATGTTCTCATGCATAGATTCAAGCCTAAGGTCTGTCATAATCTCAAGAGATTAGAGGTCCTAAAGGAACATGGCAAAGAAGAAAGAAGAAGAAGGAAGCATAAAATAATAAAGATGCAAGTATGCAAACATATAATGTACAATTAGAATGATAGTGAGGGAGGAACAAAGTGTGGTACAATAGCCTCCACAAGCACATCTCAACCTCAAGCATGCATATGAGAATGCAAAAGAGAAAGAAGAAAGAATGCACAAAAAGAAATCATACAAGTGCACCAAAATGGGATGAAATGAGAGAAAGAATCCTACAACCATTAACATCAACCAAAATGCCAAAATAAAAGCAAATGAAAGGAGATGGAACCAAAATGAAATGTGTGAATGGAAGGCAATATGAGGACATCAAGGTACTCATATGTGAAACTCAACCATAGGCTACACAACAAACAAACAATGAAGCAACAAAAGGTCCTCAAGGATTCACCATTTATGATATGTTTCAAATGCCTCCAAAGGAGGGACCAAACCATCTCAAATGGAACTCCAAAGTCAAGGGACATAAGTGGACATGAAAAGAGAGAATGCATAAATCAAACATCAAACATAACCAAAAGAAATTCAAGAAGAGGCAAGGAGAAAGACCTAAGTCTTAGCCATGATCAACACTTGAAGCACAAGTGGAAAGCCTACAAAGAAATGCACAATTCAACAAGCAAAGAACAACTTTATGACCCAAAAATGAACATTCAAGTACCTTAATATATTAGAAGCATGAATCAAGAAGAGTTGAGAGTTTAATGGATCCATAATAGTCATTTCCAAAGTAAACCAGGTCAAGCATTTGTGTGAACCTTCCTTAGAAGTAACTTAACTTGCAAGTTACCTCAAAAATAGGAAAAAGGTTTAAAAAACCAAATAAAATCTCAAGCAAGCATCAAAGAGTTAGCAACCAGAGACCAAGATATTACAATCAAAGTCACTTCACAACATCACCAAAGAATTTGATTCACAAGGGTGCCCCATTGTGAAGGGGGATTGTCGAGGGTCAACAAAAACAAGGTCAAAGTCAAACCAAAAGTGGTCAAACCAGGGGCAAAATGGTCCTAAAAAATCACTCAACTCATTGTTGAAATGAGGAATAATTTTCAGTCATTGGACCAAAGGGAAGCATTAAAAAGAAATAAAAAACAAGACAATGTCAAGAAATAGTTCAATTAAAACACCTCCAATTGATAAAGTCTTTTTAAATTGAAAAATAATCCAAAAAAATAAAATAAAAATTCCTAAAATCAGAGGACATCTCAAAGTGTCCAGAAAATCTTTTTGGGGAATTTTATCATCATTGGAGGTATTTTATTTTGAATTAATTCTCAACAGAAAGAAAAAAAAAAGAAAAAAAAAAAACAAGTGGTGCAAATAGCAACCAGAAATAGTTAAAAAGATTGGGCTATGCAGGGAGGGGGTGTGGATAGTGATGTAGGCCCAAATTATAAACAAGCTGAGAAGCACATGAAACGTTGCGTTTCATTTATGCGCTGGAGGGTCAATAGAGTCAAAAAGCCAGTCAAAGCTAATCATGGTCGTTCATCAAGCCTGGGTCAAAAAGTCCACCACAGATGTGGAGTGACACATCATCCAAACAGAGATCAAACCAGATGCCGGAACCACTGTTCTGATCATCTTCTCCGACCAACACTCCGGCACTGAGGATTCAAATCCTCATCAAATCAAGCGCAATCTTATACCAAATTCAAGAGGAAGTTAAGCACGATCCAAATCTAGGTTCAAAATTCATTTATCATACAAGAATAAGGCAAATTGAAGCAAACAAAAATCATGCTCAGAACTGAAAACATCATGAACACGTCCAAATATTATCCAGATTTTGCCTACGTGAATAGGGCTTCAGTATGCAACAACAATGGCACAAGATAGATGCATAAAACGAGAGAAATCTTGATTTGAAGCTTACCTAACAGAGTCTCTCCATTGGAGCTTCTACAAGTGTTTAAGCTTGATGAAACTGTGCAGATCCACTCACTAGAGCTCAAGGAAGATGATTCTGAAGTTGAATTGCTTTGAAATTGCTTCAAATGTGATTCACGAATTTGAATTTTCACTTCTCTTCTCCAACTGCAACTGAACTCTCCTTGCACGAAATTCACTGAATGAATGCTCAAAAATGATCTGAACCTTTTATATGATGGGTTAGGAATAGTTTGGAGGCCCAATTGTGACTGATTTGCTTGAAATTCAAAAATGCCCAAATTGGAAATGTAGCTTCCATGCACACGTGAAACATCCTCAATTCTCCTTTTTTTTAATTCAAATTCACTGCTGGGACATCAAACTAATCATGTGGACTGAAACCATCCCTTGAATTGATCCAATGGTTAGTATTTGACGTGTGACTTACACTTGAAGTAACCATGAATTTGCACGTGAAATTGGCCTCAAAATTCAAATCTAATGTGTGCATCTTGCTTGTTATGTTCTTGTGACTCAAAATATGCACAAACATGCCTTGTAAAAGTTCAAAAATCAAGTTAATTGAATTTCCCCTTTTAAAGACTTTTCATGAAATTTCCTTCACCAATTTCAAAACCCTAGCCAAATCCATGACAATTGAGTGTTCTAAGATGAAATTGGGATCATTTGAATCAACTTTCATGTTGGACAAAGTTCCATTTGAAGTGTACAAATGGATGAACAAGACCTATAATGAAAAGGACCTATAATCTCACTTTCCCAAAATACCCCTGCCTTGCAAGCTTCATAGCTTGAGTTCCATAAATCAGATGAAGGATTTCTAGTACTTTTTGGAAATCTAAGATCATAAGGAACAACTTTCATGTTTGGTTCAAAGTAAGATGAAACATGGATCTAAGTCAAAAATTCCTTGGAAGTTGGTTGACTTTTGTTGACTGAAAACACATTCATCTGAGGACCCATAACTTATCAGCATTATAACTTGAGTTCTAGAAATTAGATGGGTGAGTTCTAGTACTCAAAAGAAAGCTAAGAACATGCTCTACAAGTTTCATGTTTTCATGAAAGTAAGATGAAACTTGTATCTTGAAATATGTGGTCTTGAAGTTAGACACTAAAAAGGGGATTTTACACTAAGAACTCTAATTTAGTAACTTCTCACACTCTTGATTCTTCTTGAATGGATCTTAGGAATAACATCTCATATGCCTTAACACAACTTTCCATGATCACAATTACTCAGAACTAAGTCTTAATCTCCTTCAAATCCACAGTTGACTTAGGGTTGACCAGATGAAAACCCTAAATGCACACACTATTGACTAGGACTTCTTGTACATGATACATCAACTTGGATAAGCTCCACAATGGCTCTCAAAGAACTCAATGAGCTTCTTGAATACTCTCCATCCATAACCATGGACTCACAATCCTCTGATGATCCTCAATTGGCCTCCAAGATAGGAGATACGCCACATACATACACCCACTCTCTCAAAAAGCATTGACCAATTCTTGATGACTTGATGAGCACTCATGCTTGAATACAACCTCTTGACCTGGATCAAAACTCTTGGTAATCCTCTCTTTCTATACACACCTCTCCTGATCCTATGCAAATGAGCAATGATATGCAAAATGCAAAAATGCTAGAACATGACATGAAACATAAGCCAAGAAAAGAAAAGGTTGGGCAAATTTTGGGGTGCAACAACAGGGATTATTTCATCGGAGACAAATGAGCAAGTATGCAGGGATTATTTCATTGGAGACTAAATTCATGATTGCACGCAAGGTGTTTGATGGATCAAAACAAACTCTTTATGGCAAATGTTAGAACTTAGAATCAATGGGTTGGTGAAAAATAATTGAGTAATTGAGTGTAGAGGGGGAGAGAGAATAAGTGAGGGTGAAATTTATAGTAATTTTCTCATTTAATTTTATAACAAGATACCACAAGGGTATTTATACAAAAATACAAGAGATGAGGTACAATTAACTAGCAATAAAACTAAAAGTTTCAGATGCAACTAGTTGCAATATTAGTGCAACCGACATTGCTTCTATTTCAGTTTTAACCAAAAAGGCTTCAGGTGCAACCAGTTGCATTTTTCTTCTGTTTGACATTTTACCAGAGGGTGCAACCTGATGACATAAAACTGCAACCTGTTGTACGAAATTGAATTATCTTATATTCTTAACATAACAAGCATTAACTTTGATAAACCGCTCATTATCCTTGACCTAGTCTAACACGCTCATTATGATGCATTCTGAATTTTAAATTAATTTTTTAAAAAAAGTATTGTTACTTTTGAAATTTATTTAAAAACTTGAGTATATTTAAAATATAATTAAGATAGATAGTAAAGTAGAAAAAAATTCTAGTAATTCGGTAGTATAAGTAAAAAGTTATGTCATGATGACACAATTTTACTACACACTATCAAAATGGAATAAAAGAATATTAATGAGATGATTAATATATATTTATTATAAGTTACCGTGTAAGAGTATAATTCTGTCTCATAGAATCATTTCTCATAAATAAATTTAAAACAAAGCATACACATAAATATATCGACACATATATTATACTTTACTAGTTTCATGTCATAGATGTTAAAAGAGAATTTTAGTAATTTAAGTTCTGTAAATGATTATCACAAGTGTGTAGTTAATTATAGACATGCCAAAACATTAAATAAGTTGAAGAATAAGTGATTATGGCGTTGATGTAACTAGTTACACATTCGCAATAATCGATTACCACTATTTTAACATTTTTGGTTTTTAGCAGCTGTAATCGGTTACAAATTTTATGTAACCGGCTATAGGTTTGAGAATTTAGTTTTTTCAGTTATTTGATGATGTAACTTGTGCCCCAATTCACTTGTAAAAATTTATATACTTTGGAGGTATTGTTTTCGATATTAATGTGAATGATAATTCTGACCCTCAATTTCTCTCTCTCAAATTTTCTCTCCCTTTCCACACTAATTTATCAATTATTCACTAATTTTGTGGTTCCACGTTCTAATCCATAAATACCTAGTTGCAACATGAATTATATCTCCAATGAAAGAATCCCTGCAAACCTACCCATCCTTGATGTAAAGAATTACGATAAACGGTGCAAATAAATGAAAGTGTTATTTGGCTACCAAGATGTTCTTGAAGTGATAAAGAACGGAGTGAATCCGCTTATCGACGATAAGAAGAAATATTTCAAGGCGTTATTTTGTGTCCATGAATGTATGGATGGTGAAAACTTTAAGAAAGTTAGTGATTGCGAATCATCAAAGGAAGTGTGAGGAATCTTAGAGAAGGCATACGCAGGGGAGGACAAGACGAAGGTGGTGAGGTTAAAAACTCACAAGTGTCAACTTGAATTGATTCAAATGGAGATAAAATAGACGATCAATAATTTCACAACAAGCATCACCCAATTAGTGAATCAAGCGAATGCATGTGGAAAAACAGTCACTGAGCAGTATTATGTCGTGAAAATCTTGCATTCTTTAATGCCAAGATTTGACAACGTGGTTGTAGCAATTTAGGAATAGAAGGATCTTGCGAAAATGAGTAAATAGTAGTTTCAAAGCTCTCTTGAGGCTCATGAGCAAAGGATGTAGGAGAGAAACAATGATAAGTCAAAGGCGGAGATCGCTTTTAAAAGCTCATTTCAACGAGAACGACAAGAGGTCAAAAGGAAAATGACCCATGAAAAGTAAAGGAAATTTCAGAATTTTGGTGGAAGAGAGTCCGAAAGTTTCAAGAATTTTTAGAATTTTGCTTGAAGAGAGTCCCAAAGTTCCAAGAATTCGACTTGACAAAAGCCAGTTGCAATGCTTTAATCGTCAAAGGTTCGGGCATTTTGCAAAAGAGTGCAATGCGAACAAGAAGGAATCTCAAGGAGATAAAGCCAAGGTTGCAATACGAGAGTTTGATGAGGAGAACACACTTTTGGTCATGATCATGGGCACAAGCTAGTCAATCAAGCTCCATTATGATCAAATTTGAAGATATAAAAAGACTATCAATATATAGCACAATTTATGCTCTACAATTGGCCAAACAACAAAGAAACAATCATGAAATAATGAACCAAGAAAACCAAAAGAAAAAAAAATTTATTGCTATTATTCAAGCTCGATATCTCCCACTACATAGAAGTCACGAACACACTGTCCAAATTTCAGCCCGATCCAATGGTGAACGAAGGTGTGGCGACAAATCTCAAACGCTGCTCAGACTTTGTGTGAAAGTTCTCTTTTTTCTTTTCTCTCTCAATTTTCTCTTTTTGTTTCTTTCATGAAATGAGACAAATGGGATTGATAAGTTTGGACTTTTCTCCACATTGTTGGGAGCCCAATAAACCTAGCAATTTCTGATATAATTCTTTTCTTCTTAATTGTAGTATATTTACCAAACAAACCTTTGTTTATAAGTAAATAAGTAAAGAGTACAACAAAGTACTACTATTTAGGATGACAAAACGAATTGGATCCATCATGTTAGCTCCTCTAAGCTGCTAATGTCGGAAAAAAAATTGTGATTTTTAATTTGTCATTATTAATTAGTTTATCTAGTTAACCTGGTGTACAAAATATTTAGGTTATTAAATTTATTTTTATTTTTTGTCGTCTTGGTTCTAATTTTTATATAATAAATAATGAAATTTTAAAAGATAATTTTTATATTTATTGATTTTAATAGTTATATAATTTAATTTTGTTAACTTAATTTTATTTTTTATTTTCTATATTGTTTTTGTAAGTTTTTTTAATTAATATTTTTTAATAACAATTTGTGAGTTAATACGCCAATTTGTCGGCCTACTATAAAAGCGGACTGAGATTTTTAATCTTATAAGTTTAGTTAGTCTCCTCCAACTTGATATGTAATTTATATGGGAAATTCTTAATGCACCATGTATATTACTAACACACCTCGTGAAAACCCAATAATACTCTTAGAGTTCAGAGATGCATCTCAGACGCACCCCAAACACATACAACCAAAGTTGATTTTTAGTCACCCCAAGTTTATTTGTATTTTTCATCCATAGATGCATCTCTGTAAACCTTATGAGTTGCATTTATGTATCATATTGAAGCAAAAGCGGAAAAGCAAAAAAATCAAGGTTTGTTGACAAAATAAAATTAGTATTTATAACATAAAATAAGCATTACATAGGTAATGTTAACATAAATCAAGCATTAAATTTCAATATCTAGGTGGACGTTTCAACATCTTCATAATATCTTTACTGATCTCAAAATCGTCGCATCCACCTCGATCAACACTTTTGTTTCTAAACGAAATAGTACTCCACATAGCCCTTACATCTGCACATGTATTCACATTAAAGTTGTTGAACTCAATCTTCTTTTTGTTGTCATTTGACGATGAATGATACTCGAGCTTCATAATTTTTTAGTTGTCTCCAAAGGTAGGAGATTCAGTAATATGTAATTCAGATCTGCTAGAGGGGTGTAATCATTGAACTTAAGTTCAATTGAGGGTTTCGTGTTGTTAAATTAGACATATGCTACATGTCAATTGATGTTCATTCTGGAGTAATGTGTTTTTGGCATAAAACACGAGACAATAGTCTTATAGTAGTTGTAGACAAATATGGACCTCTCAAATTTTATCTTGTAGCAGAGGATGTTCCAGAGATGCATCTCCGTTACCACCCTATTATCTTGATCCAAAGATGTGTTTCCAGTACCTCTCAGAACAGAATAAAATTATGTTCTAGATAGAAATAAAAAATTTATTTTATATATATATATATATATATATATATATATATATATATATATATATATATATATATATATATATATATATATATATATATATATATATATATATATATATATATATATATATATATATATATATATATATATATATATATATATATATATATATATATATATATATATATATATATATATATATATATATATATATATATATATATCATTAATATTAATACAAGATTACATACAACACAATTTTAAATAAAACAAAAATGAACTGAAACATTTATCGTCAGTTAAATCTATATCTATGAGTGATACATCCTTTGACTTGTTTTTATTTGATTCTCTTTCAATCTCGCTCAATTTGGTGAACTCTTGCATCCTTCCCATAAAATAGTCAGGCCAAGTCTCGACTTTTGTTGTTGAATTAGTTGTCCATTCTGATGATGTAAGTGGTATATGCCATCTCGACTTCAAATAAACTTGAACAATGTGCCACGTTTCTTAAAGCTACCCAATATACATAATATGATCATTTGGATTTTGAGGTGGATCAGTGTGCAATGGAAAAAATGATTCCGATAAATTATATCTTGTAAGATCAATACACACTCTATCATGCATACATGTTATGAGATGACTCATTTCAGGGAAGTACATCCATTTATCCTCTGGTTTAGGTCCACTAATGCAAGGAACAAGAGATTCATAAATTGCATTACAATTTTCTTTTTTTTTCCCGTATAGCCATGTGTATGATTCTTTATGGCCCTTCAACTCTTGGATAAGTTGATGGAAGACAAGTGTGTAATCCTCTTCTCCTTTACAGAGCAAAGTAGAAACAACTCTAAAATCTCAGTTACCGTCACCCTTAACATTGATGATCTGTTCAATGTATTTATGCATAAAACCCAACATCGTGTCAATGAATTGAATTTTTTTGGATGCGGTAAAGGACGTGGTTTAATGATGCATGCTCACTTGAAAACACTTATTTTGAGATTTTGGAGTTGATGAATCTAGAAAAAAGTATGTAAACATGCTCAAAAGATGTAGGAGACCACATCGTTGAATTATCACTCGGTGTATGTTTGTCCTTCTTTTGAGCACCTTTTGTTTCTACCGGTTGAGGGGGTGATTTCAAGTCAATGGTTTTAATATAAACAATTTTCCTCAATTTCTATTTAACTTGGAGTTTCATATTGTCATATTCTTTTAAAAATCTTTCTTGTATCACTTCTCATTCGATTAAGATAGAGATATTTGATTTACCGTCTTTCATGACACCATCAAACCTTAGCCATTTTCAGTGATTGCGAACTTCATCCATTCATATTGGGCTATCAAGTTTCACCTTCTTAGATATAAGACAAACACATGGGAGACCATGTGTTCTTATAAGTGTGCAACCACACTTTGAGCTATCAGAACCTACATTATCAGCTCAGTTGACTTCATGAAAAATATAACTCAGACCTGCTCGAGATATGTTGTCAAAAAACTTATAATAAAGATGGTTGTATTCGAACTGTGTTCTAGCACTGTGATGCTACAACTAAATGATGTATGTATCTCATTATGTTGATTTTGGATCATTTGGTTCACAGAGACCCAATCTTTACACAAATCACCCTTACTACTTCGCAACCAATTTTTCAGTGTAGCATGGGCAGACTCAACTCAATTTGTTGTCATATTTCCAAGGTGTCAAACCTGATCGATCCAAGCATAGAAAATCTTATCCTTCACTTGGTATAAAATTGTACTTTCAACATATTTTAACAAATCTGGATATTTCTCGCACACCTTATTGAAATGTATAACAATGTCGACATATAACTCTTTTGCAGAAGAAATTATTATAACATTCCATGCATCCATTATTTTTTCCACTATCACGCCCGTCTTGACCATTTTTCCAAATTCACCCTTTATTCGTTTCGTTCCTTTTGCATGTTTAACCTGACTGATCACATTCTCTGTTATATTAATACCTATAAATTAATGCATAAGAAGTAGGAAATGTTTTTGCAATCGAATTCATCAAAGCGGTATCGTGGTCGATAATAATTATTTTCAACATGTCTTCTTGGTTCTTCAACCTTGCCCGACTCGCCTCTAAAGCCGAAGTAACATTTTCCTTTTTTTCGTTCTCTAGAAATTCAAAGCTGACATAATAAGTTTTTTCAGTAGAGGTAACCAACAATTTCTAATAGTGGAAGCCTGTACTTGTTGGTCTTATACGTTGAATCAATGATGCGCATAGTAGGAAACATGTTGAACAACTTGATAGAGTTAGGATGATTCCAAAATATATCTCTAACAGTTACTCCATCCTTGCATGTTAGATACTTAGACACATAACTATTATCATCCAACAATTTCAAGATTAGTTGCATTTTAGTTCTATCCCCCTCCGCGCCTTGTTATTTTGATACTGAATATTGTACACTTGCCTGATATTTGTGATATTTCTAGGTTTTTTATGTTTCAAAGTTTCAAGTATGTTTTTCGGCTGCACCAAATTCAATATCATGTCTGAAACACATTCCTTCTCTTCCAGCATTAGGCGATATGCAATTGGATGACTGACTAACTTTTCACACAAGTCATGGTTATGTATACCACATATCACATTAAATCTCCATTTGGCATTTACCAACAGATAACTATGCAACTTAAAGGGACACTCATATATTCCTAAACATGTGTCATGTCGTTTGAAATTTCGAAGAAGAGGTATATACTTCCCACTTCTTACGCATGTCATTGTCACAAATGCATATCTTCTATTCGAACCATTAATAGACCTTCCAATTACAACGTCAAACCCTAGTTTGGATGCCTCCATACGAATCCATTGAAGCATGTGATGTCAAAATTCAAACTCTTGTTAATTTTTAAATTGGTTGCCAACATCTACCTCTGTTCGACATCTGGAGACACAATAGTTTTGGGAAAAAATATCAGGGTGCATCATATCTAATAAAAACAATAACATAAAATACTCAAAAATAGGTAAGACTGAAAACAAAAAGCTGGAAAATGGAAACAGACAGACTCCGGAAATGCATTTCCATAGGAATTCATATAGAATCTGGAAACACATTTCCGGATTCAATGTGCATTTTCTAGCTTCAAAACAAGATTAACGTGAGCAATTAGGATTGAAATAAAGGATCTTTACCTTGAATTTTTAAAACTTTTTTTTATCCTTTTGATGTGATGAAACACAATAATGAAGTTTTGGAATGAAAATTTTAATTGAGAATGGATGAGTTTTTGAAAGGGGTTTTAGAAAAAAATGGAAATGGGTTTGATCATGCAGGTGGCTATTTTATTAAAAACACATTTGATATTTTTGGAAATGCATCTCCGGAAATGATTGACATGCAAAGATGATAGATTTCCAATTTGTCACTTCAAAACTCTGGAAATGCATATCCGAAAACTCCACTAGAATGCGCAATAAACAATAAATTGAATTGACTTATGAAATCATATCTTGTATCAGGGGATGTTTCGGAGATCCATCTCCAGAGAAAAAATTTGGTTTAGAATGGGGTGATACTCATTTGGTGCATCATTCAGTGATGCAAAAGGTGTGTCCGGAGATACATTTCTAAAAACGAAGAGGCTTTTTCATATTTTCAGAGTTCTTTTCCACCTCATAGGGTGGGATAAGAAATTCCCAATGTAGATTGGTTGACGGGGTTGTTTTAGGTCTTGGGAGTGGTTTAAAGTCTTTTTCAAGAGTTTCTTAGGCTATATTTGAGAAGAGTGGGAGTCAAATTTGGATATTTGTTTCGTTTGTATGGATTTGGTGTATAGGCTGTCTGTTTTGAAAAGTGTTGATTTTGTCATTTCGATTTTTCTTGTTGTTTTTAGGGTTGAGTGCCCCTTGTATATCTTAGAATGAATTTTTCTTATTAAAAAAAATGCTTAGAGGTTCATCATACTAAATGTCTGATTTATCAACCCTACTACTACATCTAATTTACTCCTTGTCGTTCTCTTTATAAGAAAAAAATTAAATTTTTAAATAAATTGAGTAACTAATTTATTTGGACAATATTTGAATAAGATATATTACATATTCAATAAATTTAAAAAATAATTTTTTTATAAATAGGACAAAATAGGGTCATTTATAAGAAAAAATTAGTGTATTTTTGTCTTTATTTAATAAAAAACTATTTTATTTGTTACTAAATTTTTTTATATACACATCCATAAAATCGAAATCTACGTTTTTAAGAAACACTGAATATACAAAATTAACATTTTAATTTTACAACACTAAATAATCGCTTTCTGTTTTTAAGGACCAAAGGAGAATAGTATACACTTTTTTTAATGTGAACATGCTTAGAACAAAATTAAAGAATAAATAGATATTTTAGTCTTTGAATACGTAAAATATGTTGGAAAAAACAAACAAAATATATGAAAAAATATATAATCTAAAAATTTTAAATTTGGAGAAAAAAATTATGACTGTTATTAATAAATAATTAGAGAATAATACTAAAAATTTGTTTGATAAAATTTAAAAAGGAGTTTTTGAATTTTCAACTCACGTTAATAAAAAGCTTAGTTTGTTTTTAACTTTTAACTTGTAGTTATTTTAGTAGTTTTTAGTTTATTTTTTCAAAAGTTATTTGAAATAGTTTTTGAACTTGTAACTTTTAATTTATGACTTTTTCTTTTATTTATATCTTTACTATTTTATCAAAAACTCATTTTTAACTTTTATATTTTATTATGATTTAAATTAAAATAATTGTGTTTTAATTGATAGAATAAAAAATGTTAGTCATTATTTCTATAAAACAAATTTGCGATGAAGAAAATTCGTAATAACATTGCAACTTTATTGTGGAATGTTAGATGATAAACTTAACTTTATTATTTTTTTAGATTAATGTAAATGAATTCAAAATTACAATATTAGTATTTTAAATGTCTTGTTAAATTTTATTACAAAATTTATATATAAGTGTTTAATATATTTTTGTGTTATGTTTAATTTTATATTTATATTTAAAATATTTTGTATTTGATTGTTAATACGTTTAATTTTATTGAATAAAAATTAATTTAATAAATAGAACAACTGATTTTTTTAATTAAGAATGTCTTTTTATGTTATCTTGCATTTATCAGTTAGTGTAACCGCTAATTTATAAAACACTTAAATTAGCTTATCAGCTATAAGTCACCAGCTATAAGCTACCAGTCACCAACTATAACCTATCAGCTAACTTATCAGCTAGTTTTACCAAACATAGCCTATGGAAAAATTGTTACAACATCCCAATACATCCACACCTTCCGAAATAAGTTGCTTATCAGCTATAAGCTACCAGTCACCAGCTATAAGCTATCAGCTAACTTATAAGATAATTTTACCAAATATAGCCTATGTGACAATTGTTACAACACATAATATACCCTTAACTAACCCTAAACCCTATATATAGTCTTGGAATCTCTCTTCCTTCACAAAACTAAGCAATGTGGAACTTCAAAGAACTTGTATCAGATATATAGTCTTAGACTCTCTTCATTCACAAAATTAAGGGATCTGGGACTTTTTCAACATGTATATTTTTAACCAATCTCAATAAACTTCACCTTGATTGAAAATAATACACAAGCTTTCATTGTCTTCACCGATAATCATACCCCACCATAAAGAGTATCAACATGTATATTTTCAACCAATCTCCACATTGATTGAAAATAATACATCAATTTTCATTGTTTTCACCTATAATCATACTCCACCATAAAAAGTATCGTCACTTGAAATTACATCAATTCAAAAAATTTCACATTGTCTTTACTGACAATCATAATTTTAAAAACTATCATACTCTCTCATGAAGAGTATATTTCACTTAACGGAAAACCACGTCAAGAATTTCACATTGTTATCAGTAACAATCATATACTTTATCATGAAGAATACATTTTACTAAAAACTAAACCACTCCAAGAATTTCACATGTCTAAAACTAAGTTAAAAATTTATGGTGCAACTTCCTTGTTGGCAGAAAGCTCTTTAACCACGGACATAATCTTGTATCTTATGTAATCTTGAATGTATCAACATATCTTTTACTTAAACTTTCTACAAGTCAAAAAATTCTTCCATCAATTTTCTCTAACCTAAACTGCACATCAAAATTTGTGACTGCAGCTCAACGACTCTTTCATAGCACTACCTTTATTTTATGATATGGAAGATCAGACGAAATTGCAACCACTGAGCATACTAAGTACACTTTTCTCGGATGGAACAAAAAACTCTGATACCAATTGTTGAAAAAAAAACAAAGTATTGAGAAAAAAGAGGAACACAATCACAACAAAAAAATATAACGTGGAAACTTCAAAATCGAAGAAAAAAGTAGTCGTTGTCAATAGACAAATAAAGAATAATATTATGTGAAAATTATTACAACACATAATATATTCTCAACTAACTCAGGTCCCCAATATATTCTCAACTAACTCAGGCCCCCAATATACTCACACCTTCCCAAACAAATATTTAACTACATCTCACAACAATATAATACAAGACTATAAGAGAATAAAGAAAGTATAATACAAACTTAAAATGTTTTTGACTGGTGCATCTTAGAAGGAAGAATTTGAATCTTTTATATAGTCTTGAACTCCCTCTTCCTTCACAAAATTAAACGATGTGAAACTTCAAAAAACTTGTATCCTATATATAGTTTTGGACTATCTCTTCATTCACAAAATTAAGCGATGTGAAATTTTTTTAACATACATATTTTCAACCAACTCCAACCACTTCCACCTTAATTAAAAATAATACATAAATATATATATTTTCAACAAATTTCAATATAAAATTTGTAACTATAATTCATAAATATCAAATTTGAAAAAAAAGAAGAAGCATTAATGTCTCTTTTATAGTAATTTTATGAACTAAAATCATTAATAAAAATACATTTATAAATTAAATTGATTATCCAAAAACAAATTCAATAACAAGCTTTTTATAGTTGCACCGATAGAAAGTAAATGACATAGTAAGACAGTAAGACATAGCCGTTTCAAGTTTTTAAAGATTTTGTATAAGTTAGTCAACAAAAATATAAAAAAAAAATAGAGATTTTATTTAATCACAATTTAATCTAACAAATATTTTATAAGATCCTATTTAATTATAGTTTAATTTTTAAAAAAATTAAGACCTTGTACAATAGATCATCTTACACGCACTAAAAAATAAAATTTAATATATAAAATATAAAAATTCAAATAATAATCAAGACATTTCAAGAGTTCTAAATATATAAGAGCATCGAACATTCAATAAATTCTAGTTTAACCATTTGGGGATAAAATGGTCAAAATTTGTACTTATGGTGTAAGCAATTCTTATCCTGTTCCATACTATTTTTGCAGTCACTTCTGTTCTATATGCTTATGCAAAGAGAAATAGTGATACAGTAAAAGTGAAGAAAATTTGATCTATAAGGAAAAAGTTCAAGAGTAAAGAAGTGTACAAAGATCATATATTGTTGTCATTTTTAATGTGTCAGAACAGTTTAGCTTTAATAAGAGTAAGCAAATTCATTGGTACTTTTTATTTTACCCTGATGTTCAATTGTTTTATAACGGTCAAATAGTCTTGAATGAAATAAATGATACTCCAGCTTCTTCAAATAACAGTCAAAGTACTCCTTAAGTTTTCATGACTTTGATTTCTTAAATGAAGTTTCAAACTTGAGCCTTGGAGATGAAAAAATCCTGGTTGAAAGAAGAAATTTCACAAAAGGTGACTAGCTAATTATGGCTACACAAAAATAATAATCCTTTTAAATATGTTGGACAGGTGAAAAGTTATTGGACAATTAAAGGGTAATTTAAATAAATAAATTTTTGGACTCAAATGGTTAATCAAATATAATTAAATATATTCGATTCACAAAAGAATAAATATTTGACATATATGACAAATTTTAAAAAAATTAACTTTTTTAAAAATTATTTTATATAGCCTTTTGGACAAAAAAGTTCGTTTATAAATAAGAGGGAAGACTTTAATATATTAATAAAGAAAGCAATAAAGTTTAGGAAATAACTAGGATACAAATTTGAAGAAGCAACAAACACTACTCAAATTTTATTGTTCTCATTTATAATATATAGACGATACTCTAATTATATGGGATTTAGATCCTCTTCTTTTTTATATATCATGTTATCTCTCATGTTTTTAATCTAACGGTTCAGAATTTATAATGAATAATTAAATAAAAAAAATCATTTAATAGGAGAGAGAAATGGATAAATAATTTGTCTTTGTTTTTTTATTTAATTATTCATTATAAATTCTGAACCGTTAGATTAGAAACATGAGAGATGACATGATATATAAAAAAAAAGAGGATTCAAATCCCTGAAGTTGGGATTTCTTGTTTTTTTCCCATTTAATCTTGTTTTGGTTTTGTCTTGTGTATGTCAATATTCATGGGTGGGCCGAGTTCATCCCTTGAGAGTTTTTTTTTACTTCCATCACCGTCAATTTTTGGCACTTAGTGGGCTTGTGAGTAAAGCCCATAATGTTTTGGCACTCCAGTCGAGAAATTTTGATAATGCTTGTTGCTCGCCATCTTTGAGGTTAGATTTTCCCATCCCTTATTATTTGCTCGACGTTTGTTGTTTGTTCCTGTGATACTCGTATTGCTTTAACATGAGTTTATACTTTACTTGGTTCATTTGATACTTGTGTTGATCTTTGTTTGACGCTTTGAGACACACATGTTTGCAATACCTTATCTACCCTTATCCTAGCCTTAGGATTGGAGTCTTCGTGCTCCCTATAAGTCTCTGCCATGGACACTTATTCACTTTCTTTCCCTTTCATCCTAGCCTTAGGATCAGGAGTCGCCATACTCCACGTAAGTTCTCGCCATCGATACTTACCTCTTTTCCAACTCAATTTTAGACTTGGAGTCGTCGTACTCCACGTAAGTTCCCGCCATGGATACTTACCTCTTTTCCAACTCAATTTTAGACTTGGAGTCACCGCACTCCATGTAAGTATCTTACCATAGATACTTACTTCCCCCTTGGAACCTTGACCATAGTCAAGAGTTCCTCACCCTCGTTGAGGAAAACTACGAATGCTCTAATTCTATTCCGGTCAGGATATGTAGGCACGAGATGCAATGTCTTGGCAAACATACTTAGAAATAACCCTTTAGGTCTCCTTTTAACCCTTTAGCAGACAGATAACAAATAACACTATAAAATAAGAGGTTCCTGTAGAGTACTACAAATGCTTAGGATGTTAACACCTTCCCTAGGTATAACCAACCCCCGAACCTTAGATCTCTCGCATTGTTTTTACAGTGCAATTAGGGTTTTCGTTCTTTACCCTTTCCTTTGGATAAATCAAAGCTCGATGGTGAACTCAAAGATTTGCGATTCAAGTTAATCAATAGCTTGACATTCTATTCTCACCACAACAGAAATGACGACTTCACTGTGGAATTTTCTATCCTTTAGAGGGTTACCCCTAACTTGTTTATGTGTGTTATTTGCTGAAGATTTATTTGTATATATATTTGTATCTGCTTGGGTTGTTACCTTTGTATGGTGAGATAAATCCTATACCCGGACTTGAATGCACTTATGATAGGAAGGTGATATATTCAGGAAGGCTTATAGGGAGTTGATTCCCGACCAAGCTGACTTGAGAAATCACCACTCAGTGGATTCCCTCTTGAAAATAATATTGTTGAACAAACATTCGTGAAAACATTACTACTTTTGACCTAAGAGCCCGTGACACTGAGAACCTTTAGTTACCTTTTCACCCCACTTCGGCCCTTCTTAGGACGTAGTGCGATGACTATGAGGGAGTAGTCCCAAAATAGTTGATACGCGATACTACACTCAAAAGAGGTTCTCTTGAGAACATTAAACCACCAAGTAATCGGGAAATTGATAATATCTGAAGGATGGACTGATGACTTTGGGAACCTCTTAGAACCTTTGTTCTGCAGGTACAATAACCCTTAGTACACACCCTTCGGGATGGGTAGACCATGACTCCATGCTTGTGGCCCTCTAACCTAGACCTTTTTTTGTGTGCTTGTATATATGTGTATATCTGTATATGTCTGTTTGTGCATTCATGCATTCGTGAATAACCCTTTGATTTAAAGGAATTCAATTATCCATTCCTTTGCAAAATCAATAAAGATCTTAAAATTTAAAATAAAACTTTTTCAGTTTTTCAAAAATGTTTGCAACTTGCTTTTAAATTCCTTGAAATCATTGCCTTACATTGCATTCATGTCTTTGCATGTGCACTTTCTTGTTGCATTTTTGCTCATCCAGTTGTCTCATCTTCACTTCTTTCACCCTGAATCCTCTGCGCCCATACAACACTAGAGCTCAAGCTCGTAGAAGGATGGCGAAACATAATCAAGAACTTGATCGTGTCAGCAATGAATTAGAAGACCTACGGGGAAGTGTAGGGAAAATCATGGAGATACTACAGATTATGCATGCGAAGATGGATGCTCAGCCCACTGTTGTGTCTGAGATTGCCAATACAGTTGTGGATCCTCAGCCGGTGGTTGTTACTACAACAAGTGTACCTCCATATGGTCTTCCACCAGGTTTTGTGTCGGCACCCACTGTAGTTCCCATTGTTCAACAAGTCCAACAAACTGTTCCTTTGGTTACTGAATATCCTCATGTGATTCCAACTTTTGCACCAGCTACTATGCATACTCATGTGCAACCATACTTCAATGAGCATCAACCATTATACAATGTCCCCGACATGAAGGAAGATGAAAATGAATGTCATAAGAAACTCAAAGAAAATGTGGAAATTATTGATAAAAGGTTGAGAATAATGGAAGGAGATCAAGTCTTTGGTGCTGCTGCCAGAGAAGTGTGTCTTGTATCTGGTCTGGTTATTCCTCCAAAGTTCAAAACTCCTAACTTTGATCACTATGAAGGAGCTACATGCCCAAAGAGCCATTTGATCATGTATTACTAAAAAATGGCTGCTCATGTTGATAATGATAAGCTGATGATTCACTGTTTCCAAGACAGTTTGAAGGGTGCTTCGTCGAAGTGGTATTTAAGTCTGGATCAGTCTCGTATTAAGAGTTTCCAAGATCTATCTTATGCTTTCGTCAAAAATTATAAATACAACATGGACTTGGCTCCTGACTGAAGGCAATTGCTAAGTATGTCCCATAAGAATTCTGAATCATTCAAGGAATACGCTCAGAGATGGAGACAGACTGCTTCGCAAGTGGAACCTCCTTTGACTGAAAAAGAGTTGGCTGATTGGTTTGTCGATATTGTTTGTCCTGAGTTTTATGAAAGAATGGTCGGAAGTGTGACTACAATTTTTTCTGATATTGTTGTTGTAGGTGCGAAGGTAGAATTGGGTTTGAAAAGTGGAAAAATGTCAAGTATTACTGGAAGCTCAAGCTCCAATAAAGACCATGCTAAGAAGCCTTCATTTAGCTCTCACAAGAAAAAGAAGGTGAAACTAATGTTGTAATGGTAAGTAGAAGAAGAAGTCAACCTTGGCAACATCAGCAAAACTATGTTCAACAATAAGGTTACCCTATTTAGTTTGCTCAACATTCGTATGTGGCTGATGTTACACCCGCTTTCAATCAACAAGTTCCTGCATACCAGCCTACACAACCGGCTCCTGTTTATCAACCTTCAGTCTATCAACCTCCTCCTAGTTATCATCCCGCCTAAGTGCCACTCAATTATCAATGAACGCCCAACGCTCTTGCCTATCAACAACCGAAGAATCAGGCGCCTCGTCAGAATGTTCCTAACAGAAGACAATTCAAGCCTCTGGTTCCTCCTATTTCGATGACTTATATCACGTTGTACCCTTCACTAGTGCAACAAAGTTTGATAACAACAAGGGATTTGGACCCACCTCCTAATACACTTCCACCTAATTACAATTCAAATTCTCATTGTTTATTTCATGAAGGTGCACCTGGCCATGATCTAGAAATTTGTTATGCTCTCAAGCACCTTGTAAGGGATTTAATAGAGAAGAAGACTTTGTCCTTCAGAGACTCTCAGCCTAATGTTAAGAACAATCCTTTGCCCACCCATGGGTCTGTTAATGCTATTTATGAGGTATTTGACGAGAGTTTAATTCTTGATGTTTTCAAGATTAAGACTCCTCTCCGAGTCTTCCATTCAAAGTTGTTTAAGGCAGGTTTGGTGAATTTTTGCCATGATGACTGTCAAGCTTGTGATGTCAGTGCTAAAGGATGTACGATGGTTCAGGATGATATTCAGAATTTGATCAATTATGGTTTTCTACAAGTGAATAGTAAATTGAAGAAGGATGAAGTTGCTATGATTGAACCTATTTTCAACTTGCCATAACCAGGTGATAAAGTTCCCATCTTTAATCTGCCAGAATTAGGCTCCGTGGTACCTATTTTCAGTACACCAAAGCCTGTGTTCAATATACCAGAATATGTTGTTGCTTCTGCAGGTGATCCACCAAAGTCGGTAATCATTCAAAAGCCAAGTCCTTTTCATTTCAGTGACTCTAAAGTTGTACCTTGGAAATACGATGTGACAATGATTGACAAAGAATCTGGAAAGGTTATTCCGAGGGAAGAATTGAAGAGTGTTAGTGAAGATGTGACTAATATAGCTGGGGCAAGAAAAACGACACACAATGGTCGTATTTATACTCCCCATTTCAATGAGGCTCCTCCTAAGGAAACTGTTACCATTGTGCCTGCCAAAGACAAAGAGAAAGAAGTGGTTGCAAATCATGAAGATGCTGAGTTCTTGAGGATTATCAGAAAAAGTGATTATAAAGTCATTGATCAGCTTCACTAAACTCCCTCCAAGATCTCAATTCTATCCCTTTTAATGAGCTCACCTGCTCACCGAGCTGCATTGCAAAAGTTATTAGCTTAAGCTCATGTCGCCCAGATATTACTACTAGTCAGTTTGACAGTGTTATTGCAAATATTACTGCATGTAACACCCTTAGCTTCAATAATGAGGAGTTACCAAGAGAGGGTCAGAATCACAACCGTGCTTTACACATGTCCGTGAAATTTCAGAAAGATAATTTATCAAAGGTGCTTGTAGATACTAGTTCCTCTTTAAATGTTTTACCTAAGAGGATTCTTACAAAGTGGGCTTGCAAAGAGACTAAGATGAGACCTACTTCTTTGATAGTCAAAACTTTTGATGGTTCCTGCAGAACTGTAATTAGAGAAGTGGAGCTACCGATCTTAATTTGTCCACATGTGTTTGACATTATGTTCCAAGTGCTGGATATAAACCCTACTTATAGTTGTTTACTTGGAAGGTCGTGGATCCATATTGCTTATGCTGTAACTTCAACATTACATCAGAAGATGAAGTTTGTGATTGATGATAAGTTGGTAATTATACATGGTGAAGAGGACTTGATGATAAGTAATTTGTCTTTATTCCATTATATAGAGGCTGACGAGGATGCTTTAGAAACTTCTTTTCAAGCACTTGAGATAGCCAACGCGGTCCTGTTGGAAGTTGAAGAAATAGTGGGCAAGAGTACCAGATCAACAATCGAAGGAGGTGTACCCGCAGGTTAGGGAGAGGTGATAAATGTCAGGACAAAGATGGATCGCCATGGGTTGGGTTACAAACCAAGTAAAGATAGAGCTTCTACATTTTCCAAAGGTCGTCCGAAGACTGTCCAAGAAGTGTTTGTCAGTGGAGGTTTCCAAATCAATGTTGTTAAATATGATAAAGAGGACGAAGACTTGAGCAATCTGGTATTCAAGTGTGATGCAGCTTTGGATAATTGGGAAGCAATAGAGATCTCAATGATTTTTCCGTCGTCAAAGTAATTTATTGTCTTTGGTTTGTTATTTTCAAAAATTCCATAGCTATGCCCAAGGCTATTGGATTATTTTGCAGGGCCACCTTTTTATTTTCAAATGATTATCAATAAATGCATTTTGTTAAATTCCCGTTGTCTCATTTAATGTTTTTTCGTTTTTACCCGTTAAAAGAATTTTCCAATCTTTCAAAACCAAAAAAAACATCTTCTCTTGCATTTGTCTTTGTGCCTTTAATAAAATAAGTATTCCAAACGTGCAGAATAATCCCAAACCACGTTGAATCCACTGACCCTTCTTTCACTCCTAACTTTGATTCGCCCATTTATCAAGTTGAAGATGAGGGTGAGGAAGATTTTGAGGTTTCCGCTGAACTGGCAAGATTGGTTGAGTATGAGTACATTGAACTCCAACTGCACGAAGAGCAAGTAGATTTGATTAATCTTGGAACTAATCAGGAAAAGAAAGAGGTCAAGATTAGTACAACACTTGGGGCTGATGTCAAGCAGAAGTTGATCAAGCTTCTAGAAGAATATGTTGATGTGTTTACATGGTCGTACCAAGATATGCCCGGTTTAGACACCGATATTATTGACGCAGGTTTTCTAACAGTTGCAAAGTATCCCGAATGGGTAGCCAACATTGTGCCAGTACCCAAAAAGGACGGTAAAGTCAGAATGTGTGTGGACTATAGGGATTTGAACAAAGCAAGCCCAAAAGATGATTTCCCTCTACCGCATATTGATACATGTGTGGATAATACAGCCCGTTTCACAACCTTCTCTTTTATGGATGGTTTCTCCAGTTATAATCAGATTAAGATGGACCCTGTTGATAGAGAAAAGACTACTTTCATTACTCCTTGGGGAAGATATTGTTATAGCCCTTTGGTCTAAAGAACGCAGGGGCAACATATCAAAGAGAGATGGTCGCTCTCTTTCATGACATAATGCATAAAGAGATAGAGGTGTACATTGATGATATGATTGCTAAGTCCCAAAGTAAGGAGCACCATTTGGATCATTTGCTGAAATTATTTGAACGACTCAGGAAATACCAATTGAAATTGAATCCTGCTAAGTGCATTTTTGGTGTTAGATCTGGAAAATTACTTGGATTTATCGTAAGCCAACGAGGAATCAAAGTAAACCCTGATAAAGTCCGAGCCATTCAAGAAATGCCCGCTCCACAAACTGAAACACAAATTAGAGGTTTTCTTAGACGCCTGAACTATATTTCTAGATTCATTTCCAATATGACTGCTACTTGTGAAACGAAATTCAAGTTACTCTGCAAGGGTCAGATTATTGACTGGAATTCTGATTGTCAGCAAGCGTTTGAGAAGATCAAGGGTTATTTGCAAGAACCTCCTATCTTGATTCCTCTTGTTCCTGGAAGACCATTCTTCATGTATCTGACTGTTCTTGAGAAGTCTATGGGTTGCGTACTAGGTCAACACGATGAGACTGGACGAAAAGAACACGTAATCTACTACTTGAGCAAAAAGTTTACTGATTGTGAAAGTCGGTATTCACTTCTGGAGAAGACTTGTTGTGCGTTAGCATGGGATGCTAAGCGTCTCAGGAAATATATAATCTGTCATACTACTTTGTTAATCTCGAAAATGGATCCAATAAAGTATATTTTTTAGAAGCCTACTCATACTGGAAGACTTGCCCGTTGTCATATGTTGTTATCTGAATATGACATCCAATATGTGACTCAAAAAGCTATTAAAGGAAGTATCTTGTCAGATTACCTTGCAGACTAATCAGTACATCTTCATACACATTCTTCCATTGTTATACTTAGGCATCCTACAGTTTATTTGAGTATTTTTACTATTTTAATGTGTTTTCATATTTAAGTTTGTTTTTACCTTTATTTTATTTTCGCAACTTATTTTCAGCTTTAGCGGTTATTTGATATCTGTCCACTGTTTGAATCATAACTGGAGCTGCAAGAATCGGATTTGCGCGTTCTAATAGGCGTTGGAAAGATAAGACATAGAGCTACAACTTTTATGTTTAAGGAAGAGGATGATTTGGAGTTTAGCAGGTCCAAATAATTCGTTGAAGTCAGGAACCGAAATCTGTCGTTTGAAATATTTAGTTTTGGGTCGGGTTTTTTATGTTTTTCGATCCAGTTGGGTTAAAACCATAAGTATTGATGCTTTCTTATACCTAGCAGCCGTAATACTGTCATTGAACCTTCTTTTTACGAATTTCATTGTGTTTTGTACAATATTTAGGAAAACTAATTCCCAAGGCAAATCCTGCTGCTTACGGGTTCCATCACTTTGAGGTTATTATGATATCAATTTAATTCGATTTCTGCTCAATTCTTTTCTATGAAATCATTTGCTTAATTTGATTGTAATCGTTTGCTTAATTCGATTGTGCTCATAGGATTGAATTGATTAAATTTGATTGTATGCATGCTCCTAAATTTAATTGCGTGTTATCATTTGCTTAATTCGTTAACTCGTCATATTCTTAATCGTTTGCTTAGTTCGGTAACAGGAACATAATTCATATGATTTTGATAAGCGCTTTTGTTAGAACACAGATTGGTTCTTAATAATTACTCTTTGTTTTGATGATAACTGTTAGGAAATTTATATTTAAGAATTATATACTCTAAAATTTGTTTGAGAGTTTTACTGCAGATTGAAATTATATTATCTCTCTAGAAACAAATCTTCCTTGAATACAAGAAGTTATTCTGACTCTGAAGCGCCAGATGCACCTTACAGAAGAATCTGTTTGCTCCTTACAGAAGATCCTGAGCGTAGTCTCCAGAAGGATCTGAAGAAAGTAGCTCCAGAACATT
Source organism: Lathyrus sativus (assembly GCA_963859935.3). Taxonomy (NCBI): domain Eukaryota; kingdom Viridiplantae; phylum Streptophyta; class Magnoliopsida; order Fabales; family Fabaceae; genus Lathyrus; species Lathyrus sativus. Next base: position 432,377,578 of record OZ012740.1, read on the forward strand.
CTGAGTCAGAAGCATCTGAAGATAGTCAGAAGCATCTGAAGATAATCAGAAGCATCTGAAGATAGTCAGAAGCATCTGAAGATAATCAGAAGCATCTGAAGCTGAAGCATCAGAAGTATAGAAGAATATTGATTGAAGAGTTTCTCAAAGCATTAAGTCTACAGAAGTTTCTGAAAGTACCTACGCTGCCAAGTACTGAAGTTCTGTGTCAAAATGCTCTGATGATCAACACGCTAGAAGCACACACGCTGCAGAAGACTCTAATACAGCATAGTTCTGAATCTCATCAGAAGACTCTGATCCACTCAGACTCTGAAGAACTTGCTGAAACTGAAGAAGTGTTTTCAAGAATATATCCGTTGGAACTATTCAACGTCTCTTTCCTTATTTGTGCTAGACACACTTACACAGACAAAAAGGATTTTTCTGTGCCATCTATTTCAAGGAAAGGTCAGTGCATGTGAAGACAAAAAGGCTCAGACCTTTTGAGACTCTCTTTTCAACGTTCAACTTGCATGTTTCAGCTGCCTATAAAAGGAGATCTTCACTTCATTCTTCAGTTACACACTTGCTGAAAAGAAATCTTAATATTCTAAAAGCTCTCAATCTCATTCTTCATAGAATCTCATTGTACTTAAACTTAAGAGAAAAATCACTGTTGTGATTATAGCTTTATAGAAGATTTAAAAACTCTTGTATTTAATTTACATTGATTGTAAAGGATATTCCTTAAGAGGATTCAGTTAGAATCAGTAGCTCTTGAGAAGACTAAGAACTGTAGTTCTTAGGTGATACTATTGTAATCAGTTTGATTTAATAGTGGATTAAGTCCTTGTTGAGAAAGGCAAATCACTCTGGAAGGGTGGACTGGAGTAGTTGTTTAACGAACCAGGATAAAAATAATTGTGTGATTAATTTCAAGTATTAATTTTCCATACTTATTCAACCCCCCCCCCCCCCCCTTCTAAGTATTATCTCACCTTCAGTTGGCATCAGAGCTCCGGTTCTGAGTGTGCTATCACTTAACAGTGTCAGTAAAGATCCAGAGAGATATACTTTGATCAATATATTTATTTGTTATCATGGCTGATAATTCAATGTCAAATATCAACAATAAATATGAAGAGAGGGATAAGATCAGTACCAAACCTCCAATGTTTGATGGAGAAAAATTTGACTATTGGAAAGATAGAATAGAAAGTTTTTTTCTTGGGTATGATGCTGATCTTTGGGATTTGGTCATTGATGGATATGAACATCCTACTGGTGAGGATGGCAAAAATATTGATAGAAAATCAATGACTGAAGTGCAGAAAAGAGACTTCAAGAATCACCACAAAGCCAGAACTATATTGCTTAATGCAATCTCTCATACTGAGTATGAGAAGATTACTAACAGAGATACTGCTCATGACATGTTTGAGTCACTCAAAATGACTCATGAGGGAAATTCTCAGGTTAAAGAGACCAAGGCTCTGGCGCTCATACAGAAGTATGAGGCATTTAAAATGGAAGATTCTGAAAATGTAGAAACTATGTTTTCTAGATTTCAGATTCTTACAGCTGGTCTGAAAGTTCTGGACAAGGGCTACTCAACGTCAGATCATGTCAAGAAAATCATCAGAAGTCTTCCCACCAGATGGAGACCAATGGTGACTGCATTGAAGATGGCAAAAGATCTGAACAAGATCTCCTTAGAAGAACTTATCAGTTCTTTGAGAAGCCATGAAATTGAGCTGGAGGAAGATGAACCCCAGAAGAAAGATAAAGGTAAATCCATAGCTTTAAAATCTAACAAAACTGCTAAAGCTTTGCAGGTCATTCAAGAAAGCTCTGAAGAAGAAGATGAGTTGTCCATGCTGTCCAGAAGGATTAACAAACTCTGGAAGCACAAGGGAAAGAAGTTTAACAACTTCAGAAGATCTGATAACAGAAAGGAATCTTCTAGTCACAGAAGATCTGCCAAGAAAGAAGTGGTGTGCTATGAGTGCAAAGAACCTGGGCACTACAAGAATGATTGCCCCAAACTTCTGAAAGAAAAACCTAAGAAGAAGTTCAACAAAAAGAAGAAGGTTCTGATGGCAACATGGGATGACTCAGATGAGTGTGAGTCATCTTCTGAATCAGAAGAAGAATGTGCAAACGTTTCACTGATGGCCAGGACAGAGGATCAAGAGGAAGGTACCTCTGGATATGAATCAGAATCTGAATCTGATGATGATGCAGAAGAGGTAATGGCTAAACTTACCAAAGAAGAACTCATTAAAGTTTTAACAGAAGTTCTTAAAAGTTATAACAACATCAAACTCAAATACAAGAAGCTGAAAAGCAATCTTGAATCTGAGATTGATCTTCTGAAAACAGAACTTGTTGAGCAGAAAGAAATAAATTTAAAAATAAAAAATGACTTTGATAGAACTCAACAAGAATCTGATTCTGAGACTAAGTCATGTGAAAATATTTTAGAAAAATATGACTCTAGTTTTCAGAGGTTTCTCACTAAGAGCATAGATAGAAGCAAGATGGCTTCCATGATCTATGGTGTTAGTGGAAACAACAGAAGAGGCATTGGATATGAGTCTTCATCTGGAAGCAATCCAAAACCTGTTGACAAACTTTTCATCAGGAAGACACCTCTGTACTCTCAATTCAAATTTGGTCACTTGAATGACATTAAACACACAAGCTCTGAGAAGAGTACTTATGTGTTTAAACCAAAGGCTAGTCAGAATAAACATTATGTTGCAAAACAGAAGTTTAGACAAACCTGCAAACCAACTAACCCCAAAGGACCCAAGAAGATCTGAGTACCTAAAAACAAAATAATTCCTGTTGCAGATGTTCTTAGCAGCAAAGTCAGGACACCAATCATGGTACCTGGACTCTGGATGCTCACGACACATGACAGGAGAAAGGTCTATGTTCCAAAGCCTGGAACTTAGATCTGGAGGGGACGTGAAGTTTGGAGGGAACCAGAAGGGCAAGATCATTGGATCTGGCACTATTGGAAATGGTAAGCTTCCCTCAATTACTAATGTTCTGTTAGTTGAAGGATTGAAACATAATCTATTGTCCATAAGTCAATTAAGTGACAATGGTTATGATATAATCTTTAATCAAAAATGTTGCAAAGCTGTATGTCAAAAGGATGGTTCTATCCTATTCAGTGGAAAGAGGAAACACAACATTTATAAAATTAACCTTTCAGAACTTAAAGTTCAAAATGTAAAATGCCTCTTATCTGTGAATGATGAGCAATGGGTCTGGCATAGAAGATTGGGGCATATTAATATGAGACGTATATCTCAGATTAATAAACTCAATCTGGTCAGAGGACTTCCTAAGTTGAAGTTCAACTCAGATGCTCTGTGTGAAGCATGTCAAAGAGGTAAATTTTCAAAATCTCATTTTAAATCAAAAAATGTTGTTTCTACCTCCAGACCATTGGAATTACTTCACATTGATCTGTTTGGACCAGTGAAAACTGCATCCATCAGAGGCAAGAAGTATGGGTTAGTCATTGTAGATGACTACAGCAGATGGACATGGGTAAAGTTTCTAAAACACAAGGATGAGTCTCATTCTGTGTTCTTTGACTTCTGCAATCAAGTCCAGACTGAAAAAGATTCCAAAATTATTAAAGTCAGAAGTGATCATGGTGGAGAATTTGAAAATAAACATTTTGAAAAATATTTTTCTGAAAAAGGCATTGCACATGATTTCTCATGCCCTAGAACTCCACAACAAAATGGAGTTGTAGAGAGGAAAAATAGAACATTGCAAGAGATGGCCAGAACCATGATCAATGAGACAAATCTGGCAAAACATTTTTGGGCAGAAGCAATTAACACAGTTTGTTATATTCAGAACAGAGTGTCTGTAAGACCTCTTCTGGAAAAGACTCCCTATGAGTTGTGGAGAAACAGAAAGTCTAACATTTCTTATTTTCATCCTTTTGGATGTATTTGTTTTATGCTTAATACTAAAGATAATCTGAACAAGTTTGATTCCAAAGCACAGAAGTGTTTCATGCTTGGTTATTCTGAACGCTCTAAAGGCTACAGAGTATTCAATACTGAAACACAGATTGTTGAAGAATCTATTCATGTTAGATTTGATGATAAGCTTGGCTCTGAAAAGCCAAAGCAGTTTGAAAGTTCTGCAGATAGAGAAGTGATTCTCACAGACTCTGAAGGCTCAGAGGCAGAAAAGGCAAAAATCAAAGAATCTGAAGCAACCCCAGATGCTACACCTTTGACTTCCCAACTAAACAACTTGCATATTTCTGATAGACCAACTGTCAGAGGATCTTCTTCCAGAATCAAATCTTCTCATCCAAAAGATGTGATAATTGGAAAGAAAGATGATCCAATAAGGACAAGATCATTTCTCAGAACATCTGAATCTTCTTTATTTGGCTTAGTGTCAATAATAGAACCAACATCTGTAGATGAGGCTCTGGAAGATAATGAATGGATTATAGCTATGCAAGAAGAGCTGAATCAATTCACCAGAAATGAAGTTTGGGATCTGGTTCCTAGACCTAAAGGATTCAATATTATTGGAACAAAATGGGTCTTCAGAAATAAGCTGAATGAAAAAGGGAGAAGTAGAAAGGAATAAGGCAAGGCTGGTTGCTCAAGGATACAGTCAGCAAGAAGGTATTGATTACACTGAGACATATGCTCCAGTGGCAAGGTTAGAATCTATACGCCTTCTTATTTCTTTTGCTGCACAGAATAACATCACTCTGTATCAGATGGATGTTAAAAGTGCTTTTCTTAATGGTATTATAGAAGAAGAAGTATATGTCCACCAACCTCCTGGTTTTGAAAGTGAAAACTTTCCAGATCATGTTTTCAAATTAAAGAAATCCCTTTATGGATTAAAACAAGCTCCCAGAGCTTGGTATGAGAGGTTGAGCAACTTCCTTCTGAAGAAAAATTTTATCAGAGGAAAAGTGGATACAACTTTATTCTGTAAAACTGTTAAGAAAAATCTGTTGATTTGTCAAATTTATGTAGATGACATTATTTTTGGATCAACAAATATTACGCTTGGAAAGGAGTTTGTTAAATGTATGCAGGAAGAATTTGAAATGAGCATGATGGGAGAATTGAGATTCTTCTTGGGAATCCAAGTCAACCAGACTTCAGAGTGCACCTACATACATCAAACCAAATATGTTAAAGAGCTTCTGAAGAAGTTCAACATGGTTGATAGCAAAATGGCAAAGACTCCAATGCATCCTACAAGCACTCTAGGTAAGGAAGAGGTAAGTAAGAAGGTAGATCAAAAACTCTACAGAGGTATGATAGGATCTCTTCTATACTTGACTGCTTCTAGACCAGATATTCTGTTTAGTGTCTGCTTATGTGCTAGATTCCAATCAGATCCTAGAGAATCACACTTAACAGCTGTTAAGAGGATTCTAAGGTATCTGAAAGGTACTGCTAACATGGGTTTGTGTTACAGAAGATCTGATGAATTTTCATTAGTTGGATTCTGTGATGCTGACTATGCTGGAGACAGAGTTGAACGTAAAAGCACTTCTGGAAGCTGTCAATTTCTTGGAAGTCATCTGATCTCATGGTACAGCAAGAAGCAACCTACCATTGCACTATCAACTACAGAGGCAGAATACATTGCTGCTGCTGGATGTTGTACTCAGATGCTCTGGATGAAGAGTCAATTAGAAGATTATCAAATTTATGAGAGTAATCTTTCTATCTTTTGTGATAATACTTCTGCTATATGTTTGTCAAAAAATCCAATCTTGCATTCTAAGGCAAAACATATAGAAATTAAACATCACTTCATCAGAGACTATGTTCAGAAGGGTGTAATTAATTTAGCTTTTGTTGATACAGATCATCAATGGGATGATATTTTCACAAAACCCCTTGCTGAGGATAGATTTAAGTTCATTTTGAAAAATATTTGTATGGATTTTTGTCCAGAGTAATATTTATCAGAGACAACCTCTCAGATGCAAAATGTTTAATGATCTGAAGTATTTCTTCTGTTCATTTATTCTATTCTGATTAATATTTCTGATGTGAAAATCTGAACTAACCATCTTTAGAAGATCTGAACGTGGCTAACGTTTCATTTCTTGAGAGAATTCAGAACAACATGCAAGCAAACACGTGTCCCACAAAATCTGATGAGGTGGCGTGTGCACAACTGAAAAGACGTTTGAGGTGAAATTTGAATAGTAAATATCTTGGTTTTCCCCCCAAATCTGTCAGAAGCATTTATTATTTGAAATGATTTTATTCTCTTCATTTAATGCTGCTCAAACGTGCGTTCTTTCTGTCTTTTGGTGTGCCTATGTGATTAGTATAAATACATGTTGTGTATTCACTTTCACACTTTTCACTCTCAGAACTTACATGCGTTTTCATCTTTTGTTCTCTCTACATAAAAACTCAAAACCTAAGTGTTTTAAAAAGCATTCTTCAATGGCGTCTTCTTCATCAACAACTGCACAGTTTCAATCAACAATGGCTGCTGTGACTTCAGATAACCTAGATGCTGCTCCATATACTCCTCCACAGAGAACTCTTCTCACACCTGTTGATAAGTTAGAAGTGTTGTGTGAATCCATGGTTGAATTTGATTCTTTGGCTGACAATGGGTTTGATTTTCGCTCCATTGTTAGAGCTCAAGGTTGGGTGAAATACTTTGATAGATTGTTTGGACTAGTTTACCCTCTACTTGTTAAGGAATTCTGGATTCATGCATCTGTGTATCCAAAGTTTATTTTATCATCTGTGCTGGGAAAGGAAATCATCATCACAGAGGATCTGATTAGAAGACTGATTGGTTATGAAGAAACAGATGGTGTTTCACATCTGCCAGCTGGGCGTGTTGATATGGATGAAGTTTATGAGGAGGTTATGACTGCTGGACAAGCCTCTAACAGATTCAAAGATCTGAAGCCTGATTACAAGATCTGGGCCAAGATCTTCATGGGATGCATACATCACCGAAAGTCAACAAATTCCCCAGATTATGTCAACAATGAACAGATCTATTTTATGTACTGCCTAAGTCAGAGTAATAAGGTAGATCTTCCTTACATTTTGTTCATGCATCTGTGGAATCACATCAATGCATCCAGAGAATCTGTGAAAGAAAAAGGCCAGAAGATCAGAACTTGGATACCTTTTGGAAGGTTGCTCTCAGATCTTCTCACCGAAAATGGTTTAGTGGCTGCTCTGTATGATGTTGGTGTTACAGAGGAACTAGAGTTCATTATGGGAAAGCCTCTGAACGCTAAAAGCCTTCTGAGACTCAAGATTGTAGATGAACTCACTGCTGCTCCAAAGAGGTTAAATATGTCTGATTTGAATAAAAGGGTTCCAGTATCAGACTTTCCTCTATTCTTTGCTGAAGAACCTAGACACATTGTTCTGATGTATATAGAGGAATGCAAAAGGGAAGGAGTGCCTGTTCCAGTCAATGTGTTTCAACTTGTCAAGCAACCACTGCCAGATGCAGGAGAAGAAGAAGTAGAAGAAGTTCCACTTCAGAGGAAAAGATCTCAGCCTGTAGCAGAATCTGAACCTGTCCAGAAGAAGGCTAAGATTGCTGAGAAATCCAAGGATCTTCTGAAGAGAAAGGATTCTGGAGAAGCTGCCTCTGCATCTGCTAAGAGGATTAAACTCAAAGGTACTAAAGCTTCTGTTACTTCTAAAAATGTTGTTATTAATGATTCTTCTATTAAGTCTGTTCCCAAACCACCTATCACTCAAACAACATCTGTTGCTGCTCCTAGTTCTGTCTCACCTCAAAAACAACCCACTGCTTCTGTATCAAAACCACCTCAACCTAAATTACACATCAAACACTTCACTCCACGTCCATCACCAACTATTCCACAACCAATAGAATCACAACCAACAGAACCACAATCAGCAGAACCACAACAAACAGAACCACAATCATCAGAAATATCACAAAATTCTGATAAACAAAACTCTGCTCAACCTCAAACAGAAAATCAACCAAAAACTTCTGATCATCCAGAAAAACAAACCACAGAAGATCAACCAGAAAAAGACTCTGTCATTCCACCATCACCAATTCCATCTTCTGAACCTATAACACCTGTTACTTCTGAACCCTCTAAAGTAACTTCTGCTCCTATTTCATCTGAACAACCTACTCAACAATCTGATACCCCTTCAGAACCATCTCATATCCCTGAGACAGAAGTTCTTGATATCACTCCATTAAAAACAGTGTTTCAAGTTTCTTCTACCTCTTGTACACCTGAAACATCTTCAAATTCATTTGAATCAGAAATTCATCCTGATTTTCTGATTAATCCATCTGACAAATACCCTATTCATGAACCTGAATCTGAATCAAACTTACCTACCAAAACTACCATTCCAGAACCTATGCCTCCACCTGCACCTTCATCTGAGATGATTGTTCCTACTTCCAATCCATCATCATCTGGAATATCTTGTGCCCAAGTGTCTTCTCTTTATCATAACTTATCTTATGGTTTCAAACTGAAAGATTTTTATGATAGAGTTGAGCCTTCTGAACCTTTGAAACCTCTTAAACCAAAACTCAAACCAACCCTTCCATCTGTAATTCTTTCATATATTCAATCTATGAATAATGAAGGATCCTTAGCCACCATATCTGCTACACTGGTAAAGCTGCTGTTTCAGCTCTGCATCCTGCATCTGATAACACAGTTGCATCTAATAAACCATCAAACTCTGCTTTCGTACCATACTCCAATGCATTCTTTGATGTTGTTTACCCACGCACAAGACCTCAACCAACTCTGCTTAATGCTTTAAACAGATCCTTACCTCAGAAACCAGAAATTCCATTCTTTTCATATGTTCCCCCTCCTCTGATTTCCATTCCAAAATCACTGATACCACCAACTCCAAAACCTAAACAGATGACTCTGGAAACCTTGCTTAAACCACCACCCAGACTTAATATTGATCATTTATTTCAAACGTTTTTGCAAGAAATACAGATGTCTTTAGGTACTGTTCAGAAAAGATGTTCTGAAACTATGGATGCTAATGAGACTGACATCATCTAGAAAGGATTTTTCAATAGATTCAACACTGTAGCTTCTAATCTGAAGAACATCTGTTCTGATGATGCAAAGCTCAGAGCTGAAAGAACTCAATTCTGGATTGTCAACAAGACTGAACCTCTGCTGTGTTTGGATGCTCCTCCACCTCCTCCTCCACCAGAACCAACTGCCACTACACTAACTATGACTCTGGTAGAACCCTCTTCAGGATCTCCAGAACATATGGCAATTGACTCTGTTCAGGCTGCAGAACCTCCATTTTCTTCATCAGAGATAAAGACAGAAAATCCAGATTTTGGAGACAAGATTGCTGCTCTGGAAGCTGGTCAATCTGAAATAAGATCTTGGATGGCGAAGCAAGACAAGAAATCTGAGGACATGTCAGAGTGGATGTCTAAACAAGATGAGAAGAATGAGACAATAACTAAGTTCATGTCAAAGCAAGAGCAATCACAATCTGAGATCACAGACCTATTGAAGATGCTTTTGTCAAAACACTCTTAGATTTTTTTCTCATGTTTGTGCATCTGTTGTTTTTGCATCTGAATGTTATTGTTATCTCTTCTAATATCCCTGAGACAGAAGTTCTTGATATCACTCCATTAAAAACAGTGTTTCAAGTTTCTTCTACCTCTTGTACCCCTTCAGAACCATCTCATATCCCTGAGACAGAAGTTCTTGATATCACTCCATTAAAAACAGTGTTTCAAGTTTCTTCTACCTCTTGTACACCTGAAACATCTTCAAATTCATTTGAATCAGAAATTCATCCTGATTTTCTGATTAATCCATCTGACAAATACCCTATTCATGAACCTGAATCTGAATCAAACTTACCTACCAAAACTACCATTCCAGAACCTATGCCTCCACCTGCACCTTCATCTGAGATGATTGTTCCTACTTCCAATCCATCATCATCTGGAATATCTTGTGCCCAAGTGTCTTCTCTTTATCATAACTTATCTTATGGTTTCAAACTGAAAGATTTTTATGATAGAGTTGAGCCTTCTGAACCTTTGAAACCTCTTAAACCAAAACTCAAACCAACCCTTCCATCTGTAATTCTTTCATATATTCAATCTATGAATAATGAAGGATCCTTAGCCACCATATCTGCTACACTGGTAAAGCTGCTGTTTCAGCTCTGCATCCTGCATCTGATAACACAGTTGCATCTAATAAACCATCAAACTCTGCTTTCGTACCATACTCCAATGCATTCTTTGATGTTGTTTACCCACGCACAAGACCTCAACCAACTCTGCTTAATGCTTTAAACAGATCCTTACCTCAGAAACCAGAAATTCCATTCTTTTCATATGTTCCCCCTCCTCTGATTTCCATTCCAAAATCACTGATACCACCAACTCCAAAACCTAAACAGATGACTCTGGAAACCTTGCTTAAACCACCACCCAGACTTAATATTGATCATTTATTTCAAACGTTTTTGCAAGAAATACAGATGTCTTTAGGTACTGTTCAGAAAAGATGTTCTGAAACTATGGATGCTAATGAGACTGACATCATCTAGAAAGGATTTTTCAATAGATTCAACACTGTAGCTTCTAATCTGAAGAACATCTGTTCTGATGATGCAAAGCTCAGAGCTGAAAGAACTCAATTCTGGATTGTCAACAAGACTGAACCTCTGCTGTGTTTGGATGCTCCTCCACCTCCTCCTCCACCAGAACCAACTGCCACTACACTAACTATGACTCTGGTAGAACCCTCTTCAGGATCTCCAGAACATATGGCAATTGACTCTGTTCAGGCTGCAGAACCTCCATTTTCTTCATCAGAGATAAAGACAGAAAATCCAGATTTTGGAGACAAGATTGCTGCTCTGGAAGCTGGTCAATCTGAAATAAGATCTTGGATGGCGAAGCAAGACAAGAAATCTGAGGACATGTCAGAGTGGATGTCTAAACAAGATGAGAAGAATGAGACAATAACTAAGTTCATGTCAAAGCAAGAGCAATCACAATCTGAGATCACAGACCTATTGAAGATGCTTTTGTCAAAACACTCTTAGATTTTTTTCTCATGTTTGTGCATCTGTTGTTTTTGCATCTGAATGTTATTGTTATCTCTTCTAATATTTTCCAATGTACTTTTGCTCTGTTATGATTAAATGAATCAGTTTGTTATTCTCCATTGAATTATCTGCTCTTGTTCCTTTTAATTGTCTTTATTAAAGGTTTTTACTTTTTGCTTATGACAAAAAAGGGGGAGAAAATAAAGATCTGAACTATTTAATATAATTTCACTAGAATGAATCTTCAGACATATCTATTCTTTCTAATATCTAAATTGACTATTTCAGAACATTTGATAAGAATACTCTATAAAAGAATCTATGAGTTTCTCAGATCATTTATCTTTTATCAAACTCTGAATCTCATATCTGCAAGATAGTCTGACCTTTGATTATTACAAAGACAAACAAGATCTGACTCTGAAGATTACTCAAGATAAAAAGGGAAGTTTCTATTCCTTTTTCATATTCAACTCAGGGGGAGATTCATCATCTCAGGGGGAGTTATAATTCTTTATGTTCAATTAAATAAAATTTCTGATACTTTTTGTCATCATCAAAAAGGGGGAGATTGTTAGAACACAGATTGGTTCTTAATAATTACTCTTTGTTTTGATGATAACTGTTAGAAAATTTATATTTAAGAATTATATACTCTAAAATTTGTTTGAGAGTTTTACTGCAGATTGAAATTATATTATCTCTCTAGAAACAAATCTGCCTTGAATACAAGAAGCTATTCTGACTCTGAAGCGCCAGATGCACCTTACAGAAGAATCTGTTTGCTCCTTACAGAAGATCCTGAGCGTAGTCTCCAAAAGGATCTGAAGAAAGTAGCTCCAGAACATTCTGAGTCAGAAGCATCTGAAGATAGTCAGAAGCATCTGAAGATAATCAGAAGCATCTGAAGATAGTCAGAAGCATCTGAAGATAATCAGAAGCATCTGAAGCTGAAGCATCAGAAGTATAGAAGAATATTGATTGAAGAGTTTCTCAAAGCATTAAGTCTACAGAAGTTTCTGAAAGTACCTACGCTGCCAAGTACTGAAGTTCTGTGTCAAAATGCTCTGATGATCAACACGCTAGAAGCACACACGCTGCAGAAGACTCTAATACAGCATAGTTCTGAATCTCATCAGAAGACTCTGATCCACTCAGACTCTGAAGAACTTGCTGAAACTGAAGAAGTGTTTTCAAGAATATATCCGTTGGAACTATTCAACGTCTCTTTCCTTATTTGTGCTAGACACACTTACACAGACAAAAAGGATTTTTCTGTGCCATCTATTTCAAGGAAAGGTCAGTGCATGTGAAGACAAAAAGGCTCAGACCTTTTGAGACTCTCTTTTCAACGTTCAACTTGCATGTTTCAGCTGCCTATAAAAGGAGATCTTCACTTCATTCTTCAGTTACACACTTGCTGAAAAGAAATCTTAATATTCTAAAAGCTCTCAATCTCATTCTTCATAGAATCTCATTGTACTTAAACTTAAGAGAAAAATCACTGTTGTGATTATAGCTTTATAGAAGATTTAAAAACTCTTGTATTTAATTTATATTGATTGTAAAGGATATTCCTTAAGAGGATTCAGTTAGAATCAGTAGCTCTTGAGAAGACTAAGAACTGTAGTTCTTAGGTGATACTATTGTAATCAGTTTGATTTAATAGTGGATTAAGTCCTTGTTGAGAAAGGCAAATCACTCTGGAAGGGTGGACTGGAGTAGTTGTTTAACGAACCAGGATAAAAATAATTGTGTGATTAATTTCAAGTATTAATTTTCCATACTTATTCAACCCCCCCCCCCTTCTAAGTATTATCTCACCTTCAGCTTTCTGATTAATATCATAGTCGAATAGGATTGAAGCCGCTTAGGGATTGGTGCTATAATAGCCGATGATAATTCGAAATCCAAATCAGTAGGATTAGTCGTTTTAGATTATCTGATAATCACTTTTTTTAATCACTTTTTTCTATTATTTTATAAATCTAAACTTGAAACTCCCATAAACTTTTACTGTAATTGGTTAAGTCAATACAAGAATCCTTGTGAGAATGATATTCGAGTTGTCGTTACCGTTACTACTGTTTTTCAAAATACTCGTTTTTGATTTGTACGCGACAGCGAATCAAATTGGCGCCGTTGCCGGGAATTCTTGTTAATTTTAGCCAATTTTAGAATTTTAATTTTAGAGTTTTTTGTTTTTTGTTTTCGTGTGTTAATTTTCAGGGTTGCAAAATAGAGGTAAGCGTTTCAACCTATCAGGTAAGTTGGAATCTACTGTTTCAATTTGATTCGAATTTTTTCTAGAAAATCCGAAAAAAAATCGACGAACAATACTCGTTTAGAATAAAATTCTAAAAGATTTTGACCCTGAAAATCGCAAATTCCTTATTTTTCTATTTTATTTGATTTAATTTCTGTTTTCATATTTTCAAAAAAATCTGAAATTTTTTGTAAAGATTTATTCTGATTTTATTTGATTTTTAGTAATATTTTGATAATTTTTAAATTTTATTTTATTCGCTTTTCTATTTGTCCATTCTTTTTCTGAATAGGGACATTGTTGGTATTTTCCTAATTGTTGTTGCATTGCTGAATTAGTTCTTTGTTGATTTTCCTATTAAATTTAGTATGAAAAATCAAATAACTCTTAGAGAACTTGTTACTCATGATATTAATTATAATACTTTATGTACGGAATATCCTATTGTTATTGTACCTTTCGAATTGGAATCTGGTTTAATACACTTGTTGCCAAGGTTTAATGATCTTGTAGGTGAGGATCCAAATAAGCATCTGAAGGAATTCCAAATTGTGTGCTCTACACCTTCCGAACCTTCACTAGAGGACCTTGTCAAGCAAATGGCTATAAATGATCTTCAGTTTCAGCAACGAACAGATTCCAGTCTTCAGACTTTGCAGACACAGATTGGACAACTTACCACTATAGTGAATGCCATGCAGCAGGCTCAAGAATCAAACCAACTACCTACCCAAACAGTAGTGAATCCAAAAGAGTTTCCTTCTGATTTAATTGATGATACTTATTCTGAATTGTGTTTTAGTTTTCCATCATTGGCAGATTTTGATGATACTTACTCTTGTGATTCATGTACCTACACTAACATTTGCTCTATTTGTGTTGAGATTAATATTGTCGTGCAGGGTGATGTTTTTCATGCAGATAAAGTTATAGATGAAGTTGTTTATGCAGCTGAAACTCTTGACATCACGACTGCCCCAACCTCACCATCCATTGAACAACCTCCCCCCTTGGAGCTTAAACCACTTCATAACAATCTGAATTATGCTTATTTAGATATGGATAAAAAGCTCTCAGTTATAATTTGTTCTAACCTTGATTTTTATAAAGATAATAAGCTTTTTTAGGTTTTGAAGAAACACAAGAAGAGAATTGGATGGACCTCGATTAAAGAGGGAAGAAAAGTAGTGAAGCAACCCCTTAATCCTTTGATCTCTGATGTTTTGGAAAAGGATATCACATTCACGTGCTCATTTGACACTTTTATTTATCGAAGATTCTTCTTTGATCCTGGAATAAAAGGCGAAGGCACTAATAAATATTTCAAGGTCAATGGATGCTACCCAAAGTTACTTTATGACATCCCCACTTTGGAAGAGGAGCCTGTAGAAGATCTCTCTTTAGGAAAGGCTGCTTATGTGATCACCTATCCACCTTGACTACTCGAGTGTGTTCTTTCCTTTCTCTAACTCTTATTTAATAGTTGTATCCTTTCATTGAGAACAATGCATGTTTTAAGTGTGGGGGAGGGAACCATTGTTTTATTTTGTTTTTTTCGTTTTGTTTTAAATTTTCTTTTATTTTGGTTTTGTTCTTAAACTTTTTAAAAAAAATTGTTTTACTTAGAAACACAATGCATCTTTTGAAATTTTTAGGCTATAGATTAATTTGAGGTTAAATTGTGGAGACTTGGGAAAAATTCATAAGATCGGTATCGTTTTAACACCTTAAGTCACTCGAATATAGAAATCAATTTAAATACTTGTTATGACATAGCCTTGAGTTCTCATCCTTTAATAGCTCTTAAGTAGTTTATCTAGCAGTCAGCACCATCTAGAAATCACACACTAAGTGATTAAGTTGATTCAAATAAGTGAATCATCTCGTGCTTGATAAGAAATATAAATAAGAATCCGCATTTTAAGTTAGGTGATCCTCACCCGGTCACTTAGGCTAATGGTTGTGAAACCTTTAAAAAAAGAAAAAAAATTATTTTTGCTAAAGTGGTTAATTTTGAATTGTTGACAAGATATGGATCATAGTCACTAACAAGCTTATTTACCATGTGTGTGAATAGATAAAGGGCTTAATGTGATTGCATTAGAATGAAAAAGAGTAAAAAGGAGAATGAGTAAGTTAGACTTAAGCATAATAACATGATTTGGATTGGTTTGTATAGGAGGGAGCTTTATGACCGCACAATTGCGGATTTGTGTTCTTACGATATCCTTAATGTTCAAAATTAGTACCTATCAATGCAATCTTGACCAAAGAAGAGTTTACAGCCTAGAATGAGTATCTAAATGCTTTTGTTTTTCATGAGTCTTGAGAATATTTTGCTCGGAGTGCAAAAGTTTAAGTGTGGAGAAATTTGATCAGTACATCTTCATACACATTCTTCCATTGTTATACTTAGGCATCCTACAGTTTATTTGAGTATTTTTACTATTTTAATGTGTTTTCATATTTAAGTTTGTTTTTACCTTTATTTTATTTCCGCAGCTTATTTTCAGCTTTAGCGGTTATTTGATATTTGTCCACTGTTTGAATCATAACTGGAGCTGCAAGAATCAGATTTGCGCGTTCTAATAGGCGTCGGAAAGATAAGACATAGAGCTACAACTTTTATGTTTAAGGAAGAGGATGATTCAAAGTTTAGCAGGTCCAAATAATTCGTTGAAGTCAGGACCCAAAATCTGCCGTTTGAAATATTTAGTTTTGGGCCGGGTATGTTTTTCGACCCAGTTGGGTTAAAACCATAAGTATTGATAGTTTATTATATCTAGTAGCCGTAATACTGTCACTGAACCTTCTTTTTACGAATATCATTGTGTTTTGTACGATTTTCATGGAAAACTAATTCCCAAGGCAAATCCTGCTGCTTACGGGTTCCATCACTTTGAGGTTATTATAATATCAATTTAATTCGATTTCTATTCAATTCTTTTCTATGAAATCATTTGCTTAATTTGATTGTAATTGTTTGCTTAATTTGATTGTGTTCATAGGATATAATTGATTAAATTCAATTGTATGCATGTTCCTAATCGTTTGCTTAATTCGGTAACAGGAACATAATCCGTATGATTTTGATAACCGCTTGTCTGATTAATATCATAATCGAATAGGATTGAAGCAGCTTAGGGATTGGTGCTATAATAGCCGATGATAATTTGGAATCCGAATCAGTAGGATTAGCCGTTTTAGATTCTCTGATAATCACTTTTTTAATCACTTTTTTCTATTATTTTATAAATCTAAACTTGAAACCCCCATAAACTTTTACTGTAATTGGTTAAGTCAATACAATAATCCTAATGAGAACGATACTCAAGTTGTCGTTACCGTTACTAATGTTTTTCAATATACTCGTTTTTGATCTGTGCGCGATAGCGAATTACAAACTAACCAGTTGAAGATTATGAGCCTCTAAAGTTTGATTTTCCTGATGAAGACATTATGTTGGTAAAGAAAGACTGTGAAGAGCCAGGTCCTGATGAAGGTCCCGAGCTAGGTTCCTGTTGGAAGATGATGTTTGATGGTTCTTCCAATTACAGTGGGCATGGCATATGTGTCATTTTGATGAATCCTAATGGTGGTTATATTTCTTTCACATCAAGGTTAGACTTTGAATGTACAAACAATGTTGCCGAGTACGAAGCATGCATTCTAGGCCTTAAAGCAGTTATTGACCTCCGAATCAAAATTCTTGAAGTGAGTGGAGATTCATCTTTGGTGGTCTACCAAGTCAAGGGTGAATGGGAGACCAGAGATGAGAAGTTAATCCCATGCAGAGCTTACATTGTTGAAATGATCGACTACTTTGATGAGATCACTTTCAAACATGTCCCGAGGTCAGAAAATCATATTGTCGATGCTTTAGCCATGCTAGCTTCGATGTGGAAAGTCATATTCATTAATGAAGCGCCACTCATTCGAATTGGCGCAAGTCTGAGCCCGCCTACTGTCAACTGGTTAAAGAAGAAACTGATGAAAAGCCATGGTTCCATGACATTACGAATTATCTGCAAAACCAAGAGTATCCGGTTGATGCTACAACTCTTGACAAAAAGACTCTGAGAAGATTAACATCCAAATTCTTCCTCAGCAATGATGTGTTGCATAAAAGAAACCATGACATGCTTCTGCTTAGATATGTTGACAAACGTGAAGCAGATACATTACTTCAAGAAATTCATGAGGGAACATTTGGAACTCACGCCAACGGTTATGCTATGTTAAAGAAGATTTTGAGAGTTGGGTATTACTGGTTAACTATGGAATCTGATTGCTTCCAATATGCCAGAAAATGCTATAAGTGTCAAATTTATGCTGACAAGGTGCATGTGCCTCCAACGATGTTAAATGTTTTATCATCACCGTGGCCTTTCTCAATGTGGGGCATTGACATGATTGGGGCAATCGAATCTAAAGCTTCCAATGATCACCGATTCATTTTGGTTGCCATTGATTATTTCACATAGTGGGTAGAAGTTGCTTCTTATGCCAATGTAACCAAGCAAGTGGTTTCCCGTTTTCTTAAGAAAGAGATTATCTGCCGTTATGGAATTCCAAGCCAAACCATAACAGATAATGGGACTAATTTGAACAATAAAACCATGAAGGAGTTGTGTGAAAGTTTCAATATTTCGCACCATAATTCTTCTTCTTATCGTCCTAAAAATGAATGGAGTTGTTGAATCCGTGAATAAAAACATCAAGAAAATCTTGGAAAAGATGGTGAAAACTTATAAAGATTGGCATGAAAGGCTACCATTTTCTTTGCACGGATACAGAACTTCAGTGCGAACTTCAACAGGGGAAACCCCTTTTTCATTGGTGTATGGAATGGATGTAGTCCTTCCTATTGAAGTTGAGATATCGTCCTTAAGGGTATTGATGGAAACCAAGCTTTATGAAGCAGAATGGGTCCAAGAAATATTTGACCAGCTGAACCTTATAGATGAGAAGCGCATGACTGTGATGTGCCACAATCAGTTGTACCAGAAACGGATGAAGAGGGCATTTGACAAGAAGGTCTGAATCCGAGAATTCTAAGAAGGAGAGCTTTTACTCAAGAAAATATTTCCAGTTCATAAAGACATGCGTGGGAAATGGATGCCCAATTATGAAGGTCCGTTTCTTGTAAAGACTGCCTTCTCAGGAGGATCGCTAATTCTCACAACAATGGATGGTGAAGAGCTTGCACATCCTATAAACTCTTATGCAGTCCGAAAATATTATGCCTGACAAACCCGCTAATTCGAAAACCTGAAAAAGTGATTTAGAAAACAATGGGTATCCCGGTGGGTCAAAACCTATGAAGGAGATCCAGGCAAAAGTTAGGGATAAAAATAAAAAATAATAATAAGAGCTCGCTAAGATGAAAACCTGAGAGGGCAGCTTAGGCAAAAATGAGCGTCCCGGTGGATTGAAAACCCGAAAGGGCGATCCAGGAAAAAGTTAGGGACAAAAGGCATTTCACTGTATCAGATGATGTTCATCATTACATAAAAATCAGAATTCCAATCCAATCGCTCTCGTCAGAAGCAGGATTTTGGGTAGTCTTAGTTGTTAGAGTTAGTAGGTGTCATTGAATTCAATGTAACATTTCCCTATTGCCAATTTCAATTGTAATACTCCATGGAGCTTTGCCATTAGCAAGCTACCTTTCTTGAATAAAATCAAACTTGTGTCTTTCAAGTTTCGCCACTTTACGTTTTCTCTATTTCTTCTTGTTATGTAAAATGTTATTTGTTAATAATATTTTTGAAAGTAAAAGTTTTCGAATTTAAAACAGTTTTTTTAAAACACATTTGATGCAGGGGTAGCTTATTGTGTTCAACGCAGAGCAGGGTAACAGCATAGCAGTAGTATGATTATGCAAGGGTTTGGAGTGTTGTTTTGTTGTGTGCAGGATGTGCAGTTTTATGTTGCAGGTGATAGCAGCATATTTCGGATGGCGTGAGTTGTTGTTTTGGCATGGTATCATTTTCTTGTGCGGCAAGAGGGGTAGCATAGTTTGTGTAGAGTGGCTTTGTGAATGAATTAAATCATGGCAACTGATATATGGTGTATTATTTGGACTTGATGCAAAGCATGACTATATAGAAAAGTTGAAGAGTGTTATATATTTTTTCCTGAAATTTTGTTGTAACAAGGAAAACAAACATATAGGCTTGTGTGAATTTATGTGATGGACCCTTTACTCATGGATTTTTGAACTTGTATATGGACTTTTGGATTGTGCTTGAAAGTTTGCCTCACGGGTTTTGTCCTTGTAACATAGAAGGGTTTTGTAACATAAAATGTGAATTGACTTTTATTGTAAAAAATAACTTGCATTTTTTGGGTGATTTGTGGTGATGGTATTATAATGGTAAAATGAACATTTGAGTAAAAAGAAAAACAAATCTTTTTGAGAATAAACTGAATAGGAAAAGAGATGAAAAAATGGATTGAAATGGAATAGACAAATGGACGAAAAATGAAAAATAGATAAAAATAGAAAATGAAAAAGATAATTATGGATATAAAAGGTGGATACGAAAATATATAATGGATATGAGATGTTTAGAAAGGATTATGATTTATTGGATTATATATGAGATATTTAGAAATGAATAATGGTTTATTAGATAATTGAAAATGAATATGGACAATGGAAATGGATTGAATAATGGACATGGATCTAAAAGTGGGTATTGGATTTAGACATTGATAAAATGAATTGGACATTGGTTAGGGAGAAGAAATGGACCAATTGGATTGAAATTGAAACTTGGAGAAATTTGAAGTGAGAATGAATTTGAACTGAATAGAATCAAAGCTTGAACTGGATAGAAACTGGGTAGAATATTAAGTTGGGCATGAGTTTGGAATTGAAACTTGAAGAGGACCTGTAATATCTTGAAATATGATACCAAAATACACTGAACTTGAATAATCTGCATCTTGATTTCATCAGATAAATTGAACTTCTCATAAAAGCCTTGATCCTGATCATTTGATGATTTTCATACATAAACCACTTGAATCTGAAATTTCCTTGCTCTTACAATAATCTATAACACAGGTGACCTATGATCTGAATTGGACCATCACTGCACCAAACCCATGAGTTCTGATGATTATCCTCCTTGAAACAGTTGCCTTCTCCATAACCTAATAACTTGATCCTGAAACAAAACATTTATTTGACCAAGACTAGGTCAAACTTCCATTGAGTTTCAAACCACATTGCACACCTTTGACCTGATGATTATGCCTGATTCTTGATTCGATCTTGCAAGACCTGAGCCTCGAATAACTTGTGATGAAGCCATATTTCGCTGAAGTATTGAGGAAGAGAAATCTCTTAAGAGTATGAGACACTTGGTGAATGATCTATCGAAAACCTTGATTGATCAACTCTTGAAGCCTCTTGAAGCAAAACTATAATTGTATAGGTGAAACAAAGAAAAACCAAGACTGATAACTTGGTTAGTTATGCATGAATGATTGATCTAGAATATTATGCAAAAGATCAAAGACTCTAAGGATAAAATTTGGAGTATGACACACCTCTTTCAAAAATATTTTAATCTTCATATCAATTTAAACAAATCATCAAAGTGTTATTCCATTTTCATAAATTGAAACTTTGTGCATCATTTTCATATTATCGAAAGTTTTCCATTATTATTTTGAGCACTTAAATTACTATAGTTTGAATTATAAAAAATTAAAAGAGAAGATCAAAAGATAAAATTTGGATTCAAGCCAATACAAAATTTACTCAATATTTCCCTAAGTGTTTGTTGTAACTTAACCATCGAAGTGTATGGTGATAAGTTTGTATAAAAGAAAGTGGTGTGATTCCTTAAGGTGTGAAGATAAAGTGATGTGCTTTCTTTATTTATGATAAAAAGATTGTACTTTTGTAACAAGAATCTCATCATAGTAGAAAATTCTTCAAGATATGAAGGGATTAGATGTACCTTTGATTATAAGGAAAACGTAATATAAATTATTGTGTTATTTATTTTTTTGCAATATTCATCCTTAGAACCATAAAAACCAAAAGTTACTTTACTTAAAACAAAAATATTCAAATTTCTCTAGTAAAGTAAGAAAAATCTAACAAATCTAATTTAAACTTTTTTTTTTTTAGATTACACTTTGTAGTTACTTGTTTGCTTGCATTTTTCAATCAGCCTTCCATGAAATTGCTTTTGTTATAGCTGGCAAAGTAGTGGTGTCTTGAATTCTAATTTATCGACAGTTACAGATTAGTTAATAATGGTCAATAATTTACCTTTTGGTTGTATCTACATCATAATCTCCAAGTAGTTTTTCAGACTGAGGTATTGGAAGACGTGGAAGTGGTGTGGGTGGGGGATATTGATTTGGATCTTACATTGTGTTATTTGATTCAATATCATTTTGGTCATCTTGCTTACTTGTTTTCTTAATTTAACTTATATACAAGGTTAAAAAAAATTTAATAATAAAAATAAAACTAACTATAAATAAATGTAAGAAAAAATTCAGCAAAAAAAAATCAATTCAAATTAATAAATGAATTCAATAAAAAAGAAAAAAAAAGATTGATAGTCCCATGCAATAGCGTCAAAACCTTGATAGTCAATTTGGCGAGTATGTCAAATTGTTACAAGTAAAAAAGTGGAGATAATTTTCAAAGTATCGATCACAAGGAGTGGAAGTATTTTTTTTTATTGAATTTAAGATGTTATGGGTTAAACATAAAGTGTTATGGTTGGTTTGATTGATAAAATTGTATAAAAAGTGTAAATCTTAATTATAAAAAGATGTGAGAGATGAGGCTAATTTTGGACGTCCCCTTGTACTTTTTATTTGACTTTGCCAAATAAATATCTTACTATATGTTGTTACTTGTTTCTAATATTATTCAATCTTAACCTCTTAACGATTAAACTTCCATAGACAAACTCTCAATCTCTTGGCAAAATCTAATGTTAACCATTATTAATAAGAATGTCATATATGAGTTTAATAGTCCTAGCTCTATCTCTAAGTGGAAGTCGACTAGAGTATCTAGTTCAGAGTCTTCACATATTCCACTATCATTTCATTTTAAAATTGACCAAACAATAAAAAATGCATTTAAGCACAGATACTAGATAACCAACATAATAGTAATTATTCAAAAGGAAAATGTCAATTAATAGTACAAAGTTATTCCAAAATCAATTATTCATTCTCAATAATGAGGTGTTTAACTACTCACATTCAAATAAAAATACAAATAAAGTAATAAAGGAGTGCAAATAAAAGGTTAGTGGGAGAAACTCCAACTTCATAGTTGAAGGGAGCATTCTCTCTTTGTCTTCAATGATTCTTTTCTCTCTATTGTCATATTCTTATCTTTAAAATATGATGTTTAATTTTGATTATGGGCTTTTCTTAAATAGAAGTGTAAGAAATTCTTTTCTGGACATTGTATTATGTAACATTAGTGACAAATGAAATCATGGACTCACAAAAATGCATTGTGCACAAACATGAGGAAACATATTGCGCCTTGTTGGAACATAGTATGTTGACATGATGGTGTACCTTCTGGCTTAGTCCTTTGTGCTATTTTAGATTTAAAAAAATTCAAATTAGCTTCCTTAAAATTTGTCATACCATCCTTTGCCTTAAAACACACTTTTACAACTTTCGAAAAATCGTCAGCAAACACAACAAAGATACTTATAAAATAATTTTGCCTTTTAGGTTCAATGAATATATAATTTATTTGAACTATATATAAACTAGATATATCAATTATAAGGTTATAATTGATGTATCTAGTTTATATATAGTTCAAATAAATTATATATTCATTGAATCTAAAAGAAAAAATTACCTTATAAGTATCTTTGTCGTGTTTGGTCGTCATTTATCCGGATCATTTGCTCAATCTCTCATTATCGTCTATGACGTGTGTGTATTAGGTCAACTATCAATACCTAGGGATTCGTGTGGTATAAATATTCCTTTGGATTTCTGGATATCAACCATGCAATCCCTTTAAGGTTGCGATACTTTAGGGAGATTGTGTTGACTTGATTTAGTTTAGGTATGCATATGATGCTTATGCTGAACGTGATGTGTATGATGTATGCTTGAATGCAGACAGTTGACTGGATATATTTTGTGAAAGGTGCCATCATGGTGGACTTCTGGTAGTTGCCAATACGGATTGGACTTTGGGTGGTGGGATGGTTTGATCTCCTCGAAATCAGATCTTTGAAGATGCCATAATCGAAGTAGACGAAGATGCTCTCGTTGCCCCAAGTTTGATCTCTTGATGATAAGTTGTGTATTCATTCTTAGATAAAACCACAACTCTTATACATGATGGTCAGGATATCTTGAAAATGAGCGTAGCGACGTGATCAACTCATGAAGATCGTGTTTTTGCTCTAAACTTAATGATTGCTAGCATTTGGAAAGGTTTGCTTGTCCAACTTGAAGGTACATAAGGGATATTCCCTCTGCGACTTGTTTTTCCTCAGTCTGTAGGGCTCTTGAAAGAAATCTTCTTGAACGGGAGCTCAAGAAGTTACCATGACCTGAGTTTCCCCAGTATCTGAATAAAGTAGTCGTCTGCCCCTGATTGACCAATTCTTGAAATAGCCTAATCTTTGGAAGCTAAGCTTTGATGTACTTTGATATGGCTTGCCCCTGATTGAGCTTTTGAAGGATTTATCCCAGATTCAGGGTTTTTAGGTAGTCTTGATTTGGGTCGACACCACTGAAAGTTCAAGTTCCTCTTTGATTGCCCCTTGTTAGAGTTTCCTTGATGCCAAGCATTGATTTATAGTTAGAATTTCTCATTCACAAATGTTAATCTTAACGCAATGCTCATGCAAGATTTGAAAAAAGTTGTTTATTGGATTGATGTGATAGTGTGAGAGGAATGAGCCATTAGCCACATGTTGTGCTGATTTAGCTAGTGTGTGAAAGATATAGCAAGGAGAGTGACACCAATGTTGAAGATTAGCAAATCTGTGGGGAGTCAGTTTACATAACCTTGCAATAATATGCTTTCAGAATAAACCTCGCCTCAATTAGGCCTTTTTAGGGTTGTAGCGTGGTCTGATTCACGATTCATGAAATAAAGGATATTAGGCTCAAAACTTGGTTTGTACCCACCACTTCTTCGTGATGATCTCCAGCCCTATGTTCAGTTAATTTTACACACGTTTGTCTTCCAAAAGGGTTAACAGTGTAAGTGTGAAGATGATTATGGAAGTCACCTTTTTTTTTCAATGGACGTCAGTGGCCCTTTTGATTCCGATATGGTGGTCACTGAACCTTATTTTGTTTTTGCTAAGTATTTGAGGACCTCTTTTGATTTTTCTTTTGATCTCTAACTTTGGCATGAACTGACTTCGTTTTTCAAGCCCATCGGGATAACCTTGATTTTTGCCTGAATCTCCTTTTGAGGTGTTTGACTTAGCAGGCTTTTTCTTTTTTATTTTTTCAATTTTTTTATTTTGTTGAAAGATTGTGAATGCCAAGTCATGAATTATTGAAGAATAACCGACATGTATTTTGGGTTTTTGCTTTGTGGTATGAGTGTGTAATCATGTAAACTGAACACTGCCCTGCCCCAGGTTAAGCATAAGGGTTTGTAGATCTGAAGGAAACTCCTACTTCTAAGCTCGATATGGTTAATTAAGGGTTAACTCCTTGTCTCTCCAGTGTTTGTGGATTTGAAACAATGCATGTACATCATCGGCAGGATTTTTTCTGAAAGCATACAGTTTGCAATTATGGGTATTTCGTTTTCGTCATCCTCACTCCAATCTTTGCTAAAACAACAGTTTGATAAAGAGAGTGAAGTGGATAAGTTTGTGTCTTTGTTTTGCATTAAATGAAAAGTATTAGTGAATACGACATAACTAACTTAGAACATACATAATCACTTCATTAATAAAACCAAATACAAACGACAATGTTTAAATCAAACAGTACTTAAACCAACAAGAACAAAATACAAGAATGCAAATGATGGGATGGAAAGATGGATGTCTTCTTAGGGGAAATGAACTTCTTTTCTTTGACTTGACGCTTGAACTATCTTGGCGGCGGCATAGGGTTGGTCATGACATTTGGAGTCCTCGGAGTGAATGTGAGATCCTTTAACTCAATCAGGTCTTAAACCTTGTGCTTGAAAGCTCTACTATTCTCAATCGTGTGCCCTGAAGCGCCATTATGATACTTACAATGAGCATTGGCATTGTAATCTAGAGGAATGACAGTTGACAGAGCTAGGTCTCTGGGGGTAATCGACCCATCCTTCAGTAAATAAGAAAAGACATGAGCATATAACACAGGCAGAGGATCAAAGCTTCTTTCTGGCCTCCCCATCCTTTGTTGATTAGGTTGACACTGCTGTGGAGCATGCTGTTGAGGATCTCATTACTAAGGAGTGTATTGATGAGGTATTTGAGTATGGATTAGAACTTGAATAGTTGGTTGATGAGGCATAGAAGCATATTATGCAGCAACAACATACGGATACTAGTAGTAGGGAATTTGAGCAGGCATTGGAGTAGGCGTTCTCTGTTGTGCTTGTCCTCTATGAGCAGAGATAGCATTTGTTTCGCCCTCCTATTTCTTGTATCCATTGAAAGGCTTCTTCACTCCAGTCTGGCTGTTGGATCCTCCTTGGACTTTTCCACTTTTCAGTCCTTCTTCAATTCTCTCACCAACAATCATCATGTCAAAGAATCCAGAAGACACATTGTTGATCAGCTTTTCATAGCATTGACCTTGCAAAGTACCCATAAAGATGTCAATCAGTTCACGGTCAACAAGTGGAGGGTGCACTCTTGCAGCTAACTCTCTCCAGCATTGTGTGTACTCCTTAAAGGATTCGTCGTCTTTTTGAGCCATATTCTGAAGTTGAGTATGATTTGGAGCAAGGTAAGTGTTGTATTTGTATTGCTTGACAAAAGCTTCAACTAAATCAGCCCAAGTACGCATACTACTACACTTAAGTTGCATGTATCATTCGAGAGATGCTCCAGACAAGTTGTCCTAAAAGCAATGAAACATCAACTTTTCATCTATGGCATAGGCCGCCATCTTGCGGCAGTACATCTTCAGATGAATGTTGGGACAGCTGAGACCCTTGTATTTTTGTGAATTCTTGCACCTTAAACTTGGGAAGAATCACGACATATGGCACCAAGCACATCTCCAAGGCATTCAAGGAAGTTAAGTTATGCCCTTCTATGGCTAAGAGTTTTCCAGCTAAATCACGACACATCTCATACTCATCTTTAGAATATGATACTCATCTCATACTCATCTTTAAATCAACATACATCTTTAGAATCTTGAGCAACAATAGGATTGGCATATGGAAAAACAATATGATAGTTTTGTATCTCATACTCATCTTGCATATCTTCTTCAGCATGGGGAATGGGAATTTGAGTGACAACAGGTTAGGCTTGCGGGATAGCTTCAATAGTGAAACTGGATGTGGGCATTGGCTGAGCAGTGGCTCCTTCAACTGTCGGAGTGAAGTAAAGAGGCATTCCATTTATGATGGGATTGGGAACAGGAACTGAAATCCTTGAGGTAGATCCTTGAACAAGAACATTGTTGTTTTCGGCAGCGACATCACACAGTTCCTTTTTCTTTCTGGCTGTAGTTATGGCTTCGAGAATTTGGTCAAACTTACCATTAATAGATTCCAACTCCTCTCTGAAGGCCACTTTCTCTTGTTGAATATGATCATCATTTGTCCAGTGTTGTCTTGAATTGCGTACTGGTGTCAAGGAATCAGCTTGATTTACTAGAGATGAAGGAAGATGAAATAAGCTTTTGTTTTTGAAATGAAATGCAAGATGCGTAATTGATGCAATGCAATGTCATGGCATGTACAGATGCAACACAAGATGCAAGATTCCAGGATCACAGGTTCAATCAATTATGAGGTTGGTCAAAGTAGCGGGTAAATAACCAAAGTCCCTGATCAAAGGAATCCCATAGGTAGGTTATAAAACGGGTGAGTACCTAGAGTCATGGATCTTTTCAAATACGGTATGGCATTGACAAAGGCTCATCAAGCGATAATACCCTTAAAATAATCTCTTATGTATGAGGTTTTCATATATTCCCAACAAGGAAGGCTCCTTGCATGCTTCTATTACACAACCATTGACACAAGGGCTCTAAAAAAGGTTCTCTGAGTCATAGATCGAAGTTAAAAATATTACTGTCATGAAGTAATATGTTCAAGGGGTCTTATCTGATTGGGGCTTTTGTATTTACCCAATGAGGAGCGACCCTCATGAGTTAACGCTACTAACCACCATGGATAGAATGGGTTAAAGGTCCTTGAAGTCAACGATTCAGGCTTGAAAACATTATCGTCGTGATGGAGGCATATCAAAACAATAACATTTCCAAGGGAATCTACTCTAAGAGGGATTTTCATATCGTCGTCACAAAAAAGACTCCTCACAAGTCTCTACTACATAACCATCATCCTAATCCTAGGGTTTTTCTCAGACTCAGGCAGAGAGCCTATCTCACAAACCACCCATAATCAAAGAAGCCCAACGATGTCATAATAAGCAATAGTAACATAGATAATAAGGATAGGTAAGTAAACAAATGAACCAGAAGAAAACAAATAAGCGAAGCAAACAATCATCACAACTCGAACTAAGTTAGGCTTATCTCTCTTGCATGCAGCAATGTGTCCCCAGCAGAGTCACCAGCTATTGGACCTTGAAAAAAATAAATACAACCTTCGCGGTGGGATGTGGAAAAAGTGGTTCGAATAAAGTCTCCACCAAACTTTATTCATTCCAATGAAGGAATAGGAAACTATCGAGAAAATCTTTGAGAGATAAGAACATGGTCATCGCAACCAAATTCTAAGTTCAGGACTCGATTACATAAAGGGAAGGTATTGGCACCCCATACGTCTGTTGTACTCAACGGGAACCTCTTAGTTTGGTTTTTTATGAAGGTTACCTAGTGTTATTTGTTTTCTTCTAAGCGAGTAATGTGAAAAGGTATGAGAAAACGGTTTTGATTACTAAACTGAAATGGGTGATTTTATATTAGGGTGCTCGCCAAGGATTGGAGCCTTGTACCTACATATTCTCATTGTGAAATGAGAAGTCAGAGCATTTGTAGTTCGGACTACGGGAAAGGTTTTGGAGTAAAAAGAAAAAGGTGGAGAAAACAAAAGGTAGCTCGCCAAGGATTGGGGCCCTTGTACCTACGTATCTTCATTTGGACGAGAATGAATAATCAGAGCGTTCATAGTTCGTGGAACTACGGATCTTTGGTTTGTGTTTTAGAGGTGATAATTATTTAAACATGAGAAAGGCAACTCACACCCAAACAATCGAGGAGAGGAATCGAAGGCTCCAACCCCCCCCCTTCTTTCACCTTTATTTGAAAAGAGTTTCGATAATTGTTATGTGTTTTGAAGTTTGGTTGAGAAAATCCATTTGATATTAGATTAAGGGTTTGTGAAAAGGTTTTAAGAAAAAGTGTCTGGGTTGTGAAAAGAGGTTGATGGCGATGCTAAAAGGAAATCAACTTACAAGGTTGTTTTGAAAAGGGGTTTGACATCAAATCGAGAATTAGTTTGAAAATGGTTTAGTCTATCCTAGTCCCTAAGGGTGCTCCTAGTAAACAAAACCATAATCAAATAGTAGCAAAAGTAAAGAGCGTACATCCAAAAGGGAGAGGGGTACATGTAAATTACACGGGAGTGCGAGAAATAAATTGGGTCATTGTTAGGTAGCCCAAGAGGAAATTGTGTCTGTGCAAGGTGTCCTAAACTTAGCAAGAGCAAGAGTACATACAAAATCTCCTCTGCTAGGGTTTATGTACAAGTTCCAAACTTTAGTGTTCATGATAGTAACCATAGTCCACAAATGTTTTTTAGGGTTTTCGATAATTTTATCATGTTTTTGTGTTTTTGAATAAGATAAACAAGATAAGATGAAGATGACAAGATATAATATGAACAATATAAGAATAGTGATATATTGACAGAAAGATAAAGTAAGAGAATAATGAACATAAATTAAAGTCAGTTGTTAGTTGTTAATTGTCATTGATCGGATGATCACTATTTGAATCGGATCCAATGTAGCGCTATGTTAAGCACTCGTAGCACGATCTATGAAAAATATCATACTATGGTAGGCCGGTTATTAACAATGATTGTGCTAAAACGCGATAGAGAAATGATATGTAGATCATTCTAAAAAAATGTGTGTCACACTAAAGAAAAAGAGAACGATCTCTCATAATCATAAACTTTCATCGATTAATCGAAGGTAACATATCACAATTGCAATGTATAGAGAATTATCTCAAAGATCATTCCCTACAAATTTGATATAATGAAGGTTAAACCACCTCAACAATCAACATTCATGATATGAAGACTTCATCGACCAAAATCGAAATGAAAATAAAATACCAAAATGAAAATCAAAATTAAAAAATAAACCATGGAATCATAATGAGAATATCAAAAGGAAATTTTCAATAACATAAAATGAATATTTAAATAGAACTTGAAAGAAAATCTAAAGAAGCAAATAGAAAAAATAATGAAAAATCGACAAAGAAGAAGGAGGTGTGCATAGATCAGATGGGTGTATGAAATAACCACCATGGACTTAAAAGCCCATTACACACACATAAGAACACGACAGGTACAATCAAAATATAAGGGCGGTGATGAGGAAATGTTACACAGCCCAAAAGCCCACTAACAACATAACACGGTCCAACCTTTAAGAATAGTAACAACAGAAATTTAAAAAAAAAAATCCAATAAAACAAGGCCATGGTGGGTACGATTCATCTTTTAGAACATGCCATCAGATCATAATGAAATGCAATGATATTTTTTCATTTCTTTAACAAAACCAAAAAACACAAATCTACTGCACCGCTTTTCAACCTTTCTCTTCTTAAAACCAAATTAAGAAAAACAATGTTATAGGCAATATTGAACACACGCAACCAAAAGAGAAAAACAATCAGTGTTGATATCCGTTCCAACCTTCTCATTCCCTCTCGCCTCAGTCTCAAACTCTCTGTCTTTGTTTCGCTCGCGGTTCAGGTTGCTCAATTCACTCTTCTTTTCCTTATACTCCATCTCTATGTTCTTAGTTTGGAAGTGATTTGGGTTGAAGTGTTGTTTGGTAGGAAGATTGAAGGTTGAAGGGAAATTTTGAAGGTTTTGGTTGAGGGACTATTGTTGTTAATTAAGAGGTTTGGTTTGTGAGTGAGTATGAAAGTTGGGGTTGAAGGTTCTGAAGATGAATTTTAAGATGGCAGGAGATTTTTGCAGCATATATTTGGCTTGGAAAAAGCTTCCCTTTGAGAGTGAGGAAGGTGTTCTTATATGGAGGAATGTGAGGGTATTTGAGGTATTTGGAATCAAGCAAACTGATGAAATTTATTGTAGCATGTGCATGAGTTTCGTGATGTTTATGGAACGTTATTGCAGTATCATTTTATTGTGTATTTGTTTGTGTGGAATGTGTTGCACAAGTTTGGTCAGTGTGGGGTCAGGTTGTAGTAATTGATGGCTTGCATTCTTGACATTTTATGGTGTGTATTATGGTTTATGTATTTTGTGTGTTGTATGATTTCAAATTTGTTCATTGTTTGCAGCTTGTGGCTTTAACTAGTGTAGTGTGTTGAGGAAGTTGTATGTTTTGTGTGACATTGTGGCTGGTAGTGTGTTGTGGCTTGGAGGAAAATTGGTGTTATGAAACTTGGCTTGTACGAGATTTGTGTGGAGGTCATGAAGTTGGAAATTGTTAGCAAATTGGTGTTATTGTGGTTTGCTTATAATGCATGGTATGTTGTTGTATGAGGTGGTGGTTCAAAAAAAAGTATTATGATGTCGTGTGTTGGTTGTGTTTTGGTTGAATTGGTTGTATAGCTTGCATTTGCATTTTGGAAGTTCTATTTTTCACTCTTTTTGTTCTCTGTTTGGCAATTATTGTAATATAATGGGCTTAATGTAAATGTAATGGACTTTTGAAATGAATTTTGGATTTGCACCTCCATATTTTGACTTGTTTTATAAATTTCCTTTGGGCTTTGTAACTTGAAATGGAATTGGATTATGGTTCATGAAAGAAAAATGGTAAATGGACTTGATAAAAATAAAAATAAAATGGATTGAATATAATGGAAATGGACATAATTGGATGATGGACTTAAAAGTGGTTAAAAACAATAAACTTAAAATGGAATTGGATTATGGTTGGTTTTGAAAAATGGATAATGGAAATGGCTATGGATAATTAGATAGAAATGGGTTTTGATATGGATATGGATAATGATAATTGAAATGGATATGATTTGGAAAAAATGGGGAATTGAAAATATGGATACGAATGGATTTGGTTACGAATTTCCCTTCCACTGACTTTTCAGCAACACATCTATAACTTGACTTTTCAAATGAATCTTAAAACTTATGACCAACATTGGAACCAATTTGAACTTGTCTGAATCAATCCACAACTTACATAGTTAAACTAATGCCACTTTGATCGTGATGAACCAAAAACTTCACTGGAAATAATCCTGCTTTAAAAATAGAGAGTTTATGAATTGAGACACGGACTTCAATACATCGCACAAAACCTTAATTGACCATGATCTGGTCCTTGATAGTCTTCAATCACAGAGCACTTGAATTCAATCGCATCATTGCACCCAAAACAGGCCAAGACACAGATGACTTTTAGATGAATCAATTCTAATTTGTCTGAATAGATATTAGGTCAAGCTTCACTTAAACTGAGCCATTACTGCACACATACTCTGAATAAACCTCCAATGAACCTCTTTCATCCTTGAAAAACTGAGCTCAGACAATAAGGAAAATGAAAGCAAACACAACATATTTTTGAATTTTTGAGTAATGGTTAGTAAATGGAAATACAGATGAAGGTAATATACAAGTAGGATAAATTTAGGGTATGATACCTAGAAGCGGGGGGGTCCCCTCACCATGGCTATAATTCATCACCCTAGAATGGATAACTCTGATGCGGTAAGTTGGGACCCAAGTTTGGAATAAAAAGATGAGATACTTTCCCTAACTAGAGATATAAAAGAGGTATAGATCGGTCACCTGCCATACTATTTCACCAAGTTGGGCCCCTTGTTGTCTGAATCAGAAGAAGGAAACTTGATCACCTTGCTCAGAAAGAATGTTGACCTGTTCTCTTGGTCTTCTTCATATATGTCAGGCATTGTCACCAGAGTGGTATGTCATCGACTCACCATAGATCCCTCGATCAAGCCGGTATCCTAGAGGAATCACAAGGTTGGCGAAGAAAAGAGGGTTGCCATTGACGAAAAAGTCCATAGGCTAACAAGCGTCGGTTTTATAATTATGGTTAAATACCCTTTGCGGCTAGCTAATATAGTTTTGGTAAGGAAGGCATCGAACAAGTGGTGCATGTGCGTCGACTTCACTGATCTCAATGCAGCATGCCTAAAAGATCATTATCTCCTCCCTAATAGAGATCGCCTAATTGATGGATCCTTGGGATACAAGGATTTATGTTTCATGGACACCTATTCAGGGTATAACCATATCAAAATAGATCTCATAGATTCTCCTAAGACAGAATTCATGTCCAATCACAACAATTGTTACTACAATGTCATGTGTTTCACACTTAAGAATGTTGGTGCCACCTACCAACAACTGATGGATGTGGTGTTTGTGAGGTAGATGGGACATAACCTGGAAGTATACATTTATTACATGATTGTGAAAATAGAAGAAGTGGTAAATCACGTGCAGAATTTGAAGATATCGTGGAATCCGTCAAAGATTACAACATGTGCCTTAACCTGGCCAAGTGCTCATTCGATGTACAGAAGGGAACGTTCTTGGGTTTCATGCTCAACAAGTAGGCCATAGAGGAAAGTTCTTGGGTTTCATGCTCAACAAGATCTATAAAATGAGAACAATATCTCCCATACTAAAATGTTTGGGGGAATAGGAAATTGTCTTGGTTTGAATCAAAGTTTATCAGGGAGCATATGATAGTCATATTGGGTGACGAGTCTTAGCCCATAAGTTATTAAGAGCATGATATTACTAACCCATTCTAATAAGGGGAAGCATAAATTTCTCCAAGATATATGATAAATGCCAGAGACACGTCAACCTTCATCGTGCATTAGTTGGTCTTCTTTGTTCTATATCAACGCCTTCACCTTTCTATCGGTGGGGCTTGGATATCTTGGGACTTTTCCTCTTGCTCCAGGTGAACTGAAATTCTTGATTGTAGGAGTTGACTACTTCACAAACTAGATAGAAGCAGGAGGTGTGTTCAAATTAACATCTGAAAGAGTTCGTCGCTTTTATTGGAAGAAGATCATGTACATGTTAGGCTTACCAAGAGCCATTATCTCAGATGACAAAACACATTTATCTAGTATCGCCATGACCTATTTTTGAAAAGAAATAGGGGTACATACTAAGTTTATATATTCGTTCACCCACAGGGAAAAGGACAAGCAGAATTTTCTAACAGGGTAATATTGAAAGGGATTAAGAAGAAACTGGATGAGGCCAAAGCTTTGTGGGCCAAGAAATTGCACAAAATACTATGGTCGTATCATACAACTGCTCATTCCACCCCTGGAGAGGATCCTTTCACATTAGTATATGGGTAGGATTCCATGCTACTAGTTAAGACCGACATGCCTAAATGGTGATGTTATCACTTTAGTAAGGAGGGTAAAAATGATGGGTTCAAATCCAACGTCGACCTAGTGAAAGAAACGAGGGATATCACCCACGTCCGAGAATTTGTCGCCAAACGGATGGCAGCCATGAGATATAATTCCAGGGTAATATGAAGAGAGTAAGCAAATTTGGTATTATGATAGGTTGTGGTATGCATCCATCAAGGAAAATTACAACCTAACTGGGATGGGCCATATGATTTCTATTAGAAGCTTCCTAATGAAGCTTACATGCTCCAAGAATTTGATGGACAGCTTATTCCCAGAACTTGGAATTCAGAAAACCTGGGATATTATTATAGTTAATAGATAGAAGGAAAGCCACTCATGTACGAAAATTTGTGTCATGGATGATGGTATTTATGACAACTTACTTTCATTATCAAATTATATTGTTAGACTTCCACATGAAGATCCTTGTCATCCTACGGGGTAATTATATTGCTGGACTTCCACAAGAAGATCTTTGTCGCCCTACTGGATGATTATATAGTTGGACTTCCATAAGAAGATCCTTTCCTCCCTATGAGTCAATTACATTGTTAGACTTATGTTGCGGTGAAATTTGGATGTCAAGCTATTGATTAACTTGAATCTTAATTCATTTACAACCGGTCTTTGATTTATCCGAAGGAAAGGTTAAAGAAAGGAAAAACCTAAAGGGGAGAGATCTAAGGTTCGGGGGTTGGTTAAGATTAGGGAAGGTATTAGCACCCTAAACTTCCGTAGTACTCTACGGGAACCTTTTGTTTATTTTTTTTTTATTTATTTCATTAATTATTTTGCTTTAGGGTATATACAAAGGATTGAAAATTAAAAAAGACCTAGGGGTTAATTCTAAGTTTACTCGGCAAGACATCGCATCTTGTGCCTACATATCCTTACGGGAATGGAATTAGAGTAACTGTAGTTCCCCTCAAAAGGGAGGTTAGAGACTTCTTGACTGTGGTCAAGGTCTCAAGGGGAATAAACGCATCTTAAGGACACGCTTACATGGAATCTTAAACTCCGATCTCTATGTTATAAATTGTTAAGTGCATTAGGGTTAGGTTAGGGATTCCGCGGCGGGAAACCCTAAAATGAGTGCGGCGACTCTTTGACCTAAAGCTAGGGGTAATTTTGTAATTTTGTCCACGGCGAGACATTTGTGAAAAGTTAGGGTTTGTAGTTCGTAGTTTTGAGGATTTGAAATTGAATGTGTGAAGTTTTACGGACTATTGGCGCGGCGGCCAAACAGTTAGACCTAACCTTCGGATGTGTGCAATGTGACAGAAATAATGGTAAACGCGTGAGATAATTGAATCATGCAAACAGAGAGATAATGTCATAATTTAAACCATGCAAGCAGAAATTTAAAGGCAGAATTTAAAGAGCGATTGTTAAGTTCGCGAGGTTACATGAGAGGATCAGATACAATATGATAATGAAATTTGAATTGAACAATAATAAAATAAAATAAATAACGGTTCTAGTTATTATTTAAAAAAAAAAGATTTTAGTTATTATTTTAAATTTATCTAAAAAAAAAGTTTTTCTTAAAAATAATAGATTTTCATATTAATTTGGAAAAGATGTTAATGTTATTTATTTTAAAAAAACAGATTTTTATATTATAACAAGTTTTAATAAATTAATGATAACAATAATAATAATAATGGTAATAATAATAATAATAATGATAATAATAATAAATAATGATAATAATAATACTAATAATAATAATAATAATAATAATAATAATAATAATAAAGCAATAATGAATTTTAAATGTGCCAAATAACCCAACAATGTTGCTAACGCAGAAATGCGCTCATCGCAACCAGATCTAAATCGGACGAAACAAAATTTATCGCAAAGAAAAAGAAATTAAGCAAAAAATAGTATTATTGCTCACACAAAAATGCGATCATCGCAACCAGATCGAACTAACACAAATGTCACGTGTCATGCACACAAATGTGCAAACATCGTATCGATATAATTCGATCAAAAATTAATCTTATATATATATATATATAAACTCTAACAATTTAAAAATTATAAATATATAAACGTAACAGTAATAGATGAAGAAAAAGAAATAACGGTAATAGATGAAGAAAAAGAAATAACGGTAAAAGATGAAGAAAAAGAAATAACGGTAAAAGATGAAGAAAAAGAAATAACGGTAAACGATGAAGAAAAAGAAATAACGGTAAACGACACTCACTCCTCTTAGGTTTTTTTCATTCTCCTCTTTTCAACAAGGCAACACATGTATATATAGGGAACAAATTAGGGTTAACACCAAATTGTCAATAATGTCCCTAAAGCCCATTTTAAAGCCCAAACTAAATAATTAGTTAAGAAAAAATAAAATTTAAATAATTTAAAATAATTAAAATAAACTTAAAATAAAAACTAATAATCCTATTGATTCCTAAAATCAAAAATATTATAAAAAGAACAAAATTTTTTTCTAATATTTTTTATTTTATGATTTTTTGGATATTTTTATGAATAATTTAGAAAAAAGTGAAAAAAAATAATATTTTAAAAAATGATTTAATTAAAATACGAAAATAATAATTAAATAATAATAAAAAACTATTTTTGTTATTTTTTAATGAGAGATAGAAACATTTAGAGTAAAAATAATAAAAAAACAAAAAGTGACTAAGGTGAGATTCGAACTCTCAACTTCTCACACTCACAACTCCTTACACATGTCCTCTTGCCAATTGTGCCATTTTTACTTTTTAGAAAAAAAATACATGCCATATGATATTTACCTGCAAAAAGTCAAACGACTACACAAATTTGTTAGTAATTGATTAAATGCAATGAAATGCGACGACAAATCTTAGGGCAAATTTTGGGGTATTACAACTTCCACAGGAATATCCTTTCTGCTCTAAGGGGTAATTATATTATTAGACATCCACAAGAAGATCATTTTCACCTTATGAGGTAATTGTATTGATGTACTTCCACAAGAATATCCTTGCCTCCCTACGGATTAATTATATTTTGGACTTCCACAAAAATATCATTGCCTCCCTATAGGGTAACCATGGTGTTAGACTCACTCGAAGAGATCACCACCTATACAGACACCTACAAAACGCCAGAGCATGGCCCTTAGCAAAAGGCTCCTGAGAGAGAAGAGTCCAGGATTCCCCACGAGGGGTGAAACTCACCACAAAAGGAAAATTAGATCCCCTCTTCATGTATACAATGGGGAAAATCATACCCCACATAGTCTCGTCTGAGGGACTCAACATAGTCTCATCAGAGGGACTTAACATTGTCTCGTCAAGAAGGCTTGATGTAGTCTCTTCTGAGGGACTCAACATAGTCTCTTTAGAAGGACTCAACATAATATCACCTGAGGGACTCAACACAATATCACCTGAGGGACTCAACCTAGTCTTGTCAGAGGAACTCAAATTTGTCTCGTCATGAAGGCTCAATGTAGTCTCGCCTAAAGACTTAACATAATCTCGTGAGAAGGACTCAACCCAATCTCGCCTAAGGAACTAAATAATCTTGTCATAAGGATCAATATTGTCTCGTTGAAAAGGCTCGATGTAGCCTCTCCTAAGGTACTTAACATAGTCTCACCTGAGGGACTCAACATTGTCTGTAATGGAAGGTTCAACATACTCTCACTTGAATGATTCAACATAGTCTCCTCAAAGGGACTTAACATGGTAACTTTTAAAGGAATTGACATAGTCTCTCCTAGGGGACTCCACATAGTCTTATCAGAAGAACTCAATATAGTATCGATTGAGAAACTCAACATGTTGAGCCCCTTAGAAGCCTACTGGACCTCGTCAAGAAAGTCATGACTAATCCTCCCTTAAGGGTGGGGGTAAGCACTTCGTTCGGGATCCTCATTAGGTTTGAAGGTAAAGGTTAAAACACTTCATCCTCGACAAGTCTTCATGCTTGATGGACTGTATAACTCAATGATTGAGGTAGGCCTTAAGACAAGGGCAATAATTTTGAGTATTGTCCTTTCGGAGTCACTCGTACATCAATTTAAGCGCCCTCCGTCGAGTTCGATATCCTATTGTTTGGATCAGTCACCCAATGTCCCATTCGTTGTCCATGAAGTTCGTGTATTGAGTTAATATCTAGGGTGTCGTTTAATCTAACTATTCTCCTATATTTTCATATATCAACCACGCATTCTCTTAAAAGTAATGATACTCTAAAGACACTGAGCTGACTTGATTAAAACCCTTAAGGAGCTATAAATATAGGGGCTCTATGATATTAAGGAAGGATCTCTAGCATACAAAAAAATATATCATATAGATCTTCTCACCATCCCCGTGTCAGCTAGCTTTAACCTTTAACATACCTTAAGCCTTTGACAACCCTAATCAATTTGAGGTTGTTATATTCATTGTACTTTAGTCCTATATATATATATATATATATATATATATATATATATATATATATATATATATATATATATATATATATATATATATATATATATATATATATATATATATTATATATATATATATATATATATATATATATATATATATATATATATATATATATATATATATATATATATATATATATATATATATATATATATATATATATATATATATATATATATATATATATATATATATATATATATATATATATATATATATATATATATATATATATATATATATATATATATATATATATATATATATATATATATATATATATATATATATATATTATATATATATATATATATATATATATATATATATATATATATATATATATATATATATATATATATATATATATATATATATATATATATATATATATATATCTTTCTCTCTCACACATTAAAGCACTAGTATTCACCCCGAACCCATCCCATTTATTGAACTCATCCCATTTATTTTATTTTGTATTTTATTATTTAGTTTTGATAATTTGTAATATTAAATATATGGTAAATGCTTTAATTATTTATTTTATAATTTATTATTTGAAATGTATGTATGAAACTTTTTAGATTATTTTATTTCATTATTTGTAATGTAAGTTAATATTGGGAAATTAGAATATTTCTATTAAAATTTGATTTTATTACATGGATGGTGGTGGGGTAGGGATACCTGAATCCCTTTAGGATGGGTTTGGTTCTTAATTCTTCATCCTTGTTAAGGCTCGGTGTGAGGAACGTGAATTTAGGTTTGGGTATGAGAGAGATTAAAAAAATTGTCTCTGCTTCACCCCGTTGATATGCCTAACCTTATCCTCTATTGAAATCACCTAAAAAACATCGTGAAGTGGAGTTCCCTCCTATACATTCCCACCAGATAATAACCCTAGAGCTCATTTTATAAAGAGGAGAAAAAGAGACATTGAAGGCTTTCACTAAATAGGTTGAGCTAGCTTTGTACTTGATTAGATACATCAACAAAGCACCTTTGTGCAAGAGAAATTATCCATTAAAGCTCAAGCACCAAGAGAGATATTTTTCCCTAAGTTTTTACGTGATAAAAAGGTATCTGAGTCAGAGTTGCCTCGGTTGAAGAGCTTTTGCTTAAGAGGATGATCGCATCAGAGTCCACTTATTGACTTCTAAAGCATTAGAGTCTAAGTTACCAGAGACTGACTTTCTTCAAAGTCTGAATCCCATCAAAGGCAAAGTCTTTAGAAGTAATCTTCAGAGTCAGAGTCTGATCTTCAGATGCAAATTTCTCAAGCATCTCTTAATTTGATCTTAATGATTATATTTCTGCAAACATGAATAGATGTTAAATAGCATAATTGTTCTTTAAATGTTTTGTCATCATCAAAACCCAAGAGATGTTGTATTAAATAATTTTGGTCCAACACTCTTTGCTTTCAATGATTCTTTTTTCTTTACTGTCAAATTCTTCTCTTCAAAATATGATGTTTAATTTCGCCTTTGGTCTTTTCTTGAATAGTAGTGTAAGGGATTCTTTTCTGGACAGTGTTTGATGTAAAATTGGTGGCAAATTAAATTCTATACTCACACAAAAACACATTACGCCGATCATGAGGAAACATGTTGCGCCTTGTTGGAACATAGTGCATTGCCATGATGGCATGCCTTATGACTTAGTCTGTTGTGTTGTTTTTGGTCAAAAGTTTCCCAAAT